>LR824547.2:12686307-13325474 GCA_902850265.1 Spodoptera littoralis
TCATTTTAACCTTCAAAGAAACGTGCCAATCACCCAAATACTAGGACACTATAAAAAGTATCACTAAGCACCCAAAAAACTTGAAAACCACATTTCTAAACTCTCAACGACACTTACGCATTGTAATCGCGGCTAAATCGAATAATCGAGCACTCGAGCAAACCAAGTTAAGTTATTTAGACTCGAGTCCCCCCGGCACTACTCGGTAATCGAATTGGAGACCGCCACTTGGCGACACTTGAGCGGAGTGTTACTTTGTTAGCCGATTTTTGCGTTCCCCGACCGCCCCCGGGGTACAACGCGATTATGCAAAAGTACCCCATACGAATCTTCTTGCAGACAGCTTTATAGCATCTCGACATTTTTTATACCTTATTTTCCTACATTTTTTAATACAAAACATGATAATCTTGATACTTTTCGAACATATTTACACCCTGTGTAAAGTTACCAATTTTGCATGTCGAGTACCCTTTTGGAACAGGAAAAACAATTTGAAGTTGTTAAAACAAGTTGTTCCAAATAGAAAAACGACTAATTACTGGACGTGGAACATGCAAACATTACGAATTAACCACTCGCTATCTACAGTGTCATTAAAAAAAACATCGCACTCGTTAATATTCACATCGCAATGCACGATACGCAACCACGATCCAAAAAACAAAACATAATCCCAAAGCGTCACAAACAATAGCGAATAATCGATTCCAAAATCGATACAACACTAGAGCGGCTAACTCGGTGCAACCACGTCACAATCTGACTCGATTCATTCGTATTCCGATGACGAGACACAATTCAATTTGAATATTTTGACGTGACCGTCGAATACTAATATAGACGACAGTTTAGCAAATTGTATCTTATAGCGCGTGTTTTATGTTTTATTTATGATACATACGATTGTAAATTTAATTTGTGTCGCGTCGCTAACGATCCCAGTCTGGATTTCGTGCATTCTCACTTTTGACACGGACTAGTGATGCGACACGGCAACACCGTTCCGAATAACGTGGAAACTTTCGGCTTTGATAAATGACAATATTTGTTATAACGTAGACGCACCTCATTTAACTTAGTACCATCCATTCATACATCTTATTATGTATGAGGATTCTATTCCAACTTTCGTTGTGTGCGTCAGTTAAAATTAATTAACAGTCAAGTTGAACGCGGGACATGAGTTTTGGCATCGTCTCTGCGCCGAAAAACTCTAAGTATCGGAAATAGAAACGGATGAGTAATGACGTGATATACCTAATGAATGTCGTGTGAAACTGTCACTTGATTTAATTAATGTTGTTGGTGTTTCCACGCAGCCTTTCTGACTGAGAGACGCTTATTATGTTTTATAATAGAACAGACACGGATAGACATTTGTACTTCATTATTTTTGCTGTCTAAGATCAACGTAAAATGCTTTGACGTCTGGATTTTTGAAAAGATACATTTTATAAATGATATTCCGTTAGTTGTGAAACCGACGAAAATGTTGTTAGTTGACATTAATACGATTTCTGTAGTTATTCACGGAGTTGAGGGCAGGCACTCCTGCGCATGCAGCTCCGTGAGAAAGACTAACAAAAGTGTGTTTGTCACATGAATGTTTAATTTTTATAAACAGTCGAGTGTTTAGTACTTCGGCCTGGTTCGAGATCTTACCGGATACAGAGATAAAACACTCCACGTCAAGATTAGATTTTTCTAAATAAATATCAAACTCAAGTGTTATTTACCGAGCCAGCTTGGCAGCACAAGAGGTCCCTGTTCTCGACTCAATGGTGTTTGTTTAAAACCACTTAAAAACTCAATGGGCTCGACAAATACGTAACTGCAGTAATCTGTTGTAACAATACTCGACACTGTAAATAATGCGAGTTTACGTCGTTACGTATCGGAAATGTTCCGTGGGCGTCACGGTTTTATCTATTACATACATTATAGAATGTTTTTTTTTCTTATAACAAAAACACCATAAGCCATGGTGACATGTGTGGCGCCTCGGCCACGTTATCTCATTGTGAAATGTGTACCAAAAAGACGGCACGGTGTGACGTAGAACGAGGACACGTTCGATACATAAACCGCGGCGTATCTCGGTGAATATCATCTGTGCCTTCACAAACACTGACCGTAGATTAGATAACGCCGGATGTTGCTTCTGAGATCAGAGACGTCTGCGCACGGCTATAGACAACATTTACACAGGGCTACCTGATAATAACACTGGATCTTTCCATCGGACTATCTAATCCGAAATTTCGAAATTTGTTTAGGTACACCGATTTACCGAGTTCCCCCATCACTAATTGCGTGCAACATATGTTCCATGTAAACTATGTTATAATGACATTAAAATGACAGAAAAAAAGGTGCGAACGCATCGATTCGGTATTTATTATTCGAAAATAATCGGTAACGCTCCGATAATGTGCTAAATTCGAATTACCGGCGACCAAGCGGGTATAATATAATTGCTGGTCGCACGCGAAGTGTCTATCAAAATTATTTTCGTATGGGGTATTTTTTTCTTATGCACCCCTGGCAACGCGCGTGGGGTGTCGTGGGATCCTCTCGCACCTACGTACGGACACGCAAACCCCGTCAATACAGATAATTGTTTCATTATTCTTCTATTAACTCCACTGGTGCGGCAATTTATCTTTGCGGATTACGTGTTTTCGGGAGGGATAAATTTGTATGGTTTTTAACACACTGTTTAGCAATATGGCCGGTGGAAACTAATTTTGGTGGCAACAAAATGCGGAGACGGGTCGTAAAATGCGAAAGCAGTAAAGTCTCGAGCTGGCGCGGTCTAAAAGCCTGCGGGGCGTGGTGGCGACGCCCAGCGTTTTAGCCGCGCGGACATGCGATGCTTAGCGTCTTTATTAACAGTGCACCTTCTTACTAGATATGGACTCCTGGTACTGCTGTTATTTATGCCATAAGCTATCTTTGTGATTATCTTAAAGGGTAGTAGAAAGATAGAGACAACCAGTAAAGTTATAATAATAAAGTGCAAATCAAATTATTCAAACAACGAGCAATACGAGAATCTCGTATGGAATTGGCTGCATCTCAACTATGTTAAGTAAAATATTTTATATTATTCGAAATTGAAAAGAGAATTTAGCTGGCTGGGGTTTATCCAGAAATACACGAACCAATTTTGACAAAGTTTTTAGTAATATTTCAAATACTTTTGGGGATGGTCACCCTAGAAGGAAAGTTACGTAACTCTGATTAATTAGTTATTTTGGCAAAACAGGGGCGGCGCAGGGTGGTGTTAAAAGCAATTATATTGATGCACGCGAAACTACCGACCGCTGAGTGTGGCCTGCAGTATCGGATTTGTTTTGGTAGCAGAAATAACTTCTTATTGTTGGTTCTGTTGACTGCATAGTTTTGCTTACACTGCTCGAAGTGATGTTTACCTGAAAGTTTTGCTTGAAAGCAAAGTGCCAAGTTCTGTGGTCAGCTGAGAAAAACGAAAACATTTCGTAATTGAAATATGAAAAATAAGAAAGAGCAGCTGTCATGCCGCACAAAAACTTAACTAACACTGATTGAAATCACCAAACACATAGCGCATTACGAACAGTCGGTTAAACGAAGTGCTTCACCAGAGCGACACGAAACAGAAATACCAGGGCGTAATGAGAGCGCAGCAGATATATTAATTGGACAGCAGATCAAAGAGCAACAAATGGGATCTTCGTCAGCCATGGTTGCCTGGTAATTGTGAGGACAGGTCGCCCGTTTGATGGCTTTCTGCCGGTCCTGTGATCGAAAATAGATACCAATCTGTTTTGGTGATAAACTGATGCATATTTACGACGACTTACGTAATGGGAGTCAGTAGAGAGGCATTTGAACCTATACGTTATGGGCTTGATGAGGCTGCTATAAATTCAAGCTACTGGATATTTAGTCTACCAACCGAATCGAGATTAGATTCAATTGATTGACATTTAGATAGATGTGTACTTATAAATGGTTACTGCGATTCTAATAATAACAATCTATTGTTATTCTCTGAAGAGATAGGTAGACGTATTTAGAGTACGCCTCATTTTTACCGATAGTATCATTAGTCCCTATGCAAAGAAGGTCGAATGTGGATCCAATCACATTCTGGGCAACTCGGGTAGCAGTGTCCAAACAAACAAAGCAGGTGATATTACCGAAAGAGTTTATGTAAGTTCATACGTCTATTAAAATGAAGATATTCAGATAAGCAAAGTCGGCCACAATCCTCAGGGCAGAGTTATCTAAATTCTTCAAACATTTACGAAACTAAAACAAGTAGTCGACTTGAAGCCTGTCTTATCTTTACAAGACTTGCCTCCCGGCTAATCTCATGATAATGCTCGCCAAACAATACTTATTCCCTTGAAGTAATTAAGCAATTTATAGATCAACGTTATTTTATACTAGTCTCATTAGAAGATTTGTAAATTATCTGCTTTATGAGCTGTGACATCGTATGTTTCATTTGCGTCTTAGATTTTTGTGTGTGTACTTAGTAATTGTTGTATAGTTATTTTAGTCTCATTTTCGTCTTTACTTTGCTGTTGCGTAATGTTTATGCAAAGAGATTATTTTGAAATTTTGAACTTTACCTATCTATACCTGACCAAAAAACATCAAGTTGTTAAATTAATAGTCAAAGTCAAAGTCAAAATCATTTATTTCAATTAGGCCAGAACGCCACTTTTGAACGTCAACAAAAAAATTATTAAAAGTGAAGCTATTTGCTCATTCCAAGGTGTAGATTCCTATGGAGAAGAACGAGCAAGAATCTCCATAGGTTATTCTTTTTCAATCAGGTTCACAATACAATTTACTAGTTACAAAGTTTTGCTGTAGCCATGACTAGTCGTAAAATAAATGAAAATGGGCATTTTGTCATTACAACAGAATATAAGACGAATCTTCCTGTGAACCGGGTAAAACATATCGAATGATTTCCCAACAATGCACTAGGAAAACATAAATAGAAAGGGCTAATGTATCGCTTGTAACAAAGCAGGTTGGTAACGGAACTGATTCTCGGAAAAGTGGGAACGGTGCGCTCCTCGTCCTTTGATATAGCTGTAACAACAAATACAACTCCGTTAGATGCTTCCGCCCTGGTACTTGCTTCTGTAACAATGAAATTTACGTAAAAATGTTTTTTGATCTGTTTTTGTGGGAAAAACGAGTCGTCTTTAAAATGTTGGTTTGTTTTTCTTTAAGATTTTTTCGTTTAAGCTTGTTTACTAGGTATTAAACTTAAACTGTAGGTGGTACAAACTGCTAATATAGCAAAAATTCTATGATTTTAAACAAGAGCAAGGGTTTCTGAAGTTTTCTGAAGTCGTTTTTCTGAGAACTTTAAAATATTTGATCTAGATAAAATCCTCTTAGACTTTCTGTAAAACATTTCTAAACCTATCAGGTATACCAAGTGAACACAGACGGCCAGTGTTCCACATAAAATTAAATAATAATGAACTAATCGCGGTCTTGCTGCGGCGGCGCGCGAACAATACCGCGTTAATTCGTGCCCTTTGTCCGTACCAATAGAAAATTTCATGTTCCACCGAGCTCGCAATGGCGGCATTCTCTTCATTACGAGACTTTAAATGTAAATCAGTGCTATCTTTATCGCCACAGGGGTAAATGTCATTGGCGAACATTTGAAATGTTTAACGCATTCCCCTGAGCGCACCTATTCAAAGATGCTGCTTCAAACATTTTTCTCATGTCGCCGCCGGTACGACGTTTGACGGACTAGCATTAAACAGAAAAGAACAATCATTTAAATCTATTTACATAATCCCTGGCTATGTTACTTGGAATCGAGAAATTCGGCTTTGACTTTGATACCAGCGTTTAGCAGATTACAGCGTTGCTCGGAACCGATTGTTTGTTTGTCAGGCTGTAAAACTGTTAGGAATCGTAAACGTTCGTGTGTGGCCAGCCCTTACGACGAAATCTGAACAGATGGACCGACATCAAAAGACTGTGTGGTGATAAAAAACGTTGATGTGAATTAAAAGTAACAACTTAGTGCCGGGGGACTGACGGTTGCGAGTATTTTCTCTGTCGTTACACACCATACATTCTCCCTTAATGTAACGCGTGAGGGAAGGGAAATAACATTCCCATTTTCCAGGTATTTTCCGCACTCCATATTGGTGGGATTTGTAGGAGCCCGCTGCCGGCACAATCATTAGCCCCGCAATCCTCCACGACTGTATGGGGCCCTGGTACCGCTCGGGGAACTATTGGCGAATTTTCCGGGATTTTCTTCTTATTTTTATCCCCCTATTTTGGTTGTTTTCTTAAGGGAAAACAAACAATAAACTTAAGACTAAATGAAGCACACATTTCTTGTTCACTTTGTAAGTTTGTGTTATTTCTACCTACTCGCTTGCTTCAGACTAGCAGCGCGTTACTTAAAAATCTGTTCAACAAAAAAATCCAATATTAAGAACTGTTCATTAAACATCCAACGAGAAGACTTCCAATTACAGAAATAAAAGAACGTGGAATGGCTCCAACAATATCCTAACGTAATCAATGTTGATAATAACCGGGCAATTATAACTCCCAACTAATTCTCGATTACGGAGAGCGGGCCGAGGAGCGGGGCGGGGACGCACCGGGACCTCGCTAGGCGTTATTAACCGGGATTACCGGATCCCCGGCGCGATCCCCGGATACGGGGATTTGCTCACGGATCGCGTAACAGAGGAAATGATAAAAGATACGTGTGGATACGGGGATTTTTGTATGTTTATTGGCGTTGGAAAAAAATAGTAGAAGCGAAAGTATCAAAAGAAAACTAAACATATGCATCATATTGTGTGAAAGAATTATGAGGGTAGATAAACCGGGCGAAAGAGATTGCTTCCGTTAGCGCTCAGCGGCGTCTGCATACATTGAAAGGGTGTAATTACGTTCTATCTTTGAACCAACACTCGGAGTGTCACAATTTGAAACAAACACTGCAAGTAGCGACCAGCTGACAGAACTATCCTACGCACTACTTACGTCCTGGTGGAATTAACAAAAGTACCAAGAGACATCTATCTCCTGAGACATGCATGACAAGACCAAAAAATAATGAACAGCCCGTGTAGTGTAAGGCACGTGTACCAGGCTCGCACGAGCTGTTGGGAGTGTAGGCCGGGCGAATCCCATGCGGTATCAGCGTTACAAGCGATCGCACTTAACCGCGTCACTGGTATCATATCGCGCTGCAGCGCTATCAGTCAGCGTCGCCCGCTGCATTAGCCGCGTCGCCGCATCAATAAATTATACAGGACACCTCCGCGCGGAGCTGCCGCCCTGGTCACTCGCTGCATTAATGTCGACGAACATTTAAATGCGTGTTTGTCTGTTTGTCACTCGTCTTTATATGTGTAGGTTACAGCAGCTCAGGGATAACTTAAGGGTTGGCAGGAATTCAATATCGTATTGTACGTATAAACGTACAGGAAAGGCGTAACTGGGCAATCACCCAGCTAAACTTGAGACTAAAATCTGAGGAGAATCTATAAACAGTGCATTCTGTGTAGAGCAATGATGTTGTTGTAGGTAACGCAATGTATGCGCAGTAAGTCTTCTGAATGCCAACAGGTCAAAACCAAGCGCGCAGTCGTATCAATCAGCGCCTACAACCAATAACATCAAACAGTTTCCGACGAAAATTCCTCAAACTTTCTACCCACCCACTGGCTGCACCATCAAAACATTCTTCCACAGCGTTCGGTCTTAGAATCTAATGTCAAAGTTACAGGTCAGGGGTATAAATAGCGAGAGTGCGTCAGTACTGCTATTATAGTACATAAGCCGCGCTTATTAAGACCGACTCCCACTCGCAACGAAGCACGCAACCCGATTAAGCTCGGCTTACATGCAGGGGATACTGGAGTCTGCTTTCTTTTTTAGGATACACCGTTAATAAAAGAAAAAGAAATTGACATATTGACAAACACGATCGTTATAAAATACATTCTATAACCTCGCCAATTTTGGAAATTACCCTCTATATTTTATTTAATCAAAATATACCGTTAAATACTGATTAATAATTTGAACCATTCTAAACGCTTTCTACATTTGAAAAATAGATAATAATAATATATTGATGCCATAGTTAAGTCATTGACGTGTATGCAAATTTTTTGATGAATTTCTTTTCGTCCAAAAAATGTACTTTTTTGTAAATATAAAAAACGACGTAGAACGGAATATTGTATATTTTGATGCTAAACTTGTATCTAGACACTTATAAAACAAAGTTATATAAAAGATCGTATCAGAGTATGGATTTTGATAAAAAGGATTTAAGAATACAGTATCTCATCATGATAGATGGATATCTAATAATGGCGCATCATTCATTCAAATTGTTATCCTACTAAAGAATTGTTACGCCAATTTGCATCGTAACACAACAGTATTAATTCGAAATTCCTACTTACCACGTTTTGGATGCACAAGCATCAAAGTTTAAAACAAAATTCTTCGTCTAGTAATAATTAATAATAAAATATTATAATCTTTAAATCAATATAAATGGCTTGACAACTCAGAATTAAAGGAAAGGCATAAATAATATAATAATAATAATGATTAATCAAGACGTTTTCTAAATTCCCCAAGCGCTAAATTAAACTTTAATCTCCTATTATTACCTATTATATACTTGATACAATATACAATTTTAATCTAGAATTAGATTTGCCAACATCTAAATGTGTCTCATTTCATTTAGGTTTTGGTCTCGACTGTTCACAAAACATCAGATTTTTTTATATAAAAAACTTTCCAGATGTCTCAAGTGATTTAATATTAAAACTTGAGTGTTTAGTTCAGTCGAAGATTTACTCTTGTAATTGTTCGAGTGGATTCGATTAATTTCAATACAACCAGGGGTCATGAACTTGATTAACATGCACGTAACGCAACCAATGTTTACAATATCTTCTTTCTTGTACTTATCCCAGAAGAAAATTGTTCTTCCTCGTGGCATTATCAGGATCGATACAATGTCTCGTCCTCCATTCGTCCCTAAAACAGACATCATCACAAACTCCTTTGTCTTTCATATCATTCTTTACACCATCTTCTCGTCCTTTTCCATCATTCCTAGAAGAATTTTGAAAACCTCAACAATGATTTTGATCTCTGATCTCTGAACCAGTAAAGAAATAAAAAAGAATATTTGAAACATACGCCAGCGTCATGTAAGCTCAGGGTAAACGAGTAAGTGGAATCATACGTACATTTCCAAGTAGGGCCGACTCACAGACGGACCGGTTGCACCGTACTCCGACTGAACGGGAGTTAACGTGATCCACAGTCAACGGATCGTTAAGATTCTAGAATGCATCTTGTATTATAAGGTTTATTGATGAGTAGTGTTTATTAAAGTGTTCTAACGAGTTTAAATAACTTTTGATTTGAAATTGGATATTATTAACACCAAAAGAAGCTGTTCCATACTTCTGATTGTGTCGCCTTTTCATTTCCGAAGTTTATCCCGAAGAAGATATAATATTCTTAAATTCTTCTTATAATATAAAAACTACTCTCCATAATAATATAGTCTAAAATTCATCGCAAACACGACGACACGAGATAAATCTGAAAATGTTAAAGAAATTAGGTACACATCTACGTCAAACCAGTGATCTTAGTTTAATAAATCCGTTGGTAGTAAACAGTTTATGAAACCGTAGCACCGGGACTGTGGGCTCGGAATGTAAACAAGTAAGGAGGCGGCCTCGTTGAAGCACGTTTTGCTGAGAAAACCCCTTCTTTAATTAGCTACCATCTCTCCTGAGCTGGAAGAATGCTCATCCTTACGAACCTTGGATGATTGGAGGCTGATCTGATTGGGTAGAAGGATGGATAGGTATTTTATACCTATGCCTTATTGCAATTTAAAAAGAAGTGTGTTCCGATGATTTGTTTTTGATGTTGTTTAGATGATATTCTGTCAGCTCACGGTCCTGAAACAGATGAATGCCAAAATTAATAATACTTGTAAAAATAAAAGACAAAATAATATACAAGTGTTTTCTTACACATGTACCAGGTACCAGGGCGCCATAAATACAAGGAGGTTAACGAAAAAACGAAAAACAACTAAACAAAATAAAACATTCCATTTTCAAACAGCTGATCCCTACAATACTAACTCCTTGGATTGACGGATTACCTGTCAAAATGTCCAAATTTTTTAAACGTCAAGTGTCTGTCAGTGATGTGATAAAGTTGATAAGGAGTCCAGTGATATGCTATCAGTAGGATTCGGGGTTAGATACACAGTATCGAAGAGATTATTATATTTTAAAATCGTTGGGAAATCCGTAAACATGGGGATTCCTGAGAAACGTATTGTTTTGAAGGCTAATTCATATTTTGTGTAGATTAACGCGAAACACGTGTAGTTAGGTAGCATGTAGGTTAATTTCTCTATAATGTAATCTAGTACATTAATTTAACATAACATCACGCCTTTAGCACCGAAGGGATAGGCAGAGATGTACATTATGCCACTGTACAATGATTATGCAACACCCACTTTTCACTATTTATGTTATGAGTCCCATGTAGTAGGGGGTGAGCCTATTGCCATATACCGGGGAAAATTCCAGACTCTATGCTACTACTGTGAATTATTTGGAAAACCCAGTAATACTTTGCCCGACCCGGGAATCGAACCCGAGGTGCCTTGCCTGGCAGTCGCACTTGCGACCACTCGACCAATGAGGCAGTACATTAATTTATTATCTAATTATTAGGTAATTTATGTGTAACTATTTCAGATGGGACTAGGAGACCATAACTGCGTAGATGTTTTTCCTAAACACAGCTAGTATCTATTCAAACTATTTGAAATGCATAATCTAATACACGCTGCCATAAGTTCCAATGAAAAAAGTACAGTAAGAACTACTTTCTCTGCTCCCCTTCCCTTTAAAAATAACTCAAATAATCCCATATAATGAACTCAGTAACTCGTAATGTGATTTTAAATATATTTTTTTCTTGTTTCAGATGCGATGGGTAAGCTTCAGGAAAGCATCATAAATCAAACAGCAGCTCATGTAAAAAGGACTCTAAGAGAAATTTCCAATCTTCATAAAAATCCAAAAATAATTATGGGTCGCCATTTTTTTTTCTCGGCACAATAAGTCAATCGCGCTAACACTAGGAGTCCGCGAGAGATTCGCCTCGCGTCGTAAAATTTCATTAGGTCATTAAAACCAGCTAATTTATAGGCATTCGAACAACTCTCATTTGCCATAAACACACAAAAACCAACCATAAAAACTTTAGCATAGCGTTTTTTATTCAAAATTAGCGTAAACGGCGTTTGTGACGTTATGAAAAATGTTGTGCGGATGTAATCTAAAATGACCTTTGTAGTAATTAATTGTACGGTGCAAAATTGTTTATAGAAATTTAAATTTTGGAATGTTGGGAATCGCGGGTCTGTGGTCTGCAAGTCATGTTGATGACGTCACCTATGTATGGGCCAATCAATGAATGATCTTTGCTTTTTGAGCTGTCATGTGTAAGAATGGTAAAAGCTGTTAAATTATGTGTGTAAGCGATAGGTGTGATGCCTGACCAGCCATTACTGTAAGCTGGTGAACAAAGCCAGCATTGTGTGGCTTCTTTAAATCAGCTCTATAGGTAGTTAAAGTACAGCTATTCCGTGTAGTTATTTGTATAACGATGTTAACCTCTCAGAATGATATAATCAATGGTAAAATCTTAGCCAATATTGTAAATAGGAATGTTTGTTTGTACTTATTACGCTGAAACTACTCAACTGATTTTGATAAAATTAGTACTGAGATTGGTGACAGCTTACTACCTACTAGCTAGGATTTTCGGACGCAAGTTTATATTAGCTATAGCTAGTACGTTTATAATTCATAATCAGCCTCCGAAGTGTACAAAATGACTTTGGAATATGACACAGAAATATTCACATTGCATCGTTGCAGTCACAACGTACACAATCCCACTACAACGTACAAATACGAACATTTATAAAAACGGAATCAAAAACCGAACGAATCGTATCGCACATCATTTCGAAAAAAAATACAATTCCATTCCAATTTTAAATAAAAAAAATCAAAAAGAAAGAAAAACAACGAAATGACGTATTCATTTCAATCGCGTTCGAATTTTAAACACACAGCCAACGTTCGGATACGCGTCCCGTATTTGTGTGAAATCCCATAATTCCGTCACTGCGGAAACGGGGTATTCATTTAGTGCAAAATTCTGTTGATGCATAAAATAAATTAAATGCAAACAATATCAATCGGACACGGGAACACACTCGCGCGTTGCTACAGCTATTTATCATAAAATACGAACGCTGAAATTGGATATCGGCGTCTCTTTTCTACCCTTAAAGAGTGACAGAGAGATCGGAGTGGACGTTTTTTCTTTGTTTCAAAACCGTGCTATCGGGTTGTCTGTCTGTGCGTTGATTTGCTCGCGTCGGTATCGACTCACAATATTAATTAATGGTAGAATAAGCTTTGTTTCTTGCAACTTGATTGGGATCTGCATATTTCTTTTCGTGTCGTGGTTCCGTATGATTAGATTTGTAAATATAGATCTTACTGGAAGTACACTAGTAGGAACTTTAACACTTAACAACCCGCAAGTGTCTTACGTAACTTAAACATGAAATTTTTTAAATTGTCAAAATATACATTAAATACCACTTAGGACCAACCGAAATTTGAATTTCTCTAACCGAGTTTTTGCAATAACTATCGTGAGACATACTAAATTAACTAAAAATCGCGGGTTATTCACGAATATACCGAGAAAAGCTCTACTAGTTTCGAGCCACAGAGAGGCTCTTCCTCATGAGCAGCGTGCTCGGTCGCGGCGATATCGTACAGCCTATTTTTCTCAGTATACTCACGTGAGTAAACTACAAGTTTTAAGTTAATTTAGTTCCCAAACACCAAACCAAAAACAAAACTACCCACCAAACATTTTTCTTCACAAACTCATTCAAAAATCACATCAACGATTCGTTTCTTCATTTGGAAAAGCGCCGCGGGCCCCTAAATATGATTAATGGTTCCGTAGCAGTATAACACGGCGCAATAGCATTGATTCCTATCTATTGTTAATACTACTAGTTAATTACAAATGCGGTAGATAACTATTATGGTAACTGACATTGTTGAGCCGCCGGCAAAATGGGGTAAGTGGATGGTTTGGTTAGTAGCTGTGTTTCTAGTGGCTCTGGCTTCGAATTTGGTGTTGGAAATAAGTTAATTCTTTTTCGGCTTACACACGGAACTGTTTGACGAGGAACTCGACTAGTTTCAAGCCATGCTAGAGGCTCATATTCATGAGCAGCATTTCGCGACCCGCGACGCGGCAACTGTCGCGCTGCTACTCTACTGACAGTTTTAATATAAACATGGAAATAAGTTTATGTGATTTTGAAACTGATGACTTTTTCGGATGTCATGGCATCATTGGATCATCCATTATATCATGCAGTAAGACAGAAGTCCATAGTCACATAGGCACTTTTTTTTTAAGGGGGAAAATCATCGAATGACTGCTCCCGCCTGGGTGAGGCGGAAGGGAGTTTCAGACTCTTACTGACTAAAAACCACCCCGTTCCTTCTCCTGCACGTCGAGCCGGAGCCCCGGTTACCCGTTAGGTTCTCCGAGGAATAATACTTATTTTTATCACCTCCTTTCCTTAACCTGAGAACACACCCAAGAACTTAAGCTGAATGATCTTACAACCACTAAATGAATAAGTGAGCAACAGAAATAAAGAAAATGGACTGCTTTGATCAAACAGTCGCAAGTGCACCAGTCCCTTCAGTTCGGTTTTGTCTTTTAACAGCAAAATTCTGAATAACCGCACTTATTCTTAAAATGATCTCCCCTTTAGCGAAAGGTGCACCAAATATAAGGCAATACGCGGGTGTAAAGTCCAAACATGACACACCTCTTTCGACAAATAATAGTTGATCAAATCTACACTCATAAATCGCCACTCAAATTAAACTGCTCTAAAACTGTCCACATTACTACATACAGACCCATTCCTTTCATCTCCAGCCTCCATCCTCTGATCTAACTAAGATATTATGCTTCATAACCTCCAATCAAGGACTGACTCACTGCAAACATTCATTAGTAGTTATGACCAATGATAATTGTCCATTTAGCAAACTATCAACTTGGTAATTTGTCAGAAATCACAATTCGCTCATTTGGTGCAACAACGTCGTAATTACATTTTTTTGTAAATTAAAGTTATAATGTCATTATGTTCGAAAAGTCTATTTACACCCGGAGAAACATCGACCGAAATGTTTTTTGGAGATTTGCCGCGAGACGGCGCTAGTGTCGTTGTTGAATTGAACGAAATGGCGCCATTTCTGATTCTACAACGACTGAACGGCCATTTGCGCGGGGCGCCCCGCTGAGTGTGTTTGTGTTTGGGAGCTACAACGTCGTAAAGGTAATTATGACATTGAATATGATATTTTTTGGAGAAACAACGACATAATTACGTAAATATGTCATTGTAGTTCCAAACATAACATTTGTTGATTGTTTAATGACAAATAGAAGTAAATACGTCGTTTTTCCTCCAGATTAATTATTAAACTGTAGAAAAGATGTCATAATTGTGTAATTATGTCGTTAACGCTCCAATTAATGAACTTATGTATTTTAGACATAGACAAAGTATTATTGTATATTTAATTGTACTATTGTAATACCCGTAGAAATATTGATGTAACGGCGTTTATAGCCAGGTCCACTCACTGACCGGCAAAAGATAAGTGAGGTTAAGCTACCAGGGCGCGGTCATACCATTGATACGTGGCCGTGTAGTGGTATATCATTTGAGCATCTCCTTGGTACGGAGGGCGCGTAAAAATTCGGTTTCAGTTGTTATTATCTTCATAGCAGTTGTGAGATAATGTCAGAACCTAATATATATGGAGTGATCTGAAAAATTCTGACACAGATTGGCCACTGACCACTCGATAAGGCAGATGATTAAATAGTTCTACGGGTATTATAACAGAACTTTTCGAATTTAATAGTGTCTGTCATAGTTAATACCTATGAGATTAACTGTAAGTACATAAAGTTTCAGACAATAATATTATTCAAGATGGATAACCGTGCAAGAAGAATGGTGAATAGTTGTACAATAGTACCCCCATTTAACCCTCACGATACTCCAGAAGTTAGGAAACGATGTAATGATGGTAAGTACTGTAAATTAACATTTATACTTTGATTAGTTGTGCTCTTGGTTTTACCTGCTTATTTCCATATGCTAAGGGAATTTCTGAATATTTATTACGAATTATATAAAATTATATCGAATGTTTACCTCCTCACTGTACTTATACCTAATATCTCAGTGGGATGAGTCCTTTGCCTAGAACGAGGTCATTACTATATTTTTTTAAACATTAATATCATTGTTACAGATATATTCATATCGAAAAATAAATTAATTAAAATAAATAATACACCAGAACACAATTTACCTGACTTAGACATGGGTGGATCAAGCTTTCCTACACCTATTCCATCAACTTCTGTTGACAAAACACCCGATTCACCAACTACCGTTGACCAAACTGCGGTTCCATCTCCTATTTCACCAAATGAGGTTGCTCATTCACCAACTTGTAATATACCGCCAATGAATGAAGATGAAGAAGATTTTTCTCCAGACGACAGTGGAGATGAATACCGCCCTGAAAAAGCTAAACGCCCAATAATGAAAATAAGACAGAGATCGTCATCGAGTTCTTCTTCCTCATCATCGAGTTCTTCTTCCTCGTCATCGAGCTCTTGTTCCTCATCAAGTTCTACATCTTCTGGGAACACCTCACGGCACAGTGATTCAATTTTGTCGCAGAATCAACCTTTTATTCCAAATGAAGAAAACCATTCCAGTGCTGTAAATAATAATCATTTTCAGGATTCACCAGCAGAAATTTCAGTTACCAATAATATTCAAAACGATGAACCTAATGACATGGATCTAAGCCGAGCATCACCTCCTATGAAACCAAAAAAAAGGCAAAGAAACCCATTGTCTTGGAAGAAAAATAAACGTGCTCAGTTAAAGAATTCAGGCCAGGAATATATTTCTAGGACGGGCAAGACCATTTCGGCAAAAGAGATGAAGCCTCCTTGTTCCAACAAATGCAGATACAAATGTTCGGAACATATTGCAGAGGGCCAAAGATATGAGATTTTCAAAATGTATTGGGATTTGTCTTCGCTTCAAAGACAACGTGATTTTTTGAATTCTGCAATAACTGTACTTCAGTTAGCACAAAGGCGTCTAAAAACTAATGTAGAAAAAAACAAAAGACCGAATACTTCCTATTCTTTAATATCTAGCGGTAGGAGTGTTAGAGTATGCAAATTATTTTTGTTGAATACCTTGGGTATTTCAGAACGTACTTTACGTACAGTCGTTGAAGCTAAGACCAATATTGATTCCAACGGAGTAGCACCAATTGACAAACGTGGTCGTCATGAAAATCATAAAAAAACCTGTTCTGAGGTACAAGAGTCTGTTCGAATTCATATTAATTCAATAAGTAGAATTGAGAGTCACTATCTCCGTGCCAATACTAATAGAGAATTTATTGATGGTGGCTTAAGTATTGCTGATCTACATCGTGACTATAAAAGAATAAGGGAATTAGAAAACAAAGAGGCTGCAACTTACGATTCATACTTTCGCACATTTAATACCGAGTTGAATATTTCTTTTTTTACTCCAAAAAAAGACCAATGTGATGTCTGTGAACAATATAAAAATGCTGTTGGAGAGGATAAAGAGAAACTAGAATCTAACTATACAGAACATTGCCGGCAGAAACTATTTAGTCGAATGGAAAAGAAGACTGACATAGAATTAAGTAGAAATAGGGACAGTAATGAGATAGTCGCAATTTATGATCTTCAAGCAGTTATGCCGGTGCCAGTTGGCGAGTCGTCATCTTTTTATTATAAGTCTAAATTGAACTGTTTCAACTTGACAGTATGTATCTGCTATTATTCGAAATATTATTTCGTGCCTCACAACGAGTTTTATAACATTCTTGTTTTATAGGTGACAGATATAAAAGAAGACCAAACTTATTGTTACTTTTGGCATGAAGCTATGGGAAGTAGAGGAGCAACGGAAATCGGTTCCTGTATTTTGAAATACCTACGACAACTAGCTGTTAATCATCCTGGCAGTAACTTAACATTTTATACTGACAATTGTGGTGGTCAACAAAAGAAAAGGTTTGTATTATATTTATTATCGTATATTTTTCAGTGGTAAATGTGTCGTGTCTTAATTATAATAATTATATTTATTTATTTTTCAGATTTATATTTTCTTTGTATTTGTATGCCGTCAAAACTCTTGCCGTCAATAAAATTACACATAAATTTTTAATTAGAGGTCATACACAAAATGAAGGCGATACTGCTCACTCTATAATTGAAAAGGCTATAAAGAAAGCTAAAAAATCTGGTGCTATTTACGTGCCAGATCAGTATGTCCAAATAATAAGGTCTGCAAAGAAAAAAGGTAACCAATTTATTGTTGAAGAACTAAATTTCGATGATTTTTATGACGTCAAAAAATTAACGGACGAGATTGAACTTAACACTTTCAAAGATGTGGAAGGGAATACGATAAAAACTTCGGATATAAGGGCAATAGAATTCAGAAAAGATAATGATGCAGTATACAGGTATAAACTTAAGTATGACGATAACTGGATTGAAGCTGAAATTAAAAAAAAGAGCCAAAGATCTACAAGCCAAAGAATAACTAGAGACATACGTGATATAATTGTGACGCCGGTATATAATTCAAGAAGAGATATTCCTGTCAAAAAGAAAAATGATTTAAAAGAGCTCTTACAGAAAAACATTATTCCTCGGTATTACTCCACCTTTTACGATAGTATTTTTTAATATATTTACTCCTTTATTATTATAATTTCATATTATTCGTTAATAGTAGATTATAAGATAAAAGTAGATAAGCAATTAAGCTGTGATTTTAGTGCCATTACGTCCTACACATTGTGATTTTAATGACTAAGAATTTCGTTGTTTTAAGGTGTTAGCTGTTTTAAATATTTCAATAAGTACCTGGTAGAATAGAAATTACCTACCTACCTTTTGAACTGATTTTAAACATACATAAATAAATATTGACGTTGATTTATTAATCTATTTAGTTTTATTTTGTCACAAATGTAAAATCCCATAGCGCATGCAATATTTCTTAAATTGAATTCTGAAGAAACAGTGACGTATTTACATACACGTCATTTTATTTATGCCTGTAATTTAGGTAATACATAATGCACGGAAACCATTGGGGCTCTAATAGAATCAACACAAATGAAACTTACTTTTAAAATGATTCAGATTATAATGAGTCTCTCCAAAATGCCATACATCGAATACAAATCTTTAATCGGCTCTCCTTTAAAAATTGTTAAAGTGTAATTACGCCATTGTTGCACCAAATGAGCGAATTAAAGATTTGTATGATACGACCTGTCAGATTGACAGCTGATTACCACGCGTTTGTTCCGTTTTGATGGCATCGGACGCTAAAAAGTATACTAATTATGTACGCTAAATGAGCCAGTTGTCGGTATCATCCGTCAATCTTATGATTCAAGCAATATACAGCTTTTTGCTATGCGTTTGTTTGACTAGCTATGACATACAGACAGTCATTCATCGAGAGAATTTACAACCACATTTTATGTGGACATAAACTTACAATTCCAACATCACCATATTAAGAGCCTATCAGACAGCAGCCTCTATTACATCTGAATTGCAAAACAGCAATCTCAAAATGTTCCCACCATAAAATCGTAAACATAACCTATAAACCGAAATCCCGCCAAAATCCGTTTGACAAGTGCACAAACGAGCCAATGGCGCGTACACATTCAAATTTCGAACGCAACATTCAAGATGGCGACCTTCGGGAGTCGTATATCAATCGTGATTTACGCACCGCAGCCACGGCCGGTCGACGACCGCCCGAATTTCGTTCAGAAATGCACTCAACGAGTAATTTATTTGTTACCATCTATTATTTTGTAGACTCGCAAGGTCCTAAACACAGCTGACATTAATATATCATTTTACGCGACGTCGACCTGGCGCTCTGTCTCGCTTCAACATGAAAGCGTGATGTAAGAGGGAAAGGGATGCAGGTAGGGGCAGAGTAGTTTGCGTTTTCACTTTTTATAGTAGCAATATATTTGATCAGCTGATCGTAGTGACGTTTACTGGCCGTGTGTCAGTGTAGTGTTTTTCATAATTTATATTGTAGTAGGTATTTTTTACTCTCGCTTGCTGTAGGTCGGGGTTTAATTTATATATTGAATATTCATCTAAATATCGTGTATCGACTTCTGTGCCGGCCTATAAATTTAATGGGCGGTCGGTTTTTGGTGAATTTTCGCGTTTATTTATTGTTTATTTTGTTATTAAATCATTTCGTGTGAATATTTTGAATTTATCGGATACGCCGCTCTGTTTGGCGATGATAATGGCTTTTGGTCAACTTTGTCAGTTTATGGTTTTAGGCCAGGTCGGTTAAGTTGTTATTTATTTGTTTATGATATTAAATATAACGGCTTAATTAAATTAAGGCCTGATTTATTACATTCATATTTATTTTTCATAAATCCGAAGTTTCATCTTTAACTTAACATCGTTGTTATTTCACATTGACTTCATTGGCATACTCTATTTGCACATCACAAACCATACATTTATGACAGCTACTTAAAACATAGTTTGGTCAAAAACATCCACAAACATGACACTTCTACCTTTTGAGCCTTCTCTAATAATTCGTATATCACCGAGAAGCTCAAAATCATCAGCTTTTATATACTCATAACTTAAATATAACTGTTCTAAACATATAACTCCATGTTGTATATAATTCTTTACATAAAGGTGTACATTTTCAGTGCGTGCGTGAAAGCACACGTGGTTCTTGTAAATATTTTTGGACGCAATCGATTTCCGAAATCCATTCGGTACTTCTGTACCCCGCGCCGCGCTGTGTGCTGGCGGTGGGTTAACGTGGATATGACTAATCATAATTATTTAATTATTTATACATAAATTTTATACATGGGTGTTTAATATTTATTATACGTTTGTGAGTTTGTATTGTAGTTATAAAATTATATGTGTAATTTTCTAGTGGATACTATGAATAGATTGTAGGGGTTGTAGAATACTTAGAATAGAATTTGTCCTTGCTTCAAAGCTTTGCTGAATCGAGAATTTTTAAGAAGCAACTCTCCTTTATTTAGGGTAAATTTTAATTTAGTTAAGAAGCACCTAACGCTGCCTTGGAAGCCTGTAAGTTGAAACTTGGAGATGGCATGAAGCTTAGAAAATGTAATTACAATTCACTTACTCATAATTATAGAATTCTATACTTACCATAACAAGTAAGGAAAGCTATATGAAAATGACACATGCCTTCTAAAAATATCACCAAACGTAGCCCACATAGTACATCTTCAGCCAAAATTAGTCGACGCGGTCGCATCCATTCAAATCGTTCGACATTACCGCGTATCGCGCCGCCTGCTATCATTAATCTGCGTGACAGTTCAAAATTTAGTTACAGAGGGTTGCCTGCCCCCTCCGTCCTCCCCGCCGCCCCTCCGACGCCCTCCCCTCGCACTCCACGCAAGTTTTTGAGGGATACCTAACTGTCTACATGTTTAACTATTGGTGTTAAGAACCTCTTGACGGTATGTGGTTCTCCTGTTGAGTATTTGTTTGGGTGTAGGGAGGTAACGTGTCTAGCATCGACAGCGCGACCAATTCGTGTAGACGATTGTTCAGTACACGTAATTGTCAATAAGCTATAGGAAATATAGCTTTTTATAATGACTGTCCTATAAAACAAATCGAATGGTCCGCTTACTTCGCTAACCCAATGTCCTGTAGTCACACCACGCATATATAATACCCAATACTCTAAATAATGCGTTACCATTCTAATTTAAAACACCAATAACAATAAACTAACAGGTTGCAATAAATGTAAGTCATCGCAATAACAGAATAACTTATTCATGAATATTTACTTACGCCCTCTGCCGTGATCCGCAGCAATAACTTTAACTTACAGGGAAACCTTATAACAATAACTGAACTATCAGTAAGATCATTAAACTCTCAATCGTAATTACTAGGCTCGCATGAACATACAGAGTTTCACTTGAAACTAATTAGCGTAGTCTACACAGCGCTTTTCACAGGCTCGCCTGTTACTGGCAGGCGCCGCGGGGCGTCTTCGCTTCCGTGTACGATACATTGTGGAAACTCTGCGCTTGTCCTGCTACCCTGGTAAATTGGGATCGATATTGAGGCGCGGCTATGTACTCTTGTGGATAGCGTGATGGTATTTTGAAGGTTGTGTGGTGTCGACCACGTTTGGTACCCGTTTGTTTACAAGCTTTTGGTAACTGTTGGGTTTCTTCATGAGAAGACTAGTCCGAAGTACAATCCAGTCTGTATTATCAGGTACACCAGTCTGATTTAGTCTTTGGAAGCCTTAACTACGATTAACTGCACATGCAAACAGAAACACGATTACAGTTTCTTTGCACTTCTGAAGGCCATTTCTTTTAGAATTTCAAGAGAATTCCAATACAGTTCGCGAAATCTTTGCTGATCATCAAATGCAGAAACTTCACTGAACTAAAACATGAAAGTTTCTTGCCAATCAGCAGAAAGTAACAAAGCGAGCCTCACGAAGGATCGTGTGTAATTTTTCTCAAAGTCGCCATGAATAATCAAATTTTTCTGTACGTACCGTTTATACTAGTAGGACCTAAAAGAGTAACGTAATAAAATACAAATGTAAATATACCAAATCAAACCTTAATATGTCGCTCGTAAAGTTGGCATTTAAGTGTCCGTGGCGCTAGGGTTGTGAAATTTATGAAAATGACGAGCGAGTTCGACCCTCGTGACTGGCAGAATTCTGTGCCGAAGTGTATTTTTACGTTTTTTTATTACATACTGGCGGTATTACTCGATTTTTTAATATTGTGTTATGGGAAATGCTTGAATGAGTTGAACAATAATACTTGTAATGTTGTATTGTCTCCTAAGTTCGGTTTTGTTTGGTAATCGACGCTTAAGGTTCTAGGTCAACTTGTGTTTACTTAGTTCATTGACACTCGTTGTAGGTGCTTATTCCATTAGTTATTGTACAATTAGTGAATATCAACATTAACTTTTGACTACGCAAGTTAAACCAGTGCTGATTTCCTTAAAAAAATCAGAAATTTCCAATATTTTTTTTTCTAAATAACTTTTCCATTAACAGTTATAGGCAGTTCGCCATTAAATTACAGGTTAGAAGGTCTATTAAAACGAAAATAAAAATCTTATTTTTACTAAAACACAGGCGTATAACTTACGCATACTTCGCGTGCTCATAAACTTAATTTTATTACATTGGTACATAATTCTCAATTCGACAAAAATATTTTTATCGATACGTTTTCCTTGGCATTATATTTCCGAACATCGATTACTCGAAGGGGCACCCCTACGTGGAAAGTACAGTCAGCAAAATTGTTGCTTGATCATCGCATCGCGTTACATGTGTACGTAGGTGACTGTACCTCCCAATGCAGTATGTGGCTCTATCAAACCGCCATTAGTGAAACACCCTCGTTTAGTTTTTTTTGTGTATAATATTCATTTGGCTCAGGGTGCCTTGTTGCATTCATGAGGTCATTCACGCCCAGGCTTGGAAATGGATGGGTGGGTGGTACACCTGCTTCGTGACATTTATTTTCTTGGTAGGTCTTAACTACATGTTGCTAGTCATCTGGAAACTTCTATGATTATCAATAAAACACATTGTTGTCTATCAAAAAATGAACTGCAATTCCTAACTACCTAATGTAACGAGTACCAACAAGAGCCCCGCTGTTTAGATGTATTTAGAAGGCACATCGGTAGCCAACCCTTACGAGACATAAATCCCTGAAAAAAATGATTTCTGTAAGCAACAAACTCCATTAAAAAAATACCGTATAGGTTAAATAAAAGAGAAAACATCTTTAAGTTTTGCAATGCACAACAATCAAAATACAACGTAATTGTACTTGCATTGTACTAGCCAATCCGCGGCCCGATGACCTATCAAATTATGACGTCACAAGACGCCATGATGGATGTGTCAAGGCCAAGTTTGACAGCTGTCAGCGGCAGTCTGAAAAATGCTGTCACGAGTAATGGATAGGCTTCCTGGACGCCATTTTAGGGGTCGATGACACAACGCACTGTGATCGATATTTTTTACGTCGATTTGTTTTGAAATGTAAGTGGGTTAGGTATTTTCGAGTGTCGTAAGGTTTTGTAGGTCATTGAACTTGAGATATAGGGCCGTTTAAATTATAAACAGGGTGTTTGAAACTTGTATTCTCTAATGAAGAAGAAGAAAGCTCGTCAAAATGAGATGCATATTGTAAACTAAGTTAAATAGTCTGAAATATCTGTAACGGGTAGTAGGTATATAAATAACTGGTAAGTATATCGCTTAACGGTGCCAGTAACTTTGAACATTCATACTTAATCTTCTCTATAAGAAAACAATTTAAGTATTTACCAAGCAAGACAAAAGCCACATAAGAAATTAACTATCAACTCTACGACAAACTTATAACTAAGATTGAAGATAAATAACTACTTATTTGTAACAAAAACTAAAACAGAAGTTAGTGTACATTATCTATTTATAGATGTACTAGGAGCGCAGACATTGGAAGCGTTACTAACATCAAAATTACATGAAAAAGTGTCCAAAGCAAACAGAGAGTAGGTACTCTATCGATCTGGCAGTTCTGTCTGAACACAGATGAGTTATAAGGCAGATCCATGGACCATCCCTCGTAAGGCAACGACCCTTAACCTACACAAGTGATTTACAACCCTCCCATTCAAGCAATAGAGCACATTTTGAAATGATCACTGTAAGCTTTCTTACGACGTTGCAAAGTCTACGTATTGACGTATCAAGTTTAGTAAGACAGTAAAGACAGTTGTTTTCAAGCGATAATGAGCTTTATTGTGTTGGATATAAGTGTTGGGCGGTTGGGCGGCCCGCCCAAACCTGGGCGGGTGCAATTAGAAACGCTTTTCAGCTAAAAATGGTATTTTTTCTTCTTATTTTTGGATTATTAGCCGTTGTTTGGGAATCTGAGTTATCATGCTTTTTGTTTTTTGATCTTATAAAGGGTTTAGTTTTGTTAGTTATTGGGAAACACTAAAAATAAAGTTTGTATTAAAATCATTAGATCTATTTACAGTCCTGTTTCTATTCATATCTTAATTAAACTGTTTATACTTTCAAGTCCTAAGTAAGGGTGGAATACCCTGAACATCTTAGGTTCATACATCTCTTCAATCCAATCAGAACCTTCATTTAATATTCAGTTGGTTTGATTTGTCGCCAGATCTCCAGTAGGTATCTTAGAGATTCTCCAATTAGGAATTTTCTTTTCAGTCCAATCAGAAAATTGTTTCATGGGTTTGTAGTTAGTATTTTTCTTATTAGATGTATTAGATGCGTGTAGCCATTATTCTTATTATGTTACCATGTCGTTGGTCTAGCAGTTGTATCGTGATTGTAACTATTAAGTATGTCGTTTCAGGCTCGATTCCTGGGCCAGGCAAACTTAATAAGATTTTCGGAATAATTCTCGTATATATCTAGAGTTTTTTGGAAAAATAACCTATTGTGTTATGTTTTTGTAAAAGTTGCAATTCTCAATTTAAATAGATTCTATTATTTTTCCGTATTCAGCCACAACCTGTGCCTTCTATCCCTCACAACCCTTTATACATACATCATTCTAGGTCCGGCAATTTCCAAGTTGAGACTCAACATACATACAAACACTTCCTTAGTTAGGGACGATCCAAAGCGTATCGATAGTATCGGCGGTCCATTAGGGAAATTGCTTTATGTGACCGGCTTTAGGAACATTGTGTTGAGATTTACATGTACCAGGGTAGCATGATATCTGAAGAAGTAGGTATATTACTTAGAATAGTCAATTAGAGATTTTAGTACATTATGATTATCATTATAGACTGCCTCGTTGGCCGAGTGGTCGAATGTACGACTGTCGGGGTAAGGGGTATAGGGTTCGTATTCCTAGGTCGGGCAAAGTATTACTGGGTTTTTAAAAAAATATTTCAGTAGTAGCACGGAGTCTGGAATTGTACCCGGTATATGGCAATAGGCTCACCCCTTATTACAGTGAAAAGTGGGTGTTACATTGTACTGTGGCATTAAGTGCCGTAATGTGCACCTCTGCCCTTCAGGAATAAAAGGCGTGGTGTTATGATTTTTTGATAATTTTGTACTGGTTTCTTGGAAAAGGTATACTAACCAATGTCATTCATTAGTCATAGATCTTTAATTCGATTCCTGGGCCGGGTAAAGTATCAGTAAAGTATTCTTCGCAGGGGTAAGCAGTCATGCACATTTCGCACTACCTACTGACACTACTTTTTATATAAAAATAAATTCAACAAATCTTAAACTTAAAAAAATATCTTAAAAGGATCCCCCTGACAGTTGGGTACCAGGCCTGCATAAAACACTCAGAGCTTGAGAACAGAAAAAGTGATTTATCGTGAGAAGGAACATCTTCTGCGCCTTTGTGTCCCTGGTACAGGTACCGGCGAGCTGAACCGGTTGGGGATAGGCAGATGTATCGTACACTTACGTGTTTTGTTTTTCTTTTTAGAATTTCTAGTGTAGACAGATTTGGAATATTAAAAAAGAAATTTAAAGATCTAAATAATTACAGATACTACAGATAATAAATAATTACAGATAATCAAGAAATGTACCTTGTTGCATTGTTCTCACATAATCGAACCCATAAAACTATGTAACTAGAGAATTGTATTGTAAACCTGATTGAAAAAGAGTAACCTATGGAGTTTCTTGCTCGTTCTTCTCCATAGGAATCTACGCCTTGGAATGAGCAACTAGCTTCACTTATAAATTTTTGTTGTTTGACGTTCAAAAGTGCCATCCTGGTCTAATTGAAATAAATGATTTTGACTTTGACTTAAACTTACTACTTACTCTCCGTCGGTCGAGTAGTAAGTGCGAAATCTTAACTCCAATAACTTTATGCCTGACTCAGGAATCGAACCCGATCAACAGCGCAGTCAAAATAAAAACACAAAACAAAAAAGCTCTCAACCAACAATTTAGAATATTTAACTCAATCTGACACGAAATATAACCTGGTATCTGGACATTTTAACAAACGAAATAAAAAAATAAAAATAAAAAAAATTGTTATTTAAAAACATTTGGTTCGTCCAAAAACGGCAACAAAGTGTGGTGTGTAGTTATAACATTAATGAATAGTTGTTATTCGGCGATATTAATTGTAGCCTACATATAAATTATGCCCCTTTCTGGAGATTTTAACGTTTGATTCATACAATCACTGGTATTAAAATGCGCGGGTATGGTTCTCAAAGTGTGTTGCGTTCTCACATTCGTAAACGGTACCATTTTTCAAAGTTCAGACCTTGAAATGTATTAAAAACTTTTACATTTGCAAAGAAAATATTATTTTACAAAAGGATTTTATGATACATGATGTGTCCACTGATTTCTATAATTATCATTGCCCATAACGATCTAATTTAAAAATCACTTTTAACATAAACATAACATCACGCCTTTTATCCTCGAAGCGGTAGGCAGACGTGCACTTAATGCCACTGTACAATGTAACACCTACTTATCACTATTTATGTTATGAGTTCCATGTAATAGGAACTTTTAACTCCAGTGTAGTAAAGATTATTTTTATACACACATTTAAACTGTAACAAAATAAATGAATTTGAGAACCTCAGCACCAAAGAATGATAGAAATCAAAAAGTCCGAAGCACCAATTGTTTTAATTCGATAAAGAAAAGTAAAAAAATACGAATTGTAATTACCGTGTTCTGATCCGTGGCAGGCCATTGTTATTTTCAACTATATTTTACTGTAATTGGTTTTTAATCAACTGTTGTAGTGTTTATGTAAAATATTTAATAATATATGGAGAAATTGGCTGGTAAATAATGTAGGAATAACATTTCTCAAAACGGTAGGATTTAGTAACTTTTAGTTATGATATAGGACCCATTGTAATAGGAGACGAGGCTATTTAATCTTACAATGACTACATACCTCCGTGCTAGTTTCAATAATAAAAAAAATCGATGTTTAATACTTTTTAACTTCGCCCGAGAGTCAAAACAAGGCCTACAAACTAAACTCTCTCGTTTTTTAACTCGTCAAACAAGACCGTCAATCAAACAGCAGACTGATTACAATGACAATATTTTTGTCAATCATAAACAGTTTAATTATAGATAATTTACTACATATTGCTTAAATTGTTAATATCTCAAAATAATGTCCTCAACAAGACACTTTCCATAAATATGTCGTTCAGATAAAGCGGTACAACTCAACAGAAATTCGTAATAATTACAAATTGAAATTAAAATTGGTAGGACGGCGGCCAAGCAATAAACAATAAGTTATCATAAACGTTATTACTGTCATTTTTATTCATACTATGTACGCGTTTAAAACAATTTTACACTATAAAGCGACGCATAAAGTCGTCGGTGAACACATTTTTAATTCCTCTGTCGTTAAATTTACGCTTTCCTTAGGTGAATATCCGGTGCGAGTCTCTGTTATGTTTTTTTATTATCGGCGTTCGCGTCACACATGAGCACCACGTAACGGGCGCATATTTAGACAATTTCCTTACAAATCCCTCGCTCGCCCTCCTCAGCTAGGTGTACCCTCTGCCCTGCCTGATATTCGCCAGGTTATTACAATTTTTCGCGTTATGAATATCGTCGCGACTCCCCCGCTAATGCCCCCTCGCCCGGGGACTCACACCTCAGCAATTTTACTTTAATTCTTATTTAGAGTGCCGCCTTATTTCGGTTACAAGATTTTTAGTATTTGTTTATGGCGTTAACTTGTACCGTGAGCTGCGATGGGGTAATTTTCGCTTTTTTTCAACGATGTAATTCTACTTTATGCTTTTCGAGTTTAAGTTTGCAGTTTGCGTGGGGACGGGAAACGCAAATTGGCTGTAAAGCCACCAGGGTAGCAAATAATGTAGGAGTTTAGATTCAGAGGTCAAGGCATTTTATTTTTCGAAAAGTGTAGCGTTGTCGGTGTGTGTGACGTCACCGGGCCGCTATCAATCATGCATGCACCATTGCGCCGCGCGCGCTTTTGTTCGAATTACGAATTTCGAAAAAGGAACATAAAGCGAGAGAAAATTATGGCGGTTGCGTTCTTTTTAAATATCGGTGAGCCCCCGCTGTGCGCTGCACCGGCGCGCGACATAACTTATTATTTTTCAATTAAACAGTAAAATGAACAACGTATTGCGATCCATTTCTTTAGTAAACGCATTGCGCGGCCGTTGATTACACGGTGGAAGTAGCGGCGCGGCCCGCTACTCCCGCTGCATTACCGAACACAATAATATACACTGTGACACCGTTAAAAAAGTAGCGAAATTGCTAATGGTGTATGATATTGCCTCCCCTTACTTTTGGGGTAAGAAAAGACTAGGGGCGGCAACACCTTCGTGCTCCCAGGAGGTGTTTTTTTGAGTCGAGTATTTTTTCTTTTTTTGCTGTATGTTTTTTGCGTAATGACGTCGGGGTCCTGGGAGAGTCGGAGGAATCCATTAGATAGGCGGGAAGAGCTTAATGTAGGACTTTTTTTCGAATCGGAATTGGCTGGAGTAATGTCGCATGTGTTGTATTGTATACCATTAGTAGATACATCGTTGTACCAAACTAAAAACACAGACGGAAAATATCTCACTATCTAATTACAACACTAGAACACTCACAAATGCCATATTAAACGGAATTAACATAAATAAATATTCATAAAAAAATAATTTGCGTCATTTTGAAAATAACGAAACGTCGATAAAAAATGGTGAGAAGTCCGTCAAGTTAGGTGAAGTATGTACAAACGTTTTTAATTGTGTTGCCAGTATAAAAATAATAATATGATTTAATGGCTACACCGTAAATTAAAGACGTAAGCACTTATAGTAACGTAAATATTATATTATAATGAAGCTTTATGGCCATTTTATTCTCGGTATATAAAAACAATGAACAAACACAGTAACAGGGCAATATACGCACTAACCGAATTGTTACGAGTTAATTACGGACATGAAACTGTACAGTAAACTAAATATAATGTTACACAATTATAAAACTAATTAACTAATATTGGGGCTCTTGTATAGATATATAAAATACGTTTTGAACAAGATTTTGTTGTATATAAACACTGTTATTTCTTAAAAAAATTAAATAAAAATTTGTTCATTCTATTCATACATACATAACATTACGTCTTTCTTCCCTGAAGGGGTAGGCAGAGGTGCACATTATGGCACTTGACACTTTATCTGTTGAAACACCGGCTCCCGGTATAAAACACATTATACCCGCAACTTTCAACATACAAGAGGATAATACCACTGTACCATGTAACACCCACTTTTCACTATTTTATGTTATGAGTCCCATGTAATTGTCATATACCGGGCACAATTCCAGACGCCGTGCTAGCACTAAGAATTTTATAAAAACCCAGTAAACTTTGCTCGACCCGGGAATCGAACCCGAGACCCCTTGCCCGGCAGTCGCATTTGCGACCACTCGGCCTTTGCATAAAATTATGTAACAAGATCCTTTGTTTGTTATTATTGTAATAAATGGCAAATGTTTTAATGTAATTCAAGAATCAAAATTAATCAGGACTCAGAAAGAGATCTACTAAGAACTCGACTCGACTCAACTCAATTACATTTCAGTAATAAGGTACAATGGTCTAATAAGGCCCACCTTATTTCAAAATGTCTAACAATCTTGCTGGTCGCAATATACATATTTATTTGACAATCAAAAACTGTAAGTTTTTGCAAACAGACTTTTTTTTAAAAGAGATACGAATGGTGTTTCTTCCTCGTTCTTCTCCACTCGAATCGACATTTTGGTACGAGCGCCTAGCTTCACTGACGGACAGACTGACAGACTATTATTTATTTTATATTTGTTGACGTCAAAAGTACCAAAATTATGGTTTAAGTGAAATAAATGCTTTTGAGTTTGAGTTCTAATTATAATTATCATAATCATAACTGCGTTTTATCTAAAGTGAGCCATCTTAGGAAGCGGCTCATCTTTGGCGAACCTACCTTACATTACATTGAACCTCTAAAGTAGATACTAAAATAACATACGAAGCGTGCAAGAATACTCTGTGGTATTGTTAAATCAATTGAATAAAAGTTCCTAATGGAAACAGGCCTTAAATATTCTATAGACACACTAGTCTTCGTCCTTTAAAAAACAAAGGAGTAGGTATATGCTCCATTTGCCGGCCTCGAAAACACCCCCTTCTTAACTGGCAACATTCTTTTTCATTAATCTGGCAATTCGAGATAAATTACCTGCTCTCTATAGTCTGTGTTTTGGACAAAACAAAGCTAATTTGTACTGGACGTTTGTCGAACGATGCTTTAGATTTTTTAAGTAGGTTTTATTCAATTTGGGACTGTGTAGCGAGCTGTAGTTGTGCGGAGTTGTAACGATATTATGAGCACGCTTAAATCTTATGTTATAAACATTATGGATTGTTGTTAAGATTGGACTAAAATATGAAATAACTTTAAAAATATTGCTTTGTTTATACATACACTACCGACCCGCCCCAGCTTTGCACGGGTGCAATATGCATGTATTATTACATATAAACCTTCCCTAAGAATCACACTATCTATTAAAAAAACCGCATCAAAATCCGTTGCGTAGTTTTAAAGATCTAAGCATACATAGGGACAGACAGACGGCGGATAGTGACTTTGTTTTATACTATGTAGTGATAACTTCACGCCTGTCTTCTATGATCGGCAGAGACTATGGAGTATGCTACTTACATCTTTCGCTTCATCAATAGTCATCAACACTTCTTTGTATATCTAAATATTTATTGACTGTTCTATCTACCTAACATTTACTTAAAATAGTTAAATAATAACAACCTATAAAATATACAAAAATATGATCAAAAACAAAATTCAATACTTCCGACGGCAAATAACTTATTCAAACAGCTTGCTGATTGACAGAAAACAAAAATATACTTACGCTCATGAAATAATAAATGACTATTGGTAACTAGATCATGAGTAGGTACTTCTATGAAAGTAATAAATATGGAACCAAATGGTATTTGTAATCAGAAGAAAGCAACCATATCTATCTAACAGATAGCTATTCAACAGAGTGACAAGATTACATAGTTCGAAGATTATAAAGATAGTTTGATCCTAAGTTATGATTCTGATGAAAATATAAGTCATGATGATTGTACAATAAACACTAACTATATCTTTCAATATATGAAGGGATGACAGTTTTCGTCGTAGTATAAGTTGATTCCATCATTGATTTTAGCTAAAGAATGACGGCAGAATTTAAAATAATTAGCAGCACGCACCAGCTTTGTATGGGTGTTGCTCAATTCTTAACTTACCTACGACAGTAATCTTACAATTTACCTGATGAATTTTTAGAAACAACATAACGATAAAAATGGCGAAATATGTCCATCCTAAATTGGATGAACTGCAATAGTGAAATTGGGATTAATTTCCTTGCGTTTATTTCATAAAATACATACAATAAAAAATATTATTTTTGGCATAAACTATTTATACCCATAACATTTTCTTTATCAGATTTTTGTATAATATGAAGCTAATTCTTCTTTCCTTGTTTACAGGCAAATGGTGCCCATCGCGGCGTGAATGGTCATCCCCTCCCGACGTAGCGCGGCGGGTCTACTCCTCAGTGTTCCTGGGCAGTCCGGGTGAGTACCCAGGTATGGAACAAAGCTGGAATTGGAACTGTGGTCGGAAATTATGGTCTCAAGTTTAGAAAAAAACCTATATAGGTATTTCAATCAAATTTCCTTTCGGTTAAGTACAAGTTTACAACCAGGATGTCAACCAGGTTATGCCAAATAACGTTCATAATAAATTGGAATCATTAAGTAGAACGTTTCTCTCAGTTTCCGCTAAAATGAATGCTTGAAATTGTACCAATATTTGCTCTAAGGCTAACAAATTATGACCAATTTCAAAACAAACTTGAGATCTTAACTCCGATTCCACAGAAAATCCTTTCACCGGTATTTTATTAATACTTTTTAGCTATAAATAATACAATATAGCTTAGAATAGAAGAGAATAATATCCATGTACCAGTAAATCATAAAAAAGAAGAGGTCGTTTTAGAACATGATAAACTCGAACACCAGGCGAGCATAGGCACGTGAATAGTGCACGATGATATAGCACAAGTACTAGGGGATCATAGCATGCGGGCGATGGTGCCGTCAATCACTGGTGTCCGGAGCACTCGGCGCAAGGTCACGGGTACTCCTGACTGATGGCCGCTTGAACTTTTACTACGTGTACGTGGATAAAGAAACCTTTTTCGCCATCATATCTCTGCCATAGTTTCCAATTTTAATCTTGATCCGATAAATATCTCGCGCGTCCGGTTATTAAAAAAGCTGTTATTACATATTTGAATTGCTAAATTTTATTTCATAACACGTAATAAAAATATACAAAAACTTATCTTGCTACAATCTAGTTTTTAGAACTAACGTTAACTTATTGCCAAATAGAGATAAAAACCATACTTGGGTATTTGAAATTATTCCGGTGCTGACGTTGACAGCGGTGTTATAACTTGTGTCGGTGCCTTACTCGTATTTTATAAAAAAAAATGCACATTAACACAATCAAATGAAATAAATAAACGCCCCTCATTACAATCAAAGCGATCCAATACTTAGAAAGAAAATAAAAATTGTTAAACACATCAATACGGTGTTTATATCACAAACTACTTACATACTATATTTCTCCAAACACCGTTTCTATAATTTGAAAAACGAACAAACATCCCGATGACAGTTCAAATCGATTCTCCGTAATGAGCCGACGAAAAATCGAATGACATTTACATCTGTCAATAGTACACTAATGTCGACTCTAAGGCTTCACAAATAGTGTTTTTTAAGTATCGAAACTCGTGTCTGATTGTATCGAGTACTCGGATGAATATCGAATGTTTGCGGCGCGCACGCACAGGCGACAGGCCATCGATCATGTGTTATCGTGCGTACGATCTCGGTGTCATCTCGCCGATGCAAGGTCGCCGGGGAAAATATCGCAAAGGATTTCAAAAAGTAATGACAATTATTTTTTACCTCGCCGCCGGCAAACAAACAGCCGGTGCACCGCCGTGCGCCGTGCGCCTAATTGAGATTATAATTTTGACAGTTCTGTTATAAATGTCTAGATTTACAAGTTCTGCTAGTTTTTGTCCCGCATTCATGTTATTGAAGAACACAAAACTGCAATCTATCAATATTTATAAAGTATAATTGCCATTTTTAAATAATTTTATTGCTTGTTTTACAGTTATCAGAGATTATTTTTGTATCTAATTTACTTTGAAAGAAACTACCTAACATAGTTGTTAGCGCAGCTGGAACTATAATTTTGATACATCAACGCCATCTATCGAATAGTAGCTAAATACCGGACCTTTCTCCTGTCGTGTTCTAAATTAAACTTTATCATGTGGGTGTAAAGTTACAATTACCGTAACAATATAATGCACATGCATCGTTATAACAGTCGCGTACTCCGATAACCATCTCACTTGCTCGTATAGAATGACGTCCGTCTATCTCTTTCTTGTTTTACACGTCACCGTCATTGCCCGTTTCCATTACACTATATCAATTACCGTAGTTCGCGCGTTCGCCCGTCATTCAGTTTAAAACACAAAAGAATTTTCGTCGAAGGGAAATGTTCCGAAAATGAACACGGAACAAACGGCGCACGAAGAATCGCAGTCAATTTATTCGTGAGTTACACTTTACGATTTTTATCTAACGAACGCTGTCGAAGACGGATTAACAGTGGCAACGATTCGAACAAAAAGTGCGCCAGAAAGAGAAATATCAAGTGTATCGATTCCGTCTTTAGCGAGAAAGGATTCGGCACGCGAGCGAGACAGGGCGACCGTGTCTTTACGACGTGCGAAAGAGATAAAACAATTCCTTATGTCGCTATTCTTAAGTCGTTCGCGCGTTCTGAATGGCACTTTACCGGGAGACATTAAGGTCGCAATTTCATTGTTATGATTGGATATCGACGATTGTAGAGCGTCGTAAAAGAACGTTATAACTTCATTTGGTAGTGTTGGCGATTAGAGCTCTGTGTAGTAAAAAATAAGGTTGTTAGTTGTTTGTTTGGTGGGCGGTGGTTGGCGGGAGCGTGCGCGGCGTCGGTTACCATGGCGACGGGGCGCGTTGGAATGCCCGCGCCAGGGTTCCCCGCTCCAACGGTGTTTTTACCTAAATTAGTAACAAAAACAATGCGCTGATAATGACGCATGGATGTGCTGCGATACCCCGTGTTTGTTTTATTTCAAGTAATGCCCGCGTACACAGTACTGCACATCGACTGCTAGCGCCCTCTGTCCTGTATCCCACGGACACTGTTATGTAGTAGACAGCCCCGTATGTACTCATAGTGGAGGTGTTTAGGTATTCGTGCTGTAGGTATCTAGCGAAGGTTTCTAAGGAACGTTAGCATTTTTAGAATACATTACTGGAGTAGGTAGATACCTCACTCACTTATTAGTTTTGGATTCTTATAGGACCCTTTCTAGTTTTTGTAATTTTCTTATTAGAAGAACTTAATTTTTTGTGAGACTTCCAAAGTATTGATTTGTCTCCGTCGGCGTTCGAACTCATTTGTCAAGTGCGAGCGCGCACATAATTACAAGTCAGCTCCTAAACATGAACCAACTAATTTTTAATATTCTCATTTAGAATTCACGTTGGATATATGAAAATGAAAAAAGGCTCGGAGTGAGATGGGTGGCGGGAGATAGGCGCGCGCGAGCAGGCGAGCACTAAATTGCTCAATTTGTGCCTCGGCTCATAAGGTGCCTTCGGTGTTCCTTTTTCAAAAATCCAATGAGATCGATCGCTCGCCATGTCCGCAAATTAGAGCGGGAATCGTTGTTCGTTAGCGCAATGCCCGCACCACAACGTCGCAAGCGCCGCACTCCGGGACCTCGGAAACAGCTCGTAGTGCCTGCACTCTCGCGTCATATCCTCCTGCCTGCCTTAATCTCAATCTACGTTTCGAGGAGCTCAAAGCTCGCCGCCCGAGTGCGCAGAAATGCATTTTAGTATTACTAGTGGTCTCGGGGCGCTCATTTCGCTTGAACCTTTTAAAGCTCGACGCTAAAGTTCGTCCCGCGCCGTTGTCGACGGTGCGATCGGCCGCCATCGGCCGGCGAGGTCATGCTCGCGCGAAAATTGCACTCGTGGCTTCATTACGTCCAGTACAATGACCAAGCGGTTATGTACTTTATTATGTTCGCAAATGGCGCTATTAAGTCAAGTATATCTATTCTCCGACCAACATGGCGATCGTAAGAGATACGAGAGATGAGATAGCGCGCGAATTTCACTCGAAACCAGTTTTTCTCGAGTTAAATTACTCTCGGTTCTTGAGCAATTTAAATAACAGCCCGTGATTCGTTGTGGCGTCTAAACGAGCGTTAAAACGTTACATTGTAATGAGTATCGATCGAGAGCCGATACGGACGGCATCGATTCTATTCAACTACCGTGTTATTTACTGTTATTGTGCCTTTAATACATCCACTTGTTTTTCTTTACGATCGTAGGGGTTCGGTTTCCGTCCATCAGTTGCTGCACTGCAATACAAACAGTCACCATTTATTGGCACTCCTAAATTTGATTATTTTTATTAAACTATTCATGTCTAGCGAGTCGTAAAACCGATGTCGCAGCACACAACATGTTAACTCAATAAACGCCAAGTTTACGGAAGTAAAGTGAGCGGGAACATCGTTCTGTCGTAAAAGCATCGTAAAATGGGCAATATTAATAATGACTATCCATTTACTTGATATCTTGTTGTGTAGCATTGAAAAATTACCTTTAGTTTGTAAAGTGACGATCGCGGTGTCTCGTCGCCGCGACAATTAATCGCTGCGTACGAATTTGTAAGTTTATCTTAATTGTGGAGAGTTGTCGTGTGTCGCGGTGGTCTGTCGCGTCGCGTGAGAATGCTATTTGTAAGTTTGAGGTGACTTGCGACTCGCGACCTGCGACCTGCGACTCAGGACGCTGATTATATGCTAATACTAGCTTCTGCCCGCGACTTCGTACGCGCAATCCCGATATTTCCCGTTCCCGTTCTTGATTTTCGGTAATAAGTAAAAAAAAAGAATTGGGTAAAAAGTATCCTATGTCCGTCTCCTGGTTCTAAGCTACCTCCCCACCAATTTTCATCCAAATCGATTTAGCCATTCTTGAGTTATAAATAGTGTAACTAACACGACTTTCTTTTATATATATAGATTACTGTAACTTTCTCGGGAAATCTCCTTCGATCGACATGTTTATGTCATGTTTGCAACCCTCGGTGACCAGTGTTCATAAATGTTGTTGCAGTATATGACGATCCGGTTCGACAATCCCAAGTGAGGAAGTGTCAATGGTTGCCAATAGGTAGCCTTGATCTTAAGAGTGCGATTCAGTAAAGCCGAGCACACCCACGTCTTCATTAAAACCGATGGCTTATCGGTAAAATCGATCTCGTTACGAACAATGAAACTCGTCGAAACAAAAACTGGCCGAGCGGTAAACGAATACGAGAAACGTAATCGGGGCGAACGTCGCGCCAAATAAAATAAAACCTCAATCAAAAATCTAAAGGCATTCGGTATCATAACCGGAGCGGTGCGTCGACCCGGCCGCCATATGAAAACACGGACCGTGTGGGTTACACGCCCGCGACCAAAAAAAAACAAAAGTATAATAATGTAACGCACTAAGTATCCGTCTTAAAAATACGCCTCGATCTCTGTTGCGCGCGTCGCGGCATTAACGCGTCGGTGGAGCGCACAATGCGTCGCTGCAAACCGGACCGAAGGCTTACCGGCCGAGGGTCGAGAGTCGCAGGCGGCTGGAACACGACTCCGCGCCGCGGAGGGCCGCAGGGTGGAGGGCGAGCGCGCGCGGGCGGCGGCGGTGATGGATGGCCCAATCAGGCGGCGTGGCGGTGCCGGCCGCGCTAATCGAGCAGTGTGCCCCGAGAGCCGGACGCACACAGGCGCGCCGGCTCGCACACACGCGCCCCGAGCACCGAGATGAGGCTTCGCCGATACCACCACCGATTACACGTAAAAGCGCATCGAGAACCTTTTCGGAGATAATACATAATACGCTCGCTCCGAGCCGCACTCGCTGCCACACACACCGCCACGGGCCCAGTAGGTAGGTCCGGTGGAAAATCGATGAAAAACAGTCGAGACGACAAAACCGGGGGCGGTGTGCAAACAAAACGGGCCTTCATTCGATGAATAACGCCGTATTTACGTCTATATCCGGGCGGGCGGATCGATAGCCACCAACTGTTGTAAACAACCGTACGAGAGCCGGAAAAAAACGGCGAGTGCACGCCACCCCCGGTCGTGGGGCTATTAGCGGCCACGTGACTAATTTCGGGAGCTGTCACGAGCAGAACTGCGAGCACGTGGACCCGCGCCCTCCAGCCTCCCAGTCGCGCCGCGCTCTTCACCACCGCCAGTCCGCCACTCGCCCAGCGGATACAGGCCGCACTGCTCTCCTCTCTGCCACTGCGATCACCTGCTCCACAAAAAACACGGCGATAGATCACGAACAACAATTAATTATGTCCCATCGCCCGAAAGAGAGGATCTTTATAAATCAACGGACATCGCATTTTATCCTTAAGAGACCTTTCTCCGACTAATCCCGACAGAATTGAAACGAATCTAATGAAACGGGGATACGTCCAGAAAAAAACAACGCCACATCGAGATGCCCTACAATCATTTTAACTTTTTTCCGACGTTCGGTCTCGAGGCTTATGTATTTTTTTATTATTTTTAATTCTGTCTCTGGACTCGTGTTTTTTTCTACTTTTTTGTTACCTTTTCATAAATATTTTAAAATCGGATTCAGTCGGGGACAAGCGAGGCGAATGGATTAGGATTTAGATATTTTCGGGGCGCGTAATTTATGCCCCTCTTTGTGGAGATATTATGAATAATGAGATATATTGTATAGATGTGGAGTGCGCTATCGCGACTTGTGGCTCTATCCGGCACATTCCCGCCTGATCCGACTCGATCCGGGTCGGCACTGCATCTAGTAGTTTCCGCTTTATATCAGCTATCTTGATTTAATTATGTTTGTTTTCCTTCAGCCCGAGACGATTGATGCGCACTCATTAGCTCGCATTGTTATCCGAATACAATTGAGTTTATTTTAGAAGTTTTTATCGTCAGCTCTCATTCCGTACGCACAGGCCAGATGTTTGAATAGTTCAAATAATTCTCAGGGCATTTCTTGATTTTTATTGTAATCCAATTTTAAAGCGATCCCATTTAAATTCCTATACAAATGATCCCGACCATAAAGTACCAGCAGCTATTTCAAATATGCGGCCCGTTTAAAAAGCCCTTAACGAAATTATTAAAGTAGGTAACAAAAAAGGGTCAAGTCGATGATTTACCGACGTCAATTCTGACAGCTCGTAGTTTTGTTTGACCAAAATTATAGTAATTTGATAAAAATACCCATCTACTTAAAATAAACGTTCCGTCAAAAAAGTTTATGATGGAAAGCAGGCGTTTTATAATAGATACACTATGCCAGGAATGCTGCTCATACTCTCGAATGATTGAGATGATTTTTTAAAATCCCCAGTAGCCATTTTTATCTCGTCTAGTGAGTTAACTGATCTTTAATTCCGTCGCGACGGCCGGTACACAGATATCGTGATTGTTTTTATTGCAGTTTTGTGAGGACGGCACGGTGCGCGGCGCATGTGATACTGTATCGCATGGAGGATAAAGGACAGCGGAGTGGCCGCGGCCGACACGCGCCCGCCAGCCTCTCACCGATAACTTTTTGTCAGTTAACAATATTTTTGCATCAATATAAACTCAACTTTTTATTCATAAGCGGCCGTTTCGAACGTTCAAAAATAATAATGAGTTGGATATAAAAATCGCGAATTTATACGAGGTCCCCAACCCACGGCGGGGCGCGGGCGCGGGCGACTTAATATGATTTCTTATAGCGAGAACTCCTTATTAAATAAACTTTGAAAACGAAAATTATGTCCACCGTACGCGGACCGCCCGATCACAATAAAAACTCGGATTTGACAAGATTAAAATTGTAATTCAAGTTATTTCTGACGTGCGCCTTATTGCTTTTTCGCTACGGTTACTTTTATTAAATTTTTTTTTTAGTAAACGTCGATACACGTAACCCTGATCGAGACATAATCTGTATAAAACCTGGGATACATAAAATAAGTTACACAAATAATTTAAGGTTCATGCCAAACGGGTGATCAAGGATACGACATTTGTGAAAGCAGATACTTAATAAAAATAAAGATTTTATAATTGCTTACTATGCTCATCTCCTCTGAGTAATTTGAGTATACGGATTATAAAATAAATAATAAAATAAAATATTGACACTGGCATAAAGCGCACTCCGCCGTCCACTGTGACACTTCGAATTAAAAAGAAAAAAGTGTCATGGCCGCCTTCGCGCTTTCCCGCCTCGCTGTCAATATCCATTCTGTCCACGGAGCTCGCAACTCGGATAAAAATACTAAAGGGTTTTAAGTAAATAATTGTTTAATGTGTGAATAATGTAATCTTCTCACGGGAAATCGATGTTTATCCGATTCATGTCGCTGTCATTTTTAAATATCACGTATATTTATAATTCAAATGTATGCGGTAGATAAATTTTCCATGAATATTAAAATATTTTTGATAGGTTTCGGGATTTTGTCTTAGGATGGTTATTTTCCCACAATTCGGCGGGGAGTGCCGGCGGCTGGCAACACCGCGCCGCCATTACTGGAGATTACGCTTAATGTAATGTGTCGGTGATTTGAAATAATCACGCAGATTACCTGAATGTGGCCGCTGTGTAACTATTTAATCAATACCTAACGTGGGCCGGGTATTTATGGATTTACCACGTCGCTATCTGTAATTATATGTGTGTACTCTATTAGGACCTAGGACATCGCGGCGCCAGCCATCTTGTTAGAAGGCTACGAGCCGAGTCAATTATCTTTCATAGAATTCAATTGTACCTAATTAAACATAACTAATATTGGACCAATACATCAGCATTACTTAAATTAGTAATAGTTACGTTATGAAAAGTTATAAAGAATTAAATGAATGCTAATAAAATGACTCCATTTGGAAAATACTCAAACAAATAACTACACTGAAGACTTAAGTACCTACATATTTCAAAATAGTGAAACACAACCTTTAAAGTTCGTACAGAACCTCGCAGCCATATGTCAACCGAACAAATTCGCTAAACATTAATCTTTAGAAACCACAACCGCGGTATACAACTAGTTAAGGTTTTAAAAAACCTCTTGAAAAGTGACAAATGTTCAATAAAACGAGAGGTAACGAGACTTGTCCGTAATGCCGCGGTCTGGTACAAAACCACAACGTGTTTTGTCACTGGAGACGGACAGACAGACAGCTTGTTGTATATGTATTTCAATTATTAATAACGGACATATTACAGGAACAATTGTCTTTAATTTTTGACTGCAAACATCTTATCTTAGAATGAGCAAATAGCTTCACTTTTAATTTTATTGTTGACGTTCAAAAGTACCTTTCTGGTCTAATTGAAATAAATGATTTTGACTTTGACTTGACTTGACTTATTCATAAAGAAATGTATCACCTTAAGCTTCATATTAAGGTGGTCAACATTGTTAGTCAAATTAGTAAAGAAGAGAGACTGGCAAGTTTAACAAAACAGAATTAGAAAATTTAACTACATATACTGAGAATTTCGATTTTCTTATCCCAGAATTCTACAAAGCTTAGAAAGAAATCATTTATTTGCTAATAATGTAGGTATACATATAAGTTGGAATAAAGTTAATGAACCCAGTACATTTTACCTTTCGGCATGCAAATTAAATTATAATGTGATTTGAATGTCGTCAAATAGATAACCAGGTACCTATACAGTGAAAATTTTAAAATAATTGTAAAAAAAAATGCTAAAATGCTACGATCAAATATAAGCCATACAAAAAGAAATAATTAAATATGATGCAATGTCAACGTGGGTACTTACTTAGTCCGAAATATAATCTTACAAAGTAGAAACATTAGTAGGTAAAGAAACTTCACAATATTTACCTTTGGATTCAAAAGTAAACGATGCATCTGGAATTGACGATGAAGATGTTAAACATGTAAAGAGTTTGTCTATCAGATGACAGGACTTAGCTTAACTGACAATGCTCTGCATACGACTGATGACGAGCATCTATAAGCTCAACAGGTCTCCCTGCGAGCTACATAGGCGATCTAGATTGACGGTACTGGTGGGAAAAGGGAAGCCATCAAAAATTTTGTCAGCCTTTGATATTGCTATGAAACGTAGACAATGATAACTGATGTATTAGTTAAAAGTGTAAAATAATAAATACCTATATTTAATACCTAGGTACTAATTATGTTATCCCAGGCAATAATGGCGATACAATTACTAGATCGTAATTAAAAATCTAGACACTGGGGATTACCATGTATGAGAAATTAGAACTGACTGCCTCGTTGGCCGAGGGGCAAGTGCGACTGCCGGGCAAGGGGTCTCGGGTTCGATTCCCGGGTCGAGCAAAGTATTACTGGGTTTCAAAAAATCTCAGTAGTAGCACAGAGTCTGGAATTGTGCCCGGTATATAGCAATAGGCTCACCCCCGATTACATGGGACTCATAACATAAATAGTGAAAAGTGGGTGTTACATTATACAGTGGCATAATGTGCACCTCTGCCTACCCTTTCGGGAATAAAAGGCGTGATGTTATGTTATGTTACGAGAAATTAGAATTTTTGTATCGAAATCCCGATATTTTTTATGACATAAGCCGGTAAACTAGCAGACGGATCACCTGATGGTAAGCAATCGACGTCGCACATGAACACCTAAAACACCAAACAGGAATTGGCAATTTTACCAGGTCTGATAACTTTTAGTCATGCTTTATTGTGCGCAAACGACACAAGTTGCTTAAACCTATAGCATTAATTATTATGATTCACCTGCGCTTAAATTATATGTCTAGATATTTGATAGTCAAGCTAGCAAGTTACAGTTGTGGTATAGCTAAAGTGGACACTATCTAACATGTTTCTAGACGCAGTCTAGGGCAGCTGCTCGAAGAAAATAGCTAATCCTCGGAAACCGTACACCTTCAGTTCATAAAAGGAATTTATTGAAACCTGCCACCTAAACGAATGGGCGACAACAACATTATCAGCCGTGTAACTTACACCAACGTACAAAACTAAAATATATGCACACATACGAAATAAATAATTACCAAACATATTACTCCTATTCAAAATTACATGGCCTTAGGCCGTGTGCATTTCCAACAGCAGTTAGCCAATAGTAGGGATAATTATTCTACCATCGATTTATCGACGCATACCGCTACTCGGCGATAGATGGCGCTGTCGCTAAACTATTACCCCGCGAGGAAATTATTGCTTATTACTTGGCAACATTAAGTAATTTCAGATACTGCTCGCTATCTCTTTACGATATATGATTACCTAGTACTTTTATTATAATGAATAGAAGATTAGAAAGGTAATTTTCAATGAGAGAAGTAGATATTTTAATAAGCTAGTTTCATAGATAACTAATATTACCATTCCTTATTTATTTTCATATTTGATTACTAATTATTGACAACAGCACACGTACTGATGCTTGTATTAATTAAAAGTGAAGTCACCAAGTGTTACGATGACTGACAATAATTAAATACCTCTGTGCTTATCTCACAAGTATCTCACTTGCAATTCAATATTTACTCCGGCGAATAAATAAATAGCTAATGAAACTTCCTACATTTAATTTATATAAACAAATGAGTGAGTTGACTCTAGAGGTTTTGCCAGTTAACTATAGTCAGTAATATTGTAAAGAATGGCGATATGAAGTTCTCTGTAACTCCCACGTACAAAGAAATCTTCCTCAGCCACATCTCGACCACGGAAACAATCAGACGCCGGTTCGCTCGGCGAGCATTACAATATAGCGGTTATAATGCATGCCATATTCCGGGTCCGTAATTGAACATCGTATGCAAACGCGGCGCGCGCCCGCCATCTCTTCAATATGTATGCGCACCTAGTATTTTCGTACGAGGCAGGTGGACTCGCCCTGTTTATGTTATTGTTTACATATTGTTACCGTTTATGCGACCCTGGTATGCTATAAGGAAACTAACTAAACATGTTCGGTTGTAAATTTGACGAGTAGGGCGCACGTTCACTAAACAACTCGTCATTAATTTAAAAGAAAAACAAAATGCATGGTGCTACGTTGATTTAGACGTATTTTATGAAGACACATCGCAATGAAACTCAAAAATAAAACTTATTTATGTGCAAAGTCCTCGTCACCATCCGATTTCGTACGCATGATGCAACAATTTCTAGAAAACCGTACATAAACAGGAATTATTCCCACGAGAACTGCCGCACCGAATTACTGGTGTCAACTTGAGACCTAACATGGTAACAGATAGCCGCTCTCAGTGACGAAATTAACTTTCTAACCTAAAAACAGGTAGGTTCCACGAAGATCATTCCTAGCTTACCTACGTTCAAATAAATAACGTTTTAAGTACGTCAGATTATCTAGATAGTGAGTGTGAACATTGTCAGTTTCAGAGAAGTTTGTAGATCATTAGAGAGGCCACATAAATCACTGTGATTCCGCATAAATTTACATTTTAAAGACGCGACGCGACATTTGCGCGGGCATCGTTTAGCACTCAATAAAATTAGAACAAAAGGCGGGCGCGGCCGATCGAGCGACGCAATGCCATATACATGATGAGCAGCATCGGGACCGATGGAATTAAATAAATTAAACTTAAGTGGCAAGAGTTGCTGCATCTGTACTATTTGTCGATACTAAACGGTTCGAACTAGTCGCTAGTCGTACATATTTATATTTATTGAGAATTTCAGTGTTTTAGTTAAGACATTTATGGCTGGGCTTTTATGTTTTATGAGGCATCAAATTATCTTCAATATAATTCAGCTTCTGCTTAATTTGATTCGTCCACCAATTAAATAGTTGTTTACGATCAATCTACAGCAAATTGATAGCGCAGAAAATTTAATTTACATCTTTGCCAACTTCATGACAGCACAGAAAATTGTTTAATTGATGAGCAACATAACAGATTGGTATTTAACAATTAGCTGTAAAGTGCTCATTAACTAGCGCCAAACATTTTCATTCAATCACCTGACTTTGATTCGCACTTTAAATTCTAATTGAGTTTAAAGTATCGAGAATGCGAGTTTATGCTTCTAAACGATTTAAAAATAAAATACTGATTTAGTTTACGTGGCGAGAATGTCACTCTATTTAATTAGTGCACATATTTTGAATATGGTATGTCTAAATTGAATTCTTTTTTAGAATAGATTTGAATAAGGAATGCCTGTTTGACTAAGATGGATGTGGCGGATGCCAGAACATTTTATACTTCGTTTTAAAATAGTGTCAATATTCTAAATCTCGTCATTCCGACAAAATTAAAAACCTTGTGTAACGGTGGAGTAGGTTATTCATAAGTGCTCATGGCCGTGAATATTCGCAGAATACTAGATTATGTACGTTTGTAATTATTAAATTTATTTCTTTGTGCTGATAGTAGGAATCGTAATTGCCAGCAAAGTTTTTTGTTCTATTTCCTATCCTTGCTTTATTATAATGACGATAAAAGATCCCTCTCATTATAACACTATAATTGGTACGTCAAGACCAGTATAACATAAAACGCAAGGAGATCGTCCTTAAAAATATGCAGCAAAGCCATAGTTAAGGTCGCAATCGTATAAAAAATAGGGCCATAAAATGCATTACAAACGCTTATTGGTCGGGCCGCACATAACACACGATGCTAAATAATAGGGAGCTTAATTAACTTGCCCAGTAAACATGTTCCCTTGAGCCGAGACCAATTACTATTTGGCCAACGTCACCGTCTTATTACGACAAATATATACGGTTATTTATGTGAACAAGACGCGCGACCAAAAACGCACATCAATCGCGACTTAATCCCAGGATTATTTGCGAAAACTGCATACGACGAGTTTATTTTAGAGTCGAATGGCGCGGCCGTTTATGACGCGCGGCCGAGTGACAGTAATATTTGTGTGGCGTCTGATTTATTCGGTGCGTACCGCTCCGTCGCGCGTCGCGTCGCGCGGCTAGCTGACGCGTCGTAAAGCGTGCTGTTTACGGTGGCGGTGCGTCCCTCAATTAGACGCTGCAATGCGAGTAGATTACAATTTGATGGTTGACGAGCGGTGACAGTTGCACCCGTCACTACTCGTGCCACCCGCCAAACATTTGTGATATCATTTTGTATCTTTATACCTGTTGGCTGGACTGAAATGTTCCGGTCGCATTCCTACGTCTACTGTCACTGGGTTTAGCAATCTTGATGTGCAATACCTTCGTTGATCGAGTCATTTATATCTTTCGCACTCTCAATTTGACGATATTCTCACATTGAAGCTATTCGTCCTGTTATATCTAGAACAATCCTGCTTTGTTTCAAATGTCAATTTATTTCTACCTCTGTTTAGTAACAGACGTTAGACTACTCTAATATCTAAAATCAATATTTTTGTCACCAGAACTATGATCTCTTCTTCAAACGAGATGACAATCGAAATAACATTCACAATCACACCTACTTTTAATGCAAGATCTGCCTATCAAAATTTCTCTTCACCATCTTAACCATCATCATGATACGTACTAGTACTAACCTAATTTACGAAGACCACCAGGTACTAAGCCAATCAATAAAGACATTCTCCTTAGACCCCACAATTTGCAGCACACATTTATTGACTGGAACCTAATTTTTTAACCCAATCACGACCGTCTTATTAACAAGATGGATTGTATCTTTATTCTTCAACCTCTTACGTATTCAGATGGCCACCATTTTACTTAATATTTACTCCACGTCTAAGTTCAAATAACAATTAGCTCAGTATTTAGCATTCAGCTCTGCTTAGACGGAACTGAGCTAAAATCTAGGCTGAATTCAGTCTAGATTGGATTAGGGCTACCTAACTGTATCGTGGACGTTTTGAACGAATGTGTTGTCATGTGTTTGGTGAATTTCAATTTTTGGTGCGATCGGAATTTTGTGGTCAGTGAATGAGTCGTGGGAATGTTGATCTTAGTAGCTTTGTCAAATACAGTTCAGTCTGAAGCATTGACAAAATTATCCAAGTTTCAATTAATAAAAACACAGTCCCTGCATTTGCAAATTGCTATAATCGGAAATCAGACGTACCCGTCTCGTACTCGCATCACTCCTACAGCGTTATCCTAATGATATTTTAAAACAACAAATAATTGACGTACAAGTTCATTAAAATGCAAATTCGCATAATAATAGAAACACTTCGTCTTATTTCGAACACACGATCATTAAAAATATTAACGATACAAACTAAAACATTATTTTTGACGTGTTTAAAGATCACCTTTGATTGGAGCCATTTTATTTTCGCGTCGTATGCGATGGTATCGTTACTTGCCGGCGCACGGAGTATCGAGTGATCAGGACCGGACGATGACACCGCAAGCTTTTTGATAAATACTCGCTTTTTTGTTCTTTTAAGTATTAATTTACGTGTTGTGATACGAAACTTAGTCAGCGACTGGTTACTTGAAGGGAACACCGAGTTATTTTATACTTACAAAATACTTCTCGGAATTATTGCAGCTAAATTTTGAAGTAAAATTAATGAGCGAATCTCTTTATCATTGATACAATCTTTATAATTAAAAGACATGACATCCTAAACTCGAAATCATTCACGTTTAATTCCCCAACAAACTGAAATCAAGCCAAGAAACCCCGATCTTCCATCGGTAACCATTGTTAACCAAAAAAACCTTATTAATCACCAACACGGCGGTGTAACGTTACCAGGCGATCATGAACGGCCGGTGTTCATAAATACGGTGTATGAACGGCCTCACACAGCGTTCCTTGGATAAATGCTGCGAGTGTATGCCATCCTAGTACTTGGGACCGGTCGTGTAGGCGACTTTAACCTTTTGTTGCGTTTAAAATAACAAGTTTTATGTTGTTTGTGTCTATTAATATTTAGAATAGATAAGGGGACTTAGATACGTGCATATAGCAGGAATGTCGAGTTAGGAAACTAAATTGTACCAAGTAAATCTTAGGTAAGTCGTAGGTAAGATTGATTTGCATGTTGTGTTTCTGAGACACAGTTTGTCTGTATGTCTGGTTAAATGTCAGTTTATTTAATACATTATCTGTGCAAGTCTCTAACTCTCAGAGCTATGGAATGTTTGTGGTCAAACTAAATCCTTTTTTTTGGGACTGACTAACTTAATCTTTATTTACCTTTACCCTTCTCTAAAACACGCCTCAAAACATAAAATGACCTAATAAAAGTACAAAAGCAGTTAATGATAAGTCTTGTATCAAAATTCGCTTAGACCTGTGCCTACCCCAAACACATAAAACGGATAGGTGCTCAATAAAAACACAATAAAAAGGAAATTCAAGTTAACTCCACCAGCCCTGGAATCGCCAATCAACGGATACCTACTGAGAGCATTTAACCCCCTGTCGCCACGTCAGTTTTTATTGTCAGTCCGGCCGTACGGGTACAGATTTATGTCGCCTTGATTTGATTGGAAATAGCTTTAGTTAATGTTCTGTGTAAATAAAGACGTTTTAAATGTAATAAAATTATCTGTTTAATGCATATCGTTATCGATATTTGTGGTATTAGCATAATCGAGTTGGCTATACTGTAATTTTTAATTAAGATTCTCTATTAGATTGGCTTTTACTCGTTCTTGATGAATTTTATGCTTTCTTGGACACTTTGTTAATTTTTATTTGCTTAAGATTATTGTCGAGCATTGATTAGCTTTTGATACCTAATTAGAAAAAATAATTTAATAATATTATTTCTCTCTCCATAATCGCTATTTGAATATGTGTTGTTACTCCACATGAGCAGTGTATGATCCCAACTTGTAAGTAGGAGTATAAACTTACAACATGTGTCACCATGAAGTCACTGACAGAAATAACACATCCAAATAAAGATCGTCATGAAACCCGTCGCCGAGAATGTAGAGAACACGGCATTCCATAAATATTCCCTTTTAAACAAGTATTTGATGACTCGATATACATTTCTAGCGATCCAAACCCCTTAGTACTGGGACAGCAAGATGCTGGGAATCCAGACGACGTTCCACAGCAGATGTATCCTTCAGATACGTCCAAGATACCTGCCCACGTTTATTAGAATTGCTTTTTATTAAAAAAATATTCAATTGCACGATGAGTCCTCCGCAATTAGCCTTCTGTTGAAGTATTCGTAAGGTTCTCAGATAAACATCTCCACTTTTTTGTGTTGTAGTAATTTGCAAACGTCTGTTTGTTTATCGCGTTCCGTTATGTCATGTCTTGTGGCTCTTAAATAATTTGCCCCAGCCGTTATGGCGAATAAAATATTATGTTCTTTAACATCGTTTAATATCTTCTTACCTGTGTCTTATAAATCTGTGTAGCTTTTGTAGGTAATTTATGATATTTGTGCATTGTTTCAACAACTATATAGGTCTGAAACTAAAGCTAAAACACCAAATACGCACAGAAAACATAGTAACACATAAATCACCGCCTCCATCTATAAAGACATCACACATCATTATATTCAAATCAAATCATTCACGACCTGCCAAAGAAGCACATCTGTTTCACAAAATATAAACTCGATTTATTACCATATTAATAAAGTCGCAAATCAAAGTCGCATTATGCCACGTCAAACGCGATCAACCCCTTATGCATTTAACCCTGTTTAAGCATGCACTGATCTAACTTAAAAACCCAATGCATATTTTGTCGTCAAACGTTGCGACTTGTCGCGCACTTGATTAAAAATCACGCGACTGGAAAATTGAAGTTTATGGCTTTGTTATGGTGATTGTGAGTTTCATTGATAGCTTTTATGTACTTTCTTGATTGCTAAATGTCAGTTAGTGAAAAAATGTCCGCGACAAGTCAAACATGGCTTTACACAAATTAGTTTTTTTGATTGCTTTCAACTTATGAGTCGAAAAGAATAAAATTGATAGATGCAAAATAAAATACTCTTCTGCAAAAATACATTACCAAATCAAGGGAACCTTCGGAAGTAACATAAATATGTCTTGAGAATCTCAAAAGCACAATCTTTTAAGTACAATTTTAAGACGTTACAGAACGGTCCGAGTCGAGGATAAGCAATAAAATACGACACCTATCTCGCTCGTATCGGCTTTAATGAAAACCGCCCGACTATCTGCGCTCAAAATCCGGCCCTCTCTTAGTTAATATATGCGATTTTTATCAGCACCCACCCGCACCAAAACGACTCTACACAGGGTTAAAAATATGCAAAAATTGCCGCCTCGGGGTGAATATTAAGCAATGTAATTTTGTATAATATTCCGCAATTAAAATTCAAATTGAAATCAATGCGCGAATGAACGGCCGTTACGCGTTTTGGGGCGCCCACGACTTTAGGGCCTCCGCACCCGACCGACACGTCGGCTGTTTACTATATTAATCTTTTAATACGTGCGGTTATGACTAGGGGTAACTTCACCAAGATTATTGACTTAAACTCATCAACTGCCCTCGTCGAAGTTTTAAAGAATTTTGCAAAGCTATGAATAAAGCTCATTCGTTCAAACGTTGACGGAGTAAGTAATATAATAACCGTAATATAAAGCAAGTCATTAACTTGGAACAATTTGTAACCCACAAATGGCGGGCTGAGTTTTACAACTAGACAAGCGTCGGTAATATCGTAAACGCTAGACGCGAATCGTTGTAAATTCAAACATTTAGTGTGTACAAAATATTCGTGAATCGTCTCCCGAGTTACGGCACACTTAATGGTCCATAAAGGCACCCCATAACTTGGCTATCAGGAGGATAATTCCAAGTGTTATTCCCTCTTAATTGGCCGTTCCGGGCGGAATCGTCAATTTGAGATATTAAACTAATTTTCAATGCTGCGTAATCGCGGAGACGTGATCCGTGCCATTGTAAGGGTTCACTTTGAATCGTAAAAACATTTTTTCCCGCCTCATATCGTTATGGGAGATTTTATGCGTAATATTTTGACGTTTTAAAGCCTTTTACGATTATTGGTATTCTTGTAAATACGATGTTTATATACGAGATTGCATTAAAATAATACGTAACGAGGTCTCGCGACACTCATTTTTTAATAATCGGTTAAATACGTTTCTGTAATCGTTTGCACTTGGTGGCTTTGCTCAACTTTTTGAGAGAAAGTGTGTAGGTATTTTTATATTGTTTTTGATGTGTTTTTAATATATTCACATTAAATAATAACCAATATCTGCCCATTCACAGCTAAGAGACTGTCATTGCATCGTTAAAATTTAATGTTTCATAAAATGTTGCAGCTTCGTGCTTTCCACTGGAGTACCTAAACTCACTTTTGACCGCAAATCTTTAATACTTTTGGATGCACTCACCACTACTTTCTCATAAGTTCTCTCATAACAATCTCATAAAACTAATACTATAATTAAACATCTTGCATATTTTAAACCAAAAAACCCTTTGAAAACTCCCATCGCGAAAAACACATCGTCAAAACAGCATTACACGTATGTCATTTACCCACAACGACTCAAAATTTCAGCAATTTTCCAAAAGCATCAGTTTTTGAGCGGATCATGCAAGCTGTAGTATAACGAAGCTGATTACAGCACAATAAGACAGCGCAGTCATCAGGCCAGAGCTGACACGCTGCGTTTCATTTCGTTGTAATTAAGCGTACGGTGCGTTTTCAAACACCGCGGCGATGGAGGGTTGGGTCTTTGTCTTGTTACAGGGATGTCACTTATTTTGCAGAGTGTTATGTAAAGCGTGTGTAACTTTTTAAAGTTATTTTTTTTAATTGGTGTGAGATTTTTAAATATTTTCTTGGTTTTTTGTTGGGTAAAAATATTTTTACTGGCTCGTTGACCGAGTGGTCCAAGTGCGACTGCCGGGCAAGGGGTCTCGGGTTCGATTCCCGGGTCGGGCAAAGTAGGGTTTTAAAAAAAATCTCAGTAGTAGCACGGAGTCTGGAATTGTGCCCAGTATATGGCAATAGGTTAACCCCTATTATATTGGACTTATAACATAAATAGTAAAAAGTGGGTGTTACATTGTACAGTGGTATAATGTGCACCTCTGCCTACCCCTTCGAGGATAAATAAATAAAAGGCGTGATGTTATGATGTTATATCGACTGTATTCGCCTCGCCTAGAATTCAGTTTCAAATAAACACAGTTCCTTAAACACCACATAATCACAGCTGTCCTTTAACAACAGCTAATTATAACCAAAAATATTCCCTAAAGAGCACAATCAACGCATTAGACACGTCAAACAAAGTCTACCAATCGATCTTATTAAATAAATTCCATTTTGGAATATTGCATTCCCAGCGATCCCGATGCAATGTTAATAAACTTTATTTAACAAACTATTTACGGGAAAATAGACCTTAATACGAGTGAATAACGTGGTGGTAGACTGCACAGATATCGGTGTGGCAATTTTAATTAGCCCCCGGCTTCACCCCGCCCCCCCTTATGGCTTAGATAAGGGTGTTTGCAAATAGGAGGGACTGCAAAGAAGCCAATCCATCAAATCGCTGAACGTATTACGACACCGCGGTTGTCACCCTCTAGTGGTGGGTATGTCGATGATTCTTATCGATACTTTTGGGAATACATTTTGGGGCTACTGAAACATATGACTGCCTGAAATATGAAGCTTGATTGATTTTAGTTTACCTACAAGTGTTTTTCTATTCAGTTAACTAGAAACTAATTATTTTTCGGTGTTAAATGAGATAAATAATCATTGTTTAAACATGTAAACTAATAAATAAAAAACTATAATTACTTTAAAAAGTGGGTAGTTTACCTGTACCTTGTTCTGATTTGGTACTTCTATTTCATTTACTGTGAACCATAATACAAAATTATTGTTTATCTATAAACATAAATCAAATATGTGAGGAAAATATCGATATTTCCCACGCACCCCATCACTAGGACGCGCGTGCTTCCATTTGATTGGCGCAACTCGATAGTCCCTGCACTCATTTGCGCCCTGCACTAATGTCGGTAACTCGATAAATCTCCGAGGAGTGTCACCGACAGAACTCGAGGTCTTTGTGCGCCTCTAATGATGTACAGACATCACTATTTTAAAACGTCCATTTTTCGATTATATTTTTGTGTCTTTGACAAATATGTTTTATGGTTTTTGAAAATAATGGTGTAGTTTGCACGGGTCAAGCAAAAATGTCATCAACAGTTTTCCGTAATCAATTTTTCTCTATAAAATGAAATTGTCTAAGACTACATCGATTTATCAGTAGCTAGAATAACTATTATTTAGATTTTATCGCGATTACATAATATGTAGTAAACCAGGAATTTAACTATCCAATGCGTAAAATTTCATCTAAATGCATCTAGCAGTTATGGCGATAGGACGGAAAATATTCATAGTACTAGGTGCTTGTAACACAATATGGATGCTAAGTATTTTCGCACGTAGAGAATATTTTTTCGCTTTTCTTTTTTCATAACACAAAGCAGCCAAACCGCAGCGGCGCGTGCCCCAGCCGGAGGGTCGCGGATTCGGTGTCGGGTTGCGGCAATCGGCTTACAAACGCCATGGGAGCAAACACCACACCATGCAGGATTAGTCCTAATGAGCAGTTTCACTTGTTACACCCGATATGGTGGCATGGGACTTTCAGAGGATCAAATGTTTAATTTTTTACCTAGAAATATGTCGCTATGTTTGTTTTTAATAGTTAAATTACTGCTGAAAGTCTATTTTTTAGCTTAAAAACCCAAAGGTCGGGTAATCAACAGCCTTTTTTACATTCCAACACAAAAATGAAGTAATACAATAAACTTTTACCTCCTATAAATTTAAATAATGCCCATATCGAACAGATATCATCGCTTAATCGTAAATTAAATCCTAAAGAACCATTTTATGAACTACGAGTAGTAAAATTATTTCTAAATACGATTCAAGTCCATCACATAAAAATTAGAGTGACCACGATAACTTTCAGCTATGGATGTAAAAATCCCATAAAACTTTATCCATAACCGATATGAAGTGTGGACTATAAACTGATAATATGGGATCTCCTAACAGATCGTTCGTTTTACGATTTCTTTCAAAATTAGTTGAAATATACGACTCGTGTTATTTAATGTTTCTATTACAAATACTAGGGAAGCATTAACAGTGAGAGCTATCTGTTTTATTGATCAAATTGGTCTCGATGTCTTGATTAGGAAGGAATGTGAATTTTTATATCGAAAAAAACTTCTGTTATGTTGTTTGCTTTGTACGAACAAAAACTGATTAAATTATCAATAAAAGGCGAAAACTTTATGTAGTTTCTCATCAATAATATGTTAATAAAATCATTAATAATATGTCTTAAAATTAATATTATAAATGTTCATAAGTAGAGATGAGAAACTACTGACATTTAAAAGCTATTTTTAATTCGATAAAATTAACTCGATAAAAGCTGTACTCTTGACTTTTCGCACGCATATCTGTTTATGTTTGCGTTCCTCCATTTGAGGGTGTATTAGAAACATTAGGGGTAGGTGTGTATGTGTGCGTGTGCTAAGATGAATTAGGGGATTACAATACTGCATCGTGCAACTGCACTCTGATTTGGCACGCTCAAACATATACAGGATGACTACTTGTTTGAGTAATTAAAAATATTTTTGAAAATAACAATCATAAATCTTTTTGATTACACTTCAAAAACGATATTTGGTTCTGTGTATCTGTTTTCCAACATTAATGAATCAAATAAATTCAAAATACTAAATAAACAATCACGCAAAAAGTTTTCCCGATGAAAAACCGCGTACGGGCAAACTTTTAAAACGTAATTTTAACAAAATAAATCTCGGTACACGTATAAAACAATTACACAGACAATAATCCCGTTGTTTTTGTCAAACTGGAAGCGTTTTATTGTGTCTTCTACACCCTATATCGCGCTGGGGTGGCCACGCAACATCGAGGGGCGACGGGTAATGGCCTAAGAGTAATTTTATTACTTTGCCCCTATTACCATCACAATGTGCATGCCACCGGTCGAATGAGATACGCACACTCGATACAGTTGCCCGGAGCGTTGCATTTTGACGACATTCATTTTTATCGATAAATGTTACAACGTATACTGGACAACACTATTTTAAACCAATGACATAGACAGAACTGATGTTACAGTGTTTACAAAAAGCATCGAAACAGGTTCAAAATGGAGGATAGAAATTGGTACGAGCAGCAAATTCAGTTTTTTATTATTAACGTTGTACAAAGCAACAAGGAGTACGGAAATAAGACGCTCACACCTCGCTACCTACTGATTCGATTTGTTCCTGCTACGATGAATATTTGATACGGCTCAGTGCACGCTAATTTGTTTATCCTGTTGCCTGCTTCTGCTCTCCTGGTACCTGTAGTACAGAATCCAAAATTATCCGCATGTTTTATGCAAAGCAAAAAAAGGCAGACGCCACTTCTGTTTCGAATGGAAGAGTAAGCAACCCTTATAAAATGTCTGATGAATTTCCACGGACAACTTGGGTTTGCTTATAACTCTATCGAATGGATCGACAGCATGTTCTAAAATATGGTTTTAATTGTGAATTTTGTTATAAAGTTAGTGACTGCATGAAATAACTAATATGAAGACATCTTATTTAATGATTTCCCATCTAGAACATCGCTATCATCATCAATGATCATGACGTAAAATGCATATAAGAAACACAGTAAGAATTAATTAACCGTAGGTACCAGGGAGATAGGAATCGGCGGTATGTCAGGTGATTAAATAAATACAACTTGGCGTTTCTAATTAATATGCCAGGCGCAGTTTGATAAGACGCTCTCGTGTACAAACGGGACATCTCCTGCGTTCGCTAACTGCCTGGTACCCGATTAACACGTTGTTATAATTATGTGAAATTTGTCTTGTGTGTACGTACGTGTTTCTTACATTCGCATGAGAAATATTCATTAGTAGATATAATAATATTTATTAGAGATATTTCTATATAGATCATCTTAGTTTTTAATTTATCTAACCCTGTAATATCTTAGAAGTTATTTGTTGCGGAAAATGTTCAAAACAAAACACAAACTTAATATAAATGAGTGAATTTCAAATAAATACCTTTGTGGCATAATTATAGGTAACAACTATACTATTTCAATTCGCTATCAGAAATCAATAAATATACGTAATAATTAATGCAAATAAATGAAAATGGCGGAGGGCCGTTAGTTGGGCGTGACCTTTAGACCTCGCTCGGCACTGCAGCATGCAGGTAGGACGCACTGGCCAGCCTCGGTACCGTGCCAGATGCATTAGCCAATTTGACCGCGGCAGCCAACTTGTATCTAGTTGCGTAATCCAATCGGAAATTCCATCAAATTGGTCGTCACTTTTGTGCAATATCGTATTATTTAGAATTTAGGAGGCATGTAGTACGGTAGAACCTTAATTTGTTTTAATATGAAAACAAACACAGTCATTAACAAAGTCTCAATATTAAATAAAATCGCGGGTTACTCACGTGAATATACTGAGAAAAGCTCTACTAGTTTCGAACCACAGAGGGGTTCTTCCTCATGAGCAGCGTGCGCGGTCGCGGCGACATTGTATCTGTCATTTTAGAAGAGATTACTGAATATTCTATGTTAATCTTCTCTCTTCAGGTGACGCGAGCAACGCGAGTATCGGCTCTGGAGAAGGTACTGGCGAGGAAGACGATGACACCAACGGCAAGAAGAACCAGAAGAAAAGAGGCATCTTCCCGAAGGTGGCCACCAATATCCTCAGAGCGTGGCTGTTTCAGCACTTAACGGTCAGTATACAGTTACATTTTGGTTGAATTGTACGAAGAACATGTTCATATTACCATGACGTTTTTTTGTTGTGTGATCTGTGTTTATGAATCTTATTACCTTATGCCATCCACCAAAGTATTCTATGCAAGGGCCGATAAATAAGAATTGGAAAACCACTTGCAATCAAAATGCGTCTATGTGATCTAATTGACATGTCCTCAACATCAGCTTCCATTATTCATCCTAGTTAAAATAGAACGAGAGGATATATAGCACCAACAACCTCGCTGTGCATTTTCTATCGCTTATACCATGGGGAGTGCTTTGAGGTATTGTTTGACCTGATACCTGCCGCATCTTTTCACCATCGACCCTCACGACAGAATATGCATCCCCACCATATAGATGGTTGGCAGGCCACAACTGTGCGCTTTTCACGACGCTTTCTGCCTCGCACAGCAAAACTGTGGAATGATCTGTCGTCGGCGGTATTTCCGAACCGATACGACCTTTAAATCTTCAAGAAAAGAGCGTATTCCTTTTTAAAAGGCCGGCAACGCACCTGTGACTCCTCTGGTGTTGCGGGTGTCCGTGGGCGGCGCTGATCGTTTACCATCAGGTGGTCCGTCTGCTCGTTTGCCTCCTATTCCATAAAAAAATCCAGAAGTTGCGAACAGTTCCCAGCAAACTGTAACTAACGAAATCTTTGTCCCCCAATGAAAATTTTATTGGTGGCAGGAATTTTTAATTGAAAAGCGTCGGCGGTCGGCCGCGGCGGTCGCGTCACGCTCAATGCGCCATTGTGATCCGTTTTTAAAAGTTACCCAACAATGCCTCTATGTATGTATGTGTGTTTTATGGTATTTTCCCGCGTAAATCGCAATTTCCCTCGCCCGGAATTATGTGTTTTTTTTCTCTCTCTCTGCGGTAGTTTTTTCTCCTTTTTTCCTCTATAGTGTTTCGGTTGTGCTGTAGGAAATCGAGTTTCTCATATCTCGCAAGGGTTGATTGATATTTCGACCATGTTGCTCCCTCTGGTGGCATTCCATGGTAGACACGAGCTTGATCCGTCTTTAGAAAATGTAGGGTTCAGTAACAAGGAATATTCCAATTCGAGTTAAGAGTTCGTGTTACCATTGACATTTCAAATTACTTAGGTCGCGCGCCGATCTGCAACCCCCGACTTAAATTGATTGATGGAATTTGAACAAAAAGTAAACATTAGCATAAGACGACCAGGATATCAGGGAGCCGAGACAATCGTAAGTGCACGACTCAGTGTTGCGTAGTAATTTCTAGAATGGATACCGGCGCGCGGGGTGGCGGGGGCAGGGGAGGAGAGAGGGTGCAATTTCATTACCGGTCCGGATCCGCGGCCATAAATCACCAGGGCCGAAGAAGGCGCTCGGTACGCTCAGCGCTGTTCAGGTGACGCTCGCAAAGTCGCCTGAGCCCCGGTATTTCTGTTTCATTCGCAGCGAGCCGACTCCAATCCCACTTTCTTTATGACTATGAATTCCGCGAATTTTCCGTACACTCCTGCTGAGTTACAAGAGCCAGTTTTAATTACAATCTTCGGTGAGCCTTCACAATTAGCCAGCTCCCTAAAATATCCGCGACTCGCTATTTCCTAAAAAGAAAATCCTTTTTAATATTGCATATTTCACCATTCCGTCGCGCCGGCCAGCTCGAACTTTAAAAAGTATACGTCGGCAATCGAATTAGGGAGCTTTTAGCGCGTTACGTTTGGCGCGTTTTTGCGCATCGCTTGTCCGCGCCCATTACCGCTCTCCAAATTACTTATAATTGCTTCGCTTAGCGCTAAGTGCTTTCATTATGGGCTCCCTGTAAAACAGTTCCGGTGTAGGTCGGGACGCGTCAACACTAGCGCGCCGCGCGCGATATCATTTTAAGGTTGGCGGATTTCTATTTGTGTGTGACGGGTGCGATGAAACGCTCCCGCACATAGACAATACTTGAAATCGGCGCAAAAAGACCATTCGACCCATATATCGGGCGTGAAACTGCATAGCTGTCAGTTTGACGTTTGTAATATTCATTCGATTACGGTCTGCGGGAAATGGAATGCCGCGCGGTGACAGCGCGCCACCTGGGCTGCTCGCGCCGCTGATTGGTCGCCCGCCGGCGGGAAACAAATGAATGGTTGTCCCACGTTCGAATCCTTGACCACAAAGGTCGAGTGTTCGAATATGGAACGATTGATATGCGATTACACAGTTACAGTGGCTCGATGGAATCGAATGAAGCGTTTGAATTAATTCGGTAGCGAGCGCTCCGCGACCAAAAAGGGAAGTGAAATGATCTGGTGGGTAACGCGGAGTCGTGAGTATTGTATGTGAATTTAAATTCAGTGCGGTGCATGCGATATTGGTAACAATCCGAATGTCCGTGACTGGGAGCGTTTTGAATTTTAAAATTGCCCGCGGTACGTGTAATAACGGTCGCGTTTGAATTTCATAGATTTTGTCCGGATAGCGTTTGGTTTGTTGCGAGAGATTGCTGGCTTACGTAAAAACATGGCTGTTCCGGCGATAAGCTTTTATTTCTTATGGAACATGAAACCTGTAGAATCCCACGTGAATATAACTTGGTCGAGGTTAAATCAAGATCGTTAATGTTACAAACTTTCGGCTTACATCACCCGCTAATCGTGAAATCCTCGCAGACGCTGCAAATCTCACATAATGCCTCACCTGGAACGCTTCCCCACGAAATTCCCGAAAGAAAATAATATTGAATAACGCCAGTCTTAGTACAAATCCTACGCAGCTGCCTTAAGCCCTTTCGGGGGGCTAAAAATAATTATAAGTCTGTAATAATCCCGGTACAGGGCGCCCGTCGCGCGACAAGACTCCATATTGTTTTTGGGTGCGCTCAGTTGCTTGTACTTATGATCTCCTGGTAATTTATTACGTTTCGGATCGGATAATGACATTGTTATACTGATTGTTGGAGTGAAATTGTATTAATATTACTTGGAACAATGTTCACAAGTTTTGAACTATTCAATCGTGGGAGAGAATTGTGAATGTTCAACTTGTTAGTGGAATAATAAGTTGGAGATCTGACGAGACTTAAATTATTTGAATACAAGTACATGTAACAGTTGTATGTACAATTTAACATGAATAGTTTCCCCGCACGACGTGAGGCTGAGCCCGCGAGATGCAATTGCAAACTGTTCAAACACGACACTTGACTGTTAACCTAGAAGCTTGGGAATTCCGAGACATGGAGATAATTTAAATTAAATTAAACAAGGAACTACATAAATAATCTTGTTTACCGTGTTCTAGATAATATTCTTAGTTGCTCTTGTGCAGATAGATATTATTTTCGTTTTATCTTACTTAACCAAGGTATAGCATGCTCTTTATTTCTTGATTTAATGATCGTTATTAACAAAAAATAACAGTCGGTTGGTTGTCTTTTACAAGCTATCAGAACTAGGCAGTGAAACTGACTGAAAATACCAAGGGTTCAAGAATGAAAAATTCTAACAAATCATCCTCAAGTTTTCGGGTTTTTCATGGTTGTATCTCTAGGTTGTTGTAGATCCAGGCTTACAGAAGTTGCAGCGATTTTGGGAGGCTGAAACCCACTTTGCAAAAATATAAGTAAAACGATTACCTACAAACAATTTAAAACCTAAAAGCGACGCTTATGAAGTTATTTATAATAAAAATTTTCCATAAGCACATAACAGCAATTATAATAACGTACTAGGACCACATAAACGCGAGGAGTATATCCATGCGTCTAGCGGTGTAGTATTACGAAGGCTCAGGTTTCCTTTGCGAACCACCGCGGTGGAATGAACCTAGATAAATTCATAAGATAAATGCTAGCATGATACGACCTACCTAGACGCAGTTTTCTCAGTTGATTTTGAAGGATCGAGTGGTTTGTTGATGTTATTTTATATCTCCGAGGATGAGGATGACATATTAATTATTTCCTCTTTATATTTATATGATAATTTATGTTATATCTGCACTTGTGAGGAGTGTAAATGAATATAATCGTCTAGCTTGGTCTGTTGCCCTGGTACTTGAAGTTTAACATGATTATATGGGTCCTAGCACTTAATTAGGTTTATGTAGACTGATGTAGAGGATATATTATTTGCTGCATATCATTGGTATCGTAATGTATACGTTTGACATAATTGGGTAGAAACTATCCTTCATTTTTCATTTTGAAAATCTAAACTAAGTCATAGTAAAGGGTAATATGACTAAACGTAACATCATAACATCACACCTTTTATCCCCGAAGGGGTAGGCAGAGGTGTGCACATTTACGGCACTTAATGCCACTGGACAATGTAACACCCACTTTTCACTATTTATGTTATGAGTCCCATGTAATAGGGGGTTAGCCTATTGCTATACACCGGGCACAATTCCAGATTCCGTGCTACTACTGAGAATTTATAAAAAAACCCAGTTATACTTTGCCAGACCTGGGAATCGAACTGACTACTAGTACCATTATACAAACTTTTCTCAGTTACAAATAATTATGTATTTCCTTTATATTGTTATTCCAACGCCGAAATTGCTTACATACATACGCACCGTCGTTACCAGCCCTGGAACCAGTGACAACTCCTAATATTTCACCAACAGAGTTGTCCACGGAAATATTACAGAATTTTCCTTTTTTTCGGTCCCTGCCCCTACTTATTTAGGACTAGGGTGCGTCGTAAGTTTTACTTTTGGACGGCGACGGCAAATTGCAAGCGAATCCAACCAATGAGAATTTATTAATATTAAAGCGACAAACGCGGGTGGACAGCAAATTAAGTTATAAAAATGTTTATTTCTCCTGAGTCTGGGGTCGTAAGGAGTGCTGGGTTAAGGGACCAGGGAGGTTTCGATTGGTGTCAGTATTATATCTTAGTTAGAACACTGTATATGCAATTAAATTTCTGTCATGTTCTCGATGTGTGTTAGTACTTTTTTTGTGGCATAAGCCGGTAAACGAGCAGACGGATCACCTGATGGTAAGCAATCGGCGTCGCCCATGGACACCTGGAACACCAGAGGCGTTACAAGTGCGTCACCGGCTTTTTGGGGATTAGGAGTTTGAGGATCGTTGGGGATTCAGGGATTGGGGAGATTGGGGAAGGGGAATATAATTGGGCCTCCGGTAACCTCACTCACACGACGAAACACAACGCAAGCGTTGCTTCACGTCGGTTTTCTGTGAGGTCGTGGTATCACTCCGGTCGAGCCGGCCTATTCGTGCCGAAGCATGGCTCTCCCACACTTAAAAGTACTTCCCCCTTCCTTCCACAAGTAACGAATATTTTTTTTAATCTCCCCACGATTGTCATGTGTGTCCACCTAAATCCATCCCGTCCCGAACGGACAGAAATCATTTCCGGCCATCCGCGGGACAGATTTCCGAAAACTACCCACTTTTTAAGTCCGCGACGTTAAATGCGGACGTTGCAGGAACTAACGGAAATAGAGTGAGCGACAAGGAAAGGAATATAAGTCTATAACACACGTTGAAAAGGGACAGATGTATTTTCGAAATGCTCCTTCGAAATCCGTTTTGTAGAAATTTGAATTTCGTGAAATGGAATTTTCGCGATTGATGGGGTTCATAAAAAATGGCCACGGTGTTCAGTTACAGTGAAATGTTTGTAAGAATAAGCTTTCAAGTTATGTGACTTGGTCAGCTTTTTAAATCTTATAGCTGCTTGGGGTCTTCTTCTTAGAAGCTTTAGAAAGGTCTTATAAGACTTTCGACTGCCATTAAAAAACATTGAAGGCAAATCCTCCGCAGAAGTCGGTCTCTATTGACCCCCATGGCGTTGGACGTGTTAAACAAATATCAAACCTTTGGGTATACATCACTTAGATCAGGGTGCTTACTCTTGAATCCAATTCCGATCGATCGACATTGACATTGTGAAATTTCGTACTCTTGAGTTGTAACACTAGCACCTTTTGCATCCGTATTGCGTGGATACTTCATGAACTAAATGGTATTGAGTTTGGTTTTATATTCCGTACTCTAAATGCTACTTTTGCAGCTACGATAGGGGTTGTATAGTTTTGACATTGGATAATTATTGAGATTTTATTGGATTGAAAGTGCATTGACATTGAGATTGGTTTCAAGAGTAAGCACCCTGATAGCTACAGTGAGAGATGCTACCCTACACTACCGCCACCTAGAGACCGCAAAAACACAAACGTCCTTAATTTATCAATAACACTGACATTTCATCACGACTTTTAACGCCGAAGGGGTAGGCAAAGGTGCACATTACGGCACTTTAATGCCACTATACAATTTAACTCCCACTATTCAATATTCATGTTATGAGGCCCGTGTAATACTGCCTCGTTGGCCGAGTGGTCACAAGTGCGACTGCCGGGCAAGGGGTCTCGGGTTCGATTCCCGAGTCGGGTAAAGTATTACTGGGTTTTAAAAAATATTTTAGTAGTAGCACGGAGTCTGGAATTGTGCCCGGTATATGGCAATAGGCTCACCCCCATTACATGGGTTAACATAACATCTTTTAAAAAGTATCTTAATTGATTATCTTGAGATAATCTCAATAACTGGGACCTTCAGTTGGTAGTCCCAACTATACTACCTACCCACCTTGATATAATTTCAGCTAACAAAAACAAATTATAATGCTCCTATCTTCCCCATAAACCAGTTTGCTTACCCTCAAAACGCAAAGGCTTGAATATATCCGAAAACCCGTAAACGTCAAGTATCCTAAGCAAACTCAGTGTACTTATAACTCGGATAATCTATTCGGGGAACCGAACCCGTTACCCTAGCAAACAATAACCCTCCCGTCACTTAGAATATCGTGTTACTAAAAGTATTAATTAACTAATAATATTACTTACTGACTGCTTCGTATCTGATGGAGAATGGCGAATATATTTCACTAGTATTGATTTGTTTGACAAAACTAGCTTCTGCCCGCGACTTCGTACGCGCAATCCCGATATTTGCCGTTTCCGTTCTTGATTTTCGGTAAAAAGTTAAAAAAAAGAATTGGGTAAAAAGTATCCTATGTCCATCTCCTGGTTCTAAGCTATCTCCCCACCAATTTTCATCCAAATCGATTTAGCCATTCTTGAGTTATAAATGGTGTAGCTAACACGACTTTCTTTTATATTATACACTATGAAAGCTCTTCAACATGTTTCAAATTCACCGTGCAATCTTTTCTTTGATTTTCTAGTTTCAGTTCAAATATTAGTTAGTTATTCTAGGGTTATTAAATTATACACCTGACAATGTCGTCGTGACCTAGAGGCTTAAGACCCCAACGGCAAATATCGATATGACTTTTTCCGAGTTATGTACCATTTTACCATTTTACGAGTATTACCACTGACAGGCTGAAGGAAAACACTGTGAGGAAAGCTGGGCTTATAATTTCTAATTATAAGTTTGTAATCGCCAACCCGCATTGAGCAAACGTGGTGATTAATGCTCAAACCTTCTCCGTGTGAGAAGAGACTTCGCTCAGCAGTGGTTAGTTATAGGCTGTTGATGATGAACTGACAAGAGATGACTACCATAATACAAAAAATAATAAAAAACACATCACCATAGTATAAAACAAAGTCGCTATCGCCGTCTGTCTGTCCCTATGTATGTTTAGATCTTTAAAACTACATAACGGATTTTGATGCGGTTTTTTAATTGATAGAGGGATTCTTAAGGAAGTTTTATATGTATAATACATGCATACTGCACCCGTGCGAAGCCGGGGCAGGTCGCTAGTGATATATAAGTTAGTCCTCAATTTAAAATCGATATTTTCAGTACTAACCTGGAACATACAAAATCAGTAGAGAAATATTAAACCGAACCTAATGTTGATTGTAACTACAACAATAAGCAATCATAAGCAATCATAACAAAAATTAACACAACAAAATAATTACATTTCCGTCCCAAAAACACAAGTAATCGCCGAGTATACTTGATGGGCCTTATCAACAGATCAAAAACAACAAGAGTCGTAACTGAGCCAGAGTTGACCAAAATTGCCCATTCCATATCTAGCCGGTGTATCGGGGTCTTCCCTACCCCCAGGGGAGGGTCATTAAGATAACGTGTATCTCCACTGGACACGGCGGCTCTCAGGTTACTTAATACGGGTGCTCGCGTACTTTTCATGGTTATATTAGAATAATATTTTGACCTTAAAATATAGTTATTAGCAATTTTGATCATCATGATCTGCATTTTGTATATTGTATTGTTGCAACAATTTTAAGTTTAATAGACTGTAACATTGATTAAATCTTCATATCATCTAACTTCTAATCTTTCAGATGTAAAAACAGTCATAACTTTTTTAAATAAAGCTGATTATGGTCTCCTTGTGTTTCGTAAATAATTTAATTTATTGTTTTGTTAGAAATACATTGTCCGAACAACGGTTTTACCCTATCGCAATGTCCAGTAGCATCACTATGCACAAAGAGGGGACCTCACGTATCCTCTATTAAGGAGTGACTTACGAACATGAGGAGCGGAGGACAGAGGACAGGAGGACACGGCAGGGACCACAGAATTACTAATAACAAGTCTACGTGGCTTTACTTAGACGATGTCATAGTTTCTGTGATCTGGCTAAAGCGTTTGACAAACATGGTACGTGTGACCTGATGGTTGAATGTCTAGCTGTATTTTGTGCATGTGATTGTTTAAGATTGAAGTTAGTATTATTATTGTGAAATAAATGTTATTTTTATGAAGATTTTAAATATATAAAATTATATTATTAAACTTGATCTTAAAGAACATTTTTCGTCTGAACTTTCCATTACAAGAAAAATCCATGAAATATTATCCTGTCCCTTTTCTAGAGAAAATTTCAATCTGAACCAAAGAAATAATCTATCCTACATATCAATAACAGAGACGGGCCAAGAACTAGTATGCAAGAAGATATTAAGCTACCAGGAGACCATAAGTTACGGACACAATATCAAGCGAAAAATCCTCGCAGAGCTCGCACTTTGATTAATGTATTCGTATGTCACAGTTATATTGCGCGAAAAACCCCTTATATTCTTTGAGTCCCTATATCAGGGTGTTATACCAAATCTAGGGTATATTAAAAAGGGTGGAAGGTATTCCTATTTATGTGACAGAGTCGCACCTGCGTTGTCCCGAGGCTCCATGTAGATGACTGTGGGGTTACTGAAGATATATTGTTTTCGCCTTATTTTGAGCCTTATAATGTTTCTTGTATTTTGTATTTTCTTAAAATAAAAACTCTTTGCTGGTTTTGTGTGCACTGCGTCTTCTATGTACACGATTTACCTTTTTCTCTGACATTTAAAAGATACATTGCGTGATCATGTTCCAGTGCTTTCATTAATACAATCAGCATACTTTATTACGACATTAAAAGATTAAGTGCTTGCAAAAACTAAGTTCCTTGTCAATTGGTAATTTCAAACAAAAACAATATTAATTACCATCGGCCGATTGAGTCACGCAATACATCAAAATATTAGCATTTCCTTGATTGTAAAAAATGCACTTGTCTGTGAATGCTGACATTGACGTCTTTATCGAACTTCTTGCACAGTCATGGACTCCTGGTACCTCACGCAAAGGTGATGTTAATAAATAAATAATTAATTTATGCTTCAATTAGGTATCATCATCTGATATTTTTTAACCGACTTCAAAAAGAAAATATGGAGGTTCTCAGTTGACGATTACGATTGACTGAGCACTTTTCAGAAAAGAGTTTTTGTATACTTAGGAGGTTTAAGTATATAAATTACTCGACTTCAAAAAAGAGGTAAGTTTAATATGTCTATGAACTTAATCTAATCAAAGATGAAGAATTTATAAGTATTAAAAACATACCACCATGATACAGAAGAAACTTCTTTAGCCTTTAACTGTCGAGAAAAACTGTTAAGGCTAGGTCTGTTAAGGTCCTCTGCTAGCGTTGGGCATCATTGCCCGACTCAGCATCAATGTGTTAAGCATTGATTTCAAGATATGCTCCAATTGATGCTTTTGCTAATTTTAAAATAATTTTAAAATATAATAAAATAGGGTATTTTAAAATTAGCAAAAGCATCAAAGTTGCCTAAATTTTATTTTAATGTCCGTCTGGTAGATTAATTTAAAACATTAGACTCGTATTTTTTCTTTTCTCACAAAATTAAATACTTTCGACGATATATCAATCTGAAATATCGTGTGACGTCACAGCGTGCTATATTTTGTAGCACTTTGTAACGTAACAACCTCCCACTCCTAAACTCCATTCTAAGTATTGTAACTTTATACGAGAAAATAAAAAATACGTGTCTAATATTTTTTCATCATCTAACTGACGGACTAATTTGAAATTTAAAACAATGAAATTTTACCCTATTGCACAATCGAATCTGTTATTTCACTATAAGTACCTAGGTATCATCGTTCATTGCCCTGTTATAATATCATTCACACTTTCACACCTACCCAAAGAAAAACACAAACTTTGCGTCCCATCGTAACTTCTTAATGGCGCATATTTATATAATTTGAAGTAAATTTATGCTCCCCATACTTATCCACTCAATAGTTATTACCCATAAAATGATTCAACCGTGAACAGTATTGATTGCTATTATTGTTGTTTATTTCTCAGCATTTTTATTTATAAGTATTTCTTTTATAAACAACTTTAAAAAAAATCGACTTCCACCCCCTTTTTTTTGAAGTCGGTTAATTCATATATTAAAACCTTCTCTAATTATAACAAACACTTTTCTGAAGATGACATCAAAATCGGTTCAATCAACGAGATAATCGCGTCGAAACATGCATATATAGTTACATACAGGTTAACATGAGACCCTCCTCTTGTTGAAGTTGTTTAAAAAAGTAGCCCATGTTCTTAGTACATCACCTACCTGATAATAACGTTCCCGTCAAAATCGGTGCAACCATTTCAGAGATTAGCCATTGCAAACAGACAGACAGACAATCAAAAATTGTAAAAAATGTTATTTTGGCATAAATTTATCGCATGTAGTAAAAAGCGGTTATTTCAATCATACAAACAAAAACTTTAATTTTATTTATATATGTATAGATGTATATATTTTTAACTCAAATAAAGTGTTTAGTTTTAACCACAGATGTACACTTTAATAATATCGATGTAGTCAGTCGACTGTTGACATGTGATGTCAGAGGCGTGCACAGAGATTTGAAGTAGGGTAGGCAGGAGGTATCACATGATTAAAAAAAATTGGTCTACATTAATCTCGGAAAATAAAACTCCCGAAACATCATAATTTTGAGTAGGTAATTAGGTTTAGTAAGTATTTTATTAATTTGTATAAACAATTGTATAAACATATTAGGTACATAATTATTTTCAAACTATCCGTGTATGAAGTTGATCAACATAGATACCTAGGTATCTATTTTATAAATCTATTAACTAGGTACCTACTTTGGAGCGGCGAAGTACAAATGGTTACGCGACCATCGTGCATCAAGCTATGTTCACCAGTATAAACTGACCGTTAAATGCAAAGAAAAATCGTACAAAGCGAGATCAAGATGACTGGAATTTAAAAACAAGAATGAAATTGGTACACCACCAGTGCTAACAAACTATACCTATAATCGCAAATCGTAGTTTATTAAAAGAAATAATAAAATTATTACCTTTTTTGAGTTACGCCTAGCCCGGACATCCGAGTATACGACACACGCAAAATCGCCTTTGGAAATATTTTCGTTTCTTCTTCGAACGACAATAAGGACAACGCACTCATATTGAATTTATTGAACAACACAAATCACCAGCACAGAGCTCACAGCTATAATTTTACATAATTTTCGGTAAATTAACAGTTCATTTAAATTATAATTCATTACATTACAATTTATTCACTTGCACATAAAAACATAACCAAAACAAAATGGCCAAAAAAAACGTAAACAATAAGTTGACCAAAATTAATATACCTATCTATTTTCAAACAAACGCTACGATTTGTTGACTTCCTAAATTAGTCGGATAACGAAGAAGCAGTGCTTTTGCAGTTGTATAGAAATTACCAACCTAACAAAAAAAAAATCCAACATCAGCACGAGAAAACAAGCAAAATGTACCGGCTAGCATTAGTACATGCTTCCGCCACCATCACACAATAGCGAGGTGGCGGCGCCACTGGCGCAATGCTCCAATATCGAAGAAAGTAGAAAGTGGTTGTAGTACTTCAATATTTTTTCGATAGATGGCGTTAGTTACCAGTTTTCCAAATTAAATATCAATAAAATTACGAAATCTCTGTATGATGTCAGTAAATATTCATGTCGTGTTTATGAGTGACACTATGTATTTGACTATGTAGGTTTACCATGATTTTGTAGGGTATGCAGTGCTTATTTGCATGTATGGTGTGCACGCCACTGTGTGATGTACCAGGGCACCTGCAATTCAAAGAGGTGTAATGCAATTAAAACTTTTTGCTACTTAATTGCAAAGTTCATTGATAAAGAATAGATTGGTTCGGTACAAGTAGATTGACAGAAAGAGATAAGATAATAGAATTTTGTTGATTCCTTTATCTTAGTGTAAATTGGAGTTGTAAGAACACTAGTTGTTGATAAAATCGGACGCTTTCAGGAGTTATTATTGAAGTTATTTTAAAGTAACTTAAGTTCAAGTGCAAAAGTGGAATCAAACATGAAAGTCAGCGCCATTATACCTAATAGTCGGTAATACATTGCCAATTATACTGAAAGGCCAGCAAATAAACAATTGTAAAAGTGCGCGTATTCAAACACATGTTTCCCATAATTTGTCGAGGTTACAATCGAAAAGTGACCGGTTTTAAAAATGCATCGGCTCGCTCCGGCCGCCGCCCGCCGCCCGTCCTACGGGAGCGCCGTAATAGACACACGGTCAAAGTGTTTTCACTTATGAATTGTTAATGAACCATCAACCCTTGGAACCCTTCAAGTTATGGCGCTCGGCCGCATGGGGTCGTTTCATGGTGTCGACTTTTATGGGAATTACCCTTTAGTTTTTTACGAACTTACCGTTTTGCAACACCACATAAATTGCGGTTCAACAAAAAGTGACCCAGAAAATAACCCTTTAAATGCAAACTCCGGATCTTTTGTACCAACAAACATATTTTTAGCTCGCTTCCTAGTTTGTTCCCTGAAAATGTATGATTAACCAACACACACTCAGTCCAAGTTGAGCAGTAAATTTGAGTCAAATAGAATGGGTTACACGCGGGAAATTTTTCCCCAAGCCGGAGAAAACTTACCATTTCCAGGGGAAAAGTCGGTAAAACTTGGTGCAAGTAATCTAAAGTTAGGTACCAGGGCGGCAGAGGCTATTTAGATGCACATCTTAACTCGGCCATATATCTAGATTGTGAACGAACTTCGGTCCCGGGCGCGCGGCAACTCGGAAACTGTTTCCAACGCTGCTTTTTTCTTCCGAAGCGAAAATTGCAAGTGTGGAAAGAGAATGTAATCATGTAATCCAATGAGAATAGAATCTAAATGATTGCTGGAAGTTGGCAATTTTCGATAGTATCGATTTAATTAAACAAAGCGCTGTTCGGATTAGCCGGCCTAGCGGCATAATCCAGATGGCTGTAGCTAGCGAGCTCACGGCCGGAATGGCGTTGTGAATGTTAGCTGCGATTTAGGTTTCGTTAGACTTCATACTGTAGTGTTAACTTTTAGCAATACGATCTTAATTGAAATCTACAGTCATTGTACGGCAACATTATTTGTTCTAACGGGTAAATACGTGTGGTTCCTATGTCTGTTTTAGAAGTGCAACTAACTAGTGCAACGTGTTTGCTATGGTTGAGTTAAAAGGGCTCAATACATGACATGACACTTAAACTTTATAAATTCGCCATATTAGTGTGGGTGAGCCATGCTTCGGCACTAATGGGCCGGCTCGATCGAAGTGATACCACGGCAGAGCAGAAAACCGACGTGAAGCAACGCGTTGTGTTTCGTCAGAGGTTACCGGAGGCCCAATCTCCATCCCCCCTTCCCCAATCTCCCCAATCCCTGAATCCCCAACAATCCTCAAACTCCTCCCCAAAAGGCCGGTAAAGCACTTGTAACGCTTCTAGTGTTCCAGGTGTCCATGGGCGACGCCAATTGCTTACCATCAGGTGATCCGTCTGCTCGTTTACCGGCTTAAGCCATAAAAAATATAAATAATCTTAAAATTTCTCCATAAATATATCAAAAATGGTTTCCAAAACCCTTTGGTGTGACGTGGGCCGGCGCCATGACACGGCTCGGCCATATTTATTTAATTTTAATAAACAACACTTTGCATACGGCTGTGTGTGGTGCTGATAATGCGGACATTTGCATTGGACGCGCCTGTGACTTATCTGCAGGTGCCCCGGGGGTGAAACCAACCACTAACAACCAATAATTATTTCAATAGTTAAGTTTTGAACTCATTAACTACACACAAAGATATTTTCTTTTAAATTATAAATGTTGAGTAACGTAGGCAATTTTTATTGCTATTGCTATTATTTATTTATTTTATATTATTATAGGTACAGGAGTTTGTAATATTTAATTATTAATTAAGCATTATTAATAATGCGTTGTAGGAATAAAGGAAGTAGGTAATGTCTAACGTCTTTTCATTATCGAGTTTTATAGTCGTAAAATAAACATGCTTATAAAAAATGTTTCACAATACCCGTGGACGTATAAAGAGTTGTGTTTGTCTAAACAGTTACGCTCAGCATTTTCACATTTCCCGGGTCAGCATAACCTGCACAAATTAGCGTTCGTTCGTCACACACCTGTATTGTGTGATATTCATGTTTTACCCACATTATTTATAAATAAGCTTAATGACCACTCATATTTTATATAAAAAAAATTCTGATTAAAATTAGTCTGTGACTAAAATATTAATTCTCTCTATACCTACCACAAGTTTGAACAATCATTTTGTAGCAGCAAAAATAAAAATGGTACTTCATTTTAAAGCCGTGTTAAATATTAACATTAATTTAAATATCTAATTTCCCCTACACAACATCCCATTACAAGCTTCAAAGATAAAAAAACTCATAATAAATCATTGAAACCCCGTAGAAACACCATCAAACTTCAACGTAGGGTTTTTATCTCGCTATCTCCCCGTCCGGGTCAGGCAGCAACTCGTGCCTGCATAATTCCGAACACCAGGGGGGCAGATAGGCTGGGAGCTTAGCTAATCAGAGGCCGTCGGGCGATTAACTCGAGGCTGGCCGCGAGATAATGCCTCTCGCGCGATTAGGCACGCTGACCGCTTCGGACTTCTGGGAGCCTGGTACCCACCCTTGAGATTTTCCGATAATACCATTGGATTTCCTTTGGTCCATTTAATAACCGACTATTGTTGCTAATTGTGTGTAGGGAAATTAGTTTTAGTTTAGGGTTATAGCTAGATAGTTGTTATAATTTCCGGGCGAGTTGCTTTTGTTTGGGGTGCTTCTGAGGAAAGTCACACGGTACTACTCATTTTATGCCACTTAAAACGTCAACCAGCTAGAAAAGTGAGGTCTAATCACCCATTTGCGGAGTAACGATCACATCATTCCATTAAACAACGATTTTAATGAACTTGTTCATCGAAAGAACTTTTTCTTAGATCTTCAAAACTAGCGCTGGTTAAATTGCCAATCAGCGAGTGCATAACTAATAAAAGTTAACCCTAGCGCAGCGTATATCAAGTTTATGACGATAGTAAAGGTCGCAAGGACCGAGCCACGAGCGTTTCAATTACCTGCAGCTTGATATATGAATGTATCGCATTGAAGTGGTAATGAGCACGGGGGTACGCCAGACCGCCGCGATTCACGGTTAAAGTACTTGTTATTTGTCCATTTTAAAGTTTTCAGCAAATTAATGGATGTTGTCCTTTTTTGTAAATGTGTAAGCTTTGGGGACCATTTTTATGTGGTGGTATTTGCTACGTAATGTCGTGTTATGTAATATTTTGTAGATTAATTAATAATGTAATCGTTATTTTGTTTCAGGTAAGTCCCCAAATCATATTTTCGTCAGGTAACGGGTAAGTCAGTGTAATTTTTGAACTGTAAACTACCAAAAGAATCAAGATAAGACATTTTGTATCAAAAGACCAAAAAACAAATTGGTTTATTCCAAATTCAAAACTACAAAAAAAATAAAAAATCTTAATATTTTTATAAATGGCGCACAGCGCAAAAGCGACGTAACACAGAAATTCAATATTTTTTAAAAAACGAACGTTTGCTTCATAACTCGCGGTATAAGTAAAGTTTAAGCGCCATTAGCAAAATTGGACGCTTGGTGACGTCACAACGGATTTACTCCGACCAACGCGATCCGTACCGAAGGATATATTCACCGAGATATTTTCGCGAATACTGCGAAAATATTAGAGGAGAATAGCAATTTTCATAATGTATTCTTTAAAAAATGTTGCTAGTTATTATATTGAGTGGTTTTTTTAACCTCCTAATCTGCTGTAGGATAAACACTGAGAACATTTCACCACATAACATTGACAGGCCAATTTCTTAAAAATAATACATCAGGAAATCCGACAACCCTTATATTTGTTTACGTTTCAAAAGTACCAAATTATAGTTTCAATTGAAATAAATGCTATGACTTTGAACATCATATTTAGGACTTCATATAACTAAAAAAAAGTTTGACAGCAGACGTATAGTACAACTTTTACTATTAGAGGGAATTTAAACTGTCAAACACCAAGCGGTCACCGGTGACCGCGACCTATTGTTCTTTAATTGTGTCTATAAAACCGGTACTCGACGAGTTAAGAACCGAAATAAATACTAACCATAGGATAGAACCTAAGAATCCACTCGAAACCTTAAAAAAACCTATTAAAAACCACTTTTTACCCACACATGAGCGTAAAGTAGTGTTCCCATAAATATATGGTCATGACAATAATCCATGGTTGCATTAACCCCATACATTATGATGGCATTATCCTCCCACACACTTCCGCCATATTTCAGACCTAGTCTTAAAATTCAGGCGCTGCAGTTTTCAGTCTAGACTAGACTGGAAGTCTTTGGATAAAGTGTTAAATAACACCTTGCTACGAACTTCACTTAGTCATATTAAAAATGTATATTTTTTGACTTACTGCCTTTTTGGGCGGAGTTTTTTTTTAGTATATTTTCGAGTTGGTATTCATTTTTTAGTTCTTAAAGTTATTACTAGAAAAAAATTCAAACTTAGATATTAAAACTTTGGTATAATACAAGCTTAGGTTCATGTAATTTGTTTGTTATTGTTGTTTGATCCTTGGTCCCTAATACAGATAAATTTAGAAAGAAAAGAAAGAAAGAAAATATTTATTTGGCAGTTAGCACACAAAACAAAGATAAAAATACAAATACTTACATAAACAAAATACTAATAATAAACTCAAAAGAATAGAGAACAGAACAAAAAACGTCATTTTCATCATTACATAATTTTCATAAACATCATCATTCAAAAAACAAAGATTTACAAATCTATGCTTTGTTTTTAAGTGATTTTATAACTCTAATCGAAATAAACATAAATCAATTGACATAGAATCCACATAAATTTCAGCATCCACAAACTAATCACGAAAATAAAACAAAAATCCAAAAAAATGGCAATCAGTGTAATTGGCAGTTACAATAAAAGCCCAACCCTTCCGCTGCCGGACTAATTTCCAACAAAATAACACCTGGGTACAATGGACCCGTCGCAACACCATCGAGCAATTATTTAAAGTGTTAAGTTTAAGAAGTGAACCGGTGGTGCATTATGAAAATGGCTTCAGGTACCCCCTCCGGCGGTGGGGGGGTTACACCCCACTTTCAGGCTAAGTAATTGTTTCAGGGAGACTAGTGTACTATAGCCCCCTAGTTTTGTAAAACGTACTTTCTTGTTGAAATGCATTTTATTTTGTAGTTTGTATATAACTTGAATCTTATTCTTAATGTCCAGATACATAGACTAAGATACTTAAGCGTAGGCATTATTTCGAGTTTCTATAATGATTACTTTTTAAAATAACAGTGATTCTTCTATTGCTACTACACCAAACTCACACTATGGATCCAAATTAATCCAATAGGTACCTACGTACTAAGAATTCCAAAATCAATTCATATTCCTCCTTTTCGGTTTTTCATGGCATAAGCTGGTAAACGAGCAGATGGATCACCTGATGGTAAGCAATCGGCGTCGCCCATGGACACCTGGAACACCAAAGGGGGGTTACAAGTGCGTTACTGGCCGTTTGGGGATTAGGAATTTGAGGTTGTTGTTAGTTGGGCCTTCGATAACTTTACTGACACGACGAAATACAACGCAGGCGTTGTTTCACGTCAGTTTTTGTGAGGCCGTGGCATCACTCCGCTCGAGCCAGCCCATTCGTGCCGAAGATGGCTCTCCCACCATTGAAATCTCCTGAACATTAAGTTTTTGATCGAAAACATCAACCAACAACATCAATCCCATACAAAATAATCGTACAAACATTGTAACACAACAATTGTCAATAAAATAGAGACAAAACCGATATCTATCAGTACAATGCAGAGAAAACTAAAATAACGTAAGCGGGAGTTTACACTCGTCGAGTGCAAGTAATGTCACTTGACTGTCCTACTCGCCTGTACAAAGGATTATGTTGTATCGTGCAACGCCGAATTCAAGCAAGTGAAGCGGGCAAGTGAAGCGAGTCGCTTCAAATATTCAAAGACTAGCTTTTACCCACGGCTTCGCTCGCGTCACAAAAGGATAAAAAGTAGCCTATGTGACATATACCATTACACACAGCACCATCTATACCAATAATTTCGTTTTCCCTCGAGAATATCAATTTTTCCGGAATAAAAAGTACCCTATTATTTAATCCAGACTTCTAACTTCACGTCTGCAAAAATTCAAAGCAATCGGTTTAGTAGTTACGGCGCGAAAGTGGAACAAACAAACTCATTTTCCGATTTATAATATTAGTAAGGATGCTACAGACCCGCTGCAAATTGAAATATGTGCTTAGACTGTTGTTCTGCCTCTACAAGCTTCTTTGTTTACATAGAAATTAATTAGAAGTAAATCTATTGATTATGAAATAAACTAAAACTGAAAAGTTTACAATCAAATTTGAAGAAAGATAAAGCAATCATAAAACTCTAATTAAACTAAATATCTAACAGATAAATCCATAATCAAAGCAGCTGGTTTTAGAAAGCTGAAGTTTGGTGCTCAGGTTTCTTGACATTCTCTAAAGAATCAGTAACTAAGAGATCCTTAAAAATCTCGAGGAGACACTCAAAGATGACGGATATAAAGTCGCGAGCAAACGCTACTGTGATATAAGTCCTTCAACATAGAACGAAAGACAGCAATTTGACGACTAACTTAATTTCCACATAAATTCACGCTTCAAACGCTAGCAGTTAACAATTGCACGTTAAACAGGCGGTACTAGCATGCGAATGCATTTGCAAGTGTACTCGTCGCTCAGCGGCGATACAATCGCGATTGAGACGTCACGATACTACGCCCTCACTCGACCGTTTTCGACGCTTCCTCGCCCCGCCGACTCGCGCAGTGTGAACCCGCCTTTACGAAATTAAGTGGTTTTTAGGTTTCGCGATTGATGATAACACACATTTACGCGAATTTAAACTTTATTTTATTGTTTTACGGTTGTTATTACAAAGTGTAGTTCGTTTTAGGTATTCTGTTATGTGCGAGGCCGATCTAAATAATGGTTTCCGGGTTATAAGTGATTTTAATTATTGTTAGTGATGCTGGGTATTGAGGATGGAGTGGAAATATGCGGATGTATTGTACAGCGGCAATACTATGTTTGAGTGAGCAATCTATTTTAGTTATTTATTATCTTTTCTAAATCAAATACGTACGTTTGGAAAACAGCCTTAATCCAAAACTGTATTAAGTAAGTAAAAACCAGTTTAACTTTATATAAAACTAGCTGAACCCGCAACTTCGTCCTTCGCCAAATGTTATTCTTTAGTACATTAGCTACCTGCCAATAAAAGTTATGTCAAAATCGGTCCAGCCATTTCAGAGATCAGCCAGTACAAACAGACAAACAGACAGACAAATATTGTAAAAAGTGTTACTTTGGTATATGTATCGTATGTATACTCATATGCATGTAGTAAAAAGCTGTTATGTGTGTTATTTAAATACCTATTACAAACAGACACTCCAATTTTATTTATCTGTATAGAGTAAGTATAGATAATGAACTTTAGAATACCAGTTTAGATTCACAAACTGAATAAAGGATCAATCTTCTTTCAAACTGCAGCTGAGCCTAAAATAAAAGTTATCTATGTTTTTAACTACCAAAAACATAATATGTTGACTTCAAACATCAACAGCCTATAAGTGGCCACTGCTGAGCACAGCCTCTTCTCGCACGGAGAAGGTTTGAGCATTAATCGCCGCGCTTGCTCATTGCGGGTTGGTTCTTTCAAACTTATAATATTGATGAGATGTTTTCCTCCACCGTTTGTCAGTAGTGTCTAAATAATCTTAGAAAGTACATTTAACTCAGAAAAAGTTACATTGGTAGGTCTCGAACCCGGAATCTCATAGATGAGAAGCGTGCGGCGTCTTAAACCTCAGGGCCACCCCGACACTTACTTACCTGACTTCAAACTACAGACAAAACCTAAGCCTACTCATTAGTCACAAACTGTTTAGAACCTAGACCATGGGTTATCAATATAATACCTTATTAAAACATGCCTAACTGAGTACGCATATATCCCGACAGACTGTGGCAATTGACCCATGACACTAGACACTAAAACCTCTATAATGTCGTTGTTATCTTCAAAATATGTTTATTATGCATTTTCTTGCGTATAAACAAACATAATAACGACAGTTTTAATGTTAGATAGTTAATGTGATTGGTTAAAAGACATGGTGCATGAATTAAAGATTTGCTGTCTTGGTTTATTGTCATTTATGGTTGTATGGAGGTTTGAGTCGTAGTATATTAACGTAGTATTTGTTACATTATAATTAATGGTGTGATATTTAGTAAGTGTGGGAGAGCCATGCTTCGGCACGGCTCGACCGGAGTGATACCACGGCCTCCCAGAAAACCGACGTGAGACAACGCGTGCGTTGTTTCATGTCGTGTGAGTGAGGGTACCGGAGGCCCAATTACCGCCTCCCCCTTCCCAAATCTCCCCAATCCCTAAATCTCCAACAATTCTCAAATTCCTAATCCCTAAAAAGCCGGTAACGCACTTGTAACGCCTCTAGTGTTCCAGGTGTCCATGGGCGACGCCGATTGCTTACCATCAGGAGATCCTTACTTATCTCATAAAGAAGACTAGTTTATCAGCTTTTGAAATTGTCCGAAGGTCGTTGCTGCTGACTGTTTTGTAGATATTCATCAAGATTAATAATTTAAGTAGCTCTTAAAATCCAAATACCTACATAGATAAAAATGAATCCCTTTTTCCCTTGGTGACGGCACTACGCGTGAATGTTTGGACCGATTTCACTAATTATTTTTCGAAGATTCTTAAGATAAATACAAACCTGAAAATCCTACTAGAACGGGATTGCGCGTACGAAGTCGGGGGCAGAAGCCAGTAATATTATAAAACGAATGCAATAATAGACAGATCAAAACTTAGTAATAAAATTCAAATATCTCTGCTTACCTGACTCGCTTAATGTCAAGATATATGGAAATATGTAAAAACTGGGAAAGTATCAGTTGTCTACTGTCGACAGTAAAACCATGTGAACGGCTTAATGAACTCATTATATTGACACCTCTATAGCTTTTAAATCATAGTTCCCATATACTTATATTGTAATTATATAGAGAAAAACTGGGAATCGAACCTTCATGTTATGGGTACGCAAAACCAAATACCATGAGCTTGACGCTCACGATTTTCCATGTTTAAGTTAGAGACTAATTTTCGATAGTAATTATATAACATCACGCCTTTTATCGCCCAAAGGGATAGGAGCAGAGGTGTGCACATTTACGGTACTTAATGCCACTGTACAATATAACACCCACTTTTCACTATTTATGTTATGAGTCCCATGTAATAGGGGGTGAGCCTATTGCCATATACCGGGCACAATTCCAGACTCCGTGCTACAACTGAGATTTTTTTTAAACACAATAATCTTAGCCAGACTCGAGAATTGAACCCGAGACCCCTTGTTTGCACTTGCAACCACTCGGCCAACGAGGCAGTCTTCGATAGTAATTGTATTCCTATTATGATTGAGGATGATTCTATTGTCATATAGGCATACATCCTTGTAAGACTTAAGACATAGAAAGATAAAGAAAGAAATAATTTTTTAATCCAAGTAGGTACCTGTGAATCGAACCTGCGTCATCTTGTTAATCACGATCATTAAGTCACTACATTTCCCCAACCCTGGAACTGTTCATTGACAATAATTTTACAAACTTTTCTCCACATGGTACAAAAGTACCTACTCTCAAGTTAACCCTGTAGCAGCCACACTACGCCCCGTAAGACACCGACCAATCAAACTCAAGACACTTTGTACGCTCGACCAATCAGAACACAGGCTGTTTTCTAGGAAAACGCAAGGTTTGCCTTACATAGCTGATTGTGTGGGACTTGCATTGATTGAGAGGATGTCTTATTAGATATTTGTGTCTTTTAATTGCCCAAAATCGACTTTCTGTTTGTTTGCTTTAAAAAATATATAGCAAAGAGTCCGTTTTACGTTAATGCAATGTAATTTCTAAGCAACAGACACTGTAAGATATTCCAAATCTTAAACTAATATGCTAACACAATAAATTAAAATAAAATGAATGAATACAGTTCCCAATTGTCACCTAACCTACGTGGGTACTTAACCTAAGACCAAAACGACACTCATGAAAGATTTTCTCGCAACACAATTTAATAGCAAACGTTCCATATCAAAATAGACGTTAAAACTAAAGCGTAGTGCACGGCGCGTATGAAGACGTCGGGGAACACAATGGGAGCGGACAATACGCGCGCGATAACTACGCCACTCCGTCACACTGCTGACAGGGTTATCGGACGCCGGGTACAATGAGACCGGGGCGCGTATCATGGGCGGTTGGAGGGTTGTATTGTCAGGTCGGTACCAACTTAGGTTGGCTACGGATCTGGGTGGTATTGTGGTTCTATTGTCGTCTTTTCGGATGGGTTGTATTGGTTTGGTTATATTGATGTTATAAGTTAAAATTTTGATATTTTTTGCAATGGATCCCGTACTACAGCAGATTGATTATTCATTCCTCGAAGCCTTCGTGATGCAATGAATAGTTTTTTAGCTATGAGTACGTCCCTGAAAATTCTCACAAATGCATATTAATGACTAGACAAAATGTAATGTTTGGTTTCATCGGTATAAGATCATGTTGATTTATGGTCCTAGGACTACAGTCAATCATAACACTTTTATGAGTGCACAGAGTATTTGAAAACTTGTATTTTGGCTCTTGGCCTAGTCTCCTGGACTAACTAGATTTCCAAAAATGATGGGACTCTATTTTATAACTTACGCCACACAAATGGCTATTCAGTGTACTGTTAATGTGCTCGTGGATTCTGTCTCATGTGCACACCTCTTTATGTTTCGTGTGCTGATTGGGTTCGTCATGTATTGTGTCGCATGCCTTATATCGACTGAACCTTTGTATATGTAACTGAATTGTGGTATTGTCTGAATTTAAGTAGAAATCAAAGGATTTTCATGTCAGTAGTCCTTTTGGGCATTCCCAATAATTCTCTTCTTGGATTAATAAGCCACTTAACTCATCTTTCACCATTCAAAAAGCCAGACTCGGAACAGCACTCTCGCTAAAGTAAAACAGAAATAATTTCCAGCAAAAAATCAATGGAACCTCTAAATTACCCTTTCGATCCAATTGAGGCCGAAAACACATGCCTACAAAAACTAAAACGAAATAAAAAAAATCATTTTTCGAACGAACGAAAACAGTTTAAAGTGGTGCGCTGTTTTATTTGCCGCGAGATATCGCCCCGCGCGTAAACATCAAATTTTATTGACATTCGCGCCGCGTGTGACAATTTTTTTGCACTGCATTGTACGTCGCGGATATTTTTGGATAACCTCTTTATATTGGCAGTATTGTTTTTGTGCATATTTACGCATCACTCCCGTTTATTTGCGTTTGAGATGTGGCTTAATAATTTGTAATGGTTTCGTATATTTTAACACGTTTCATGATATCATTTCTGTGCCGCAAATTCGTAATTTGTGCGTTATCTTTTAGAAGTCATATATTTCGTACAGGACGAGTTTGTTCATCAAATCTTTAGTGAATAAACAAGAAAAGGAAAGGCATTTGAAATTCGGATTTCCTGTTTGAATACAATTTTATTCTTCAAATGTTTGCTTACACATATAACTTTTCTGTTATGTGCTCTTTGACCAATATTATCGAGAAATGTGAACACAGGCTGTCAACGTCCAAGATGCAGGCACTAGACATCTTTTGAGTTTCTAACCCAATTCTTTATATCAACTCCTTGATCAAAATTGACGGTCACAATTCGACCGTCGCTTTGGCGTCAGTTACCTTTCACTCCGAGCTACCAGGAGCCCAACAATCGACAAGAAGTAAGCTTTGATTGTTTCAACGTAACTACACAAAGGATGGATGTAACAAAGCGTTTGCCTGAGGCGGTCGTATGTTAAGAACGCGCCTAATCAAACGGGCCAAGTTCTGTTTTCACTTTGTTCTTAGTTTCTTTGATGTTTCCACGTTGATATGATGCCCTGGTAGGACGGGACTGTTTCTTTGCGTCAAACTAAATGTTAATTGTGTTTTTCAAACAACTATTTTTGGTTTTGCAAATGTTTTGTTTTACGTGGTTCGTGGAAATTACGAAAATAACACGTCTGTTAACTTTTCTTAAATAATGAATTTAGTTTAACGTAGCATTAAATCTTAATAGAATTTCCTAATGTTAGTGAAGCATTGAAAAGTTCGTACCTAGCATTAATTTTCAAATGCGACTCTGAAAAATAATTTAAAATATTTAAACCAGTGACCAACTTATCGAGTTCCAGTAATATCCAAACATTTAATAGGTAAAATATAGAATCAAAAATATCTCTCTGTCCTCGTATTCAACGCCATTTAAAGTGTTCCGCATTTAGTTACAGCGCTTGGTTTATTTAAAAGTCCGGCCGATCCGTTCAACAATGACTGCCCGCCGCCACCGTCCACTATCCTTATTTTTTCTATTTCCAAGCGTCACCGAATTTCCCCCCGGAATAGTGCGAATTTAGCCAGCTTACTCCCCTGAAAAGGTTGACTGACGGGCTATTTTGAGCCTTAAACACACCTTTTTTGGGGACGATAGACAGACGATTGACAGCCTTGTCCTAAGTTTCAGTCTAGTATTTTTTGGTCCAAGCTTCGATTAGCACATGTTGGAAATGTCTCGTGAATTAGAACATCTTTTTCGAGGCAGTTATTGTTCGTTTTCTTTTGTGTTACGTGTCGTGTTGATGTCTGTCGAGTGCTTCAGGTTTTTGAGAGATTCACTAAAATTGCTAATGCTCTGTTTAGAATCATGACTTTGATGTGTGAAATTGGTGTCAATGAGATTTCTGTTTCTGAATAGACTTGTCTGTTGTCTCGTCTCACAATTTGGAGCGTTTGTGCGTCATTCATGTAGTTTCTATGGACTATTTTTCTTTGACGTTCAGTTTGAGATCTGCCGAGGGCATTATGATTTCTTTTCTTCTACTTTCTGACATCTAGAGATCACTAATTGGGAACAGTGGTACGTCTACTGACACTGCAAGATTGACGTACCTTTGCTCGAAGAGCTGTCGACTTTTGAAATGCACAGTTTTCATTTGCATACCAAAACAATAACACGTTTTGTGACCTCAAACATGATTAGCTGAAGTACCACTAAATCAAAGATCACAAAGCCAGTACAACTGATTGAAACAGTATAACCAAAATCCATTATAGCGTTCACACAAAGACGAATCCAAACAAAGACAGCAATACCCCAACACCACATAAAAGCGGTATCACATGACATATTTAACGTTTACAACAAAGATACCGAGCTCTCACACTAAAAGCCACAACCATTAGAACAAAATGGTCTATCAAAATTATAATATCAATTACCGATGCATTAACAATTCATATCAGAAGTCAGACGTAGCAGAAACAGGAATCTCGTGCACGTAATGTTATTATTGTGCGAGAGGGATGGCGAGAGTTGGGTGGTAGGTGAGCAAAGGGGACGGGAGACAAGGCAGCCAACGTCGGAGAGCTGTCAAAATGTCAAATTTCAGAACGTAGCCGGGCGCAACTTCAAACGTGCCCCTACCGTTGGCATGCAGTGCGAGCGCCTGCTCTAATATAGTTATAGCTCCCTGGTACCGGTGCCGTGTTAATATTCATGCATCTCATCCCGACTCTTCCTAGGAACAGGGAGCCATTTTCGTGAAAGCCTCGCTCCCTGTTTCCACTATGAATATGAATGAATGATTTTCTGTTCGCTTCTTGGATTAAACTTTTTGGATGACGTCTTAGTTTGATTATTCATTCCGGTTATAACATTAGTTAAGATTGCAAATGTTCCTCTTTGGCTTCCTTACACCTCGCTTGCAATGTTGCAATGACACGAGTATTCAATCAGTTCCAACAAAAATGTCTAGGACTCAAATGACAAATGAGCCTCAAAAAATGCGGCGTCATCCTGACTTGTCAGTTCGGGTATCACCGACGGGATTTTTTTAACTTTTGTTTCGTACCTCGTATTGCTAACAACGTTCTTCCATTCGGAACACAAAGTAACCAACTGAAAACGAAATTGAAATTTCCAATTCCCCGTCTATTTCCTGGTAAAACAGGCGGTTTTCTATTCCATCTCTCAAAAACCAGCGTCCGTCGGCCGATGCCGGCCTGTCTCGCTCATGACGCGACGGTATTGGGGAGCCACCGAAAATGACAAGCAAAAGAAAACATACACTTTTTGACGTTTCAATATGCACTCATCTGTGATGGTGAACGAAACTGGTTAATTAACATTACACCGCAAGGACATTGAGCTGCAGCCGGGAAATGTACGCAAGCCAGCGTTAGTTTCATAAACATTGGGGTCGACATCCTTAATTAAATTTTAGAAGACGACAGTGACATTTAAAAGCCCTTCGTCTTGATAAAAAAGTTGATGAATTCTCGAACAGTATAACAAGCTCGCACTTGATTCGCGGTATTTATAAACGTCAATCACATCTGTCAAAAGTGACAGTAGTCAAATCCCTGCGCGGTAATAACGTCGTAGGACGTTCGGTACGTTCGAAATTTGAAAAACACACGTTCGGGTGTTCCCGCGCGTGCTCGATTCGCCGATTAGTGTTATTTTTGAGAATGGAATCGGAGATCGTGTCGCCTTCGGGTGTGCCCGCCCACAAGATGGCTGCGCTAATCACCCGACGCGTTCGCGGGAAACACAACTGAATGATATACAATTTTATTGATGCGATATGTTATTACTGAGCCAAACCTGTAATTACTAGCGAGCTTTATGCGTGGGAAGGGATTAGAAAAAATATGTTTCCAGTCATTTTTGACTCGTGCTCTGTAATTGTTCGGCCATTCATGTGAGCGACTTTGTATGAGATTGTTTTCTAATTTGTGCTTTTGTTTTGTTCACATAACAACGTGGGTTGTTAGTAGATAGAGCTATGATTATTTTAATTGAATCGCGATGCTAATCTTTACCGTGCCCCAAAGTTATTAGCAGTTGTAGCTTAGAGTCATGATTGGAGTTCTTTTTTATTCGCAAAATCCTTTTTGGGATAGTAACCTCTTTGAGTTTGAAATAACGACAAAATAGTAAGTTGCTGACCATTGTAACCGGCTAGAATATTTTACAATGGAATTAGAGATAGAGAATTAACCCTTTACCAGTCGTCCAAATCTATTAATTAAATAATTACGACAGTACACAAGTTCGTTCGTCTCCGGTCATTACTTATTCGAGAGCCGGTCGATCCGGGCGATCGGCTCGATCCGGCTGATTTATCGGGTGTCAGCCGCGGCTCACCGCACACTGGACACGTACCGGCTCCGGACGAGCCCCACCGTCTTAGAACAGGAGATTACTGTGTTTGATTTGTCGTATTCGTGTTGATACCAGTCATTTTGCCAGTCACGGGGGTTAGTGACGGATTTAGGCAGCGTAATGTTTCGGTCTCCAATGCCTTGTATGAGAGACAGTCAGAAGTGTCTAAGATGGACTTTGAAAATCTTTAATATATCAGGTAATTTGATACAGTCCAGTTATAGAATGTCTTCTTCATGTTCGCATTGAGCTTCCATTCTAAGGTTTCAAGGTAATTTACCCATGTTTGTAAACTAACAACAAAACGACTCAAACCTATCATGGGACAAAGGGACGAACACTATCATTATCCCCTGACTCCTCCCTTCCCTTCGCCTCCCAATTAGACTTTTTACGTTAAACTATCGAAAACAGGACCTTTATAACCCCCAGCCTCCCATTACTTCTTCTGTCCAATTTGGCGACACGAGCGGAGGTCGTGTGCAAGGGCGGGCGCTCCGCCCCTCGCCTCGGGCTTCGCTGACGACACAGCATTGGCGTGGCCCGGCGATTTGTAGCCACAGCTCCAGGCTTGTTCCTTGACGCCTGAATGTGTGACATGACCAAAATTGTTCGCCACTTGGACCCACGTTTTAGAATAGAGGGGGTTTTGCTTCCGTATTACTCTTGTTGTCTTGTAGTTATAGTCAGAGTTTGTTATGTAACCTTGTCACCAGAGACTAGAGTTTATTCCGTTCCTTTCTAAAGTTTAAAACTTATCAACAAAACAACTCTTTAAACAATTTCATTCTAACACAAACCTTTGAAGTTTTCCCTTATTCGTTAGAAAATAACTTAAAAGATCCGAGTAAGCATCCGCTATAACTGCAAGCTACCAGAGCATCAACAACGTCAGGAGTTGTGCGCACAACAGCTATGTACTAGGCAAACATAGGGCGTTGGTGGCGTGCAAATATTTGCGGCGCCGCGGGGCGCGGCTCCCCGCCTCTTCGAGATAGCGCTGTGTTCTACTTGCTATATCTTATGTAATCCTGGTAGGCATGATGTTGTGCACGTCTTGCTCTCCTGGTATTTTTTTGTAATCACTGATACTTGGGGAGCCAAAGATTAAAATTGTATGTTGTTATGTCGTGATAACACATTACACTGGCAGAAATAGAAAGGTTCATAATTCCATTCCTATATTTTCTTTCTGAACAGAGATTTCGAGTGCTTTTGAGCTTTTCAGAAGTTGATACCATCTTATCTACTTCTGAAAGAAGGAAACGTACTTTCATACGACTTTTCCCATACCTGTCAGGCTAGAATAAATATATCTTCTGTGCCAAATGATCACATGACTATAATTCAGTCAGCTCAAATGACATTCAAACAGTTCGACAAACGCGTGAACTATGCGCTTACGCACGCTACGCATCACACGTCATGATCGTAAAATAAAGCTGCATCCACATCTATAATTCACACGGAGCGCGCGACATGCAGGCGGGCGAGACCGCGCGATGATTTACGCCGCATCGATATCTGTTAGATATGAAATTTGTCAAGCGGTGTTCGCGATATCGCCTGTTTATGCGAGCTGGTGCTCGTCGGATGTGCTGCGTGGAGTGTGGTGCCGGCTTTATGGCCTGATGTAGTGCTTAGATTTAGAAACGTACGTGTGATTAAGTTTATCTGAAAGTAACTTATAATGATAGTGTGCGAGATAATACTTAGGTAATAACACGCAATTCAGGTCATGTTATCTGCTCGCTTGGTACTGGAGGTCCCTTCAGGGCAAAGCAATAAAATGTTTAAGTAAAAGGACCAGACTCCGTCTCCATCTAGGTTTCACACTCGTACGTTTGTTTCGTTGTTTTAAAAAACTCACTTATACCGATAATAGGGCACGATAATGTTACATGCTCAGAATTCATACACTATACTTTTACTTGTCGAGCTTATTGCTTTCGATTCTATTCAGTAGTTACAAACGTTTTAAATCCTAAAGAAGTTGACCATAATAAAAATTAAGATAAGATGATAATAATAACAAAAACACTCCCTTTCATTGCAAGCGTTTCCAAATTATGAGGCCATTTAAAAACAATATCATTAGTTACACCTCCAGTTATATCGAAGTTTAGCCTAATTTGAATTGTATTTCGAGTAGGCACATCACAAATTATGTCCAGTAGATATGTATAAAAACTTCATGTAATCGATACTATGCTATGGACACTATATACTGCCACAGCCCTATAATGCATGCTTTATCTCACATAACGCGCTATCGACTGTGTAAATGCAACGACCGGTATATTTTCGAATCGATTCATTCGAATCAGAATCGAATGGACTCGATTATTATTTATTCGCTCGCGGCACTAATCAATGCGCGACACGCGCTTAATTTATGCAACCGATTCGTTACGGATTTGGTAGTTTTAGTTGCATTTTTTATTTAGGCGATTTTATTTTTGATGAGAGTGGTTTAGTCGATTTTAATGGGGCTTAGTTTGATTTGAAATGTTGCGTTCTATTTTAAATTTATTTGATAAGAAGTTTAAGTTTTGCTTAAATAATGTTGTAATGTAATTAAACAAATTTTGAGAGCACTAAATTAATGTCAATCTTCCCATTTTGTCGGGCCACAATCTAAGCGTTGTATCGGCTGTGACGGAGGCACAATAGCCCGGTTCGAGCGCCACTTTTTGCCAGCCCTACTGTTATTTATTACTTCGAGTCGCATGCAAAACAGACTGAATTGACGCACACTAGGGTTGCTGCGCGAATTTCGGGTGTATATGTAAATACTATTTTTTATATATTTTTCTCCGTTACAAAACAACCTAGGTGCTTGTAAGCGTGAAACTTCATATTTTTTAATTACATCTACAGTAATTGCAATCTTTATAACATCACCATTTCGTCAGATAAAACTATGTTCACGTTGATTGGATTTGTTATCAGTAACCTATTCATATTTAAAATCTTAGATTCATATTAAAAGAAAGAACAATGTATATAAAGATAAACCATTAAGTACCTATACTAGAATAAAATTAAATAGAGTTAAAGTCAGTTAAACCGAAATGTCTTGGAATAAAGAGGTACTTTAAAAACGTATACATATAACCCAGCTGTATCCGGAACTTTAGGAATGACACATTTTTGATGATTTCTCTCTCAAAAATTATGTCCTAAGACATCTTAACCTGCTGCCTGCTGACTGCCCCGTTGGCCGAGTGGTCGCAAGTGCGACGGCCGGGCAAGGGGTCTCGGGTTCGAATCTCGGGTCGGGCAAAGTATTACTAGGTTTAAAAAATCTCAGTAGTAGCACGGAGTCTGGAATTGTGCCCGGTATATGTCAATAGCTCACCCCCTATTACATGGGACTCATAACATAAATAGTGAAAAGTGGGTGTTACATTGTACAGTGGCACTAAGTGCCAAAATGTGCACCTCTGCCTACCCCTTCGGGGATAAAAGGTGTGATGTTATGTTATGTTGTTATGTTACATCTTAACCTGAATGTCAGCTGAATGTATCTTGCCAGCCCTATGATCTCAGAGCATCCTCCGAGCACCTCATGAATATTACTTCTTTTTACATTTACCTCACATTTATTGGCAACCGTTTGAGCTCACCGCCTGCCCAGGCGCACATGCGCTATTATTTCCTACAGTCACCACTCATGAAACCTATCACACACAATTCCCAACTCTAAACCTATCACTACAAGGCTGCGAATTGTATGATCTCAATAGGAGCCTGTTCCACATACTTCTTTTTCTTAATTTTTAATGATACGGCCTCTTTTGATGTCCCGATTGATATGCAAAACTCTTTATTGTTTTACTTTTGTAGTAAGAGTGCCCAAACATAGTGTGGGGAACAGACACTGTCTTATTGTATACAATTAATGGTTGATTTTATATGGAAACGTTTGTGTGATGCTGGAAGCAAGCTTTTCTTTAGATGTTTTTCTAACATGATTCATGTAAACGTCAAATTGGAACCGCCTAAGACTAGATACAGACTTGATGAATTAAATTAGTCAGTAAACAAAGCAGTAGTGGATACCACAACGCAACTATGGGCCACAATCCAACACATGTCACGTATTGTCCCAATTCCATCATTGTGCGACAGGTACTAGGCTAACATAGCACGCTAGGAGTTAGAACGCACCTATCTCATTTCCTAGCCCAGTTGCGGCTTCCGAACGGCCGTCAGCGCGGACTCTTCCGGCTCCACAGATTAGTATCGACGCCATTTACCGTCTCACTAGCGCCATTGTTACTATTGCGATTCACAGGCATAATGGCGGCCGCGTTTTAGTGAAAATCCGATTTTCAATTTTCGGTTCTCGGGAATTGTGTTTAATTTAGTACTGAGCTCATATTGGCTTTAAAAGGCAGAGGACAGGTTGTTTATTTGTGTCTACGTAACCGACTCAAACTTGATAACTTTAAATACTTAAAGCAAAAAAGGAAAATGTCGTCATTCATGACACTGCTATTTTCACGCCAGTAAGCGAAACATATACGAAAAAAAAACACAAACCGCGCAGAATGTCCACAATTCAAACAGTACCCAAAAAACTATTTTCGGTTTCGCACGATGGCTGTCCATTACAGATCTGCATAATTTAGGCGCTATCCTGTCGCGGTAACTCCGGATGGGGGCACTTGAATACTTTATATCATTGAATCGTCAGCTTCGTAAAAAAGCTGTTTTATATGCCACTAGGAAAATTGACAGGTGTCTCTCGATTAGCGGCACATCCCATTTTTAGTTTTACACTAAAAGTGAATTAGCGATGTGCTGCTCGGTCGGTATTTTAGGATTTTAGTTCGTTTCATTTTGAGCGGGACATATGTTAGATCAATCAACTTTGTTTATAAATGAATAGTGGCATTTTTATACCAATGGATTCGATTATTGCGATATTTAAAGCGTTAAAGTTTATTATTATATTTTATTAGCTATAATCCCCATAATCTCACACTTTAACAACATAACTGACGCAACTTAAACACGACGCCCATCAATCTTGGCTCTTGGCGGAAAAAAGCAAAAAAAGTCAACTACAGAAAATATTTCACATTTAAAACGACAATGTATCGCCGGCCTCGTGTTCGCACATAAACAAAACATAAAATAAATAAACAAGGAGACACGTCGAGCAGAAAACAGAAGGACTGCGAGGGTTGTGATAGTGCTATCCATCACGCGGTCACATCTCTTCGATAGGGTTAGGGCACCTCCGTACCTTTATGTGTCCCTGGTGGGACATAAAGGCCCCGAACTAGGGGTCCATAGTTTTTTGACGTCTATTTGTGGTCGGTTCCTGCCCTCTAACGACTTTTGCTTGTAAACTATGCTCAAAATAGCTTTGTGTAGTGTTGTATTAAAATATCAGAGATTTTGAAAGGAGGAGCATCAGATGGGCTTTAAAATTAATTGAAATGGGGCCACGACAGATGTGACTGCAGATATTAAATATACTTAGTGTAAATAAAGATTTGATATTCTTGTTTCGTATTGTTTGGAGCGGGAACAGCTGAGAATGCTATTGAAACTCGACGATGTATTGTTTATTACATACAATATGTGTCTAAAGTAATTTGATGGCAATAGAGTCGACTTTTGTATGTCTACATACAACACACAGCCTTCAGGGAATTGAAACACGTGAGTTACTTCTTTTTACGCGAAAAACACACCAAAACAATTGTCAAACTCATTTCGCGAGCTACTTTACATAACCTAAATGTACCACAAAAAAAACTTATTCGCGCTCTTTTTGACGCGCGGAAGCGGAGCGTGCATAATTTAAAGCTCAATCCGTGGATGTCACGTCGTTCTGCCGAAAAATTTAATCCATCACATGTTTCACATTCACTCTTTGCCGCGAAACCGTCTCTTCGGTAACTGAGGAACGTGTGGAATGAGATCGACTATTCGAATCGTGTTCTCCATGTTATACCACAAAAAAGTAACGAAATCTTCCTTTAAATCGAGAGAAAAGTTTACTCGCAACTATCGACTAAGTTCGAATAAATCGGCTAAAACAATCAGACCTTCAACATCTCTAAACGACAATACTCTATCAATAAACAATATAGTAAAAGATGTCAAACTTTTTACTCCGAAGTATTGGTGAACCTCAACATCCCCTCAAGATAAGCTAAAGTTCCTCCGAGACGAGCGGTATGATTTTTATTTTTACGACATTTCCGAAAATCACCGGGGCCCGTGAATATATTATTATTGTTATGGCAACATTGGAGTCTGGGAAAATTGTAAAATACGCCACACACTTTTCCCTCGCACAAGAATTATGCTTGCAGACGCATATCATTAGGGAATTTCGGTTTTCTGAATCCGCAGTCGAGTGAATATTTTAGCGCGGTGTTTTTCAAGTTTTTCGTGTTGAATTTTCGTATTTGTTCCTGTTCAATTTATAATAACTTTTGCCTTTACACAAATTAACATTGCACCATGACATAGTACTGGAATAATATAGATATAAGAGAGTAATCAATTCAAAGTTTATTTTTAAAAGGCCGGCAACATACTTGTGACTATTTACTCTGGTATTGCAGTTATTCATGGATAACGCTGATCGCTTACCATCAAGTGATCTGCTCATTTGCATTTTATGTTTTACGTATTAAACAAACAAACCTCGTGTCTTAATTTTAGCTCAACACTTCAACAAAAAAACTATAAAATTCAGTTTACAGAAGCCATATCCGAAAAACCAAACCATTTCGATTAACCAACCGAAAATCAAGACATAATTCAAATTAAATTCGACAAAAGTCGTTTCTCGAGCTCCGAAGTCCCTCAACGCGTATTTACATATTCTCATTCGCTCACCCCATAGATTTAGGTGCCAACAAATGGATTGTTTCTCCTCCACATAGCGAAACAAAATTTATAGTAGCAGAGCGGATTTTTCGCCTCCAGCCCTTTTTTCGACACACTGACAGGGCTGGCGATACGATCTTATTGCGAAAATATTATTATTAGTTTGGTATATATTTTGTTCTGGATACAATATGATCTGACATGCAAGGTTTCAATAATTAAGATCGAAAATTAATTAGAATTGATTCTTGATAAAAATTCTTCTTCAAAGTGAAATAAACAGAAGAAGATTCCAGTGTATAGGTACTTGATTAATTAAATTTTCATTTGTATAGTATTGAAGAAATAATGCTCGGTAAATAGTATATAAGGGTTTAGAAAAAACCTTAAAGGAGCGTCCCTAACGCCTTTTTCTTTCGATTTTCGATATATCGACGACTTATGACGGGTATAATCGCAATTTTAATGTTCGCACGTGATTTACAACGACCGACAGCGGACGAGGAGAGAACGGGATTGCTTTCGCGAAATTTGATATATCTATGCTGTTTATGAGACCCTGGTGCATGCGTTTGGAAAACAATATGGGAATGATTGAAGATTTTCTTATTTCGTTTTATTTTAGATTGACTCTTCAGTATAAAAGAATAACTAAGATTGCTTTGTACAAAAGTTAAAATGCGTCAGAGAGAATTTATCATTAATGTGTTCTTATAAAAATATTTGTATGTAACTTCCTAAAAACTAACCCCTGTTTGGCCAGCAATAACTTGCGACTTTAGCTATCTTTTCTTGTACTTTCCAAAGATCTAAATAATTCATAAGAATCAAAGTAAAAACATTTCTTATTCTTTAATGTTTTCGATTGAAAATCAATTACTTTCTTCTTTCTTGTGTTCCGACGGTTGAGCAAAAAGTCCCGACTGTTATAACATTGAATCTTTGACGATCCCGTTATCCGAGGACCTCTGCTTATCATTTTTCGGTTTTTGTACCCACCTTAATGGTTCCCATAAATTTTTGATATCCACTTTTTGTAATGGAACCGAAAAAGCGATTCGATTGTACTCTTTTTCTTATGATTTTAGCAAAAATCGAAAACGAGTAAAACTTGAACTTTCTCCTCTAGGTATGTCAAAAGTAAAATAACAATATCGACAACAAAAACGTTATCACATTCCAATTGCATCAATTCACCGCAGCAAATAGTTTCTCACAATTACGATTCCAACTTTCATCGAACACCAATCAACAAAATCAATTCGGACGGAAACAAAATTAATTTTCATCTTGTAATATGTGCGTCGAAATTATTCGAAATATCGATTAATCGGCCGCCATCTTCCATATAAACAAACTGACGAACAAACAAACATACGAGAACACAAACCTAACATCCTGGCTGTATGCATTAGGAATGCATTAGTGCAATTCGACAATAGCCAAACACCCGTTATTGGAATAATAAACTTAGGTGCGCAGGAGTTTGTAGACCTACCACGCGTTTTAAGGGTGTGATACACTGAACGACTAGTATTTTAATTTTAGAAAAAATCACCATAATCTCCGTTAAATTTCATTGGATGTTATTCGATGCGTATTAATCTATTTAGTTGATTATATTGTTATTTAAAATTCAGTTTTTTATCTTATTTTGGTAGCAGACTGTGTGCCATGGTACAATCCAAAAAGTAACAAAGACTAGTAAATAAAAAATGTTAAAAATCACAAAAATAAACCTGTATTCACGAATCTAAAATCATACTAAACTAATATATAGTAAGTTAAGATAATCTTTGGAAATGTCATGACGCTAATTTTAGTTCATATTTTTTGCATGATGTGACGTTAAGTACGTTACATTTTGAGTGAATTACAGACTTTACGAGCAAAAGTAAACAAATTTACATCTTAATCGAAGTGATGCGACGTAGCCAATCAGTATCAAAGACGATGTATTTAAGGAATGCGTTCGCGCACGTTGTGCCACCATCTTAACTTGCGCATGCGGCTCCAGACAGTTAGTTTACTTTAACTGATGCGTTCTTACAACACTTGTTAAAAATTTAACGTAAATATTTTATTTATGATAGCCGCTGCTAATTGTTGATACTAATATTATCAACTTAGGAATATGAGTATATTTCTTTTGTAAGACACATATTTCTGACTAAATTATGGTACAACCAGGGACTCGAACCGACAATAACTTAATAATTTACACACATACCTCACAGATGTACTAAGGTGGGATAAAACGTAGGAGGTCTCGCGGGGCGCGAAGCTCTCTAGTTGCACGCCAAAAACCAATAACATTAGGACGGTACGTGTTGCGTGTTTCTGTCGCCCTGGTAGCTTTCTGTATGAACGTTGTACTAGGATGAATAAATGATGTCATTTTCCTCTGTTTATCGGTAAGGGAAAGATAAAAATTACACTTCTTACTTGAAAAGAAAATATGTTTAAAAAGGTCTTGTTACTTTTATGTTAAAACCTATCAAACCAAAGTCTTCATTGCAAAAAATGTTGAGCAAACAAAGCCAGCATTAAAACCAATTCATTTATCCTTTAGAAATCTTTTAAAAATAACCTTAAAGTGTCCTAAAATCGAATTGTTCACACAATCGGCAGAGGGAACGGTGGAGGCAATTTAATTAGAATCAATTTAGATTTGTTCGACAATAATTGGATGTTCACAAATTCCATTGGAGGTCGACTCGTTTCGTTTAAAATGTGTTCTCTTTGTTCCAGCACCCGTACCCTTCTGAAGACCAGAAGAAACAATTAGCACAAGATACAGGGTTAACGATACTACAAGTTAATAATTGGTAAGTTTTAGATCATAGTTTATATTATTTACTACTTAATCGATCATATTTTTGACAGTGGTGACATGTAGAAACGGATTCATTGTATTAGGATTTGATAAACGAAGCAAAACTGTTTGTAGCATGATTACAGTTATAGGAAACACTAACTTAGCACCTTAAAATATCAAAAAAGTTATAATAAAATTACAATTATAGTAACAAAGCAAAATTCCGTCTACTTTATTAAATCAAAATCAAAACACATCTGGAGAACGAATACAGCACAGAATTACGAAACAAAACAACAAATCCGCACTCATCTATCGTAAAATAATCATTAAAAAGTGCCTCCTCCACAAAACAATATCTTCGCATGGATAAGTTGTCTCATAAAATGACCAATTGAAACCAGACTGCTATTAGATTGGCTACATATACTATAGCCTGGGTTTTATTATTGGCCAAAGAACCATGTAGCGTTGGCACAGAACTCCCACATAAACTACACGAGAATTTAATGTTTAGTCTGACTGTACATTCTTAGAAATGTGGTGGAGTTTGAAAATCAGAAACGGTGTGATTTTCCTGTACTGGCTGGTGAAATTAGAGCAAATACTTAAAGACTGTGACGGCTATCAAACAGAACAAATGACTGACAATAGTTTCTGGTTCCGATAAATTCTTATTTGACCATATAACAATCTATTTAAAACGATCTTACTCCAGAATCTCATTACTTAATGCAGGTCAAAATCTTTCCTAAATTTGATCGGCCGACGTTTGACCACTATCTCGTCTGGTGGTATTCAATGATGCGGTCTACGATGGAGCACGTCGTCCCATAAGCAACCTATTCACTAAATCTTTCCTATTTAAATAACTAAATTTGAACACCTAGATGACAGATGAAACCTTCTTGCTCTGCCACTTAAAAACTTACCTTTAGAAACCAACCTATACTTCTGATAGATGTCGCGGAGAACCTAACGGGTTACCGGGGCTCCGGCTCGAAGCGCAGGAGAAGGAACGGGGTACGAGGTGATTTTTAGTCAATAAGAGTCTGCCACTCCCTCCCGCCTCACCCAGGCGGGAGCAGACATTCGATGATTTTCCCCCATTAAAAAAATACTCCTGATAGATGAAAAAAAAAATACACAAGCTACGTATCTTACACGAACAAAACCACGGTCAGAGCTAGCGCAAGAAATTACTTCTGCAATCTTCACAATCAAAAATGCAAACAAAATTGCAAGAAGTGACTGGGATATGTTTATGCTTCCCACAGCGCATTATTAAATCCATTTTATACTAGGGCCAGATACAGTGTCGTAAAGTACTGTATTTTAGATCATTTGTGCTTAAAATAATCAAGAAACTTCACCAATGTAAGTTGGACTTCACTGAAATAGGATTTGTTGGTGTGTAAGAGAATTCTGCTTGAAATAGTATGAAGACGAGAGATCTGTTAAAATTGGTTGTCGAGTGCGTTGGTTGTGAGATTGTAGCGGGAGATTGGAAGTTCCGTAATTTTAAAGAAAGGTTTGAAAAATAGTTGAAATAGATTTTAACATCAAATAAGTCATCTTTGTACTTGAACTTTTTTTATATTTATTGGGCCGATGTTTGATAATTATCTCGCCTGGTGGTAAGCGATGATGCGGTCTACGATGGAGCACATCGTCCCGTACGCAATGTATTTACTCGGGAAGACCACCAAGGCCTTCAGAAACCAATTCATAACCAAGCAGATTGAGCCACAATTGAAACAGATTGCAATTGAAAAACAGTCAAAAAACGTCCTGCATAGGGTTTCTATCTCATTAAAACAATACTTTCACATATAGCCTTTAACATCAAACACCGTTCAAGGAAAAAAAACATCTGCTAAACACCCAATAGCTCACGTTCACCCAATCAGAGTAGAGAGAATCCATATTGTTAATCATAAAAGATTTCCCATGTCAATGGGTACTTGTTTAATTTACTTTCCATTCCATCTCGTAGCGATGACTAGTCATTTTCCAATGATTGGAGCTCAGCTTATTGCTAATGGATGATTTCTATTTAATACTCCTTCGTAGACGGAACTTCACTTGAAGAGGACCCTGGTTTTATTGATAGCGATTTTAAGCAGCGATTCATTCCTTCAATAATGTATGATTTTATGGTTTTTTGCTAGTGTTTTGGCTTCAAATGTGCCGTATTTGCTTTGACCAAATTGGATCAGCTATATCCTTGTGACAATGTCTGTAAAAAATGCATTTAAGACAGTATTATTTTCGAAAAAGATTAACAATTTTGGACATCTCTTTGTCTTCTTCTTTCCTAAAAGAATTAGTTTCTCTAAGAGTATATATGTCCTATACTTAATGACCTTCGGAGTCGCGGAGAACCTAACGGGTAACCGGGGCTCCGGCTCGACGTGCAGGAGAAGGAACGGTGTGGTTTTTAGTCAGTAAGAGTCTGACACTCCCTCCCGCCTCACCCAGGCAAGAGCAGTCATTCGATGATTTTCACCCATTAAAAAAAATACTTAATGACCTAAGCTAGAAATATGACTAAGTCAATAAGTCAATTACCATCCTTTTTTATATAACTAATTTCAATTTCAACATTCAACCTTTCATATTTATGCTTACTATTATGAATTTACTTAATCGCTAATCGCTATCTATATGGACGCGTACCACAACTAAAATTCCAACAATAACATTTTAATACTGATTAGTATTCAAATGGAATAACGTAAATCTATTGTAATGAGTCGCCCGACGCCTGGAGGCGCGCTTGTGTTGAGCATAGTGCATTCTTGTATCAACCGAGCGGACAAAAGCGGTGGATATGGCAACTTAAACATTTAGAAAGGTATATTTTCAAGTTTATATATTTAGTTTTTAATAAATGTTGCGTTTTCTTTGCTGATTCCAAATAGATAAAACAATGCGTTCATTCTTTGTTCATTTTTTTATTCCAAGTACAAAATTCAGAGCCAAACTATTCTCACCAATTGAATTCTTTCAGTTTTCTAATCCCATAATTAAAATGACTAATATCAAAAGACAGGCATCACGTTTTTTCGCATACTTACACACCTCCACAAGTTTTTCATTATTATAATACCTCATCCAACGTGTAATTAACTCCTAACCTCCTGGTACACGAAGACGCACGCTGACTGACGAGGTCACAGGTCGACTTTGAAGCGCCTTTGTCTATCATTGTGCTTATCCCGTTATGCGTTCCTGGTACCGCTACACAATTAAGCTATGTAATTATGGGGTTTATTACTCTGTCAAATAATGAGTGTTACCTCTTATTGAGTTATGACATCCTGGTATGTGACGAGATTTATGTATGAAGGTTCATGTGATCGTAAAAGTTGGTGAATTGCTTTCACTATACTTAATATTCTTCCTGTTTGAATAAGCGTTTTGGTGTTTAGTACACCACTCAGCTCACACAACACAAACGTCTTCAAAACAGTCCTGCAAAAAATCATTCCAGTTATACCAACACCATAAAATTAATTACCTAATCCCTTAACCTCATAAATACAAACATAAGTGTAAATAAGGTTGTAAATCGTTTATAAAGTTTAAGCCCCAATTACACTAATCGTTAGTAAAAAAGTGTAAACACAGTCAGTGTAAACGAGAGTCATTTTTGGCAGTAAACCCATTAGGAAGGGTTCTCGAAAGCGAGCTGTGTGAACAGGTGTGGAGGCGACTTTATAGCCCATGTAGGGGACACATGCAGCAGATATATTTACTGTACTATTTGTACTTACTTACAGACTGGTTGTATGACAAAAGATTTTGGTAAAGAAAAGTAGAAAGTTTTGTGTTACTCTTAAATATTATCATCCCATTTCACTTAATTTCTGCCATTCACATAAATTCTGCATAACAAACTATGTTTTCCATTTTCAATAGCTTCAAATACGAAGGTAAAAAACAAAATTCTTCATGACTCGCTACATTTCATTTTACATAGGTAACGTTCACCGTGACATGCAAAAAGTAGCTTCAAAACGATGACACGTCACAATTTCCTCTGTGTCCCACATTTCCACCGGCCCTGGTCACCCCACGGACCTCTCGAGAGCGATACTCTGTAAATATTACATTAGCTCGTTCACTTCTGCGATTTATGTCACCCTGGTACATTTGAACTATTTGGATGATTGTCCATTACTTTAATGGATATAGAAACACTCCTAATTCTAAAAAAAATATTCATTGCTGTTCATTTAGTAGTACATTTATAAGAAAAAGGGATTAAAAACTCAATGTAAGCTATCGAATGAACCACATTAAAAGTACACAAACATTTTAAGAAGCGCGAATCCGATAATGAAATGGTAAACAGAAAGGGAATCCAATCCAGACGGATGGGATTCCCTAGAGATAGGAGAGAGGTAAAGGAAATTTAAAATTCAAATATTCGCACGCCTTATCAATTACAAGTACCAGGATCGCAACAATAACGGACGGTGACAATTCCTCGTTCAGCCGTTCTTAGCCGAATTTGCATCTTCATACAATCGCAATTAGGGGCGCGCGCATTAATTCGGGAACTCCCAGCGGCTCGGTGGTGCCCGCCGTTTCAATTTGATGGAACTCGAATACAACCTTGTAATGCTAAGCTAATGTAATTATGGGACATTTGCATCAATGTTATGTGCGCCTGGTGGGCGAGCCGTTACTTTCAATATACTATCTGAATAAATTTTGTTGGTGTTTATCGTAATTTGCTCATTAGGGTGATAAAAGCTGGTTTCCTTATCATGCTTAAGCTTCGTTTCATGTCTGTTACTTCGCTAATGCCCGTAGATGGTGAGATGTTAGCACTACATTAATTACTGCTGTAATTTAGTCTAGATTACTTAAGTGTTCATTCATTTTTATGTTTAGTTCAAAACAACATAAGTTTAGTTTATCAATCTTCATGATGCAACTAAGGTTTTAGCGAAGAACGTGCAGCGTGTGTGGAGTTTGAGGACTCGCTATATTTTGTATGTTCCTTTATCTAAGTCACACGCCTTTATTGCTCTGAGTTTTGCTTATCCTCTGAGGCAAAACTACGTGATGATACCGCATACATTTATAAAGAATTTCCTCCAGTTTGGTTCTTCCAGCTCAGTTCATGTATTATTCCTGCGCCACGCCACCGTTAGACTAGCATACTGAATTTGTTATCACATCTTAATATTTGTTCCGTGTTGTGTTGTGTAGCCTCTCTCTGACGCTGAGTCCCTGGTGGCACCAGGATTACAAATGTATTTTTATTTTTGTTTCCTGTCACCTAAATTGCTATGAATTTACAATGTCTTGCGTCTTTGTGGGTGTTCACGTTATTTATGTGTGTGGGTGGGTAGCTGGGGATTAAAAGATGTGGGAATTTGTTCTTGAAATGAAGCCACACCAGCAACATTTAAAAAACTTTCTGCGTATTTTCTTCAAACAGTATTCGCTGACCCTCGAGCATGTTACCCTTCCATATAGGCAAGCAACCTACAGCCATGGCCGTCAATACATCCACGGTACGACGTGCCAACAAAAGGCTAGTCGCCACTTGAAATTGGATACTGTATCGGGACAATGGACGAGCTCCCTTAGTGTTAGGGATGTCACACGCTTGGATATCTTGTTAATATTCCATGGTTAAGCAATTTCCACATTCATCGATTGAGTGTTTTTTCAACTACATATCTCTAGTATTTATAGTCATCAATTCTTATCATAAATAGGTTTAATTCTATCAATATCGGAAGCTTTATGACATGTCACATCTTGATAAACACTATCATTAACTAGCTATCGTGGCTAGACTGTTTGAGAGACAAAGGCTGACACAATAATAGCGTATAAACAGGGGGCATCCCTAGCCTATAGTATCGCTAGTCCGGGAGACATTGCACCGACGTTGCGACACACTAGATTAGCCAGCTACAGCCGGATTACATTTGATTAGTAGTCAATAGATGGCGCTTGTGTCGATTGTCGCGATAATTATTACTAAGCACGCCTGTAGGTACCTCCGGCGTCTGGCGTGAGTCTAATTAAGGGATTCTGGTGGTTAATATGCGAAAGTGAATTTATGTGTGTGTTTTAGGAATTAGAAGGGACTTGCTGAACATATTGATGAGGTGGATGACTATTGTGCAGACAGAGTATAGGGTTTTTAATACCTAGTTAAGTTTGTGTGTGAAATCTTATCTTATGGGCAATCAAAGCCGGACTGCTCATCGCTCAAGTCACTTCATCACACATTACTTTCTGAAGCTTTCAAAATTAGGCTTCTTGCAAAAATGCGTAACATTTCTTGATAACTTTACTTCAACGATCCTCGTCTTTAGACGAGATATGATTTATCATAGAAATTTGATGCAATCAAAAACGACACTTCTGTACTGCAATTTAAGGTTCTCCCTAAAGGGTTACATGTATAACACTCAGGAACAACATGTTAAAGAGCCATCACGGTTTGAGGGATCTCGCGTACCTCATAGAAAATAACAATTTGCCACTGAACGGGGTGCTAGTGAAAGCGGGGTGATGAGCGGAGAAATTTTTGTTAAATAGTAGATAGAAGTAGAGCGTCTGTCCTTGAAAATGACTACTGTAAATCTACTTACTGATTAAATTATTTTCTTTTCTTTTTGTTAGTCTTTTTGTAAAACTGTATAATTTTAAAATGCAACACTTTCTTTGAAAGCTGCTAAAAATTTCCTAAGAGCTCTTTGAATCTCTGAATTATGCATTAAGTAAGAATAAGTTGACTGAATAATAATTGAATGTCGGAAATATTCAAACAGAAATCCCGATTATTCCTCGTCAAATAACAGCTTTAATACTACCCCGCTGTCAAAGCCACCCAACCCCAAAGCAAGGTGCTTCATACCTCATATCGTAACAATGAACAGAGTTAACTACTCATTGCGAGGGACGTGGGTTGTGTGCCGTGTATGTTATATGACGATTTTATTACCGCACTGTTTGTCTTGAAAGAGATGCTAGAATTGTCAGCTACTGGCAAATTACTTGCGTAAGGATTTTACGGTATATTGTTATGTTCGCACCTCTTGTTAGCTATGCGCTCCTGGTATCAATGAATTTTATGGTTTTTCGAGGAAATCTAGAAGAAAAATTCTTGATTTGATTTAATGTTATGCGATTATGAAAATATGAAAGTTCTCTCTTAGCTCTTTCTAAGTAGGTGTTTATTTATAGGATTATACAAATCCCAAAAACACTAAGTGGAGGTCCTCAACCCTTCCTAGTGATGTACATAACGTAAAAGTCCGGAATTGTAATTAAGTCATAACCGAGTTGCTAAATTAAGTTACTTTTTTTAAATGTTTTGTCAAATACTAATTTACAGACAATATTAAAGCCTGTTATAAGTGAGAAACACAACTAAACCTATAACACAGCATCAAAAAAAGAAAACAAAAGTCACAGCAACACATTACATTATTCCAATTACTCCATTATCTTCCCCGAATTGTCACTTACACTTCAATCAAGTATCCCGAAACTATTCCTTTCATCCCGGGATCCCGGCGGGTCACAACACTAGCATCCCCCGTCAGTGAGGCACGCAATAACCCGGCGTTATTCCGGCAATTACGCGTTACTCTCACCTGTGACACGAAATGAAAATACCAGAGGCACACGTTTTCATCATACTTCTACAGAGCTTCTGATAGCCTGGTACTTTGAGCGCTTGAGGTAATTTTCCTAGAGCGAACTATCACAAGATTAATTTTCATTTTGACACTGATGGAAAAGTAGTAGTTATAGCATTCGCATGTTAAATTAAGGTTATTTTTAAAATAGTATTGAATTTCATTATTCATGCGTGCCAAAGCGGCTATGACGTCATAAATAATTATACAAACAACCTAATTATAATTGTTCCACCACAATGAAAATTAATTCCACATTTTCCGTCTCAAATATCAATTAAAACAGATTCCGGTTTCCGATAACCTACAAAAACACGAACAATAATAAAGTTGGAATAGCGTTACATGGTATAACGGGGCAGACAAGCCACTGCTCGAGTAATCCTCCAAAGACAGACCGTAAAGATATTTAACAACGATTCCTTATCAACCATCCTTACAAATTCACCGTCGTTTCATCCCCTTTATGAGGTCTTCCCGACTCAAAATTGTAAAACAAATCCGCGGTACTAGGAGCCGACCTTGATAACGGTCCCCAGGGCTTTTGCTCGTCTTATAGCCCTTCGAAGTGGTACAAACTCTCAAATTGTCCATCAGGAATCACTGACGGACCGCGCCAACGGTTTACGACCCCTGAAAGGCCGCATAAAACAGCTTGTGAACGGCACTTAGGTTTAATACCCCAGGATTTTTCTTTAGCGCCACAGTTTTGTGTTGTTTCCTTAAAAATGAGCCGGATTTTTGTGGAATTAATTTTAAATGAGGAATTTTTGCTCTTGAATTTCCTTACTGCTAGTAAGTTATGAAGTCCTGGTACATGAAGATAGATGCTTTGTAGATAGGTTATTATTTTCCAATTCTTTGCAAATCATGTCAAACAAAACCACAAATTTTTATTATGTTATACAGTTCCTAACATAAAATATGTATCACCAAAAAGCAAATACACGCACAACAGCCCGTTACTTTCCCTTGCTCTGTAAAACCATTCCTTACAATTCAAAATCGTTTTAACATCGATACCAACCATTTCGAAGCAATCTCCTTACAATCATGGTCCCCTTCAGATTTGCATGGAAGCACTATTTTGTTTTTGGCCGTTTAGTGCACTTATGTGTACTGAGAAAACGAGTTGTTACCCTTTGGTGAAAACATACGGGACTGTAATGGGTGCGGTTACGCCACGATTATAGTCTAACAGTTGTAAATAAGAGAGCTCACAAAATTTCTCTTCGCGCTGTCATTGGCTATTTTCCATTAAAAACTAGACTCACACGATCACTAGAAATTTGAAGTCGAAAACTTCGTATATTTACGTACTCTACTTGAATCGGTATTCCACCTGCCTGTTCTACACAAAAATACAACTCATTAGATACATAATGAGAAGAAAAACTGGAGAACAGATAAACATATAGCTTCTAAATCGATGTCTGTCGAGTATAGTATAATAATAATACGTCATTAATATTTACCTAGTCATAAACTTGGCTATAAATATACTATAAAAATGCAGATGTGTATGTAAGCCTATTGCCATATACCGGGCACAATTGTAGACTCCGTGCTACTACAGAGAATGATTTTTTTTTAAAACCCAGTAGTACTTTGCCCGACCTGGGAATCGAACCCGAAACCTCTTGCCCAACAGTCGCACTTGCGGCCAACGAGGCATGAGACTCATAGTCATAACATAAATAGTGAAAAGTGGATGTAACATTTTACAGTGGCATTAAATGTCGTAATGTGCACCTCTGTCTACCACTTCGGGGATAAAAGAAGTGAAGTTAAGTTATGTTATATGTATGTAATTCTAAACAAGTCTATGTTAGACAATTACAAGCGTAACATACTACACAAAAGTACCTAAATAGTAGGTACCGACCTGTCTATGTAAATTCAATTTAATTACCAACTTGTAAGGCATGGTGTCATGGAAATCTTGTCCTCAAAACGTATGAATCCAGTAATCATTAAATTATGCGTTTGCTAATATTCATAGAAATATATTATATGACATGATTCATAATTCGCATTAAACGTACTGCTATTTACTGGTATTTCGTTAAATACATACTTACGTACATAATAAGCAATAAATGTCCGTCGATCGTTTTATAATATATACTCTTACACATAATTCGTTTGTTAGGTTATAAAATATGAATTAATTCTAGTTGAAACTGGATAATTCTGGTTTTTTACTCACTTCATGGTGAATGTTATGATGTCACATTTCGTTTTTAAAAATTACTGTACTGGATACGGTTAAGAGCAATTGATTTTTCCATTCATACTGTTTTACACAGTGATAGTCAAAACAAACCATTATTTTTCCCCATGGGTTTATGCAGTATGCAATTTTTTTGGTTTAAATAGTTACAATTACTGTTCAAATTAATTGATTAACTCAATAAGCCATTTCTCTCCTCACAAACAAGACAAATCTTACTACATACAATAACACAACAAAATAAAAGCGCGTCAGTTCAAAATCCTCCCCCGTATATCTCACACCTCCAGAACCTCGTTCCATGATAAAACAGCCATTTCCTCGCCGTAATCGCGCAGCTTGAATTTTTACTGTCGATGCGTATCGCAGCGGGAACGCGGCGGAACCGCGACGTCTCCCAGTCGAACAGAGGGGCTCTAGTTGATTCTTACGACTTTTACGACCGCCGTTTTAGGGTTGTTCCAATGCCTTGTGAATGTTAAAAGAACCCTTTATCTGGTGGTATACCGGGCGTGTTCCAAGGGTTCTGAGGTGCACTTACATGTTTTATTTATTTGCAAATTGGGTACTTTCCTTAATAAAAAATGAATTATTTAGACTGTTCGATGTAAAAAAAAATATTAATAAATAATCACACTTTCATTGATTGATTTTATGACCAACTTAATTTTAGTATTTTTTCAGCAATTTTTTAAGAAATAAGTATCGAACCTGAGACCCCTTGCCTGGCAGTTGCATTTGCGACCACTCGGCCAACGAGTAGCCAAGAAGTAATCTAGCAAATAAGTGCCTCTGCTCTTACTTGTTGTCTATAAATACATTAACCGTATGTAAAAAGAAACTAGTTCTTTGCTAAACCCAAAAACCAGACTCCAAATAAATGAGAATTTCCAGAATCAAATGCTTCAAAAAAGGCCTGCTAGTAATCGTAAATCTCAATAACAACTAACCCTAGAAGTAACGATAAACCAGACAGTAATTAAAACCAAAAACAAGTCCTTATTGCGAGAAAAACAATTACATTATAATAAGTGTTCACCCCGCTAGGGGGAGCTGGTGTACTCGTCAAAATAATTCATTTTAATTTTCTTTATGGTGGAGTAAACCTTTATTTTATGACGTCAGAGGAGATAAAGTCCCGCGGTGATCTGAGGGTTACGGTCCGCCCTCGTACTGAGAGAGTGAGGGTTAACTGTCAAGTCGTTTCTTCTACCTGAGGAAGTAAAATACACTGTTAGTATTTTCTATCACAAAAAAGTAAAAAGAAGAAAATGGGTCGTCAATTTTAATTTAATGCACTATTTTTTAACTATGGCAACTTTTTTAACGTTAGTTGACATTAAAAAAAAGAAGTGTCAAAAATTCCCGCCAAAATGTGACGTTTACTTACAAACATCTGGGTACAGGGTCTATACAGATCTCAAGGCACCTTACGAGACGCGGCGAGAAATTTTTTCGCCTTGTAAATATTAATTATAATTAAAAAAAATGCTTTTGTGTACCTAAATAAATAATGGGGAAGCACTTCTTTGTGCCTAATGTTAATTAAATTTCTCCTTCCTCTTTGTTTAATGTGAGTGCCTTTTTGTGTTGTTCTGAGGGAATTAATAAGATGGCCGTCTACTATTGACGGTTGTAAGGTGAAGAGAAAAATATGAAACGACATTATTTATCTCGTTTTAATTGAGTGAAACTGTGTTTGATTGAATTTTAATACATTTTGGCCTTTTCTGTACAACTATGAAACATATTTAATCGACTGAAGCTTCATTTTAACGAACTTTTAGTTGGAGACTTTTGTCATGTCTGTATCATTTTTTAAATGTTTAATACATGGAAGTATGTACGTACATTTAATACATATACCTGTTTAATGCATAGCTTAATAAAGAACGAACATTTAGATATAAATAACTACTTAAGGTCATATTAATAAACAGAAATGACTTTGCAACCTGTTTAACCCACAATATACAACCATAATTCCTTTGTAGTATTCATAAAAACAGCACACCATCATCCCATAAACCAACAGAACCACATAATCACCACAAACTGCAATAAACGATGTAATTACAGATTTCTGTTTAAACAAAAACATTTAATCAAACAATATGTTTACTAAACAAATTAAAAATAACATTTTGTACCGAGAAAAATGTACTCACCCGTCATCTTGTACAAATCGTACATAAATCTAGTAAATAATAAAATCCGTGTGTGAAAACTATAAAAAAATACGAAAAGAACATCAAAGGATTGCTTGACATGGCCTCCATAAAGTTTAGCTAGTGTTTACGACCGGCGCCGCCTGCAGAATATCTGTAAACAGTCAGAAATTGATGTCTCCATAATTCGCTGCTGTTTTCTTTTATAGCATGCGGTTGGTTTGTTGATAGTGCGGATAGACGCTAGACTAGTTTTAAAAAATGAGAAAAAATCATTAGTGTAGTCCTCAAGTCATAGACTTTCTACAGATATACCTACCATTTTGACACAGTACTATGCATAAAATGTTCACTTTCAAAGTGGCCTTTTTCAGCTAACAAATCATTTGGAATTGAAATTCAATAGATGTATTTCTCCGTTACCGAGGTGTAGCTTATAATAACCAAAGTCTCCTGTCCGTCCGTTAATATATTACGAAACACAAACAACAAACGTCAGAAAGCTCGACAAACCCTGACCCAGTGCACGGCGACCCCTTTCGGGGCGTCTTTCCGCGCGGCCGCGTCATCATTTTTCACAGCTCCTCCATTTATTTTATCTGTGCACCACACGCTTTGCCCAACGGGCTCCGATAGCGCTGTTTCGTATTTCGAACATCACTTGCTGAGACGAAGAGATTTATGAACGCACCCATTCAGCTAGAATCCCCGAATGTTTGAATTTCGAACGTATTTTTTTCTTCGCTTGAAGAATTTACCGTTTTCTGCTAACGTTCGTATTTTCGGGCGGAACGTTTCGATTCTAAATTCAAAACGCCCAATGAGTTTTCGGTTACTTTTTTGGATTTGGAACCATTAATTCGCGACGCGAAAAAGAATCGGAAGAATCGTTACAATGACACAGTCGGTGCAGAATGTTTACTATTCACTAGAAAACATTACTTTGAACGTGATGAAAAAATGAACAAATTAACGAAAATCTGTTAACCAAAAGGAAAAAAGAAAGATAAAATCAATAGGTTTTTTTAATTAATTACGTGCACAAATAATTAATATACATTATTATCATACACGTAATGGGCCCGTTTAGTTTGTGTTAAAGTGAAGCGCTGGCTCGTTTTAATTAAATGTCAGCATTCCAGCAAAAGGGCAGCCTTTATTAGACTGTTTAATTAATTCTACACAAATGGACACTTTAATCACTATTTTAAACGGGAATGTATATCATTTTTGAGAATAAAGCCTCGGCTTTTGGAATTTAAAAACGTTTAGTTCTTTGTTTATGGAATTGTATATTGAATTCTTTGTTTAAAACAACAAACAGCAGAAAAGTAATTTATGAAATTGATTTCGAATTGACTGTTTCCAAATTCAAAGTAACCGATAAGTCGTTTCATTTCTAAAGCACAGATTAAACCATTTACGGGGAAAAGAATCAAAGAAATTGCACGCAATATCATTTGGAACGTCTTCGCGCCCAAAATAAAACTAATCTAAGTCTTATTTAAAATGGTTTTTATGGGCTCCGTAATAAAGCATCCCCGAAGTCGATCCCGTAGGGCGCCGCCGTCAGCAAAAAGGTCGCAAATTCAGCTCCTCTGAACATTTCCCTATCTTATTTTCCATTTGACAAACATCATTACATCTTCCTGTGTCGCCCTCTCGCCAATTTTCGGAGGCTTTCGGGAGCGCTCGGGCGCACTCGGCGCGTTTCCGGAGTCGTTCGTCGTCGCTCAATTTTGAATGTTTATTTGAATTTAGAATGTTTTAATGTAACAAATGTTTTGTTCAGTATGTTCAGAATCTCCTGCTATTGTTTTGCCTTATTTACACTTTTAGTTTTTAGTATCATTGGTAACACAGCCATGCATTTAGTTATACATATGTTAAAAACAGAACGACTGCCTAGCTTAAAAGTTATAAAACAGAACTATTTTAAGTTTCATCAACCCAATTTACTCTACATCCATTAAAACTTACCAAACTACAACCAAAATCCAAGAAAAGATATCTATCTTTGAAATTCAAACATAAATAAATCTCTCGCAAATGGAAACTGCTAATGACAAAAATACCATCAGTGTTGGTACCAAAGAGTCTCTATCGGAGCTCCCTTCCCCCTCTCCGCGAGACAATTAATCATTCCCCCTCCCCCTTGCATACCCTGTCGCAGCATTGTCACTGGAAACTGGAGAAGTACTGTTTTCCACTAGATTCGAATCAAGATTGTGGCGTTAAGAACTGTGGTGTACTAGGCTGCCAGAAATAAAAGAAAGTGACTGTGAAAGGCCTAGTCATTGGAGGGTTATTCCCAAAATATTTCAGTTCTAATTTCAAATGTAAATTGGTTGATGATGTATTGAATAAAAATGATGATATAAAAAAAAATTACGACGGTGGCAAAAAAGCACACGACTCACCTGATGGTAAGCGGTTACCGTGGCCTATGTACGCCTGCAACACTTGGGGCATTACATGCGTCTTGCCGACCCTTAAGAAACCTATTTTTGTTGTTACGTACAACCAAAATAACGAAAGACAATATCAAAATAATCAAACAAATCAAAATGTATAGTTATAGTATTCACACTTTGTTTAGCTAATTTTTTTATAACACAATCATAGTAATAAAACTCAATCAAATTATGTCACTTTGAGTAGGTATCTATGGCAATACGCCAACAGAAAAAAGTTTATCTTACCAAAACTGCTCTTGAAGTACTGTCACCCAACTCCAAAATAAACAATTTTATTATCAATGTACGGACGATCTGGTAAATCCTTAATCATCACATTCCACAATAAACCAGATATCCGAACATTTGTATTCAAATTCACACTTATCCCCACTTGGCATAATTCGTATAATCAACTTTATACCAACTAGTTAGGGTTGTCTCTGCGGCACAAATAAACTTGTCTGGAATAAACTCAACAAGTGAACATAGGTCGGTTTACGACCGTCGTAAAAGTCTTCAGTGACATCTCACTAATACATCATAAAAGGAATTGAGGACTACGACATCCCTTGACGAGATGTTATGGTGTCCCTTTAGATGTTGGTTTATGGGAACTCTTTATTTGGTTAATAACCGTAAACATTATGTGAATACTTATAGAACCTGTTGGATTTGTGGTGTCACTTGACACTTGGACTAAGAAAAGTATCTTGCTCACCAAGAATTTGATAATAAGTGTCGTTTTCGGTCTATTATTTTAGACAATATTTAGATAGCTTGACTTCAAATACACCAACTATATACCATAAATATACAATCAAAGAAATCATGACACACACGTATGTAAGTACCAGGAGCACAGGGGTCGCGAGACATTCGCCAGTAGTTGAACTCCCATGTGGCACATTAGGAGCAAGACGAGCAGGGTCATTAGGCGGCGATATTAGCTATTAAGACACCAGGCAAGCATAAGTTACAAGAGGTACCGTTGCGCACGGCTGCCGGCTAAACCATTTGTCTTTTAACGGGATCGAGTAATTACTAAATGCATGCCAGTGTGTTTGGTAGATTTATATCAATAACTATAACAACTGTGACGTCATCGTAAGATTTTAAAATGTTACCGAAAGGAACGGATATTGCGTTGTAGATCATTTTAATGAGGTGTCATCAAGTTTACTAAACTGACTCAAACAAGTAACGTGGAACGTGACAAAAAAGACGATTATTTTCAATCGGCCACTACACTACAATAAATCATTTTCTAAGTTAGCACCGGAAACATCAGTCAGTCGGTGTGTTAAACGAAAACTAACTACTTAACAAATCGAGAACGCTAAAACCATTGTATTTAGATATGTACCGGTAGAAAAAAGACTCGCAAATAAACGTCTAACGCATCACATCGATGTCATAAATCATTCTAAAATTATGACCAAAACCGGCGCCTGCGCACGCGCGCGTCACGAACACAGACGTATACTTTAAAACTTGACACTTTTATATCCCTAAATTTAATAGCCTATACTATTACAAAAGAATCATTGTTTTCACAAACCGACTGATTTATTACGATGTTAAAAAAACTTTTTTTAACTATTTTTTATACCTTCAAAGTTGACGTTTTCGTTTGACAGAAATCAAGTTGTGAAAATATTTATTAACTACCGTAGTCCGTGATATATTGTTCATTATTCCTTTTGATATCCGATAGTTTATTTTTGAATAGTTTTTATTTCACTTTTTCTCGATATTCGAAAGTCGTAATAGATCATTTTGTTTATAAATCTTACAATGGAATGCTTTTGATAATGTATTTTTTATGAAGTATTAATGCCATATTCTATTTTATTTATGTTCAGTACAAACAAAAATTCTTACTATAATACAAGAATAAATTCAACAATGAGAATAGCCCACTATACAATGACATCAACAATGAACATAAACAAAATCTTCAGTTCCATTTTGAAATTACAAAAACTGATTCGAAATTCAAACAGGTACGTAATTCTAATTCACATTCGATCTAGATTCTCGTAGTGGTGTACAGATCGTAATCTTGCCCTTTCACGGTATCGGTGCTGGTACCGGTACCGGATACCAGTTTGGAACAATGTGTTGTCGCAATTTGCAAGCGGACCGGGGCTCGCCATGTAAGGAGGCTAGTGACAGGGACTGTATGTGGTATCCAGTGTCCCTATGAACTATTTGCTTAAGCCTGTTGGATGTGGAATGAATTAGATTTTTATTCGTCTCCCATTTTTGATATAGGTACCAGATATTTCATGTGAAAGAAAGGAAGTTGGCAGTTTGGTTTTAAGATAAGTAAAGATTGCCCCATCTCTAAAATGAGGTAACTTTTTGGGCATAAACAAAATAATTGTTTTTACATTGAATGCGATGTTTTATAAAATATCATCTACAATATTGTTTCCTTTGTATGTTAGTGAGCCTTTTCACGAATTAGTTTAATTCCCGAGTCGCGCCCTTATATCGGCGTTAACCTGACCATTACCACGTCACAGCGCAACGGAACGGCACGGAATCGGCCCGGCCCGATTACAGGAATTACTCAGATTACGGGAATTACGCGAAAACGACGATTACGCGATTATCGCCGCTAGAGATGCATTATTACGCATCTCAAATTGCGAAGTTGTTCTTTTATATCGACTTATTTTAATTCGTTCCTTGCTAAATTAATTGTCACTTAACAAAACTATGTTTGACCGACTGAGAACAGATATTAGCCATGTTGTCTTCAATAACATTAATTGGCTACAATAATATTATCTGTTGACTTTTCTATTCTTAGCAAATATTAGTTCATTCTGAACCGGCTTCAATAAGTCACTCAAGCACAAATTTCAAAACCCTCACACGCATTTTCCCCCTGAATTCTTTCTTTAATTTCTCATACAGCTTACATCATTTCTTTTTTTATATAAATATAACAACAAGCCGACCTCGAGATGATTGTCAAGATACCGCGAACCAAATATCGCCGATTGATATCCCGAGATGAGATCCCTCGGGACCTCATAGATAGAAAAAATAACCGACCCACCCTTAGGTATACATATTTAATGGCTCGGGGCGTGGTCACAATATCTCGAGTACTAGGCGAACAGAAATTGAGAAGCGTTATCGTATCGAAATCCGCCGTATCTGGGCCGGTGGTCTCCGAGGAAATCATTGGGAAGGCATCCGGAAAATTTACCGCACATTCCGGCTCATGTGGCGTAACACACCTGCTTCTTGCTTATGCGAGCCTAGTACGTGATATATTTTGTTGATATTGCTTTTTGCGGGGGGATATACCTACGTACCTTTTTCATAGAGATTACTGTTGCTTACCTTATTTTATTTGGGAACAAAATAAACATTTTAGGTACAAAACATGGAAGATTTTTATAAAAGTACTCATTAATCCTTTGTCTAAAACTTGAACATCCATTGTGGACACAAGTTTTCCATGGGTGCCGGAGAATTTTTGATTTTCTCATTATTCTGTCTCGAAAGCCATTAGTGTTGCCATCGATTGATATTGAAATTATTCATGAAGCCAGGGTAGCCACGTCTGCCGTACGTAATAGCGTTCTCTTTAATTATTCAAAATGTCGATAGGACGAGCATTTATAAATATTCAGGAGCCTACAGCTCGTACACGAGTTATTGTTACAAAACAAATTAGTTTTTTATATTATATCATTTTAATTGTGGCGCAAATCCTTTCTGGACACGTGAATGTTTATATTTCCATTTCAATTACACCTAAACAAGGTGAAAAGAGAAGAAATGACCAAACCTCTTTTTCAATTTTATACATGGCAATCTCTATTCATTAAAACCTGTGACTAACTAAGCAAAGGAAATTTCCTATTCTGCCAAGTTTTTATTTGTTATCTGTGCACGCTACACAGACTAAACATTTATCGACATTTATCAACAAAGGACTGAGAAAAATAAATCAAATAAAGCGAATGAATCACGCAGCACTTGTCCTAACAGAATAATTATTCATAATTGATACTTTTACGTCAATAGGTAATAATGTCTATTGTATAATTTACAATGAACTCCACTATTGTGTATCGACCGTGTTAAATCGTGCGCAATCAAGTTTTTTACAAACGAATAAAAATTTACAGCACTGTCTATGATTGGTATGAATCTATTATTATTCAGGTATTGAGTTGAATATCCTGCTAGTTTGAATCAGTTCAAAATAAGCTGAAATTCCCGTAAGCTTTTATGAAAACTGACCAGTGATTGCATAAACTTTTAGATAACCCGAAAATTAAATGTCATTATTGTAGTTGTCAAAATCAGAGTTACTTTTACGTAATCTATTTTTCTGAGTAAATTACATACAGTATCTCATTAGATTGAGATTATTGAGCTAGTGTCATCTAAAATAAATTCTCCGAAAAAGGCTCTGAACTAGTTTATCCTCCAGTGGCTCCATTATAATTAACGTACAATAATGAATGCGTCAAGGATCACAACCCGTACACGTAATGTCAAACAATTTGGGCCCCAAACGGGGCAGGTCCTGCTAATGTCACTGCGTTTTCAAGTGCCTAACGCCACAAATTGGGCCACGCCACGTTTGCGGCGACCACAACGCCTATTACCAGCCTATTTGATGCCAAATGTCAAGTTGTATCAGTTTTTAAACGCACCAAGTTGCGGTCGCCCGTGATTTTCTGACAATGTGTTGTAATTGCCGCGTTCCGGTGACTCAGTACGTTTTTATATCTGGCAACTTTGGTGCGGTTTCGTGCACTCTCCTTGTGGTTTTTAGTCGTAATTTTGACCGTCAACAGGATGGTATTGGCGGTTGCTGGAATAATTGTGTTTTAGAGATATTTGGGACGAAGATTTATCGCTTTCCGGTCTCACGGATAGAAACATTTTTTAAATGAGTTGCTAATTTATTTACTTCCGTACCCTTTAATTAGATAAGACGGTGAGCAGCTGAATAGAACTTATATGTAATACTAATGCTTTAATAAAAACTCGCAATATCACCTCGTAATTACTATTAAATTGCTTTAACACGTAGCTTGCCCTCCCACGTGAACCGACTAATGCTAACCCTAGCTGCATATCAAGAAACTTCTGAATGTCATATAATTGCGCTTGCGTTTCGAATTATTCACAAATTGCACCCGTCGCTCGGCACGCGATGCGGTCAACTCCTCGCGTTTCTGCCACCCTAGTGCTCGCTTACTCCTGGTACTCAGAGACCCTGGTACAAATTACTAAGAAATACGACTTCGATATTATGTTACATCGCTTTCTTTTGTGCAGACTTGCTAGAAAAGGCTTTGAAGACTCTCGATGATTCATTCATGTTTTAACTTTTAAATGTTCAGCATCTAAAACATAAATTACTGGTGTTATCAATATCACTGAGAAGTAGGAAAGCCATCAAGTCAGTTCTAGGTGGTCTCTTTGTCTAGAGTAACTCGCGTGCGACACAACACTAACATTATAAGACATAATACAATACTTTACTTCAGAAAGAAAGAATTACAAAACAGACATAGGAATTACATTATTAATTGAATTAAGGTCTATAACAATGCATCGGAAAGGTCAAATAACTGGAGAAATGACCAAACACAGCATTGTGTCCACGAAACACGCGGACGTGGGCATCGCACGGGTATTTTATTATTCATTAGCACTCTGTTAATAGTGAAGCCTAATGAGTGGACGTAATCGTTATAAATCGATACGAGGACATGTATTAGGGAGCCGGGGCACCCGGTGTGTGCCGAAAGGTGCTCGGCACATTCGCAATGACAGGCCATCTCGGTACTGAGGCCCCTTTTAGTGCAGGTGTAAAATATAATATTTATGGGGTAAAGAAAGGGTTCCAATGCTTGTTAGCAATAATGAGGTGCGCGCGCACCAATAAATTGGTTCGCCCGTTCGCCGCCCCGGGGCGCGGCTCATTTGCATCTTTATGTATTTCTGTCCAGACGAGATTATAACATTTTTTTGTTCCGTCAACATACGGTTAGTTCGTCTACTGGATACGAGATGGCGTTGGCGCGCCGCGGTCGGAGGTGCGGAGTCACGCTGACGCGGCGCTCGCTCGCCTCGTTAGCCTGACGCGGCGCCTGTCACGTTTTTGACAGTTTTTGACTGAGACATCGATAGTGCGGTTCGTTACAAGCGGGGCGGAGCGCGAGCCATCTCTTATCGCTTACACTGTTGGTTTATGTTCTTTTAGCTTCATTGTTATGCGGCGATTCATTTCTTTTTGTGATAATTTGATAATGTCCGCTTTTGAGAGCTTTAGTAGTAAGTATTCAATCTTCTTGTTCGATCGACGTGACATGAATTGGTTCATTTGATGCTAAGTGGACTTAAGAAGTCGAGTTAGATCAATAACTTGGAGCGCAAATATTCATTAGGTTATACCTATTCGAATAAGAGACAGTTCAGAACTCTTGGGAAAGTGTCAAGTATATCAAACTTTACGTGACGGAGCTGAGGGAATTATCTTTATAAAAGATACACTTTATTCATGACTTTCGGGCCCTGGAGCGAATAAACAACACAATATATCACCATACATAAAATATACAAAACAAACAAACTCCAACTACGAGTACCAGGATATAATGACATCAAGAAAGTCGCAATTTCGAATTCATAAGGAAGCGAGCAGGTGTCGCGATACATCCCGTATTCATGGGCCGATATATCATAGCGTCGGCGCGTTAAAAAAACGGCCAGAGACAAGGAAAGCGCGCCAAATGCCCCCCAGTTTTCCCGCCTTGACGTGCAATTATAAAGATAATAACGTTTTCACCTCGGCGCGCCGTTTTTATTTGTTCGCATTTTGATTTATAACAGTTTGTCGGGCTCCCGACACATGATATCGGAGTTTCGCGGAACGGGGAAGCTTGAAACGTGTAACGATTATTTTTTCCTCTGTTTCGTACAACGAATGTATGAATTCTAATGAAGGTGGCATTTGTTTTTACCTGCCATCATTTAGGACCCAAATGTTTGAACAAATTAAATCTTTTTACTTCGATCCGGAGTGCGCGACGCCGAAACGATTTGGAGAGCCATCATTGAAAAAACTGGAATCGTTCCCACGATCGACCAAAACAAACGAATCTAATCTGCGCTAAGGTCGACGCGTAAACTATTTTGATTAGAATGGCATTCCCGCCAAAAATAACCTCAAAAAACTACCGCCATGACATTTCTCAAGTTGTCAAGAGCCGCGCGCTTTTTGCAAGCCAAGCGCGCGCCCGCCTTGAAAACTCAATTGGAAACTTTTTGGAAACGTGCATCAGTCGATTTATAGATGTAACACTATTGACGGTTACTTGTTCCATCGTAAACAGCTTCATTATGTCCGGAGCAGTCGTACAATAAGCATTACTTACTATTTCTTAGAATTGATTTTTTTCTGTACGGAGTCGACCGAGCGGAGAGGTTCCGCGTCGACTGAGTTAATCATTAATCACGCGTACCCGCGGTGTAGGTAGGTAACGTAACACCGCCGCGCGAGATAACATTATCGTAAATATAGTTTTACAAAACGCCGGTACCTACTGCGCAAAACAAAAAAGCCTTCGCGTTTCCCACAGGGCGACACTCGAGCCTTAGGAATTTGCGCTCGCAATCTGCGCGCATTATCAGAATTTACACCAGGTAATAACGTATAACCTAATCCGAGGGTCAGTGAGCGTCTTTTTTCGAAAAACGAACGCCGTGTGACAGTTGAAGCGGGAAAACAAAGCATCGATCAAACCCGCTCTCTCTCACATAAATCAGTCGGACGGGAAAGGGACAGGTGAACGGACGGCGCGCGGCCAGTCGATTTTATAAATGGGCGGAGCGCGGAGCGAGACATCCACATCGCAGAAACAAAAGAGTGAAAAGGAAATAATAGGTCGGTGCAAGGTGCAAGCGGAGAGAGTACGATGGATTGGTTGACTTTTTTTGAATGGGAAACTCTAAGGCGGTCGGAAAATCTGAAGAAAAAGGCGTTATACCGAGCGCTCGGTACATCGCCAGCTAATTAGGTGGAGTAGTTGTGCCGATATTATTTATGTAACGGCGCAATTAGGGTGCTGGCTTTATATTAATGTTCGCTTAGCTATTACACTTTATTTTCTACGTACTTATTGTTATTATGACAAACCTACAAACGCAACACAGCAAACTTAAGAAATTACCTTATATTATATAAAGAACTTGTCTTATCTTAGAAACCACAATACCTAAAACAATCAAACTTTTATCAACTAATCTAACTACAGCTATTTTAAACCCAAAAATTTTACACAGGCAACCCTGAGCACCGAAAACAAAGCCACTCGCAGATATTTACAAACGCCGCCATATTACCTGTTCCAAGCGTCTAGATTTCAACAAAATTACACTTAACATGATCGTGAAGCCGAACAGCGCAATATAATACACGTATAATTTAGAAATTACACAAATAAGCAACAACAATGGTTGGTCACATATAATACGGATTGTATTCACTCGAAACGGAACAAATTGGTTAATTAAACGGCTCTGAGCAATTTACGTATCACTTGATACGTTTTGAGTGACGTGCTGTGGAGAACGCACGCAACGGAACAACGGAACGCAACAACGCAACGACGCGACGACGCGACGCAACAATCGAGATCCAATCGAGCCCAGATTGTTGCTTGGATAGAATATTGTCGTTTTTTGATGTTTTCTCCCACAGTGTTTAAAGTATGGGACGCATGTGTGATGGGAATTTAACCCCGTCTAGTTTGAATGTTTAAATAATCCTTTGATTTAGTAGATTAAAGATGTTCGGATGTTTTTTGTTGTGGTCACATTGTTGACTTTTGTTTGATTTGACGTTTTGTTGTTTTGGAACAAACGAATGAATGAATAAATGATATAATATTTATACAAAAAAATTGACAAACATGATTGACAAGGAAGGTACGAAATCAAAAGCATTCCCTTCAATTTTCAAATCAAAAACTTAATTTGATAACTCGAAAATTATTAGATAACAGAATTATATCCAATTACACATCAAGCACAGATAATAATGGCCAATTTAAAAAAAAAATCGCTTCCGCCATAAATAATCGCGGGAAATATCACGTGCGAATCGCGATCGGTATTCTTATAATGCCTAATCATAGCGTAATTGTCGTATCAAGTTAAAATTGCTATCAAATTACTGTTTTGCTCGCATGTCACCACTTATTATTAAATGTTCTCTTCAATTATCGCGCACTCGCCATTGTTAGAAACTAAATCGCGCTTTGGGTCTATAATTTTCAAATCGCTACGCCAATTTTGAGGTTAGTCACCCCAAAGTTCGTAGAAAAATGTGAGGTTCGTGAAAGACCGTCAGTTCTCGGAACGATTCGGGTGTTTGATTTAAAAATGGAAGGATTTGTATCTGATATTTTTAAATCAAAGTGTGAGATGATATTGTTCGTTAATTGTGGGAAGGTGGAAGCGACCATTTTGTTTTTTACCATTTTTAGGTACTTATTTATTTAGGATTTTTGTTGTCAAAATATACTTATGTTTTTTTTCCTTTGTTTACAGGTAAGTTTCAGACTTCATGAACAAACCTAACTGCCTCAAATCAGGTAACTTTTTGCAACCATTTTGTGGATAGGGACCACGGAGTTCGTGAAAGTTCTAACCTTTTTTCAATACCCACGTATTACTCAAATGACGGAAACCTGTCCTGCCATCGTCAGGGAACTGATGGTCATGTGACCATCCATCATGATTCGACCCCGTGACCCTGGACACGTACATCATGGTTAAACGTCAGTCGGACATACTAAACATTACTTAGCACATACATACATACATACAAGGGAATTTAAACACAGCATAATTGTCTATAAGTACATTTATAAGTATTTTAAATTGAACATAACAGTACAAAAGTTATACCTAACAGAGTTGTTATTTTATATGATAAAATACAAAAAATAGGTACACACCAAATTATGTTGTATTCTACAAAACTGCTAAGCAGATTCCCATAAAATTCCCCACAAATATAGCTTTGAACACCTCACGCATAGAACATTTTGTTTTCTACTCATAGTCCCATCCACTCAAATTCCTAATATCAAGGAATAATAGTTGTGTGTGTCTTTTTATTTTTCCCATTGTGGTCTGATTAACCGTTGCGAGGCATCGGAGCTCGATACAAGCACATTGGCTCGATAACATCTCGATATATGAGAAGGCATTTGTCTCAGTGTACCCCAACCAAAGTAATTGGTACTACGGTACCACCCGTTTCGAGAAAATTATAACCATGTTGTATTTTATTCACATCTAAGTTCACTCTTTGATAGTAACACGATTTTAAATAAGAGACGCTCAGCCGCCATTTGCTTTTAATGACATTTACGTATTTTAAATTTGTAATTGATTTTTTTTTCGAATATAACCTTTTTGGTCGATTCTTGAGTGATTGGAACGCTAACATTCAGTTTTAAAATTCGAATTCAACAAATGGCTTCCCTCGGTAATTGGACACAGCGCTAATGTAATGCCTAAAGCAATCAATTTTATTTATAATTTATCTTAATTATATGCATAAGAAAGGTGCGTATTTCAAGTTTTGCATTAAGGAACCTCTGAGGGACGAGTGCCTGTAGACCTCACGCTGGCTCGGACGCACGTGCAGAACAAAAAGATTAAAATAAAATAAATTACATTGATTGTTTTTAGCGGCATTTCAGGACAGAACTTAAAACTTTTGATATTTTTATACGCAAAAACATTGACATTTATGCAGAATAACAACTCGTATTGTGTGAGGTCTTTTGTAGGTATAACATGAGAATGAAATGTCATTTTCCTTAGTTATATTTTTTTATAATGATATCTCCGATGTTCAGTTATCTAAAATTAACTCGACTACGACCCAATCCACTAAGCTGCACCTCAAATTATTTCCATAAATTCTCTTTTAAACCCATTTTAATGTAACATAAAACATTTTTATGAGAAAGCACCGCTTCAATGACATTATAAATTGATAATCGTTAAGGGAATACATTCGTAAAATGACATTTGATTCCTTTTGATTCGAATTTACGCGGTCGGCACTCAGGGGTCAAGTTTTTACTCTTTTTTTTCCGAGTCCACGATGTTTTTTATCCCGCCCGGTTCTTTAAAGCTTAAATTTCTGATGTGAATCTCTGAGACGATGCATACCAAACATATTTGATGTTACTTTATTTTTTCACTTTTTTTACCGTCGACCAACGATATAAATTTGATTGTGGTACCTCCGTACGGGTGCCGGTTTAAGGAACTTTTTAAGTGAATTACTACAAGACAGCTCAAGTGAGAATTACAACCTGCGCGCCTCTTTACATTAACCGGAATGGTGAGGGCATGCCTCGGATAATTCCGAGTTAGGTGCGCCGTGTATCCTCGTGACAAAAGAGATGTATATTTGACAAGTGGAGTGGAGCCGGTGCCCGGTGGACGTGGTGTATGGCCAGCATATCGCGCACGCGTCACGTCCGCGTCCAGGCGGCCGGCCGCGCACAATGCTAGCCCGCCCCTGCCTGCGTTATTGTCCAACAATGCGTGAAATGCTCTGACAAACGATGACAGCCGCCCGGGCAGCCTGGTACCGCCGACCTCCTGCGATTTATGATATCCTATTACGAGATTTAATGACACTAAACGTCAGCCCACTCTGTTTACGTCGTCCGTCACCCAGACTCGTCCGGATACGCTTCCGATGTTTGAAATAAACTAAATGTAAAGAGAACAGAACGGAGCCGCGCCGTGAACGGAATACGCTTACAGCGAGAAACGAGGCGACTGAAAAATTACCATATCCCGTTGTGTAAACAGTTGCCGACAATCTTCCCGTTGTCAGCCGACAGTGAGCGTCCGAACTCGGAGCGCCAAATATTTGCCGGAGTCTCATAAATTCAGCGGCGCCCCGCGCGTCCTACCAGGATAACATACATAATGCGCCGCTCCACGGATCGGTAAACATATTGTAATGGAAAACGCCGTCATTGTTTACACTTTATGATGTCCTCGTGTTGTAAACTGATGCGGTGCAGATTCGCCCGCCCGCCGCGCAAACAAAGAATAATTTCCTCGGAATATGAGATAAGGAGGGTGTAATGATATCGAGAGGAAAACTTTATCCTGCCGTACATCGCACCTCGACTGAAAACTAATATTAAATCGGCGGGTGTGTAACGGGTGCCGCAGCTGCTCGCCGTATCCCAAGACTAGTTTCACCCGGTTCTAAATTATCATCGTCTTATTAAAATGTAAGCCCACCCGGGCGACGATGTACGAGGTCCGTACGCCGCGTAACTCGGCCTAATCCCGAGACCTGCTGCTAAAATATTCGAAATCCGTCAAAACCGTAAATCGCACCCGCCTTTTGTATGTGGGTTGGGGTTCGTATTTACGACGCGGCGGAGAGCTGCAGATAGCCCGAATTAAACTTGAATTTAAAACCATTTTATATTAGCTAAGCTAGCTTAGATCGCGCTGGTGCCGCGCGCGTGAGATAAGAGAATTGGCCTGTCAGACGCCGGATGATATATTTGACCAACATTTCCATACCGCCCCACCCTCGCTCCCTTTCCCCTATTTTCATTTTGTACGTGTCTGCTCCGCCGCGTATCTATAATGTATCCTTTCTGTTTAGGAGTTACATTGAATAAAAAAACTGCGAAGGTGAGAAGGGACGTTTATAATTTAATAGACTACATTCTGAGCTGTCAAACGGTGACGCGGGATGTTTAGTTTCGCCGACGAATGCTTTGATCGTTATATTTTTATTGCGAGCTATGAGCTGGGCCGGCTGTTATTCATGCTGGTGTTTTGGTGCTCTCATTTGAATAATTAAAAATTTGGCAAGAGATCTGTGCATATGAAAATGTCTGCAGCGTCGGAGGCGTGAGCAATCAACCGTTATTACTGCACTGCGCTTGAATACCGGCTGTAATAATTGTTATTCAAGTCATCGCATAATGAGGATATTATTTTACACTTCAATAATAACTGGCTTCCTTCGTTTTATTGCACATTTGTTCGGAGATCGCACGATAGATTGTCCGCGGGACTTTATTGCTGATCGTCGGCCAAATCTGGAAACTTCATTAAGTGAGTTTTTCTTGGTTTCGTGAAAAGTTTTGGCTAAGATAAAAGTTGGAGGGATCCTTGCAAATTGATCGAGGAACACAATTCTTGGCTTATCTGATAAATATAGAACACATGTCGAAATAAAGATCCTCAACTCATTTTTCTTGCGACTTATCGCAGTGATCACGGAGGCTGATTTGAATAAATTTCCAATTAACATTAAGATTACATTTCCTTATCAGAATGGTTGTAATCATCGTGCTGATGTGTCAAGAGAGTGAGCACGGAATGTAAACTGCCATTGAAAAATAATGGTTCTTTTTATTTAATTTTTTTATTATCATTTAATGAATTGACGGAGCTTAGGAATCAGTAATGCCAATTAGGTATTAGTTACTTCATAATTTAAACTTAAAATGGGTTTAAAAAAGCCAAACCGTATTTTAACATGCCAACTTCACAGAAACAATATTACAATGACAATAGAATCACAATTACACGTTTAAAATCTTTTTAAATCCATCAGTGCCCCTAAATTTATTCTCATTGAAGTTTTCCCCGGGAAAATCCTTTTTCCATTGGCGGAACGCCTTATCCGGACTGCGATAAATCAGCCGGGTCTATTGTCGCTGGTTCGATGGCTAGCTAATGTACACGGGGTATTATTACGCCATCTTGTTATGTACCGCCGCCATATTGTTATGTATTGTTATTACTAAGTTGTCAAAACGTGACATTTCATTCTTTTCCATAGATGTCGCTGTCGCAGAAATTTAGTATGGGGGTTTTTATTTATACAATTATGGTTGGTATGTTTAAGTGCATTAAATGTGTGAAATTTAAAATGCAATGTTCAAGAAACTAAAAACTCTTTAGACGGTGTTGTTTAATAAATATAAAAACAATAAAAAGATAAAGTAGAAAATTAATCTTGATAAAGTATTCTATTTGTAAAAAACCTCGCAGCGCTTAGTGCAAGCAAATAAAACAGGAGCTATGCGTATCGTGTCACACTAAACTTTAATCCAATAGCAAGTGAGCGTAAATTAAAGTTGAGCTAAAAACTACGTTATATATCACTAGCAACAGAGTGCAAATTTAAAATTACACATTCCACCGTCAAATAGTATATTATCTGGTAGCATTACGGCTAGGTTCATATAAATACGACTGGCTCTCACGACGCCAACGCTTTTAACAAAGCGCCTGGCGATGCGCCAGGAAAATTGACGTGTCCCAACCCGCCGCTAGATGCCGCTAGATACTACCCTCTAAGCACCAAGAAAAAAACAGCGCATATTACATTGGAACAAGCTAACCTACGTCTAATAAATCTACTACATGTATTTACTAGATTGGCACATGAGACATACGATTACCGCCTTTGAGACTCGCCAATAAGTTTTCGAAACGCAATGCGTCAAATACATCTGTCACCCTCTAACGCAGAGGAATCAGTCAAGTGGGAGCGAGTGAAATATCGTATTGGCATCGCGGGGATGTCCACGGCAGTTTTCGGTTTTAGCAAACAAAGGAATTAGAGCAGTACCCGCAACTCGAGGCGAATTTATGGACGGTCGCTGTGACCAAATTTTCCTTTTTTTCCCCAACTCGTGTATTTTGCCCGGAAAGACGGGAAAACGTTCTAATGTTATTCCGTAGTTATGGGCACGAGGAAGGTTTGACTCGCATTATGTAATAAACTCCCAGAAATATGCACGCCTGTGCCTGCCCTGACGTACGCTCGCCTGTTTGCCGCGCTACCCTCGCCGAAATATCCAATGAATGCTAATTCATTAAATTACGTTAGGAATTGTGGTTCCCGATGTCAGCGTTATTTCACGGTATTTTATTATAACGTGGCATTACTGTCAATAAGCCTGACAAACACATTCCGACTGATTGTAAATGTTTATCGGAACTAAACACAGCTGCAGCACGCAACAATTACCCTCGCATGCCAGGACCAACTTCTACTTCTCTGTCTTTTACAAATTACTTCACTGTAGTATTAAATAAATATCATAATTTGTCCTGAATTAGATCTAGTTTTTATAAAAATAAATTCGCATTCATTCATTCTATCACACCTCGCAAACAAAAACTTTTCAGAAGGGCAATGATAACTCTGCTGTGAAAAATGGCGGATAACCGATGTCACATTTCAAATTAACGTCCATAATGATTGGAATTGAAAACAAATACCCAAGTACCCGTCACTTGAAGGTAGGCAAATAGAACAATTTATTTTAATGTATTTTCTCGAGATCTGATCGGGCCGAGTCTATTAAAACTTCGTACAAACTTGACACACCTTTAAATTCAAACGGTAAGCCATCTGATAAAGTTGAAAAAAGAACGAAAAAAGTTAGAGGCAGAGTGACTTTATCTATGCCCCGTTAATACTCCAATTAAATTACAAAAAAATAAAAGTGACGTTTCGTTTCTCCCAGTGACGTTATCTTTGTTGAACATTTTATTTTTTTGTTAAGTTTTATTGAATTTCTTTCTTGTTTTTAAACGTTGAAAAATGGCGTTGTAACGGCATTTTACTTATTATCTTTGGTTTGCGCCATCAATTCTGCGTGTATCCGCACTGACTGGCCATTGATCTTGATGCCCACGCTGTTTCGACATTTTGTGGGAACTTTGGACACTACATTGGAGGTCATATTGTAGTGTAACCTGCGTCATATTAGAAGCTACTAAAAATCACACTAATAGGCAATCTTGTCAAATCTTGAATTCGACAAAAAAACTACTAAATCCTGCCTTCCGAAATCGATTTATTTAATTCTATTTGTTACTCGAAAAACAATCACAATTTCCTAAAAATATAGGTCGACCAATAATTTCCCGCCTATCCAATGACATGTAATTAACATTTTTCCTAATCGCGCTTACGTCATCCATCATGGCGTCGTTTTGACTTGACAGTCGGACGTGTCGCGATACAAATCCGTTCAGATATGTTTGTAAACACATAATTGTGTTTTGACGGGCCGTCATATTTCTCTTGATCCATTGTCTTACAACATGTTCTGTTAAAAGTGACAGCTTTAATGTTATATTGGGAGGCAATCGAAATTCTTATTCATTATGAAGTTTTATGAACGATCGTGTGAAAGTATGAAATGTTCTTGCTTTGTATTTCATTAAAGCTATAGACTGTAGTTATTTGGCTTTAAAGTCTTATATTGATGTTTTAATACAAAAGCTTAAAACTACATTAAGAAAGAAAAAAAAAACTATTTGAATATATAAGGCATCCACAGCACAGCTCAAACATGGTATCTGATTAGCAGCAAATAATTACGTTCCATGCATATTTAATAAACCAAACATTGATTTATCTACAAAAAATACAGGCACATCATTACAATAGAACGCACCTCCAATTAAAAAAAAACAACATGGATGACACAGAACCACAGACGGTCACCGATTGGTTCCGCGTGCCCAATTGAAATAGATATTATTATCATTACGGCACGCCGTTACGGGCCACAATTACTGTAATAAGCTCTAATGATAGTTATTACATACACTAAAAACGGTATTACAGTGTAAAGCGCAGCCTTGTCGGTAATTTCGTATCAAATGCGTGTCGTTGCGTGACTATTCGTTCTATGTAATTTAATGTCATCATGACCTGTCGTCCAATCAGCGAAAAAAGCCTTCGGCAATTATCTATGTGTAGGCTTGTAGGATGAATGTATTTTGACGTTTTTAGATTTATGTGTTGTAGAAGTCGTTTGGATAGAGCTAAACTTCGTGTTGGAAAAAAATATTTAATAGATTTTTTTATACGACCATTTATAATTGACTTTTTAAACGGGAAAATTGTATTTACAAAATAAAAAGATATCTACAGAGGCAATAAAAGTATAGAACGTACAGAAAAAAGTGTCTTTAAACTCTTTTTTCCTTTGCCCCGGTACATCCAATTCACATGACTTGGTACCTTTTCACTCCCATATCAAAGCAGAAGCGACCAACACTAACATTTGTCCCCGAAAAATCCCATTTGTTTTCCGAGTTAAAATTTTTAATGGGCTTAAGTCTGTAGGCAATTATGGGCACTTTGAATTTGGGAAAAATAAACAGGGGTCGGTAATACCCCTGCTGGTGCCCTTATCAAGTAATGACGGGAATTTAAGAATCGAGAGCTACACCTGAGCCTGCGGGATGGTTCTGTTTGCATTGTGCACTGAATTACTGCGGATTTAGATTGATTACGGGAGCTTATGAGGTGTGGGATAGTTTTTTGATTTGATGTAATGCATCAATCTGATAGAGCTTAAGTCAAAAAGTTCTCGTCTCTCATAATTCTTCTTCGTTATGTTTGATCTTAAACACAGTCATGCTTAGCATTAGAACTACAAAACAACTATAGAAATATAAAAGAAGAAACCCCCTCGACCATTTTCCAACCGAAACTTTTACCGTAAAACCTATATCAGGCAATTTTCTTAGATCAAATCAAAACACGTATATCGAACGGGAAAATCCATTAAAACAAAAGAACGTATTACACAACAAGACAGAATAAAGATTCGTTGGTATTAGGAGACGAAAACAATAGCGGAGTGGAGCAAAGCGGGCGAACAAAGGAGCGTGGAGCGCTCCCAACCCGAAATTTACGTTTAAAAACAACGTAAAATACCTAAAGCGGGATCCGTATCTATCCTATTTAGATATTAATCTAAACGAAAAAGCAAAAGCAATTCAAAATAGGCAACAAGCTAACAGAAGGGACGGGGCGGGCACAGTAATTGGCCATTTATCAAACTGCGAAGGGGTTAGGGAATGCTCCTGCCCGACTCTGCCGCCCTGGTACGGTGGCCGGGAGCGGCGCGGTACAAACTGTTTAAATGACAAACAAACATACAGATTTTGTTTATTAAAAATTAGTGTTTAATTGTAACTATTTTCCCATCACATTTTTTACGAAAACTTATCAATTTTTGAATTGTGATCTTATTAAAAGTTACTAAGTTACTTTGAGAATAGTTTAGGAAACGATAGAAAGAAGGACGTTTTTAGATGCTGAAAATCTCTTAACAATAATCGAGTAACCGATTGATAGACCAAATACAATTCAAATATTCGCAAATTCAATATTGAATCCAAACATTCGTGTGTATGCACGCGTTTATATCAAAATAAACATTAATTTAAAAACTCGCATCGCTGACACTACGTTTGCAAAACGGAGCAAGCAAGCTCTTTACCCATAATTCGAAACAGGGAACAGAATTAATCTAAAACAACCAATACTGACGTAATTTTCGCAAAGTAATCCAGGCCTAAACACACAGGTGGAAGGTACTCGGCCCTGGTTGATTAAGCCCCGTTTTAAATTCAACATTTTCGGGTCCATAATGAAAGTTTCTTATCAGTAAGGCGCGTTTGTGAGTTATGGTCGTTTGTTTACAATCCCTCGGGTTTCTGTGCGCCTGGTAGCTGGGGCTTAATTATGTTATGTATTTATAATTATGATTACGTGGATAATGTGGAAGCAATTTTCTTTATTATGTAGTAAGAAAGTAAAGAACGGTGTGTTATTTTATTTCGAAAGAACTTTTCTCCAATTTATATCTCTGATATTATTTTTTGTATTCCATAAAGTTTATCAATAAATAACTCAAGAAACAGTTGAAATTGTAATTCAAACTCCATCTCAAATTAGGACAGCTTGTAATCTTAACCACAATAAAACAATTAAATTAAACAAACGTTAAATCCAATTGGCAGCAGGGGCTTTAAATATAGGCAGTGAGTTCATCACTCCGTCCCGGCTGTCAAGTGAGGTACCCTCGCCTGCGAAACCAGCCGTGTGTAATGACTATTGTCTATGGTGTGTCTCATCGGAAAACTTTACTTGTAATGTCTATGCTCGACGTTTCGGCGCGTGAATTTTGAAAATGGAATTAATTACGCCTTTTTGTAATTTGGAAGTAATGAATACATAGAACTGTTTTGATTTAAATAATAATTGTTTAAAATTTAAATGCACAGAGGCATTATGAATGAAGGTGTATATTGTGTAACATTTTGACATTTTACGACGTTAAAAAACTCGCCTCTCACAACTCACAAATTAGTATTTGTTCTGAAATGTTGTTACAAGCTGTTACATATACGATTCAGTGAATGATAAAATTATAGTTATTAAAACTATTAATTAGATGTTAAAACGAAAACGCTCCAATTAAAATGGACTTTTATTACGACGTGCGTCGCTCGAGCGCTGTGTACAACAAGTAATAAACGAAAAATTACTGCATCTAAAATGATAATTAACATCGTTGGGTCGCATCAAAATGCACATTTGAACATTTTCATGTTTTAATAAAGTACACGCAACAAAACCGGAATAACAAGAAAAGCGATAAAAAAACGTAAGTAAGCATTACATCTTAGTTAATGGACACCCTCAAGTTTCTAAGAACATGATAAGCGAGATAAAAACTAACAAAAATGGCGACGTTGACGTTACCAAATGTCACCCGCACGTCGCTATGCAAACATCTCTTAATTACACACGAAAACATTATCTCAAGCAGGATCTCGACTAGTGGCCACTGGCTGCTAGCTGAGTGCTGTGTGTGCCGGCGCTAGAACGGCTACACGCGTTTCTTTCAAAACAATTATGTTAATACGTAACGAGCGTCCACCGCGCAATAATTCACAATTAAAAGCCCGTGCCAGTGAAACGGAGCGTAATGGGCGCGTTCGGATTGTCAGAGAACGGGACGTCATAATCTGGCCGCGTTCATATTCGTGCACAAATCCCAGCGCCGGCGCTTGGACGCGCTCAACTTCGCTTATAAATTCAGACGCGTCTGTTTTGAACGCAGTCATACGTAGGTATTAGACGGGACTCAAATTAATACAACGGGCCGCTGGTACACCTGCGCCTCGCTTGTTTCTTTCCTACAAAATTAACTCGGCGCTCGCAACAATGGAGCCGGGGGCCTCGCTCGACCAACTTTTGCGCTGTTATTTTTTTCTCCACCGACTGCGGTGGCTATATTTCAAACTGTCATACTTAATCTTTTTATCAAAGTTAGTTAAATGCCATAAGAAGTGCACCCGTCTGCCGTGAGCTCCTCATCTGCTCTCTAATTGCGTTGGGAGTTTGTTTGCAAACTTTTATTATGAAATTAAACTAGTTTTGATGCTGCTCTTAGTTCTGTACACTCCATGTATAGCGGGCTATAGTCGACATGATTAAATACTTACGTTGAGATTTGGACAGTTTTATATTGTTGCAAAGTATTTTTAAGAAAGAACTCACTGGAGAAATAATGGGATTAAAAGGTTGAAAAACTCATTAACTGGGTGACAGATGAGGTTTTATCATTTTTTATAATAAGCCTGAGAACAAACTTTATCTATCACTCTAATTTTATCAGCAAAGCAACGAGTTCTGGTAGAATTTGTATGAAATAACAATCTGTCAAACAATCTGTGACATATTTTATGTGAGTGTAAGCAACCCTAGTGTTACAACTAATAATAATACAAGTAACGTAAGTTAAACAACTGAAACATTAGACAAAATACCAACAAAATCTTTACTAATTAAAACCCAACAGTTGTTTATTCAACGTTTCGCAGTTCGCAATACCAGGCGAGCAGGGCCTAGGAGGCGAATAATTTATATTTAATTTAAACAAGACGACATTGGTATTCGGTATACGAGTGCGTAATTAAAATTCCCGCGGCGGTGGCGCGCCCCGGCCCCCGCGCCCCACCCCTCGCGACAGTTTTCGCGCCAATTTCAACGCGCCCGGAAATTAATTGTGACAGGAAGACGCGGCGGTCACATCCGGCCGCGTTCCGTTATACGCATTGAATTATCGGCCAGTATGTCCCGTACAATAAAAATATTCAGAGCTGTCATAATAGTCCACAGGTCGCTCCGCCGCGGAGTCGATTTAAATTCTGCTTCATTTATCATTATTTGTATTTGTGAAGACTACAAATTAGATGGTAAAAATATTTTGTATTTTGCCAACATCGTCTCGGATCATTTCAAGTCTCGCTTTTTTCTTTAATTAACACTTATAAATCACGACGCAATCATTCGTCGTGAGCGATTCCGAGAATAGTGTTGTGGGCGTGTCCAAAACTAGATATTCGAAAACATCGAATTCCGAGTTAACATGATTTATCGATAACGATTACTTAAAATACCATGACATGTCACAAAACCGGTCGCTCATCGATGTAATCGTGACCTGACTGATTATTTCCATCGTTATAAAACCTTATAAACTCGGTGACAATTAATAAGTGTCAAGTTTTTACATTTAATTAAATATATATCGATAAAATCATCATAATCCATAGTAATGGCGGCACATTTGCATAAGACGCGCGAATGTTTTGAAATTTTTCAAAAATGGAATTTGTTCGAATTAATCCACGATGCGTTACCTAAAGCGTCATCGACAAATGTTTGGATTATTCTAATTAGATACGTGCTTATGTTAAAGGGTCTGGTCCCACTACAGCCAGTACAGGTAGTTAATATAAACTTTTACCGCCATACCAGAGGAAACTACGGTAAACAATGATAGATGGGATTACTACAAAGTTAACAACGAAATAAAACAGTTTCCACTACCCTCAAACCGTTGACACAAAAGGGCATTATTTCCCACGTGAGAGTCATACAAAATGAAGACAACAACAACCTTTATGGTTTGGGCATAAATTAAGACAGTTGCAACTTCGCAGTCGAAACAGCCCTTAAGTGACCATAAACAATCTAATATGTTTTTAACAGGCAAAGGTTACGTTGACAATGCCGATTGTTTGGAAAAAAAGTAAATCGATTTTTATAATCGGCTACGAATTTCACGCGAGTAACAATTGTTCCATATCCGCTGGCATCTGGACGAAAGTCGTTCGTTACCAGCGTTAAGGGGCTTTAATAGCCTCCACAGAGCTCGAGGCCCTTAAAATTTTAAACGTCCTTTTATTTATAGAGGCTCGACCGATATCATGTCGTCGGATCTATTCGTTATGATTCGATTTTTCACTTTCTTATTCGTCGGTTAAATTTTCGAGGAAACGTTAACACCTTTTATTGACGGACATTTGAGAAATGTGAGAATACTTAAAACGATTTAAAATGTGATTTAACTCCATACGTGATTGATAGTTTAGCGTAGTTTTAGGAAGAGTAAATCTGGATATTTACTTATAATATTTTTATTTTTTTTCCTCTCTCTCTCTTTGCTGTTAGTTTATTCTCCGTACCTGATTTTTCGCAGATTTTCTATTTAAACCCTAAGGTTGACTGGTAGAGAATGCCATATGGCATTAAGTCCGCCTTATGTGCCATATTAAAATTGTGTACATTAAAGACTAAATAAATAAAAAAATAAAATTATGATAGGTAACTCCTGTTAGTACTGTAACCCACTATTGCCAATGGCGTGATCCACTGTTTACAGGTGTCCTTTACTCAGCCTTGATATTTTAATGTTACAAGAATTACCAGAATACTAGTTTTAGTGCCTTTATCTTGTTCCCTCAGTTTCCCAACAAGGTGATCGCCAGAAAGGACCTTCATCGAACATCCCGCCCACGAGTCGAACCCGTCATAAATCGCTGGTCGTTGGAAACTAATTGCAGTCTGATTTATATGTGTCGCCGCATCTTATCGTCACATCGGACGACAGAATCATCAGACAGTACTAATGTTTCATCAATTTGTAACATTACATCGCGTTGTGGCTTGTATTCCCTGATAGAAGAAACAGAATTTATATGTTACGATTCTAGCCCTGTAAATGTGTCTATTGGCGACCTAATCAGGCTCCTGTCAACCTAGAGGACTTCTATGGACGCTCTGTACCTTAGCTAGGGAACATATGACATTAACTCAAATAGTAAGTAAGTTAAAAAGCTAAGTGTGGCTTCCCCTGGTCAGGGAAATTCCCACGTCATCTTGTCGCTAAGTCTGTGAATGTTGGTACACGATGACGGCTTTAAGTTTGATAGCCGTAGAAGTTTTTTACTTAACTATCCTTGTATTGTTCATCAGCTCATAAGTTATGGCGTTTTACCTTGATAACACATTTAAGTACACCTTTTTCATTAGATATAAAGCTTTTATGAATGGGGCAACTGCCTATATCCCATTTATCTTTTAATCAAACCTCCTGAGTGTGTACGCTAGAAAACAATATATCAGCATCCGCTCATATCTCCACAAAGTTGACCCATTAAGACCGCCTACCCAATAAATAAAATCGTAAACTCAAATGTCCCGAGACTTATGGTAGCTGTTCTCCGTCCATTAATATAATGTATCAAACAAAACGTCCAGTTTAAAAACATAGGAAACGATACGCCCTGAGAGGCTTCTCGATCAACTGTTTATCTAGAACATTCCAACTCTGACGTTATAAATTACTTTCTATATTCACAGGGTTGCCAATTGACAGTGACGCTTCTGTACCACAAACAAAATTACCTTTTTACAATCGATTCATTCGAATTTAAATTAATTTTAATTGGTCACCTTTAGATGCAGTTACAAAAAAAGCTATTTCGAACAGTATTGACGCGCTACAATTTTAATAAAAAGATACAAGCTCATATATCATTGTGCGACTTGTTTGATTTATACAAAAACCAAATGTTAGTTTTCTAAATAATTTATGTGAAGACATTAAATAAAAGCTGCGAATTTTAATTGCAAATAAAAGGAGCATCACAAAATTCCGTCAAGCTCGCCCGCCATTTGCGTTTAATCGTTAACTTGATTAAAGACTGATGCACGCTAGAAACTGTAGGGACAATCAAAGGCCTTATCTGTCCGTAAAAAAGGCAAAAAGCCCTCGGTCCGACCATTGTTAGCGTACGATTGCGACAACGCGATTAAGCAACGTGCACAGCTAATTCGACTGAGGTTAACACGCGAACACACCATCATACTATGCAATAAACCGAATGTAAACGGAATAGAGATGTTTTGAATTAGTTTCATGTTCTTGTGGAGTATACTGCTCGTTAGATAATAATTTTAATGGCTGTAAATATTTGCGAAACTACCTGCTTCTACCTCGGAACAAGAAAATTGTTTAAAACAAAAGGCCTCTGTTTCATATCTGTCTTCACTGTTGGATATTGTATAATTTGCAATATTTTAAAACCTACTTGAAAGCCGTAACCGAAACCATATGTCCGTGGAAATGAAGACATTTTTATGTGACGTCACCGCGCGTCAGGTGGCCGCTTAGAATTCTGATCCGTCCATCATTAATTTGACAAATGGGCGTGCGAGGTGATGGCGGACGGCGACGCGCGCCCCAACGCGTTCCTTCAATTTATTTGAATTTAGCGTTCTGTTTTTGCGATTACTCGCCTAACTTCCAATTAGGTTTTTAGTATGATGTGTTGAAAGAAGTTCCCATTGTTTTAACTTTTTGTCTATGCTTCTTTTAAATTATTGAAACCAACCCTTTTGTTTGCACTCATTTCGATAAATCTATTTTATTATTTTTAATCTGTATTATTTCACATTCGGTTATGGAATCAGAACATGACGCGATTGTAAACAGCATTATAAAGCTTTTTGTTATATTTATTGTGATTTCCGTGTAGTAAAATTGTATTTTATTTATCTAAACGAGCCATGAAATGTATGATGGGCGATTTGTTTATTTGAAATGTTTTCTGACTTTCATGTGGGCAGTAACAACGAAAATATCGATGTTGTTTATTGATCGTTATTTAATAAATGTATTTTTCAATTGTATTTGTTATTTATGATGATTATTACTAAATGTTGAAATGAAATGCTGTCTGTAGGAATAAGTTGTTCCGAAAATTAGAATGTAAAAATTAAATTATCACTATGTGTAATGGTGCCAAAATGGAGGATAATATCACATTACTGTTTGATAGAATATCCAAAACTATAGCGACAAGAACATCATTATACCGCACTTGAAGATAAATGAGAATGATCCGTAATTAGAGCAAGTACCAGGCGAGCATACAAGACGGGGAGTATTTGGTGCGACCCGCATCAGCCACACGCAATCCATCACTGCACCAAATTAGTTCGCGCGCCGGCCACAGCAGCCGCACCGGCGCTACTGCCGCACTCATTAGCGGTCGCCTGCGAACCCTGCGCTCCTGGTGTTTAATTGTTATCATTATTAAAATATTGACGTTATTTTAGTGCTATCATCAAGTACGTACCTACCTTGTGCAAAAAGGTTGCCAGGAAAACCATGATGAACCAACATTCTGGATCATTGCAGATGGCAAATGTGCAGTAGAAGGAACTACAGCTTACTTTCGTTTTGTGGACGACTGACATATAACATTTAATTAAGCCACACAAACTTCAAAGAAACACTGCCATTCAGCCTTCTAATTTGGCCCCAGAAAGGCCATCTTTTATTCCGACAGGCCTTACCTGTAGCGAACGAAATTCAAATCCTTGCCAGCTGTTGTTCATAATAACCGTTCACACCTCAACCCTTCGCGCGCTGTGTAAAATAAATTCGGCGCACACGTCACCAATCAGCGCAATATGGCGCCGGGTCGACCTATTATCGCAGTTGCATGTTATCCGCGACCCTGTCTTGGGATACGGGCACGAAATAAGAGGGTTAGCTGGCGATTTCGTTCGATATTTTAGACATTACTCGTAATATCTTCAGAAAGTCATCATTGCTATCAATAGTCTAAATCGAAGACAATAACCAAGTTTATTTAATTTTTCAATAATTTTCTGATCCTCTAAAGTATTCTAAACCATTTCATCTAATAATGTGACCCGTCCTCTCTCCGCTCACCTCCGGGCCACACGTAGCAAGCGTTCTGACACCATCTGCGACACTTTGAGATATTTACTGCCGATTTATGCCGCCTTGGTGTCTAATTAGTCGCCTGTTAATTGTACCTACCGACTATTAAATTGGGAAACGCGTATAATTAAAATATGGGCTATATTTAGATGTTCCAATGTCCCGTAGTAATGACAGTATTATGAATAAAGTTATTGCTGGCAACATTCTTCCCTTCAGAAAGGTGTTTCCATCTGTCACTTATTCCTTAGGGCATTGACGGCACAAAATGTATAAGATATATTCAGAAGAAAACCATGTTCCTATTATTCATATCTCATTGCACAAAATCAGGATGTTGGTAAAAGCAGAAAACAGAATAAATCGATGGCGCGACGCAATCGGGTCCCCCTCACAATAGCAGAATAAAAACAAATCCGTGTGCCCCGACAATTAACGCAGTACCATGTGTTACTCATTCCGCGTGATGAGGACCCAGAAACTCGGGGGGTCGGGAGGTCGAACTGGCGATATATTGCGCCCGGTAATTACACCCAGCGGCTACCAGGCTGCCATAGGATTAAGGAGCTATACGCCTTAAAATGAAGCATTTTCCGCTAACGTAATTTATTAGAGGCGATTTTTGCTTCTCCGCTTTATGGAGCTCTGGTAAATTAATACTAGTGCGATTTATTGTTTTCACTTTTGTTGTTGTTGACTTTTATTTTCGTTTCGTAAATGGTTTTGAAATGGACAAGCTTGGAAGTTGAATTTGAACAATTTTAACTTGAAAGCTCAGCTTAAGACATCTTGTTTTAAAATCATACCACAAACAAATTGTTAGTATCCTGATGTTATTATCGCAGAAAATACAACACTCTCTTCCCTATACGGAAATTATTCAGGACAAAGAACATTTTTCTAAACAACAATGACAATAACGCTAATTCACGCTTAATAACCAAACATCCTTCGCGCAAGAGTCCATTACGAAAACAACATAGCCAATATCCTTAACAATCTCTATACGGCTCCTGATCCCCTGGTTATAATATTTACTGGTCACACCTATAATTGCCTGATTTAACGCAGTTTGTATGCGCTGGCGACGGCGGTGGATTTCATGAAAAATATTTATTGTCCGCCCCGGACTCCGTGGATTAGACTTATTTGTACGTGACGAAGTCGGTCGGACCTTTTGTTTTTCGACAAAATTTTTCCGCATTTATTTATTTTGTGGAGTATTTTTGTCGAGATTGGGGGTAGGATTATAATGAAACAAATAAAATGTCAGGCAGGGTAGATATTTTAAATACGTAGAAAATATGAAATAATTGAAATGGAGCAATATTTTGTCATCTGTGTATGAACAATCAATCACCAGGATGGCATAGCCGGTCCGGATATCTCAGACATCAAAACGCGATCCGTCCGTCGGACGGTATCCGCACTGGATTTGTCGGATTCCGTAAGCATTTGTTGCGAAATCCAAGTATTATTCACCCTTTTGGGTCCCTGTATCGTCAGCAAACGTTTCTATAAGCTTACAATGATACTTTTGTAGTTCATACATTAAACATAATACTGTTGTTTATCGAAACGCGAGCATTTTCTTTAAACTGTATTCGACTATGCAGTTATTTCAATAACTGTTTTACTTCGATATAATATAAAAGCAATTTGTACGTAAATAAATAATGACACTGGGTTTATTCGTACAGCACAAGTTTGTATTTTGAAGCAATTACTTGGGCAATATGTTATATGTCTGCTGAATAAGTAATCTCATCGCGGGTGGGACCCGATGCGCGCGCTGCATTCCCAAATTAACTGTCACTATGAATTTTGTACGAACGTTCGGATATTCTTCCGATTGCTTTGTGATTCGATTAGTTTTTGCGATAATTGTTGCGTAATTACCGTTTCAACGCACCCCGTATTGGTATAATTGCAACGATGCTGGTGAGCCGATTGTAAAACAGTAATATTTTTCTGTTCAGTAAAAATTCAGCTGAAATTCTTCCATATTAGTCCAGAGACATATTAAGCAATGTGAGAAGTGTATTGTTAATGTTGTTGTACGTATTTTTAGTGAACATTAAAATTATCATAAATTAACCCTAAAACGAAACATGGTGAATTGACGGCGAACATACAGTGGGAGGGTTTAGCCAAACTATCCCTTGCAAGGGTCCCAGTAATTACTTGAGCGAAACATGGCCGTGCGTCCGATGCGTCTAATGTGTTGTTAATATCAAGATTAGTTCATTAACTCTTCATCCGCCGGCCCGGGGTCCATAACACCCCAGTCCGCCGGGAGAGGGGTCCCGGCGCAAAAACAGCAAATTTTACGACTCTTAAGAGGGTATCTGTTAAATCGCGTTTTGTATTAATTTTGACGGCGAGTTTTACTGTTATTTTGATGTTTTAGCTGCAATTAACTGTGAGGTTATAAGATTACATGGTTTAACTTTGTTTTCCTTGTGTAAAATTATAATTTCTGAACATTAAGATACGAGGTTTACGGATGTAACATTTAAATGAAATGCCTGATGGTTCCTTTGATTAGCAAACGCATTTAACAAAGCTTATTCTCACGAACAAAATGGCAATGTATAATAAAATATTCAGGGGTCATTTAATCCTTTAGGCCAGAACTGTTAGAATATCCTGTGCTATAATAAAAAATGAAACATCCAAAAGCACATTGTTTTCCACGTCACAAATGTAATAAATCATCAAATTCATAAAATACGGAACATAGTTCAACAATAGAGCTACACACATTTGACATTACCGAATTTGCATTTCTATGTGTGTTTATTTTATTTGTGACAACGGTCGGCCTGATACCAGGGGCGCATAAATCATAGGCGATCTGGATTTGTTCGGAAGGGTTGGCGGTACAATTGTTTGATGCACATTATTGCACATGCGCCTGATATATCTGTTTCGTATGCAAATGGGACTAATTGTAATAAGATTTGGTACATTACCGCGTCATCTGATACTCGGAGGGGAGCTCTTGTTTTTATTTTATTAGGTGTTGCTTTTATGGCGTTGTTGGTGTTGGTGTCAAAATTGTATATTCAACTGATTTAATTAATACATACTTTTGAAAGATGTTGCTTTAAGCTGAAACTTAGTTGTTTTATCAATCTTATCGTAACTATATCTACCAATACCTATAATAACCAGCATGATACATAAATAATACAAGAACGCACACACATATGCTACGCTATTATAATTAGTAGAAAAACACATTCACCCAAGAGAATCCCATTACGTAACGATAATAGGGGCGGGCCACTCGATCTCATGATGTCCTGGTACCAACTTATTATTGCAATTGCTAGATTTTCCCGGCTTTTCCCTAAATAGGGAAAGTTAAAAAGGTGATTTGATCCGGGAAGCACGTCCCGGCCAGGGGGGGTAGAAAATAGGGATGGAAGTCCTCCGGTACCTACAGAGTATAAAATTTAATTTCGACTTCCAAGTTTTTGGATTTTAATTACCTGAAAGCGAATTAAATAATGAGTATTCGGGGTTGAGTGGAATTCCTTCAGTTAACGCTGAGAATTCGCATTTTGCGAGAAGGAGGCGAACGTCGAGGGGTTGCTGTAATTTATAATTTATCCTTACTTGATTCGGAATTACAATATCACGTAACATTACATTTACCAGGAGCACTCGTAAAGTTATTTGACAAAGAGCAAATTCAGAAGGAAGTAAATTCTTCAGCTAAGTGCACATACCCTACCGTACCCGTTCGAAAGTTTGTTTTCTTAAGAAAATTTCACGAATAACGGGTGCAAGGATCGACGTGTATGGTTTACTTATAAAACTGGAGGTTTTCTTGGCAAGATATTACTTATTTAGAATCAATTTCGGACAAACTCGTCCATTGACATAAACCATTAGTTGGCACAATTTACTTTGTCACGACTCAGCATCGCAAATACTAGTGCGGACTTGGTAAGCCGGTGGGGGTTGCGTACCGCGCCCCGAATTAAGCGTTAATTAGGGAAAAACGGTATTTATTACCCCCAGGTAATAGCTCACTCTACCACCTGCTGTTTATGTAACTAAATACAGGAAAAACTTTATTTTCTCGGCCGTTTCGTTTATTCCTTTAATCGCTTGCGAAAATTGGTTTTATGTTTACTTTCGGTAATTCATTAAATACTCTCTGAACAGACCTTTTTTAATTGTTTGGTCGAAGTCTGTGTAGAACACGACACAGTCAATATTAAGATCAAATACTTGTTAAAACAAAAATTATCTGCTACGCTTTGTGCAGTAAGTACCGCAACAATAATGATCAAACAAAATTCATATCAACGATAAGCTAGTTTCAAAACATTTAAATTACAAACACGAACTGAAATTTCCACAAAACTTTTATCGGACACCCCCTTGTCCGGGGCAAATCCCAAAATCGTAATCCCGAGGTACTAGGGCGACATAGCTTATCGCCGGTGGCCGGAGCCGACGCCAAATGAAGGCATTAGTTTTCATAAAGCCGGCCGAGATAGCCCCCGGTCACTCCCTTCTGAGGGATGCTCTCCTAGCACCTAGCTTGATATATTATCCAATGATATTTGAAACCTTTTTGATAAGCGAATCTAAAGTTATTTCAGTAACGGCCACCATATCCAGATAACAGTCATATGTCTTATGAAGTATCTGAATATTCCACCAGAAAACATGTTCAGTTTAGTTCCAGGAACAGCTTATCTATTTCCAAAGAAATTAGTTTTGCCATTACGACAAAAACACGATAATGTGATTGTAGAATTCCTTCTCAATCCATATTATAGTTCAATAGACTTATGCTGTCCTAGTAATATATGCGATCCTCAGCCCTTACAAAGCCAGGATCAGCAAAATTCGACATAATTCATTACGACTTACTTGTTTTTCCCGCCTGTTTGTGCAAAGAACTTTTGCGGAAACGGAAAACTAAGGTTATGCTGATATGTATGTAGATAATAATGAATAGTGTTATGTATGTATTGATGTGTGGCTGTTTATCCTGACAGCGGTTGAAGTTAACGTATTTGTTAGTTGGACACGGAATCACTTTGTTAGTAGTTTGGGAACGAGAGCTGACTTCGAATGAACTGCTTACTCTTATAGCGCCCTGGTACATGACTATCAATACTTCAATTTTGTGTATGCCTTTTATTTTTTTAAATTCTAATATCTTGTCTGTGTTTGTTACAGGTTTATCAACGCGAGACGTAGGATAGTGCAGCCAATGATAGATCAGTCAAATAGAGCAGGTAACATTTTTCTTATACAGCTACGGTTCGATTTTTTAATATCAATTTATGTACCTAAGCAGATTTTCTTTGCAACAATTCAACTCTCCAAAATTATGATGTGCATCATATTTGCCCGAATCATCTTGGGACATCTAATCATCTGAAACCATACACCCCAACTTTCAAATAGTCCCAAAGGTAAAAGAAATAGTTCAAAAAGCATACCATTACGTATCCAAAATTCAAGATGCCATTACAGGACATTAACGCGTTCTGACCGCATCACGTATCGCTTCGGACGTTTCAAATTCTCCGAGCACGCCCCGAAACGACTTTGAAGTCTAAAATCGAGTTTGCTGACCACAAAGTACGGAGTGGTTCATACAGTATGCAGGCCGTCGCATGCGGCCAGTAACGCCGCCGTCCCATGAGGATGTTCTAGCTTTTAGCGCTGACCGCCCGTGGAATTATGACCGCCTGGTAACGTCCCAGCTGCGTTTAGAAAGTAGATTAGATAACATTACTTTACTCTGAGTAAAATAGAGTGTATTGTTTTTGAATACCGATCGTTTGTTTACTTACAATGGTAATGTCAGACGATTTTAGAAAAAATATTCGTATTGCGTTTGCACTGCTCAATAAAAATTATGGTAGGTAGGTCTTAACGGGTTTGCTCTTCTGATATTATCAAGTAATTTGATATCAATGCTGCTTTGTCTATTCGTGAAGGTTAGATATAATTTTTGGGATACAACCTAGATGCTGAATGTATATTCTTAAAAACTAGTCATATAAGTATGTACCAACGCAACAGTCAGCAAGAATTATATTAAAAAGGCAAGCGAATGACACAAGCAGCTAAAATATACGTCGATAAAAGCTTTTTTTTACCCATCCCGTCGACAATATGGAATAGAATTACAAACGACCAATTCTATTTTTACTTTGTAATTGTAGCACAGTCCATAAAACGTTCCCGGGTCCCCCGTACGTAGCCAACAAAAATTCCGTCCGAGGGAAAAAAAGGACGTCGCAGAAAAAGGGCTTACTCCTGCGAACGCAAGAAGGGTAAAAAAGAATAATGTCCGAATTCGTTGACCCGTCCCGAGCTATCCATCACTCGCCCCTCCGTCGACTATCGGCGATGTATGCTACCCTGGTACCTTTATCTAGATGTGTGGATGTTGCCCCCCTTTCTATTTCAAGATTAGAAACGGGCATTTTCTTCACTTCTTGTTAATTTCGTACATGAGAAAAGAGACAATATATCAAGAGAGGTTTTAATCGAAAGCTTCGGACTTTTCTTGATTACTGGACTCTTGCTTTCAGAATATCAGTCTCAAGACATTTGATAAGATTATACAAATCTTGTTCAGACAATGTCACGACAAAACCTATCAATTTTATTCGATTGTTTAATTTCAGTTAAAATAGTCTTTTGTTATTTCACAAAATGTAATTGTCATAGATCATAAGTCTTAATTTAAATCACATTTCTATGAAATCAAGTTATTATGACAAATATTAAAAAATGCAGTCGTGTTGTCAATAGGAAATGCTTTAGAATGAAAGTTACCAGGCTGTCAGCACTCAAATATCGCGACACCAAACACCGGGAGTACATAAACCGGGTACCAGTTCTAAATCTCGCGAGCCAAACGGGCGGATGTGGCCTCCCGGCCAAGTTTGCCGACGACGGAAAATGGAAAAACCGGAGGGGTGGAAGGATAGATGGAAAATTGTTTTGGCAATGGACTAAAGAAAATGGCCACCGCATTTCCTGCGGTCAAGCCAAAAGGCGCTTTTCCAATCACTATATTATTTGTCGTGCGGCCGCCCTGCGTTTATGTATTCCTAGTGCGTGCGATGTGCTCCCCGTGTTTCGTTTGCCAACCTTCCCTATTTGCAGCGATTCGCTTGGCTTATTTTCAGCCATTAAGTTTTGTTTAAAAATAATGTAGCGTGAATGCAATCGTTTCCTTCTTTTGCTTTGGCTGGCCTTCGTTTGTCATATTCGACAGTAATCAGTAGGAGTACAGGCTACATCAGTCGTCCATTACATTACCAGCACGTTAACACAGTCTATCTCAGTAGTTCAGCGTGTACACACGCCATGTCGCAGCGCTAATGAATTTATTATAAGCGCATAAATTGCCCTCTGATGCGACCCATTACGGCGCCTGACTGTAAATTACAATTCGTTGGAGCACCGAACGATCGTTTATTGGGCATTCGGCGAGGATTAAAATCCGTTCTCTCGTCACCGATGCATTTATTAAAAGCGAAATTAATATTCATATTTTGGAAACTAGCGACACGGCTTTGTTACCTCCGATGATTAACAGTTGAGGCGTTAATTAGACCTTGTCGGTGACCAGGAAAAATTGGTTCGCAGATATGTTAACGGGATTCAATTAATTTTTGTTGATACTTTTAATAAGGGACCAATTGAGAATTTTCAACATAAAATTATGATAGACAAACCATTATTAAATTACGAGACTTATTCTCATTCTAGTCTTCCAATTTCTAAACACAAACTAAGCACCGCATTCGGTATGACGTCGTCAAGATGACTTCCTAGTAAATCATAGTATCCTGGTAGTTGTGCCCCTGCTCGGGCGCCCGTTATTGCTTCCTGCGGCCCTGGTAGGAGACACGCGCCACTGGACCGACTCAATCACCCACTTTTGCATTGTTTGCGAAAAAAGCAATAAAAATCATCCCGGATGGATAATGGTTTCGGCATAGCAAAAAAAAAAAGAAAATTGTCACAAATAATGTTCTTAAAAACAAGGAATGGGCCCAATTTTGAACGAGGTTTTTTATGTTGGTGGACCGTGATTCAGTAATAAAAAAAAGTAATACTATTAATTTAATTTAATATTAAAAGCACGACTTAAAATCTTTAAACAAAACAATGACTCCAGCAGTGCTAGCCAAATGCCATTTAGCGCTTGTCTACATGTAGAGTAGAAAACCAAATTATATGGAATTGACGTAAATTTTGACACTTGTCAGTGTCATCCCCATACATTTTGATATCTACTCTCACTGTAGACAAGCGCTAAAGTGGCGTTTGGCTAGAGGCCCTGTTCAGATCAGAACACGGAACACATGCGATAGTATTTTGGCATTACTTGCACAACTACACTATCAAAGTCCTTACATTTAAATACCCTCTCAGAGGCCATTGTAGGACACAGAGATGCAAAAGTCAAGAAATCCGCTCAATTTTACCACAAAACTGTTATGGCTTCCGTTCGCGATATATCCATGGGATTATCAATCGTGGTGTAATGGTGTTCGTCCATTATAGACATCGATTTCCGACATCCTCATGGGGTCTTTATGGGGGCACGCACCATTGCGCCTTGAGAACTAGGGACACATACAGAACCACTCATGTATACTCTTAGGTGGGTATAGTTTTGAGATGTGCTTCAGATAAAGAAGAAAGTCTTCTGAGATTTTTTCTGAACATGTAAATATAATTGTCACGGACGGACTTGCGAGGAAAATCTGCTTACTAAGTTTGAGATAGTTTGGACAATGATTATTTAGTGATTGGTGTTTTAATAAAAATAATTGTTTTATGATATGATGATTTAGAGAATCTATTATGTTCCTGTGTCATTGAGGGAGACCTATGTTAATAGATGTCTTGTAGCTGATAAGAGGATGATGATTCATCGTCACCTCATCCGTGTAAGTCTTACATTTCTTAACGGCAAAGGTTCTATTTTCTTGATCAGAAAAAATATCAATTGATTATGTGTACATATTATTATCATTGTTTTATTGTAAGCGGCCCTATATCACAGAAGCAACCCCCAATTTAGGAGGCTTATTGCTAAAGGAACCTGTACCAATAGTATTCACAATACCCAGCTGAGGCTGGAGATACAGCCAGCCTAATTAACCGGGCAGTGTTCTATCCGTCAGTATTCCCGCACGCCGGCCCCAGCGGCGCGTACAGTCCGGAGGCGACAATGGGCTACATGATGGACGGCCAGCAGATGATGCACAGGCCACCCACGGACCCTGCCTTCCACCAGGGTTACGCACACTATCCAGCGGAGTATTACGGCCACCACCTCTAATGCAACCTGCATTCTTGTACATGTGAGTATTCGAAGCTATTTTATTATTCTTTATTTTATGGCATAAGCCGGTAAACGAGCAGACGGATCACCTGATTGTAAGCAATCCGCGTCGCCCATGGACACCTGGAACACCAGAGGCGTGGAAACCTGGGCTTATAATTTCTAATCATAGGTTTGAAATCGCCAACCTGCATTAAGCAAGCGTGGTGATTAATGCTCAAACCTTCTCAGTTTGAGAAGAAGGTTTGCTCAGCAGTGGGCACTTATAGGTTGTTGATGTGTGTGTTAATGTTGTAAAAAAATAATATTTATTGAGGAAATGGTATGGCACTACAAAACTGACTGTGAATGTGAAATTCTGTAATTCATTACTCACGATTATCGGTATGGCCTGCCATGTAAAGTCCAACCACTAAGTTCCTTACTTTACGACCACACCATCGTTATTTACTCCAAAAGTTAATACCAACTGCAATTTATGAAATCTCTTCGTGACAAATACACTTGAATAACATTTTTTATGCATTTTAAATTGTAATCACCCATTCGTAATTCCACTCCACGAAAATATTTCAAAGAGCGTCGTTAATACACGACAGAATTATAATTATGCTGTTACAACTAACGAATAAAGTGCATAATGAATGTTTAATATATTCTGTTGTAAATAACATAACGAAACGTCAATATATTTGTATTTTTATTTCCAGATATGAATAATGTTGACATCGCTCGGGCATAGGGCCATCCGCGAGCCACCGCCGCTCTCGCTGGGGCCGACCAACGCCTTATGTGATACTATCACGTGATAACTACAGGAGAACGATGCTACATGTACATAAAAAACTAAACTAAAAAAAACGCGACACTTTTGTAATATTTGAAACAGTATACGATCTCCTAAAATTAAGTTTTGAAGTCAACTTTAATGGTTAAAGTAAAAATGTAAATGTTATACGCGAAGTGACATGGACGCTGAAACAAACGGTGCAACCACCTGGTATAAATAACGGTCTTATCACACGGAACAATAGGAGCAAAGTTGATGAATGTAACAATAATGTGGTTGGATAGTTATCCTATAAATATTTATAGCTAATTGTGTATTGTTATTACGTAAAATATAAATAAATAATTGAATAGTTGTGTAAGTTGTAACTATCACAGTACTTGGGTCGCTGTCGACAGAATGGTAATATGGGACTTTTTGTAAAGGACTTGTATTGATAGGTTTTAGGTTTTCGAAGCAAGTTACTTTGTTACGAAGGAGCGGGAGACTCCTGTCTTGTATTTACCTGTAAATTGCGTTTACGTGTTGCGTCTGTTACCTACCAACTAATTTATTAAATGTAATTATCAAGCTCAAATTGTACATCTATTACGAATGTCAATTTCTTGAATATTAATTGTCCGCGTTTAATTTACAGCAAACATTTTGAATACATATCTTTGAATTATATATTTATTGTAATGATATTGTATCGAATATCGTTTCTCACCTTGCCTTGGTGTTCGATAGTGTAGCACAATTTGTAACCGATGTATACGAATCACAAAATGATATTTTACAATGTTAAAAAAATGAGATTTTTAGGTCTATTTTTTGTCTTGTGGATGATACCTGATATTGATTGCCTTCTATGTTACCAGGAGACCATACACATGCAGGTGGGCAGATTAAAAAATAAGTTGAAAACGCGAAATGGCAAAGTTCGAGAGGACGAACGAGTCAGTTGTTTATTTTTAATCTGTGCATCTCTCACACATATAATATTTATAATTGTGTGATTTTCACGACTGATGAGAATCTGTGAGCTTCTCCTAGTTTACAAATACTCCGTGGTGTGGAAATAAAGTTTTCGAATAAATTGTGAACGTATTGTAAAATGTAACAAATCGGAGTCGCCACGGAAGACGTAACTGTGAGTGTTAATTGTAAAGTTAATGATGTTTTTCATGTCATTATTTATGAACGAACGGTGATGCTGAGTTTTATCTAAAGTATAATCACTGTTATATAAAATAATATATTGATAAAACATCAAAATAGTTGAATTAGTAAAGTGTAAAGATGAACTATGAAAATATCAAAAATGTATACGAATGTAATGTGAAGATGTTATCGCTCACAGTGCGATGTAGTTAACGAGTTTTCCAAGAAATTATGTCACGTGAACCACTTTATAGTAATGCGTCGCATTACAGCCTTATGTCATGTATACGAACGGGAGATTTAATGTCATCATTGGTCCTAGCTACGATACTTTGATAGCAGACTAAGTTATCCGACAACAAGCTTTATTCTAGGCTAATTAAGACCACCATATTGTCTTGTAAATTGCAATACGACTGTTTGTGGCGTTATTTAAAAATATATAAATATATCTAATAATAATTAGCATCTATGTTTCATTTTGTCAATACCTGTTAGCGAAATAATTGAAGATTTTATCTGTTCGTTTTATTGATACGAATTTTTAAAATGGAATAGTAAGGGTCCCTGGATATTTCGGACAGTCGTATCGCAACTTAGCGTCTCATATAGAACCAAGTTTGTTAACTTTTGTAAATAATTAATCATCAAATTATTATTATTATTATACATACGTCATTTTTACTTTGTATAAATACGTTTTTCCCAATGAAGTCTCAGTATTAAATAAATTGGAAAGAAAATATTTTTTTTCTCTTGCAACACCGGACTTTGTTGACACACAAATATTATTGTTATTTGCATTGCGTGTAATATATTTTTATTAAGAGGAAAATCTTAAATAGTAGTTATTAGGTATTAATGTATTAATTGAAGAATTTTATTTTGATTTTTCTCTTTATTATATATGTATATGTACATTATATATAATGATTTCAAAGTCATCAAGTTGTTGTAAATATAGCTACTAAAATGGTGAACATGGGCGCGTCCGTCAGCGGTATAATTTCATTACGATGGAAACAAATTAATTATATATTTGTATTGTATAATTTCGGCGAGGTACATAATGTGAATGAAGATATACGATAAATAGTGAACTGGTTTATATATAAATATAAATGAATAATAAACAGCTGACGCTGGCGGGCCGTTGTGGACGAAATCTGACGAAACTGTGTCGGCATTATGAATGCTACGAATTGTGTAAAAAATATTAAAACCTGAAAAAAATCTCTTGTTTCATTTTTACATTATCCTCTACTTATCAAGTCAGTCATTACAATACCAAGTCAGTCATCAGTTAACAGTTATTCAATACTGAACAGCAAAGTTAATATTTAAATAAATACTTACAGCGAATCGAGTGCCTCATTGGCCGAGTGATGGTCGCAAGTGCCACTGCCGGGCAGGGGATCTCGGGTTCAATTACCGGGTCGGGCAAGGTATTACTGGGCATTTAAAAAAAATCTCAGTATAATAGCACGGAGTCTGAAATTGTACCCGGTATATGGCAATAAGCTCATTACATGGGACTCATAACATAAATAGTGAAAAGTGGTAGTTACATTGTACAGTGGCATTAAGTGCCGTAATGTGCACCTCTGCCTATCTCTTCGGGGATGAAAGGCGTGATGGTATGAATGTTATGTATGTAGCAAATAGTATAAATTGTAAATTAAACATATATGTTTATGTTGGGTTCGATTCCCACACGCAACAATTTTCAGCGAATGTAGCTCATGAATATGACCCTCTGGAATAGCTTGAAACTAGTCGAGTTCCACATCAAACGTAAGTAAGCTGTAAACCATAATAGTTAATTTTCAGTAATATAAAAGATTCAAATTTTGGTTGAGTGATTGATCCAAGATTGAAATCGCCAACCCGCAATGAGCAAGCGTGGTGATTAATGCTCAAACCTTCCCTTGAGAAGAGGCTTTGCTCAGTAGTGGGCACTTAAAGGTGATTCAAGAAAAAGGTGCGAAACACTCTTATATAAAATCTTAACTTAAGCTAAAGAAGTAAGTATAAGTTCTTTAATTCTAGGGTCAACTGGTCGTAAAATAGAGGTATACTAATGTATTTTTTTAAAGGGGGAAAATCATCGAATGACTGCTCCCGCCTGGGTGAGGCGGGAGGGAATGTCAGACTCTTACTGACTAAAAACCACCCCGTTCCTTCTCCTGCGCTTCGAGCCGGAGCCCCTGTTACCCGTTAGGTTCTCCGCGACTCCGAATAATATACTAATGTATAGCAAAAAAACTTGACACAATAACTGTAGCCTATAAACAGTGCACATTCAAACTTCGAACTTCCATAGACAACTTCAAACTTCTATAAAACAAAAACAGAAAAAAGTCAACGGCAAAAAGTTTTGATACCTCACATGAATACGTTAAAATGTCTATAAATAATCTGTGGCAGCGGCCGTTGACAAGCGAGGTGTTATGTCAACTAGTATAGTTTGCAACTTTGTGAATTTATTCGTACGAGGGACTCCAGTTTAGTATTTTCTTGAACGATTTTAGTTTATTTCGACAGAAGTTTGTGAAGAGGAATTTTCCATCGAAATAGAAATCGACATGTGATACACTTAAATGCTTAAAGTTTTATCTATACTAATATTATAAAGAGGAAAGATTTGTACCTATTTTTGTATGTTTGTATGTTTGTAATGAATAGGTTCAAAAAGTACTGGGTCGATTTAAAAAATTCTTTCACCAATAGAATGCTACATTCTTCCAATTTGACATAGGCTTTATTTCATTTTGAAAAAAAATAGGGATCCTTGGTAAAATTTGAACAACGTAACCGAAGGTGTAGAAACATGAGTCTTAAAATGTCTTTCGTCGAATGCGCTGCCGAAACTATTAGCGATAGAACAAAATAATGTACAACAATATTGAAGAACATCATTATGTCTACAAAAAACTACGCGGTAGCATATATGTCCAACTATTGTAGTTATGTCACTACAACAATCCAAATTTCCAAAAATAAATAATTGTCTACCCCGTGCGAAGCCGGGACGGGCTGCTAGTTAAGTATATTTTGTATCAGCAATTCTCAAATTAGTTCACTAAAGGCTAAAAAGCTTATATTCAACAGAAGACGAAAACAGTCTGATGATTAAAATAATGAAGTAAGCTCGAAAAGATTTGAGAGGCCTTTGTATGAGTTTGCTCTGTGTTTGTTGTTTATTGTTGTACGTTTAATGTAATCGAAGCGAGACCGCGTTCTGCGCTTTGATTGGCCAGCTCCAATGAACCATCCAATCAGAGCGCAGAGAATAGGTTAGTTCATTGGAACCGGGTAAAACAAATTCGTACTAAAGCCTAAGACCAAATACAACCTGTTGCAACGGTCATACAGTTAATTTTAAAATTCTAAACGTTTAGATTGAGGAGCCATGTTTGCATTAAAATAATTAGTGATTTCGTGCTGCAAAATAAGCTAAACTGCTGCTAAATAATGGCGAGATCAGATTTTAAAAATCTGATGTGGCTCCTCAATCCTTACGAACATGAAAATTGTATTGGACTCCACTTTTATTCCTTATAAAAGTATTCACATTATAAATAAGGTCATCATCATCATCAACAGCCTATAAATGCCCACTGCTGAGCAAAGCCTCTTCTCACACGGAGAAGGTTTGAGCATTAATCATCACGTTTGCTCAATGCGGGTTGGCGATTACAAACTTATAATTAGAAATTTAAAGCCCAAGTTTCCTCACGATGTTTTCCTTCACCGTTTGTCTCTAGATCGTAAAAAGTACATACTAATATAACTCGGAATAAGAACAAGATATAAATAATATACTGTCTACTATATCCCATGCTTAAGACTACATTAGTAATAATTTTTAGTGGGTTTTTTCAAAATTCTCAGTAGTAGCACGGAGTCTGGAATTGTGTCCGGTATATGGCAATAGGCTCACCCCCTATTACATGGGGACTCATAACATAGTGAAAAGTTGGTGTTGGTACATAGTGAAAAGTTGGTGTTACATTGTACAGTGATATAATGTGCATCTCTGCCTACCCCTTCGGGTATAAAAGGCGTGATGTTATGTAGTAATAATTTCATCACAAAGAAAATGAAAAAGTTTTAATATATTATTCTATGGTAGCGAAAATGCAATTAATGACAGGATTAGTGCAGTGGCTAAGTGGCTTATATAGTGTAGCAGAGGGTTCGATCCCCACGCAATGCACACTTGTATCACACCTACTAGGCGAGAGAGACTTTTGTGTGAGTTTGAAATTACTGTAACTTGTGCCATTGTAGTACATTTATAAGTAGTTTAGATTGTTAAAGAAACTGAGAATTAACTAAGAATGAAAAACTCGAACTAAGATTACTAATATTTCAAGCTATTTAAAGTTATCTGCAATAAAGGCTAATTTGGTAAAATCTATTAATAGTTTACCTATAATAAATTATTTTCTAGACATAAACACTGTATTATTAAATATTTATCATAGTAGTCTACTCAAATAGGGTCAAAGGTTTAATTCCTTGACACAATAAGTGAAATATTGTATAAATATACCGAAAATTTATTAATTTCCTTGAACTCTGTACTTAACTAATATTAAAAACTAACTTCATTTTCATAATAAAATGTGAATAAAATTAAAGTAACAAGCAAAAAGTACTAAGACAACAGAATCTCTCGAGCTGTTGCTACGAAACGGCATCGCTACGCGGCGTAGCGTCGTAGCGTCGTAGCGGCGTAGCGGGCGTGGCGGCTCGAAAATGGCGGACGACATTGAGTAATGGCACACTGGGACGAGTCCAGTGACGCGTGCGGCAGGGTTGGCACAAAGGAAAATGTTACTTTTGAAATGAATCTAATGTTTTAGGAAAATGTATGGGGAGAATTGTTTTTAACTTTACTACATTTTTTGTAACTTAAAAAAAATTGTTATATTTAATATTTATACTTAATGAAACAACCAGAACTTCCTTGAATGAATAGACGATCCTATATCCTTGAATATTATACGTAGGTCCAGTAATGATCAAAATAGATAGTGCTTAACTGACTTAATGGGATGATATCTGCAAAGTGGCAGTGTTAGATGCGAAAACAAGATTAAACTCAGTGAGTACTATCCTATTGTAAAAATCAACAGCACCAGAAACGACTGGCTTATGACAATTATACAAAAAGTACCCAAAGCTACGGAAAATAAAAAAAAGCACAAACCATGGAAAACATATTTCCCAGCACACAATCCTACAGACACAGCCCTACGTTTTTTCCTCGAACGGAGCACAGTAAGCAACGCACCGATTGTATCGCTCGCGGATGCTCCGAGCGGCCCATTTGTCAACCTTAGCCCCCCCTGGCCCCCCTCCCCACCAACGCAGGCACCCGGCCCCCGGCGACAAAAGAAAAGCTTCAGATGAACACTGAAACTATATCAATTTATGTTTGCCTAGTAAGAGATGTGCAGGAATGCGTCCTTTGTACATGTCAAAATTATATTTTTATCTGGGGCTACGGAATTTATAATATACCGACAGCACGGTTGGTGTGGTGGCTGGGCAACCGGCTGCCGTCCAACGTGTAGCAGGTTCGATTCGTGCACGGAACAACTCTTTGTGTGATCCACAAATTTTTGTTTCGAGTCTGGGTGTCGTATATATTTATAAACGCACCCACGACATCGGAGACAATCCTAGTGTGTGGGGCAACTTTAAAAAAACCTAGTAAATATTAAAGCCGAAGTCAGTCATCTTGATACGTTTAGGCTCTTCTCTATTGCCAAACACTTCAGTATTGCCACTTTCCACGTAGCACGGCCAACCGACACGTACATACAAAATGAAACTGATTATTTATATTGTTTTTTATATTTGATGGGGCGACGTTTGACCACTATCTCGCCTGGTGGTAAGCGATGATGCGGTCTACGATGGAGCACGTCGTCCCAGAAGCAACCTATTCACTCGAGCCTTAAAGAAATAATTTAATGAAGAAAAAAAGGTCGATAAACTAAACTGCTAAAGACAGAAAGGTGACAGCAGCAGTGTAGAATAGAATATATTTGTTATGTCACGGCCATGATGCTTTATATGGGTGTTGCAAAATCCAACAATCGGCCTACAGATCAAAGAGTCAGAGCCGTAGTATTGTGATTGTCTGATAAAATGACTACTGACAGTTGATGATGATGAACAAACACCGAGATATTATGTACTAGTTGTTGCCCGCGACTTTGACCGCGTAGAATATGAATTTTAGGACATAACTTCTTTTGTTTTAATTTTCCAAAATAAAGGTACTCCTTATTACATCAGCTACCTGCCGATAAAAGTCTTGCAATATCAGTCCAGCTATTCCAGAGATTACCCAGTACAAATAAACAGATAGACAGACAGACAAAAAATGTAAAAATGCTATTTTGGTATATGTATCGTGTGTATCATATGCATGTAGAAAAAGGCGGTTATTTTAATATTACAATAAAATTAAAAAACTGCGTTTAAAAAAAACCGACTTCAAAAACAAATGACAAACAAAAAGTAAAAACTAAAAAGGAAAAAAAAAACTATTAGTGGTCATACGTACTTATAGCTTACACACCCACTGATAGGTTAGAAGTCGGTGCCACAAGTTTTAAACCTAATTATTATATATTCATTAAAACCTTAATAGATACCTAACATTATTGAGCTGTTTACAATTTTATTATGGATTATACCAGCTGTGACTTTTGTCTACTTTATATTTTATTGTGGGTTTGTGGCACCGACTTCTAACCTATCAGTGGGTGTGTAAGCTATAAGTACGTATGACCACTAATAGTTTTTTTTTTCCTTTTTAGTTTTTACTTTTTGTTTGTCATTTGTTTTTGAAGTCGGTTTTTTTTTAAACGCAGTTTTTTAATTTTATTTTATACTTTTTAGTTTAGTACTTTGATATATTATATTATACAAAAGCCACATGGATGCAAAGTTTTCATCAATACAAATTATGCAAGTTCAAACACCGGGTGGGTACTCTTAACCATTGAAGAGTCCCTTAGCTATCATACTACTTCGTCATTGGACCTTTAATGACCATCACCCCCCCCCCCCCCATCTAGGTGTAAAGTCCTCATCAATACAAATTAATCAAACCCAAACACAAAGTAGCTACTGTTAACCGTTGAGGAGTTCCCTCAACTATCGTACTACTTCATCATCAGACCCTTATTGCAATTACACCCCACTCAGGTGTAAAGTCCTCATCAATACAAATTAATCAAACCCAAACACAAGGCAGCTACTGTTAACCGTTGAGGAGTTCCCTCAACTATCGTACTACTTCATCATCAGACCCTTATTGACAATTACACCCCACTCAGATGTAAAGTCCTCATCAATACAAATTAATCAAACCCAAACACAAGGTAGCTACTTTTAACCGTTGAGGAGTTCCCTCAACTGGCTCTCGGCTCCATCATCAGATCGGCTCCAGACCTTTATCAGATTGTAGTGGTTTTTAATACTTAATGAAAAAATTAACAAATGCCCTAGTCACCCCTATAATTTTTAAAAGTTCCCCTCGGTTTCCCTGGTCTTCCATCATCAGATCCTGATTTCCTTATCATGGGACCATTCTGGAACTATCTCCTTTCTAACAAAAAAAGAATTTTCAAAATCGGTTTATAAACAACGGAGATATCGGCGAACAAACATAAAAAAAAAAAAAAAACATATACGGTCGAATTGAGAACCTCCTCCTTTTTTTGAAGTCGGTTAAAAAGACGATAAAATTTTATTTATCTGTATCCATTATGCACATTTATATGTAGGTACAAATGCGTTTAAACTGATTTTTTAATTATATTTCGTATATATTAGTATAAGAAATTGAATGAAAACCATGACAGATGAAATATTAATGTAACTACATATTTCAGGCTAATTAAATCTATACATATAATAAAACCGTAGGAAAATGAAAACTGTACATAGAATATATTTAAAAAAAATGCTTGAGTCGTGATCTACAAGCAAAACCGAAGCTAACAATGTGGTCTTTAGAATTTTGTCTGTTTATCTGTTTGTCTGTATGTATGTCTGGGCTAAACTCAATAAGTGCTACATGGATTTACTTCAAATTTTGCATGAATATTCCTAATAGGTCGGGTCAATATATAGGCTACATATTATCACGCTAACACCTACGGGAGAGGAGCTGCGAATCACTATTCCACGCGGACGAAGTCGTGGGCACAGCTAGTAATTGAAATAAAAAATATTTTGTATTGAGTACTACCTATAGCGTGTGTGCAGTTGATAACTATGAAATAAATGGCCGATCTGCTTTTCGTTCTAAAATTCATATTAAGACAATAAAACACGTATAATTTACAGACAAATAATAAACTAAGTTTCATTATGTCCAGGCGAAGGTACCAGGGCGTCATGACTGCGAAGGCATCGAGCAATTTCCACTCAGGGCTAATTTAAGACGGGACCACGACCGACATGTTTATTGGTTAATTAAAGTTTTACTCAGAAACAAACAGTACCAGGGACGCAGAGGACGCTAGGAGGGATAGCAAAAAGGATTAGACGAAATTGGAACAGTTATAATAATGTAACATTACCTAGGCATAGAAATTGAATATTACCAAATACTAAGGAATTTAGCTACTACTAGGTTTTCATGATCGTAAAGATGTGATAGATTATAAAATAAATTGTTTTGTACGTAGACTAAAATATTTACAGTACATTTTTTACCTAGTCCACTATCGATATTACAAGCGGCTACATTTTATATAAACTCACTGCCACAAAAACATTCGACAATCATTAACTTTCAAACATTTTCTTTTCTTAGTCCTAGGATGCTTTTGCAGACGGTACAATATCAAAAACACCTGAACAGGCCACGGTTGGCAAAACAATAATCCAAGTTTACAATTTATCCGCGCGATCCCGATTACTTGCGCCTACCGAGAGGCGCAAGTAGTATACTTGGCACTGAAGTAGGAATGAGACAAGCTAGCAACTATACACGGACTGCACGCCTTTGCTAGGACTGAAAGTACAGCTTTAATAATCAGCTCAGTTACTCGTGTTAAACGAAAATCTCCAGGCAAGGGAAAAAATAAAAAATGTGTGGGAGAGCCATGCTTCGGCACGAATGGGCCGGCTCAACCGGAGTGATACCACGGCCTCACAGAAAAGCGACGTGAAGCAACGCTTGCGTTGTGTTTCCTCACTTCCCCTTCCCCTTCCCCAGTCTCCCCAATCCCTGAATCCTCAACGATCCTCAAACTCCTAATCGAACCAGAAAGCCGCTAACGCACTTGTAACACCTCTGGTGTTCCAGGTGTCCATGGGCGACGCCGATTGCTTACCATCAGGTGATCCGTCTGCTCGTTTACCGGCTTATGCCATAAAAAAATCGTATCAAACATTTTAAAAATAAAAATAATGTCGATAGAAATAATGAGTATGTATTTAACCTTCTGATCGATACTGGATATAAATACATCGATATGTTACGATACTAGGAAGCTTTTGTTCACCTAACTACAAGTTTTAAGTAGTAATGAAAATATTAGCTTAAAACAAAAAGAAATACTGCACCACCACGATTCACACTACCATCACATAGTGCATAGCCGTCAGTAACTACATCTCTATACTTTGAACACTAGCGCTCTATAACCCATACATACGCCTGAACAAATTCGCCCACTCTCCCGACCCGTAATTAACGAAAAGGACAACTAAACAGTAATGAGTTCCACTAGCATCACATAAATAAATTGATTTTGTTTATGTAAACATTGCCAGGTAATTGCTACTTACGTAAATTAGAAAATTAGGTGATTCACATAGATCTTAATGTGTGATAACCTGAATTCAATTCGTAAGCACTAAGCATATACATAGCTACTTGTATAGATAGGTATTAAGCAGCCTATACGATCATTTTTCACGTCGTGGTGACCCGGAGGTTTGTGACGCACTTCTCATACATGTGGATTCTGGTTCGAAACCTACCAACGGCAAGTACCAATGTGACTTTTTCCGAGTCATATGTACTTTCTAAGATTATTTAGACACCACTGACAAACGCTGAATCATTTCTAATTATAAGTTTGAAATCACCAACACGCATTGAGCAAGCGTGTGGATTAATGCTCAAACCTTCTCAGTGTGAGAAGAGGCTTTGCTCAGCAGCGGGCATTTATACGCTGTTGATGATGATCATTTCGTTTTAACACGGATCAATAAAAAAATGGAACACTAGTGAAACAACTTGAGACGAAGCTACTGAAAAAAGTTAATATGCATAAAATGATAAGTAGGTACTATTTCACGTATAAACTATCAAACAAGTATCTTAGCTTCTTCTAAAGTCTACCGTAAACCTTCAGATTAGAGACAGAATCGTAATTGGGTAATTTCCTTAATCAAAAATTAATTATTTGGACTATCCAATCAATGAAATATTAAAAAATAAAAAACACTTTCATTAATTGATTTTATGGTAAACTTAATTTTAGTACTTTTCTGGCAAAATTTAAAAATGAGTAGGTACTCTGCTTGACACTAAAAACGTGACGTCACAATACACAATCTCGTACAAAATTCATAGAAAACTGTCGTTTTTTGACAGTTCAGTTTTGACAGAAAAAAGTATTGTATTTTACTAGTTGTCAAATGTCAAATAACGTATTGTAAATACGTAAGAGTAAATTTTGTTTAGGATATTTCCTCCATAAGATAAACAAAAAAAATTTTCGGAGCTGATTAGCAGCTCGACATTTGTCAGACTCTAACAATCTCTTAACGATTGAGAGTGTTCCAAACGTCTTAGGAATAGTACTAAAGTACTAAACCTAATCATATTAGCTCTAAACTTATACAGTTACTCATAAATCGTATTTTAAAACCTCCCGCTGGCTCTGCGCTCCTGGTACTCGACTTCAACTATTTTACGTTTAATGGACCAAATAACTGCCGTGATGGCCACCAGTGGACTACGTCCGGCGTTTTGAACATTTTTCGCGGAGATATTTCCGTTTTTAGCCTAAATTATTGTTATTGTTTTGTACGACTATGCTTTATTAACGTTATGTCTTCCTGGTAGTTGCACTACGGGCTGGTATTTATAATTAATTTTGAGTGTCAGTTAGGGTTAACGGATAGGGCCGATTTTTTAACCATCAGTTAAATCGTTGAGTACCGTCATTATAGACACAATTAAAGAACAATAGGTTGCGGTCACCGGTGTCCTCGCGGTGTTTGACAGTTTAACTTACTTAAGGTTAAACTAGTCGCGGGCTCGAACTCAATCAAGGGCGTGGCCAAAAAGCGCGCTGTCTCATCTAACATCGTGTGCGACAGAAATAGTACCAGTGATGAGCAGTTAGACGCTATCTATTTGCACGACGTATTGTTCGCACGCACACAAACACAGCAAAACGTCACTGAACGGTGCATATATCTGTGCTGTGAGTGTTTACTCGTAGTAAAGCATTGTAATTACTGAATTTTTTATTTTTTTTATGATAAGTTGATAACACAATATCCGAAGAATCTACGAAAGGCTAGGGATATAATTCTGTAGGTAAACAGTTACTTTTTTTTCTAAGTACCAATAACTTTATGTACCTACTAAACCTAATAGGTACCTACAATATTTGTTGTATTTGTTTAGTTTTCGTAAAAGTAGGTAATTACCTAAAAGTATGTTTACTTGCTAAAAATAAAGTAAGAAACGTAATAAAAAGTATAGTTGACAACCCCAATCGAGTTCTCACGGAGCACGATAGCCACAAAATATAAAGGTACCTAGTTAGTTCTATGGTATAACTACATACAAAGCGCGCTCGAGCACGTAGGTATAAACAGTGAAGCAGGTACATACCTAAATGAGATTGACTTCTGTACCTATGTATTTTGTGCGAAAACATTCGGCTTGGCGGTTGATATTATCAATATTCCTATTTGCGGTAATCTACAACAATTTATTATAAAGAGCCTAAAGAGGTAAAGTTTGATTTATAATAAGCATGATCATTTCTTCTGTCTGGGTGTTTTTATCTAATTATTTTTATGGAAATATTTAGAAATATACCTCTAAGTACCTATGTATATCTGTTGTCTAGTAGGTACCTACACATAACACAAGCTCTGCTTAGTTTGGGACTGGACAGGGTAGGTACAAAGTTGTGTGATATTGTGGAATATTATTATTACTTAGGTATTATTTAGGAAGGATGGCTAAAAAAGCATAGGTACCGTAGGTACGTAAACGTAGTGTATCTGCTAGTAAAATATCAATTCGGTCTATCCGAATTGAACATTGACCTGAACAAATAGAAAGACAGACAGACGGAAAAATAAATAGGAAAAATACAAAAATAATTAAATTAAAAATGGGTTTAAAAACTATTTATTTGTTTTTTCTGTCTATCGGTCTTTCTGTTTGTTTTACGTAGGTACCTATGTCCAAAGGTATAAGTAGTTTTTTTACCTACTTATCGTGCAAATAGCCGTGTGAGTATGAAAAAATCTATGTAGGAAGGTATTTTTATATTTGGAACAAACTTATTTGTTTAGTATAGGTATATCGATTTTACGATAAATAATATAAGTATCGTACACCTCGCACCATAATACCTACGGACAGTTTACTTACAAGCTTTTATATAGGTAGGTAGGTACTTACTCGTGGCTTCGTTGATAACTAACAATTATATTTTTGTTCAACTTACGTACCGCGAATAATACCTTAGTACCTACCTACCTAATAAATAGGGTACGATCGTGTCATCGTATAAAGGGCATCTTGTGTAGGTATAGACCTACTCCTATCCTACCTATCGACACCACACCACCGCACTGGTCGCAAAGCTCCAGTCGTAAGATAAGGGTAAGGAGAATAGTCTACACATACGATACAAACCACGTAGGCCACAGCAGCAGACTAAGTCGACCAAGTCCAAAACAAACAAAAAACCAAAAACCAAAAACTAAGAACAAACAAAAAGTCAAAACTAAAAAGCAAAAAATAAATATCATTAGTACTGATAGGTTACCCCCCCACTGATAGGTAAGATGTCGGTGCCATAAGTTCAATACAAAATTATTCATTAAAACCTTAATAGGTACCTAATTCACAATTTTGTGGACATTAAGTTATATCATTATGATATGAGCTTATGGCACCGACTTCTAACCTATCAGTGGGGGGGTTACCTATCAGTACTAATGATATTTATTTTTTGCTTTTTAGTTTTGACTTTTTGTTTGTTCTTAGTTTTTGGTTTTTTGAAGACGGTTTTTTAAACGCAGTTTTTATTTTATTATTTTATCATTTTCAGTGTAAAGCTACATATACCCGTTTTGTTACTTATATAGGTGCAAAGTTCTAATCAATACAAATTATACAAGCCCAAACACAAGGTAGTTACAGTATACCGTTGAGGAGTTCCCTTAACAATTACACTTCTTCATCATCAGACCCTTAATGACAGCCCCACTCTATTTAGGTGTAAAGTCCTCATCAATACAAATTAATCAAGCCCAAACACAAGGTAGTTAATATAAACCGCTGAGGAGTTCCCTCGACTGTCTGTCGACTCCATCATCAGGTCGACTCCAAACCCATATGAAATTGTAGTGTTTAAAAATCGTAATTGAAAAACATAATAGACGCATTACTTTCTCCATAGAATTTTCGAAAGTTCCCCTCGGTTTCCCTAGGATCCCATCATCAGATCCTGACTTCATGGAAATGGGACCATCTCGGGAGTATACCCTTTCAAACAAAACAAGAATTTTCGAAATCGTTTTACAAACGGCGGAGTACTGCGCGAACAAACAAAAAAAAAAAACAATCAGCCGAACATAGTACCTCCTCCTTTTTATGAAGTCGGTAAAAACAATAGATAAAATAGTCTAATGATTTGCACGACATTAGCTGTCGTGCAAAAAATTGTGCAAAAAATTGTGCAAAAACGCGTGAGCGTCTTTCCTCCGCCCCGCGCCGCTGCCGGGGGAATTTTATCAAATGAAATGCACGATAATTCATCGTAAAACGAGTGCGTATAAAAGTACGATTTAGTGCTTTAGAAAATAGCGTTTTTTGAAAAAACCACTGCTTAGATCAATTTGAAATAAATTTTATAGAACTCTCTGGTAATTGTGCTGTGTCGGTACGGTCTACGGTTTGGATATTTTACACGATTAGTGGTACTTTTTAACACCCAAAGTTGCGTCAAAATTGTCGTGAAAAACAAAACTTTGGTGGCTCATAACTTTTTAATCGTTATTTTTTATTTTTTTTTGTTTCCGTACCGACAAGTGTAATTACAAGATAAAACGTTGTCGTGTTTAATTTTGGAGGTACAAATTCACACTGTGGAGTAATACCGCCCCGAACTTTCTATGGAAAAAATATCGACTAGTGTAACCTTAACTGTAGAATAAAATAGACATTTGACAGTATAGAATGGAAGAATTGCCAAATATTCAAAGTTATTCCTCGTTTAAAATTGGGTGGTATTTAATTCTTTAACTGTACATTCCCTTTTTTCAATCGAAGTATTCGAAATTATCACCAAAAATACTGAATTGCACACTAAATTTGCTCATCAAATAAATCAATTATACTATACTGTTAGATCATTAAAGCTTAACAGACTGTTTAACTGAATTACTATCTTTTAACTAAAAGTAAATCTAATAATTCTTAGAATGCAACAAAAAAAAAACAAACCTAACCTAATATTGAACGATTACTGTGCAAATCAGTATTAATTTTTGTGATTTGCAGTAGGTTATAACTGGAGAAATTTAGTTTCCTTAAATTTCTAAATAGAGGTGCAGTAAAAAATACCCCTTTAAAATTTATCTGCCGTTGAAAAATCGGCCCTGAAGTACACCTTATCAACAACGCTAGTTAATCTACATATTTCTAAAACAGTTTTTGGCCAGACCTTGATCTACTTGTGTGTCCAATTTTATCTAGGAATATCGGTTAGATTGTCTGCTAACATTTTATATAGAAACCAAGTTTACGACGCCAGAAATCATAATTTTCATTTCATAAAAACTTTGGTACCTAAAATGTATCCAACAAACAAATACAAGAAAATTAAGCAACAATTTAAAAATGTACACGCATCTATTACCGGCTGACCGCTTCTAAATCGTGGTGTACATTGCTCGCTGGGTTAGGTAGCCCGCATCGAATTCATCACTCGCGCGGCAATGAAAAACGTTTGGTCGCGCGTTACGCTGCCGCGACAACTAACGGCCGTGTCGCTTTGACGCTCGTGCGTCGCTTCGTGACGGAGTGTGGTTCGCAAAAAAGGATTAAAAAATTAAAGCTAGCAATCAAAATAAATGATTTTTCTATGAATTACCAAAACAATTTAATTGCGCTAGGAATGAACCTAGAACAACCCAATCTATTAGTACTAGGAGCACATAAAGATGAAAGAACTTAATTAGATTACGAATCCACAGATAAAGCAAAGATGATGGCCATATATGTGGGTACGAATTACTCGCCTCATTGGCCGAGTGGTAGCAAGTGCGGCGCCGGGCAAGAGTTCTCGGGTTCGATTCCCGGGTCGGGCAAAGTATTACTTACTGGGTTTTTTAAAAATCTCAGTAGTAACACGGAGCCTGCAAATGTGCCCGGTATATGGCAATAGGCTCACCCCTTATTACATGGGACTCATAACATAAATAGTGAAAAGTGGTGTTTACATTGTTCAGTGGCATTAAGTGCTGTAATATCCACCTCTGCCATTGGTCAAGCCATCATCATCATCAGCGCATTTACTTCCTTATCTTTTCCTGGCAATCCTGGCAATGTATGTCAGAATGTTCGTCAGCTATTGTATCTATTAATAAACGTTCCATTTCAGGAATTTAATTTTCAATCTGACCCTACAACGCATAGTACGCAGCAACAGTGATCGCTTTCCACACAAGCGGGTGAAAAATTTGTCCAACAAGCGATGTCGCGGGGCGCACATATATCTTGTACCGCAACCTATGTGTACCAGGCTATCATATAATAGAAGCGGTTTACAAACCTACTGAATGAAACTGACTCATCCTGTACAGCGAAATATAAAATGTCAGTATTGTAATCGCAAAAGTATATTTTTTTTGCAAAATGCAAATAGAAAAATGAAATAATATTGTTATACTTATAAGTAGTCGCGAAAAACCTAACGGGTTACCGGGGCTCCGGCTCGAAGTACAGGAGAAGGAACGGGGTGGTTGTTAGTCAGTAAGAGTCTGACACTCCCTTCCGGCCAGGCGGGAGAAGTCATTCGACGATTTTCCCCCTAATAAAAAAACTTATAAGTAAGTATACATTTATAAACTAACTAGCTGGACCCGGCAAACTTCGTACTGCTAAAATTGTTTCTCAACTTTTAAACCTTTCCTGGACCTTGGACATCCACGAACATTTCAAGACCAAAATTAGCCAAATCGGTTCAGCCGTTCTCGAGTTTTAGCGAAACTAATGAACGGAAATACTTTTTTTTCATGGAATAGGAGGCAAACGAGCAGACGGATCACCTGATGGTAAGCGATCAGCGCCGCCCATGGACACCCGCAACACCAGAGGAGTCACAGGTGCGTTGCCGGCCTTTTAAAAAGGAATACGCTCTTTCCTTGAAGGTTTGAAGTTTGAAGCTTTGAATTCATTTTTATTTGTATAGATCCGTCTTACATCGAATGTTAAGTATTTCCCGACTTTTTAATGCGTTTCCATTTAATTGCATTTCCTTAAAAACCTTATCCTTAGCGGTGAAACAGGACACGCTATGTTTCTGTCCTTGTCATTTTCCCCATGACGTCATTGAGATGTCATTTGTTTTAATTTTTTTAATGTACCTAGTGGTTTTAATAGAATATATTTTTCATTTCTGAAGGAGAAAATACTATATTGCTGTCCTTGTCATTTTGAGCATGACGTCACTGGCGTGTTATTTGTTTTTCCTTTTGATTAGGATCTTCAAGGAATCTTGTGGCATTATCATAGCTAATAATGAACCTGGTACTATCCATTAAAATTACCAGGAGCACATAAAGACGTAAAGGTTACCTGATTACATGATAAAGCCAAGATAGTATTGGATCTAGTTCAGCCTAGTACATCGAATTAATTGTACTAGGCGCGCAGGAATGCTGAGGAACGCCGTTTACGAGGTCTCGTGTCTAATAGGTAGTATTACGTGGGCGGCTCGAAATGCTTCCACCATGCATAGATAGAGAGATTGATTGTGTCTATAACTTATTTGATATTGCAGATTATTTTTATTATTACAATAATTATGCACATTTATAACTGGAACTGCCGAGAACCTGAAGCGGAAAAGTAATAAGTTGAAACTTCAGGACCGTGCCGTGGGGCCCAAGTGCACATCTTCTTTACAAAGATATATTGTAAGGAGGATGGTTGACACTTCAGGTGATCGAAGGGTTGGCTACTACCTTGGACAAAGGTTAAGCATTGCCATTCAACGTGGCAATGATGCCAGTCTTTTGGGCACCCTACCTCACGATAGCGATGAGGATTTTTTTTTTTGATGCCTTTATACAGCATTTTTATTCACATATATTTATTTAAAATTCTCTACAAATTACATTTTTAAATACTACTTATAAAATAATATTTAAAAATATAAAAAATAGGAGCCGACCTGTAGTGGGAGCATGGTCCAAGCTACCGGTGGTTAGGGCTCCAGAGACAGAAACCTCCTCACAATGCGCGCCGTTTCTAGGAGAACTGCCTTCTGTATTTTTATGCATTTTTATTATTATTACTTTTTTAAGGTGTCAATATTTTAGTTTTTAGTTAGGTATTTATATTTAAAGTTGTATATATTTATTTAAATTAAATTCTTATTAATATGTTGTTAAAATAAACAAGAACTTAGACAAAACTCAAGATGCTTCCTTAGTTGCTGTCAAAAGTCAAGATTGCATACAAAGTACATTGAATCCAAGACGTATATTTATTCCCCTTACGACTCACAAATGGAGCGGTTTGCTTTCATCCGGATTATTCAATTAAGTCGCATTCATTACTAAGCACATCACCAATGTTAAAAAGCTACATAAAAGGATTGCAATTTCTTTATTACCTCATTCCGATTCTGGTGATGGCGTTGTCAACATAAGCAACATAAGATAGATGCCTTCACAACCATCCACTAACGAATTTCCCCAATTACAACACAACCACCGAACATATTGACATAAACTTTGAACCTAACTCTCAGAGCTTAGAACACAAAATTGTTTGCGACAAATCGCAATAAACGTCAGCAATATTGTCCAAATTTAAAAATTATAACAGACGATAAAATATGGCACTTAACGCAGTGGAATAAAATCGAAATTGTTTCGAATCATGATTTGAATTATAACATTTCCGAACTGGTATGAATCGGATTGTTTACATCGATCATCTGTCCTTTTCGCTCCTGGGGTTAATCGTATCTGTTTGCTCGTTCGTTAGGATACGTGACTGAACATTCAGATGTTCGCTTGTGCCCAGATAATGGCTGGTAGGTTTGACAATAACATTAGTTCGGATACGAGCCGCTTTGATTGGATTATTGAAAGATATCGACATGCCTGTGATTTATGAGCGCCTGGTATATCAAACGTATAGTTGTCCGGAGAGTGGACGTAATTTTATGATGGTATAAATTAATATATAGATTGTGATTGGACAATTATTTTAATAAATAAAGTATATTATGGCTAATAAACAAAAAATATTTTGTAAATAAAGGACGGCTTGCGTGTAAACCTTATAAACCTAACGAACGTCTTCTCAAACAAGCAGGGCAGAGCTGCAGTATAGAAAAATTAAGTAACACTTGCTTTAAACCGGACATGGGACTCATAACAAATATATATAACATCACCCACTTTTATCCCCCGAATAGGCTTACGGCCACTGTACAATGTAACACCTACTTTTCACTACTTTATTTCCAGACTCCGTGCTACTACTGAGTTTTTTTTTTAAAACCCAGTAATCAAACCCGAGACCCCTTGTCTGGCAGTCGCTGGGCCAACGAGCCAGTTATAGTATATTAACTGTAAGTATTCGTAAGTGAGCCGACAGAGAATTTTTCCATCCGAAATTTTAACACGAGGTCCCTGCAGTGCAGTCGTGGTTCTGGCCAGTAGACCAACGAGGTGGTGGTGTTGTAACTGTTGTTGATAGTCTTACTAATGTGACTGTTTGTGTTTGTTTGTGTGTTCCTTGTTTGTTTGTTATACCTTCACGTCTAAAAGGCTGAACGGATCGGGATCAAATTTTGAACAGGAGTGAAATATTTTCAAATCAAATTTTCAAGCGTGGGAGAGCCACGCTTCGGCATGAATGGGCCGGCTCGACCGGATTGATACCACGGCCTCACAGAAAACCGACGTGAAGCAACGCTTGCGTCGTGTTTCATCATGTGAGTGAGGAAGCCCAATTACCCTCCCCTTCCCCAATTCCTGAATCCCCAACGATCCTCAAACTCCTAATTCCCAAAAACGCTGGTAACGCACTTGTAACGCCCCTGGTGTTCCAGGTGTCCATGGGCGACGCCGATTGCTTACAATCAGGTGAACCGTCTGCTCGTTTACCGGCTTATGCCATAAAAAAAATATTTATATTACGACGTAGGCTACTTTTAATTCCACTGGAAAACTGTGAAAATTGTCCAAATTCAGGAGAAAACTCATCACTCCAGTATTGCATAAGGCGCTAGAGGGATCGAACAGTGGCGTGCACAGGTTTTCGAGACAGGGTAGGCAACAACCCCCCCCCCCCCCCCTCCCCCGCCGGTCATACAATCATGCTCACACATGACAGGTACATGTACAAAATACATTTCGAAAAGTGCGTTCAAGAATATTGTGGTTTATTCTTTCGCCAAATTACATACACTGACATCTCGCGTATTTTTTGTGAAGTACTTCATCAGCTATTGAATAAGCCAACAAAACTTACAAATAATGAAGGATCTATTATTTATTTTAATAATGAAGCATAAATTTGATGAACCAAATTTCATTATGGAATTGTTAAGTTTAATCAATCTGTTCAAAATCATAATATACATATTACGAATTTAAGAGCGTAGGTACCTACATTATGTCAACAAACAAAACAATAACAAGCGCCGCCGGCTGTGGCCGAGCCGAGTCTATGCGGTTTTTAGTTTATTACATTACATAGTTATTAATAATAAATTAATATGTAAATCAGTACAACCCGAAGTCTAAGTTGATATTTTTAAGAATTATCAAACAATAAACAAGAAAATCAAATAAAAGATCCATTATATAGTACATATTTACATTACCTACCTTTTACTGGGTCAATAGTCAATTCTCGTAACTCGAGTACACCTCTGCCTATGGTCATTACCGGAATCTAATCCGATAAAGGACATTTTCTTGCGAAATCTTACTGTTTTTACTTTCAACAAACACATAAAGATAAAATTACCTATTATCCACACGAACTTCACAATCGATTAATATAGGTACTTGTACTAGAAACTGATAAACAAATACACTATTTGAAAAACCTACACATATATTTAACTACTAATACACATATTTACGCAACTTTATGTTTAAAACTAATTCCTAATAATTTAAACGAAAACATAAACAAAGCGATCGCACATCACATGAAAACAATATGGCCGAAAACATTGGAAATGAATTGAAGTCATTACCAATAGTCAATTGAGTGTTTATTATAAAAAAATGTAGCTTAAAAATTAAGGTAATGCAGTGTTTAATTTAAAAAAAAACAAAGGTTAATTTAGTACGTCAAATGAAATTGTATCATCGTCTTAAACCAATATTTCATACTAAAAAATATTCATTCATATAATTTGAAACGTTGTAAATGGCGCCATCTTGACGTTTCAATAACTTCCTTTTAACTTTTATAATAATAAAGTCAATTCCTCGATTAAAATTTCTATATACCGAAAACGCGTAAAAATGTTAAGCTTTAATTAAAACACTTGAAACATATTTGTTAAATACGCATTTATAAAAATACATTCGCATTATATCGAATCAGTTCAGAAGTTTCAACAAAAAATTCAATAGATGGCGCTGGTGTACTCCATTCATCAGTACTTTACGATGTACAGATTGTATCAATTTAAAACCTTTTATGATTTAATTGTTTTTAAAAATACAATAACTTGTTGCTGTTTTATTGTTTTAGAATTCTTAATAAAATACGATCGTTTTCCAAGTAATGAACGAACGATCCTCTAATTTTTTAGTTGCCAAAATTTTGTCAATCAACAGGAATCGTGTAATATAATTATGAATGGTTATTCTGTCACGTGACTATGGTCGTGATCTTCACGCATGCGCGGTGCATACTTTTAGTACATTACTTTTGTGACGTCACGACTGGCAACCAAGATTTAAGGAATAGCTGCGCATGCGTGGTGCGTACGGGGCGCATTCATTGCTTTACAAAGGCGTGCGGTCTGTGTATAGTATTTAAGTGAATGTATATTTATGTTAGCCGTTTTTTTACAAACTTTTATTATATTATTGAATCTTAATAAACGCGTTTGTACATTTTATGTATGTTATATATTCACGATATTTATAAGTCCGGCAAAGCCTTTTCGCCTATATGGACTGCACGCCACTGGGATCGAACCTCCTCACGCCCCAGCCGTCGCGGGAGACACTCCGGGCGCTCGCTCGGGAGATCGCTCAACGATCTCTGGCCACCGTAAGTGCGGTTCTGCAGATGGCGACCAGAATCAGACCCGTGCATACGGCGCGTCGAGGTCCGCGCGTGCCTCAAAGAACCACCAGACCACCACAGAAGGGTCCAGTAGTGTTAATTTCCGATACGGAGTCGCGGAAGGCCTAACGGGTTGCCGAGGCTCGGGCTGGACGAGCAGGAGTAGGAACTCGGATGGTTTTTAGTCAATAAAAGTCTGACACTCCCTCTCGCCTAACCCAAGGCGCCCCGATGTAAACGAATGATTTCCCTCAAAGTATTGCAAACAGGAGTATATCGAGATGAAATATTGAACAGTGGCAGATTGAGTCTGTACTTACAGATAGGATATTAGGATTTTTATTATTATAGATAGGATTCTTATCACAGGAACGGGCGTTAAACCGCTGGTAGAAGCATAAAAGCCTAACTTCATATACTTACTTCATGACTTCATCTAAACCCTGGATACAGGTTCTAGACTCTATTGACCCTAGAACTGCAACTAGTGTGGAAGTGGAAGAAGTGTGGAAGCGCCATGCTTCGGCACAAATGGGCCGACTCGACCGGAGTGATACCACGGCCTTACAGAAAACCGACGTGAAACAACGCTTGCGTTGTGTTTCGTCGTGTAAGTGAGGTTACCGGCGGCCCAATTACCCCCTTCCCCAGTCTCTCCAATCCCCGAATATTCCCAAAAGGCCGGCAACGCACTTGTAACGCCTCTGGTGTTTCGGGTGCTCATGGGCGACGCCGATTGCTTACCATCAGGTGATCCGTCTGCCTGTTTACCGGCTTATCCCATAAAAAAGTATATAGCAAATTAGCTCACCCCCTGATAAAAAGAAATGTACATAAGAATGTGCACTTCTGCCTCAAATAAGTCACTTTAAGAAAAAAAAAATGGTTCGTCTAAAAAAAGCGAGACCTCTTACTCACGGCTACGGCTGCTCAAAAGCCTCGCTATCAGAACTTAAAGAAATTTATAGTTTTACACTATTAATGCACGTGAGTGTAGCATTAAGAGACTAGTACTTATTTTTTGAAACTCTTATAAAGAATTAATATGGAACAAACAAAACTGTTTCGTCTAAAAAAAGCGACACCTCTTACTCACGGCTGCTCAAAAGCCAGCTATCAGAACATTGTACATGGCCATATAATGATCAATATTCAAGTTTATGTAATAATAATGACAATACATATGATCAGAGAGTGCGCAGAGCCTGGCACCGCACTGAACTCCCTATAAGTACATTTCCTTCATTTCGAAATTCCCTCTCACAATGATTGTAGCAATTTTCCGGAGCATCCGTCGTGAGAGGCCGCGGGGGCGATGTGCCGGGAGCCCGCGACATCTAGCGCTTCGTTATCTAGAAATATTTAATTGTATAGCGAGGAAGAGCAAGGCTTATCCCAACACAAGTATCTTCAGATTACTTTTTGGGAAGCCCCGGCAATTTAATTGTACAAATTGCCAATAAACACATTTTATTTTTATTTATTATTTACTGTTGGATCGTTATTTTATTTTTAGCATTTACTTTTTTACAAAATATCTAATATTTTATAATAAAACGCGTCAGTGGTTAGGTAAGAATATTGATTTATATTAACTCTCTAAATCATTCTGATCCATATAACTCAAAGACAAATCGAAAACTATACATGACTGTAGAAACTAATTATTACGTTTATGGGCTTACTCACATCGATCGAGTTAGAGGTTAGAGGCGCTATTCAATTTTGGCTAAGTGAGGCGTTATAATAACTGAATCTTAACATCAGAAATCTTTTAATAAATAGAACAACCACAACATTTTTATTTTAAAAAATTGCGGCCCACTCTAATTTAGCTAACTACTTAAAACTTAAAATGTTGAGCAAGATGATCATGCAATTATTTCTGAATAATGCAACTTACGTTAGCAATAAACCTTATGGGCTACAGTAGTCTTATAAAGTCATAGTTTCATCATCTCGTACTTCGACTCCTGGCCTACAAAGAGGGCGTTGGGAGGTCGGTGGTGGCGCGCGAGGGAGGGCGGTCGCTACAGTGACGTCGCTTGAGCGTGTGAAAATTACATTCCACGAGTGCCTAGCATATCTATCACTTGCAAATTTAACTTTAGTTTCTGAAGCCTTAGTGTGCGGATTCCGGTATTCTATTGTATATACGTATCTATCTACCCTGGCTATGTAGTAGGTGAGTTTGTCTCGCGGTGCAAAGGAGCAGCTTCGATAGTATTCGGTAGGTATAGATCTTTTTAATTCAAAGGGACATAATTCTTAGGTCATAATTTGTAGACACAAACACTGGTTTTTTTCAAGAGTTTAAACCTTTGCTCTATTTACAAACAGGACAACATAATTAATATTAAGTTTACTGTTATGTGCATAAAATTAGTTACAAAAGTACTGAATCAATGTGAAAAATGGAGCGAATAAAACATACCACTGAAAACGGCAAAACGTTATTATGCATTTTGTAAACGTAATATTGATTCTTATTGATATTTTCTGCTACCGTGTCGATTTTAAAAGGTGGATTATAAAAACAAACTATTTAGAATAAGGAATAATAGATGTTTTATCGAGTAAGCCTTTTTTTACACCCACGACAGTTCAGGCATAGAGAAAACGCAGAAGAGCGAAGTAAAAATATTGCCAACCTTATGTTTACAATAGAGGCCTTGCCTTCATCAAAAATAAATTGTTTCGACTGTTCAATACAATATAAAATATAAAAAAATAATCTCACTTTCATTAATTGAATTTATGACCAACTTAATTTTAGTATTTTTCTAGCAAATTTTTAAGAAATAAGTAGGTATGTTGTTTGACGAAAAAAAAATGTGACGTCACAATACACCATCTCGTAGAAAAAAATAAATTTTATAGAAAACTGTCGTTATTGACAGTTCGAAAAAAGTATTGAATTTGACTAGTTAGCAAGTACCCAATTATGACCAACAGAACAAAGAAAGGTTGCGTTCTCAAATACCACCACAGCTTAGGTACTAAGAAGCGTCCAGAACAGCTCAAAATAAGAACTACCCAAATTATAAAACTTAAAACGGTTTTTGACAAAAGAAAAGTATAGAAAACTGCATCTTCTGTAACCAACTCAGCTATTTATTAAATTCGAAACATAACATGTGACTCCTCTGGTGTTGCGGGTGTCCATGGGCGGTGCTGATCGCTTACCATCAGGTGATCCGTCTGCTCGTTTGACTCCTATTCCATAAAAAATAACAATCCACAGTTGCGTAGTTTACAACATCATCAACAGCCTATAAATGCCCACTGCTGACCAAAGCCCTCTTCTCACACGGAGAAGGTTTGAACATTAATCACCACGCTTGCTCACTGCGGATTGGCGATTTCAAACTTATAATTAGATATTATAAGCCCAGGTTTCCTCACGATATTTTCCTTCACCGTTTGTGTTTAAATAATCTTAGAAAGTACATACATATAACACGGAAAAAGTCACATTGTTACTTGCCATTGTAGGCTTCGAACACTCACCCTCATGAGAAGCGGGCATCTTAAACCTCTAGGCCACCACGGTTTTTTTTTTTAAGGGCCCGCCTGGGTGAGGCGGAAGGGAGTGTCAGACTCTTACTGACTAAAAACCACCCCGTTCCTTCTCTTGCACGTCGAGCCGGAGCCCCGGTTACCCGTTAGGTTCTTCGCGACTCCGAATCGGCAACAGCCCTATTGGGCCCCATCTGTGGTGGTCTGATGGCTCTTTGAGACAAAATGAGAATGACAACATTTTAACAAAAGTAAAACAGCGATTGATGGTTATAAAACTAAAAGCTGGTTGAATTAAAGCTATGCAAAGTGTCGTGGGATCGGTCCATGTAAGAACAACTCTTTGTGCGACAGTCAACCTAATAAAAGTCGCAGGGAACCGCTCGATGCCGGTCGCTACCAAGATCTGGAAGTCATTGGGTCGTACCAGTAGACTTCTTTTGACTGGTATGATGATGATGACGATCATAATTTAGAGGTAATTACTTAATCGACAACAGTATGTTACAGTCCAATTCTAGACTATATTCTCCTTCGCTTGGAGAAGTTTGCCATATTCTCCTTACTTGGCCGGTAAGAAATCACAGTTTTAAAGGATCTGGTTATTGCTGCCCAATCTCTGTCCATAACATAGCTTTAATAATAACGGAACTTGAATCAGCTACCGGTATATGTACACGTATACTTATCTATAACTTTATTGCAACTTCGTCCGTACAAGTACGTTCAACTGCAGTTTTGTCAAAATCAGCGTCGGAGTATGCAATCAGAAACACATTACCACCTCCACTTGAGTGCTGCGCGCCTAGTACCTACTGCCTAGCTATGCAATGGCGTACGTGTTTAAAAGTCTAGATACTTTATTAATGCCTATGCGTCTAGGTATTCGAATATCTCGTTTCTTTAGAAGTTTGAGTGTGATTGCTATGGATGAGGTCTTTAGTTTGATTCCCGGGTTGGGTAAAGTTTGTTATGCAGGTTTCTCTATATGTAAATTTCCAGTTATATTTGCATGCTGTGCAGTGTACAGTGTGCAGGTGCAGTTAACAAAAAGCTTGCCCTTCCTAAGCTAAAAACAGTCCGTGCTTAACAATCCACTGCCTTTTTTGAAAAGGAAATCATCGAATGACTTCTCCCGCCTTGGGTTAGGCGAGAGGGAGTGTCAGACTCTTACAGACTAAAACCACCCCGCTCCTACTCCTGCACTTCGAGCCAGATCCCCGGCAACCCGTTAGGCCTTCCGCGGCTCCGTATCAGGCATCAGCCCTACTGGACCTCATCTGTGGTGGTCTGATGGCTCCTTGAGGTGCGCGTGGAATGCGAACGACGTACGCACGGGTCTGGTCTGGTCGGGCAGCGAGCAACCCTTGGTCGCCGTCCGCAGACCCGCACTTACGGTGGCCGGAAATCATCCCATGATCTCTGACGCCCGGAGTGTCTCCTGCGACGGCTGGGGCGTGAGGAGATGCATTCCCTCACGCGCCCCGTCTCCTCCTTGGCTAGCATGACTGCTTCACAGAAGGAAGAAACAGCATCCCAGTTCCTCTCGCTCCGTACCATGGCCTGAACCAGAGCCGGACGCGAGAGGTCTGGAGTACGGGCCTACGTTAGAGGGTTAACTATATTATTATACATGTTTGAACAACCGATTGGCGATTCCAGTTTTTTATTTGAAAATTATAAATCAAGATTTCCTCACGAGGGTGTCCTTTTGTCTTGGGTGTCTATATAAACTTAGAAAGTATATAATTATAATTCGGAAAGTCACATTCGGACCCTAGTTACTAGCTGTTGATAAGATTAGGTAATGATTGAAAAAGAGTAACCTATGGAGTTTCTTGCTCGTTCTTCTCCATAGGAATCTACACCTTGGAATAAGCAAATAGCTTCACTTTTTTTGTTGACAATCAAAAGTACCTTTCTGATCTAATAGAAATAAATGACTTTGACTTGACTTTAACTTTAATGTTGATGAAAACCGTAGAGTACGCTGTTTTACAAAATCACGCTCAACAAGGTGAAACACAAGGATACTGGCCAATTTTGTTAGAACCAAACCTAAGTCCCTCCACGTAACTTAGTTCAATAAAAGTTTAAAAAGTTTGAATATTTAAAACATACGGAACCCGTGTCTGTAGCGAGTAGCTGGCAACACAATCTCTGTTAAATAATATAAGACAACGGACTTTAAAATGTGAGTTTAAGACCTTAGCTATGTTTTATTTACGTACATTATTTATAATGACGTATTTCGGGCGAAATAGGTACGAATAATATGGTATGAACCCCATGTAACACTGAATCCTTATGGCTATGTTGACTATGAAAGGGTTTTTTGACCAGTACCGTAACTACAGGGTGGCAAGACGGCAAAATGCCTCCAGCTGGAAGGGAGCCGGTTCAGAAGTTTTCATATGAATTTCTCTGTTTTTTTTCTTGGGAACGGGCGCTCAACTGATGAATTTTTTTTTTTCGTAAGTGTGGAAAATCATCGAATGACTGCTCCCGTCTAAGTGTCAGACTCTTACAGACTAAAAACCACCCCGTTCCTACTCCTGCACTTCGAGCCGGAGCCCACATGTCCTGAACGGTAAAGTTACGACACTGTCTAACTTATTATATTACTTATTTCTCTTGTGACATTGCTATAAGTAAATAAAATCAGATAGGAACCTGATTCTATTTAATTTTTAGTTCTTAATCTCCTGTTCATTTCTTTTTAGACACTACGATAAGAAGTGTTTTCGCTTTCAGCACAAAGTCGAAACATAGACACACGCGGTTGATTGTCACAAATTTGAGGCCGTAGTAACACAGTCGAGCCGGCCAATTCAAGCCAAATAATGTTAAAAAGAACTAGGTACCTCTTGCTTTAACTAAAGCTTCTAAGAATTGATCAATACAGGGTTCAAGACAATGTATTTTTACATCCCACAATCGTACAGATGCTGGGCAACAGATGCAGTTTATGGAAGTAAGTAGTTAGTTTAACGCGTCATAAAAACTTTTACTACAATATCGCCAGGTTCTGATCCCATTACAGACTGTATCGCGCTTGTTTGATTTAAAAAACAGGTATTATGCTGTAATTAGTTATGTTTTATGTAATAAAAGCTGCCTGTAGTAAGTATATTCATAACTAACTTCTGCCCGCGACTTCGTATGCGTTATCCCGTGTTTTCCTGTTCCCATTCGTCATTTTCGGTAAAAAGTAAAAAAGTACCTATTTAATTTATTAAAAAGTATCCTATGTCCGTCTCCTGGTTCTAATCTACCTCCCCACCATTTTTCATTGAAATCGATTTAGTCGTTCTTGAGTTATAAATAGTGTAACTAACACGACTTTCTTATATATATACTAGCTTCTGCCCGCGACTTCGTACGCGCAATCCCGATATTTCTCGGTACCGTTCTTGATTTTCAGTAAAAAGTAAAAAAAGTGTGGTAAAAAGTATCCTATGTCCGTCTCCTGGCTCTAAGCTACCTCCCTACCAATTTTCAGCCAAATCTGTTCTGCCGTTCTTGAGTTATAAGTGGTGTAACTAACACGACTTTCTTTTATATATATAGATAGGTATATACTTAGATTATCACTTTGTACCATAATATATTTCTTTACTTTTTTTATACGCTGCCCCACACTATGATTTTCTCCTGTGTCGTTGGTGCGTTTACAAATATACAAGTTCACATACACATGACACCCAAACCCGGAACTATCTGTGGATCTCACAAAGAGTTGTTCCGTGCGGGAATCGAACCCGTGACACGTTACATAGCAGCCAGTTGCTCAGCCACCGCACCAACCGTGAAGTCTATATTCCTAATACGTATTTTAAATCTTGCCGAATTTTCACTCATATTCTATTAACTGCCCATCTCTGAAAATATAAAGACTATTCTAAAACTATGTAACTAGGGAATTGTATTGTGAACCTGATCGTAAAAGAGTAACCTATGGAGTTTTTTGCTCGTTCTTCTTCTTGGGAATCTACACCTTGGAATAAGCAAATAGCTTCATTTTTATTTTTATCTTTTTTTGACGTTCAAAAGTGCCTTTCTGGTCTAATTGAAACAAATGATTTTTACTTTTTTTACATTAATGTAAACCATTTAATTGATATTTTTACCCAGATTTAAGGGATCGTCAGTATCTTGCATGGACAAACTGTCATTTGTCCTCAACAATCAGTAGGTTGAATGCACTCTCATTGAAGAAAGCACGGTTCATTCTTGGTTAGGCCTTCTCGAATTATATTAGAATGTCTTACATACTCTTGCTAGATATGAAATTACTTGGATCAAATAGAGGCTGAAAATCCCCGGCATGTTCATAAATATGAAAATGTTTGACCAAGTGCATAGGCAAGATTACACATACATAAGTAATGTGAATGCATTATAATTATATTTAAATTACAAGAAACATTAATCTATCATTTTTGCATATGTATTCATAACTACATGAAATATTATTTAGTACACAGTGAAATAATTTACAAAACCTTAATCTTCGTAAATTATATTACAAACTGACGTACATAAATACCAAATATTTATTCTAGCATATCGAACTATTTCAATACAGTAAAATATTCAAATAAAAATATTGCCCTCCCAGTTCGTCAGTTGTGAAAGTTGGTTAAAAACGCTACGCGTAGCGCCATCTAGTATGCGGTAGCGGCACTACGCGATAGCCAAAGTTAGCTAAATGTTGAAATTGTAGGAAAATAATATTAAAACTAAAGATTAGGTATGAAAACTATAAAAAATATTGTTTCCTATGCAATAAAATATAATAATTGGAAATAATATAAGTGTACCAAGGCACACAATCCACATAATTTATTATCGTTGGCATTGTGCAGCGTACATTACTTTATTAATGCACATTTTATTATTATTAAAATACTAGCGGGTTCGCACAGGTGTAATATGCACGTATTATACATATAAACCTTTTATAAGAATCACCCTACCTATAAAAAAGTCGCATCAAAATCCGTTGCGCAGTTTTAAAGATCTAAGCATACATAGGGACAGACAGACGGCGGATAGCGACTTTGTTTTATACTATGTAGTGATAAGCATAAATCTAAAATAAATAAATATTTTAGTAACACACGAAGGTAAACATTCTAGGGAGGTAGTTAGTCGCGGAGAACCTAACGGGTAACCGGGGCTCCGGCTCGACGTGCAGGAGAAGGAACGGGGTGGTTTTTAGTCAGTAAGAGTCTGACACTCCCTCCCGCCTCACTCAGGCGGGAGCAGTCTTTCGATAATTTTCCCTTTTTTTTTACTTTTTTTTTACATTTTCCTTAAAAAAAAAGGGCGAGGCGGGAGGTAGTCTCAGACTCTTACTGACTAAAAACCACCCCGTTCCTTCTCCTGCACGTCGAGCTGGAGCCCCGGTTACCCGTTAGGTTCTCCGCGACTCCGAAGGTAACATAGGTACTGCATATCCCTTATGGGATTTCTTGGTAGTAGGTTAGGTACCTACTAACTAGGGATGTGCTGTAACAGGCGTTGCACCGTGGGGGCTCCGAGGCAGGACTCTTCAAAGGACCCGGCGCCCCCCTTACAGGAACTGAGGGTGGCCACCGGGGTGGTTACCTCAATGGTACGAATCGCACACTCCTTAGTCTTTCTCTATAAAAAGCTAGACGCTTTTTACTACTATGTTACTTTTGAGTCACTGAAAGATACCGCGATACACATTATATACACTATTGATATGATAATTATGTAATGTCAGTCAGTTTGATTGTACTATTGGCGCAGTGGTTGGGCAACTGGCTACTGTGTTACGTGTCGTAGATACAGTTTCATGAAATTACAACAGACTGATATGATTTTTGTTTTAATGTCAATTATAATTACCTTATTAATGGCTTCATCATCATCATCAACAGCCTATAAATGCCCACTGCTGGGCAAAGCCTCTTCTCACACGGAGAAGGTTAGAGCATTAATCACCACGCTTGCTCAATGCGGGTTGGCGATTTCAAACTTATAATTAGAAATTAGAAGTCCAGGTTTCCTCACGATGTTTTTCCTTCACCGTTTGTCAGTGGTGTCTAAATAATCTTAGAAAGTACATATAACTCGGAAAAAGTCACATTGGTACTTGCCGTTGGTAGGTTTCGAACTCGCACCCTCATGCATGAGAAGTGGGCATCTTAAACCTCCGGGCCACCACGACACATAATGCTATGAGACAAAAATTTTGGTCGTCATCTCTCGTACTATTATAATACTTATGACGCACTCGTTATACCTCTGGAATAACAGGCAGTACCGTCTTTAGCCAAAAGGGCACTCCGGGCCCGTGCCTAGGGCCTCCATCCTCAGGGGGTCCGAAGGTCCACTACATGTTGTGCGACAACCACGGAGTCAATCTTTGTGTGATCCACAAATTGTTGATTCGAATCTGGGTGTCATGTGTATGTGAACTTGTGTTTGTAAATGCAGCCACGACACAGGAGAAAATCCTAGTAAAAAGATACATTCAAAAGGGCCCGAATTGAGTACTTACAAACTAGTCAAATTCAATACTTTTTTCGTACTGTCAAAAACGACAGTTTTCTAAGAATTTTGTGCGAGATTGTGTATTGTGACGTCACGTTTTTTAGCGTTAAACAGCGTACTTATTTCTTAAAAATTTGCTGGAATAATACTAAAATTAAGTTGGTCATAAAATCAATTAATGAAAGTGTGATTATTTTAAACATTTTATTGTATTGGACAGTCGAAATAATTTATTTTTGATTAAGGCAAGTACCCGATTATTGTGTGCTCAAGGGCCCCAGTAGTTACAGGTGTACACCTGTAATCAGGGCCGTCGTAGGCTACAGCAACCGCTTATCTTCAGCCGTGCCGTAAGCTATATTGAAACTGATACTATTAGTATCTATAAATAAATAATTAGAGACAGCCAACAGAAGTTAGAACTATTAGAGGACATCTGCCCATACCCTTAGAGAAAACAAGCGCAATGTTATTTAAACACAAAAAAGAAACCTTCCACGGGAACAAGCAATGCAAGACACTGCTATCTTCAACAAAAATATACGTATGCATGTAGTTTTTAATGGCGGCGCGATCAAAGCGTCGCGGCTTGCGCACGCGCATAGCACATTGTACGCTAATGCGCGCATTGACGATGGACCCGGTGAAGGAGTCCGTCGCATGCGCATCGCACCGACGGACAGACCTCATTGTGAAATAACGTAGTAAATTTCATTGTATATCCCTTTTTTGTTATTTAAATCTATTTTATTATGAATATTGTACGTTTTTCTTTGTACATATTTATATGAGCTTATGTAAAACTAGTTTTAAGCTGTGAGCTACTACTTCGTTCCCATGGGAATCATTTTGTCGGCATAAAACTGCTTTGCACACATTAAGTACTTACCTTATTAAAATCTTTTACTATATGTGTAAATACCTAACAATATACCCGTTCAGCCATTTTAATTTCTTTAAGCAAACAATGTTACAATTAATTAGAAGTTTGCTTTACCCATTGGCTTTACGGACACCGCGAATCCTCAAGATTTTATCTAGGTAGTACTACATAGATACAGACATAACATAACATCACGCCTTTTATCTCCGAAGGGGCACGGAGATGCACATTACGGCACTTAATGCCACTGTACCATGTAATACACACTTTTCACTATTTATGTAATGAGACCCATGTAATAGGGGATGAGCCTATTGCCATATACCGGGCACAGTTCCAGACTTCGTGCTACCACTGAGAATTTTAAAAACCCAGTAATACTTTGCCCGAGTCGGTAATCGAACCCAAGCCCCCTTGCCCGGCAGTCGGTATCGGCAGTAGATACAGACTTAACTGAATATAATATTACAGTTACATTTCCTGTAGCTAATCTTCAAAATTAAATATTGAAATGAATACAAACCTGAAACATGGTCAAGAAAATCAGCGACCCGACATCATTTGTTGGTGCCGTATCACATCACATACATCAACAGCCTATAAATGGCCACTACTGACCAAAAGAAGACCTCTTCTCGCACAAAGAAGGTTTGAGTATTAATCACCATGCTTGCTCAATACGCCTTGAGTTGAGTACCAAATCAGGGCCTTTAGCCAAACGCCACTTTAGCGCTTGTCTACAGAGAGAGTAGAAATCAAAATGTATGGGGATGACACTGACAAGTGTCATTTACGTCAATTGACTGAGACTGCACGGTTGGTGCGGTGGCTGGGCAACCGGCTGTCGTGCAACGTGTCGAGGGTTCGATTCCCGCACGGAACTACACTTTGTGTGATCCACAAATTGTTGTTTCGGGTCTGGATGTCATTGTGTATGTGAACTTGTATGTTTGTAAACGCACCCACGACACAGGAGATAATCCTAGTGTGGGGCAACGTTTTTTAAAAAATCCATATAATTTGGTTTTTTATTCTACATGTAGATAAGCGCTAAATGACATTTGGCTACAGCTGCAGGATCTACTAAATACATCTTTTACCAGAGACTTTCCTCAAGATATCTTCAACCAGCACGCAGGTGTTATACCTCATAATATTACCAGACTACAAAACAAAAGGTTTACTAATAATTATTTTAATTTAAACATCTCTGTGGCTCGCAGCGGTCATCTAAACGGATCACAATACGCCGCAAGCGATTTTATAATTATCGGCCGCCATTTTAAAGTGTCAACAAAAAATACTATTAATACTTATGTTAATTTTAAACGAAATTACTATAAGCGGATTAATGATGTCTTTAAAAAATATATAGATGTATGTATGGAACCCTTACACGTCCTAATCTAGCTGAAAGCCTAGAGCACCGTTAAATTTTTCGAAGATTTAATTGCGATTTCCTGTCGCCTGCCAAGTGTGGGGGTTTTAGTAAATGACCCTGTTATAAGGGGGTCACATTTAGTACCTAGTTATGATGATGGAACTCTAGCTTTGTTTCTGCATTTCTTCTCACTAGTCAGTTAGGAAATGTCGACCTCATCGTTCGCTTGATAAAATTGACGTGTAAAAGTGCTGCCTTGTAGCCTATTTGCAGAAATAAATTCACTTGTTTCACTTGTTTCAGCAATAACCGCATCAAACTTAGGTTTAAAATTAGAATGCTTATAGTGGACATGCAAAAGCTATGGTGTTGAATTTTTAAATTAATGATCACTAAATAACTTCAAAAGTATTCCCAGTCTTTTACTTAAATAGCTCCAGAATTTACTAGTATTTCACAAACACCTACAATCCTTACGTAATAGCATTGCTAATTGCTAAAATAATCAGCAATGAGCAATCCCATTAGCCATACAGCATTGTGTACAATCAAGACAAAAGAAGTCTCAATAAATCCTCTGCATCAAAATCACAGAAAAAAAAACAAAAAACTAAAAACAAAAAAGAACAAAAAATAAATTTGAAACCATCTATCTCAAAAAAGTATCCAAAGACAATATCGGTTCGTCCATTAACGTTGAAAAATTAGAATAAGATTAAAAAATATACAATTTTAATTAGTAAAATCTGAGTGGGGTCGTTGTACTTAATAACAAAAGCGTTCAATAACGTCGAACCCTCTACCCGTGGACTATGCGTCTCATAATGATGGCGCGTCTTAATTTTTAATATTTTTTTCAAAGCCGTCCATTAAAACCTTCATTCAGAATGAGGCATCATTTTCGCGCCCACGCCAGAGTGCTTAGAAAAAAATGGCGCGGATTTTGCAACAGTGTTGCTAGTTTAGAATCGTTTGGTTTGGTTTTGAATCGTCTTTGCTGGTTTGATTTTTTTTTAAAGTAAATGGGTATCCGCCTTACTTAATCTTTTGCCGTCAATTGATATTAATACTCGCAGAGATTTGCAGTTATATCACTATAGAGCCCGAGACCTAGAAAGAATGAAGTACCTACCTACGATTTCTTTTAAAAAAAAATAGTTTAACATTGCCTTACCTATGTACTGAAATATAGGGCCATCATGTTGGTCTCAGAAAATCGATTAGAAAGAAAGACAGAAAACGTTTTCAAAAACACAGGATCACTTAATAGCAGTACCTACGTGCTTATATAATCTTCTCTTAATATCCCTTATTCAAAAAATGGCACTAAGACCACATTAATTACCCATAAAACACTTCATTCTCATTACCTCCCCCAGTATCTGATCAACCTTCTCAAATTATAACCAGAAAATCACTGTCCTCCATCCTTTTCTAACTTTGTAATTAAAGTATTGCATCTCTTTCTAGCTATAATAAAAGTAAATCGTTTTTAAATGCATAGGATTGGCGTTAGGTGCAAGGTAGGTAAGGAGTAATTTACTGGGTCGAAATCTCATTATTAGTGTTACCATAATACAAAAAAAAACTTCATACTTTATCTTTATATGTTTATAACATTTTTGCTTCGTTACAATATGTGTGTCAATATATCGTTAAACTGGCTTTATGTTGGTGCGCTAATTTAGAATGGTTTTAATTAGCTTTTAATTTTAAGTGCCACTTTTAAATTTACTTTTTGCTTTTTTAAATGTTTTCTTTATTCGCTTGATTGATTATAAGATTCGCTTGATTGAGTCAAAGATACCTATACATGCCTAATTTAAAATTAACCGATTATTATTTACTTAACATGTTCAAGAAACTTGTAAATAAATAAGTCAAATCAATCATTAAAAGTTTGCGAAGTCTCAAAACGAGGCCCTCACCTGCAGCCAACGTGCACGGACCTCACTCAATCAGAAATACACCGATCAAAATGCAAATGGCTGACATTTTATTCATTTTGCGGACGCAGGTACGATGCACCATAAACTGCCTACAAATTATACATTGCTTTTATTTTTAATTGCTACGGACGAGCCACCGTCTTCGCCAGCGGCAGCGGCCTCCCTGACCCTTCTATTTTTGAATTATGGCGCGCCGACACGTGATTGGCCGGTGTAGAAGCGTTCGTTCAGTACTTTGTATTTATTAGCGATGCGTTCATATGGGGGTGGAGATAAAATCTAAAATGAAATACCTAATTGCATTCAAAGCTGGCTGTTCTGTATTTATGATGGCGTCATTCAGTGGCCGTCATTAATGGGGATCGTGACCGATTCTGCTGATACGCTTCAAGGTTTTGTTTTGCGATTTCTTGAATGATGTTTATTCCGGTTTATTTTACATAGGTACTATAGTTGTAGACTTTTAAGCTTTTGTAACGGATTGAACAATAATTAAATGAGTCAGTCAGGTATGAGTTTCTCGTTATAAAATTATTACGGTCGCTACTGTGTATGTCATATGCATACGAAACCTTGGAACTGCCATTTATCAATTAGTAGGACCCAGTTACAGTTATAACTAAGTATCTACTTAATCCAAGTTAAGATAATAATTAATTAATTACATAACAACATAACATCACGCCTTTTTATCCCCGAAGGGGTAGGCAGAGGTGCACATTTCGGCGTTTAATGCCACTGTACAATGTAACACCCACTTTTCACTATTTATGAGTCCCATGTAATAGGAGGTGAGCCTATTGCCATATACCGGGCACATTCCCAGACTCTGTGCTACTATTGACATTTTTAATACTTTGCCCGACCCGGGAATCGAACTCGAGACCCCTTGCCCGGCAGTCGCACTTGCGACCACTCGGCCAAAGAGGCAGTCAATTAATTAATTTAACAACCATAACATCACCTAGAGCCCGATTATGGGACAGCACAGTACATATGACAGATATCGGGTAAAAAAGCTCTCTGATAAACCAGAGCCTTTCAAACGGCGATCCTCAAACTGCTTGCCAAGTCGTGGCAAGCGTGGCGATGGCTGGCATTATTTGGCAGGCCGTGTGTTAGTTAACCTTCTTAATGTAGGAGAGGTAGTGTACCCCACATTCTGACAGAGCTGACTGGACTATGATAGACACTTAATGAGTGATATATTAACTTCCTAACATGTAGGTAATACCTGAAAATTAATTAATATTCATGTAAATCATTATCAACAGCCTATAAGTAACCACTGCTGACCAAATGCCTCTTATCGCACTGAGAAGGTTTGATTAATCGCCACGCTTGCTCATTGCGGGTTGGCGATTTCAAACTTATAATTAGAAATTAAACACCCAGGTGTCCTCACGATGTTGTCCTTTACATTTGTCAGTGGTGTCTAGATAATCATACTAAGTACATATAACCCGGAAAAGTCACACTGGTACTGGCCGTTGGTAGGTTTCGAACCCGCACTCACATGCAGGCGTCTTTTGCACCACGACAGTTATTCATGTAAATAGTACCTAGTAGTAGTATTTTTCAGAAAGTTTCAAATTCAAATTCAAATTCATTTATTGTTTGTTACATGTTGACAATAGATGTTATATATACATACATACATACATAACATCACGCCTTTTATCCCCGAAGGGGTAGGCAGAGGTGCACATAGAAGTAACACCCACTTTTCACTATTTATGTTATGAGTCCTATGTAATAGGGGGTGAGCGTATTGCCATATACCGGGCACATTTCCAGACTCCGTGCTACTACTGAGATTTTTAAAAAACCCCAGTAAAACTTTGCCCGACCCGGGAATCGAACCCGAGACCCCTTGCCCGGCAGTCGCACTTGCGACCACTCGGCCAATGTTATATATATTAGAGGTATAATAGTAGCATAGTAACATACCTATAAGGTGTACAATAGTTTATGTTATTTGGATTAGTTTATGAATTGATACATTTAAGCATCGAGATATAAAGTAACAGAGGCCTTAATTTAAGGCCTCTGTTACTCTATATCACTATATCGGCGCTCTGATTGGTTGTTTCATTAGAGCCGGCCAATCAGAGCGCAGAACGCATACTCCTTTCGAATACTTTATACGTAAATCAAATTCGTACTAAGGCCTCAAAACTAATGATTAGATAGCGATTAGCCCAAATCGCTGATAAAATAACTTGATACTAATATAGGCCAAATACAAACATGAGCGTTCATATTTAAGTTCTCGCATATTCAGCAACATGTTAAGTATTAAAAACATGTAGGTAAACAAAGCGAATTAACTTATTTTATATTTTTATTTTCCTCATTTCACATTACATCAGTAGGTTCGTCCACATAAATATGATATCTTATACCGTAATCACTTTTTAGAACGTACCTACTTAAAAAACTTCTTATGTTAACCTAAACTATGCCTTGCGTGGAAAAGTATAATTGGGTCTCTCATTTAGATCATTACAATTTCATATGTAACCAAATTTTGGATAATAACACATTACCTAACGCTTTCCGGTCGGGTAAAGAATCAGGTTGAAAGTACGCGCGGACAATCTAATTCGACTTCGTTCGGAAACAGCAACAAGTCTGTCAAAACTTGTAACAAATAATTGTTGACTGATAATGATGTAAAGAACACAAATGTACTTCTAAACCGCATGTTATATACAAAATAAATTATTGCACTGCGTTTTTTTTTTATGAAGTATGCTATTTTTTGAAGAATGTTGTTTCACTGTGTGTCTGTCGCGAGTGTAGAAACATTCACGTTTCTGAACGACTCAAAGCTAATGTCAAAAACTCAAAATACAGAATGACATAACCACTGTGCAGTGCGCGAGGTTGAGTGTTTTTAAATTAAATGCGTGATTAAAATTAAATTTATTACATTTTAAAGTATTACACAATAAACTCAGTGGCCATGTCGTACGCCCTTATCCGTCATTTACGCCGTACGGCATTATTATCACAACAAATTCGAGTCGAATCCACTATGACGAGCTTGACTCCGGAAGACATCATATTTCGGCCTCCTATGGCTCAATGGGGCAAAGTTATCAGAGAAGCCGAGAAGATAGTTGGATATCCGACCTCTTTCATGAACCTGCGATGGCTATTAAGCGACGAATTCGCCAATTTAGCGATGCATTTGCGCACAGTTGTAAGTACATAAAACTTGTTATCTCTCGTAAAAAATTGAATTAAATTTCATTTTATTAGTATTATAATACTCGTATACTGGTGACATTATTATATTATGGTCATATAAGCTGTAAATGTCAAGGTTTATGTCATAAAATTAATTATTATGTAATAGTATTAGTGTTTAGTGTTTGGCCATGTGATGGGCAAGGTTATTTCCTGTTCAACAAATTATTAGATACAATAACAACATAGACAAGTTCCGCGTCTCTCAATGATGTTATAGGCTCAATGTTGCAATTTAATATGACCTTAATTCAATATTTTAAAGTCAAAATTAATTCATTTCAATTGTTTCTACTTGACATTGGTAATTTATTTAATGAATAAAACATACGTTTTTAGGTATTCCGATGTCAATTTTGAGGACAGTTACACTATTGGGCAAATTAGTTCCATAATAAATAAACTGTTAAATGCATTTAAAGAATACAAATAAATGTTTTTAACTCGTCGAGTACCGTATTTATAGACACAATTAAAGAACAATAGGTCGCGGTCACCGGTGACCGCTTGGTGTTTGACAGTTTAATTGTCCAATTTAACCTGTTGAAATATCATCCTCTAAATTTGTCCATACAAAAGTAGTCTCTAAGCATCGGAAATAAGGTCTATAACGTAGTCAGTGGAGAGTGGTCATTCTATTTACAATAGTTAAATACAGTATACAGTGATCTGATAGCTGTTAACAAAAGCTAAATAATAAATAGAATCTGTAATGAATCTTATAAAAAATTTTCAAACTAAATATTTCTCTCCAGGTTGGCATGAATCACCCCATCGTCAAGACCGCAAAGATGCTCCTACACAATGAACACAACAACCTGCAACCCTGGGGCCTCATCATACTCCTACTGTCCAAGGCAGTCAACCCACCAACATCACTCCTAACCAGCACAGTTACGCAAAACCAGAGAATATTAGCCGAACTCACAGAAATGATACGAACAGGACACTATGTACACCGAGGCTTACTAAACATACCACCGAGTGACCGAAACAAAAGTTGTGACTCATCAATATTTGCCAACAAAATAGCTATCCTTATTGGAGACTATTTACTTGTAACTGCTAATGGAATGTTGGCTAGGCTAAAACATCAAGACCTTTCATACTTAATTTCTACTGCTTTACGTGATATAAGTGAAGGAGAGTTTTATGGGCATAGAGATGCACAAAACATGCCCGTACCAGGCAAACCGGTGCAGAACACAAGGGATGTGTATGAGATATGCAGTGACACATTACCATTAGAAGTGAAAGATGTTCTCGGTTCACCGGTAAGGGAATGGACATTACGGTCAATGTATAACGGAGGATCACTGTTTGGTAGAGGCTGTCAGGGCGCTCTAGTACTAGGCGAACATGACTTAAAGAAGCAGGAAACCGCTTACAAATTCGGCTGCCATCTTTGTTTAGCATGGCAAGCAGCGACCGAAGTACAAAAGATGACATCGGACAAAGATTCCTTCTCTATAGTAAGTGCACCAGTTTTATTTGCTATTAACGAAAAACCTCATTTATACGAACTTGTAGCGAATATACAGAATATTACAGAGGTGGATTTAGAAGTATTGAAAACTGAGGTCTTAAACACAGATGCTATAGAACGGACTCGGTTATTGTATACAGAGCATGCGGATAAAGCGAAGACTTACGTTGAAGAGTTCGGTGACTGTCAATCAGTAGACACTATAAAACAGATGATTTATACATTGTAGTGAAAGTTATAGGTTAAATTATATTATAGACCTTTTTCAGGAATTGAAATATTAGTTGTTAAGACGGTGAGTGCTTCTCTGTTTTACAGGAGATGTGATTGTTGAATGAATGTTAAATATTAATAGAGATGACACTATAAAAAGGCATCGATGTTGTATTATTGTTATTCTATTTACAACTACAGAAAAAGAATATGATATTCAATGTTGATTTTAAAGTTTACAGTATACCGATACTTTAATATTGCTCTGCATAAATATGTATGTATATATGTACCTAACTAACATAAAATACAATCACATATTCACACTAAACCTTGAAATTGAAACTGTTTGTTCTAATTTAAACCTTATTATTATTCGGCTTTAGACATAAATTGCAATGGCATTATAAATACACTGAGTAGTAAATGGAACAGTTTTAAATTTTTATAATTGTGTTTAAAAATTAATTAAATCAACATATCAGTTTGTATTTAAGTATGTGTACTGTTGTACTTTGGTATTTATTTTTTATTTAACGCTTATGCTCACAGCTTAATTGTTTCTTATTTGAACATGTTGTTTACATAACATAACATAACATCACACCTTTTATGCCTCGCTGGCCGAGTGGTCGCAAGTGCCACTGCTGGGTAAGGCGTCTCAAGTTTGATTCCTGGTCAGGCAAAATATTACTGAGTTTTTTAAAACTTCTCAGTAGAGTAGCATTGAGTCTGGAATTGTACAATGGCATTAATGCCGTAATGTGCACCCCTTCGGGGGTAAAAGGCGTGATTTTATATTATGTTAATTATCAGTACATAGTGAATTCGTCTGTTAACTGTTCCTAAGACCGGAGTCTCGACATTGGTAACATTAATTTGAAAAATCAATCGTAAAGTCGTGAATTTTGTCAATAAACTTTCAACCTTACAGTTTTATGATTAAAGTAGAAAATTCATTAATAGAAATTCACGATTAATGACAGAATTTTGTCGAGACTTCAATATTGACCTTGAAAATAGAGAAAAGTATACCTATGTATTATAGTTTTAAGTTTACCTACCCCATAAGGGAACAGTGTGATATAATTATATTTGTTATATTTGCTTTACACAAATATTGTTATTTGAAAATCTTTATAATCATTAATTTATGGATCAGTTCGACAATTCAATGTAAATTAAATGGTTTTGTTAAGACATTGTTGTATAAAACCTAATTTTGAAGTGAAATGTAAATTCTCCTCATTCTATGAGTTCAGTGAACCATCAGTTGGGGTCATCCATTTACAAATGCGTTATTCGCCTTTCGGGGATTAGGAATTTGAGAATTGTTGGGGATTCAGGGATTGTAGTGATTGGGGAAGGGGGATAATTGCGCCTCCGGTAACCTCATTCACACGACAAAACACAACGGAAGCGTTGTATCACGTCGGTTTTCTGTGAGGCCGTGGTATGACTCTGGTCGAGCCGGTCCATTCGTGCCGGCCGAAGCATGGCTCTCCTACACTTAAAACCGCACCAATGATTACTGATTACTGTCTTTGTACTCAATCAAACTTTATTTTCTTTCCTGCATGCTAAATAACTTGGCCAACCTGACCTAACCTGTACACAATAATCGGAATTTAAATAAAATAGAAAAAATGTTCTGTGTTCAAAACTAAGTTTCAGAGAGTTTAGTACGAGTTTCGCTCGTTCAGCTCTCTGATTGGCCGGCTTATATGGACCAACCAATGAAAGTGGCAAGCACTCGTTTCGATTACTTTCTACGAAAAACAATATTGTACTAAGGCTTTAGACACATTGTTTTATTTCCTTCACTTAAGATACAGTTTACACGCTGCGCTCCACGACTAAAATCATTGACGTTGGCCCTAAAGACGCAGGCTTTAAGTGGAACTGGGCTGGTCATGTGTTCCGCATGTCAGACGAGCAGTGGGCAAAACTTACTACTGAGTGGAGTCCACTCAACGTCAGTAGACGTCGCGGCAGGCCCAAAAGGAGATGGCGGGACGAATTAGACATCTATGACAAGGATTGGCCGCAAAAAGCTTTACATAGAGAGGAGTGGAAGGAGGGTAGGGAGGCCTTTGCCCTGCAGTGGGACGATCATGGCTGAAAATAAATAAATAAAATAATGTCGTAACGATAAAAGAAACTCCTTTGTTTGGAAGTAGGTTTAAAGTCATACGATTTGAAATCGTTTATATATGTTTTCGTAGTAGCTACGCCGTAGCACACGACGACTGTAGCAACATTTTTAATTATATTACCAACTTATAATTTTGTTTTGTACTTTAATATTCCTTTTTATTATTAAGATAAAAATGGCGCTAATAATTGTGATTTGTTTCCAAATGTCGCTTAGAATTAGTTTATTTGTTTAAGCATTTATTATAATTGTTATATATAATTTAATTATTTAAAACCTCTATACAGTAGACAACGGTTTTCTTAGCCATAAACGATAATTTTGTCTTATAACGTTGCATGCAACATGACATGTTACAAGTTGCTCATATTTTGTTGCATGTTGCTGTTCTATCATATGTTGCAATAGTTATCTCCATGCATTGTCTTATTCTTGTGTCATGCTCTATTACAATAATGTAATCTTTTACATTTTTAACGTTACTTTACAAATAAATGAACTTATATTTATTTAATATTGCAAATTGGTGACTGCACGGTTGGTGCGGTGGCTGGGCAACCGGCTGCCGTGCAACGTGTCGCGGGTTCGATTCCCGCACGGAACAACACTTTGTGTGATCCACAAATTTTTGTTTCGGGTCTGGGTGTCATGTGTATGTGAACTTGTATGTTTGTAAACGCACCCACGACACAGGAGATAATCCTAGTGTGGGGCAACGATTTAAAAAAAAAAATTACGATTAATTATATGCTAGACACTTTGTTACGCAACACGTTCTGCAACAGGGAACATTTTGTCTACTGTTGATTGAGGCTTAACTTATTGTTTTAAAATCATTGTTTTAAAGCTATTAGTTGTAAGTTAAGTTAACAATTTGTTACCTATAGCTGTTACATTTGTGAGAATTATATGGATTTTAACTTTTTTAATATGTTGGTTTTACTTACACGAGAATCCGAGTGGGTACAATATCTAAGTATTAGTTAATTATGATGGCAGAAGTTATAGTTTTAATATTTCTGTGCACAAACCCCTTTTTAAAGCTGTCCTGTTTTTGTGTGATCCACAAATATTTGTTTCGGGTTTGGGTGTCATGTGTATGTGAACTTGTATGTTTATAAACGTACCCATGACACAGATTATAAGTCAGTGTTTCCACATTTTTTATTAGTTGTCTTACTGTTAAGTATTAAAATTCAAGTAAAGTACGTCCATGCTAGCTAGTTCCAAAAAGTATTAGGTAGTATTAGGTAAAAACTATTAGGTAGTTGTAGCAACTGATACAGCAACAATCATGTCCGCCAAAATACCCGGCGCTATGTTACATAGAGGTCAATTCTCCGAATATTGCGTGAAAATATTAATTTCATTCTGCAACATGTTCGCGCCGTGATCAGGAAGCTCACATTTGACATTTGAATGGCGTACACTAATAATGTTATTAAAATACATTCTATTTGCTGAACGCGAGGTAATTTTGTGATTAGTGTCAGCTGTATTAAATGCTTTAATAAAATTATTTGGTACACGTTCTGTAGCTCTCTATTCTCTATTCTGATATCGTATTTTAAAAGAGTGAAGTAAGGTTGAATTGGCGTATAAATACGTAAGTCCTGGCTTGTAAACTAAAGAATCTTGTACCATTATTTTCGTGTGCAATCAAAACAGGCTTTAATAACCGGTAAAATAAAAATACAAGCAACAACATGTAATAAATACCTTTTATTTATCACTCGATATATTGTAGCGTTTCCCCATGTATCGTGATGGCCATCTTCTGTAATGCAGCGCTCGCGTCTTCACCGGGGAACATCTTCGCGTACTTCAGCACAGACTCAAACTCATTATCCAGGAGCTTCATCAAATATTCCATGGACCTCGTAGTCCTAACAGAATAGTGTAGCTGTTTGAATTCAACGGGAGTTTTCTCTACCTTCGATTCAAAAATATGGCCGTAAATCGTAGGGTACTCCCATAGGGCGATTGTGGTCGGTGCCCCAACCAGGGAGTAGGAATATGGATGCGTGAAGAAGTCTTTCACGTCTAAATACAGTTGCCATAGCAACGCCAGATGCCCTCCAAGTATGTAGGCGTTCTTCTCCACCTCAGGACCTCGGTTAGCGAGCTTCATGGCGCCCTGGCATCCCTTGGCGAGGATACTGCCTGACATGAGCATGGTCCGTAGTTTCCACTCGGCTATACCACGGCCGAGGAAGTCGTTTGAACCTAATGGCTGTAGGTTGTCCTCATTTTCCCAGTCGTAGTGAGCTTCTTCATCTTCAGCTTAAATAGAAAAGTAGAATTTACATTCCAGCTCCTAATACAATAAAACTTTTGAAGACGACGCATATGACATCGGTTTATGGTTAACCAAATTATTACCTTTTGGCAGTGTAGGTATGGGATTGCCGTCATTATCATGGTTTCCAAACGCGTCACCTTCCACCAGGTCGCGAAGGCCAGTGGAGATGAGCTCCGTCACCTCGTTGTTTCGGAGACCACCCAAGTGCTGCAAACATGTCGCCAAGAGGAAGTCTCCTGCAATAAAGCAGATGAGTCAGCGAATGTTAATCATCCACAAATCTATAAGACTTTTTAACGAATTCCTGACTGCGGTTTTCTTAGTGGCAATGGTAATATGGAAATAGCTCAAATCAGCATAGCTAAACTGTGGCGTAATTTTAATAATTTATGAAAAGTCTACCTAAGTAAATACATACTTAATAATACAAATCACGGTAACCGCTTACCATCAGCTGGGCCGTGTGCTTTTTTGCCACCGTCGTGGTATAAAAAAAATCTTACAATCATCATCGACATCATAATTAGTCACAAGACATCTATAACTGCTGCAAATGGGCGCATAGGCGCTTCCTCCAATGACACAAATATGACTCGATCATTAATCCCATACCTGTCAACAGCACGATCTTGTTCCCATACAGCAGGTCCTTGTACTTGTCTCCTTGGTCCCCCTTCTTCTGAAGATTTACCATGGCCTTGTGTATCATATGACCTGTCCTTTTCATCTCTACTATCTCCGCCAAAGCCCTCTGAGAGTGCAGCACTCCGGAGTCATAGAGATCTCTTGTGAAGTTCTTAGTGTCGAAACCAGCGGCTTTGGATACCAGTAGGATGATCAGACCGACTGACTGAAGGTTGCTCTTCGATCCTACGAGCAGATTCTTCGCTGATTTTAGAACTGGATGGTTGCTACCGACCTGTGGATGAATATGAATACGTCTTGTTGTATCGAAAGGTGTTTGCTTGTGTTTCGTTGTTTTATTCTCCGCTTTTTTTGTGATCTAGTACTTATATTCCACCCTTCCTTATACCCATGGAATCAATTAGGTCATTCACGAGTCTGCATATTGTCTGCACCCTTAAATTTTTTTAACTTTCAATTGGAACTAAAGTTTTTTTATGATTGATATTTTATTCTCATTACGTCGTATGATTTACTGCTGTTGTTGTTATGTATTATTAGCTTTTACCCGCTTTACCCGCGTATTCCTGTTCCACCCCATGAAAGCATTTAATCGGGATAAAAAGTCCAAACACTTAAGTCAGCCCATACCCTGCCTATACAAAATATCATCAACATCCGTTCAGTAGTTTCAGCGTAATTGACGGACAAACATCTAAACAAATAACTTTCACATTTATAATATTTATTAGTGTGACCTACCCATTGTCATAGTATAACCTACTTTGTTCTTTATACTATGCCATTGTTGAATGAATTTTAAAAACTCCAGTAAAATATTGAACAAGAAATCAAGCAATTTCTCGTTTATAAGTTAACTAGCTTTTACCCGCGGCTTCTCTCGCGTCACAAAAGGATAAAAAGTAGCCTATGTAATATATACCAATACACACAGCGCCATCTATACCAATACTTTTGTTTTCCCTCGGGAATATTTATTTTTTCCGGGATAAAAAGTACCCTATTATTTAATCCGGACTTCGAACTTTACGTCTGCAAAAATTCAAAGCAATCGGTTTAGTAGTTACGGCGTGAAAGCGGAACAAACAAACAAACTCACTTTCTGATTTATAATATTAATAATAAGGATAGAAATGGTAAACAAATTATCAACTGACCAGTTTGCGTAAATGTATGGCCGTACTAGCGATCTCGTCGTTGAACAGCCAGCGGAGGTTGAGGAAGGAGGTCGGATATCCGACGATCTGCTCCGCCTCAGTGATGACGTCACGCCAGTCTATCTCCTCCTGCCGGCCTAGGCCGAGACCGCTGCAGCTACGAGACTGCGTGAGACTGAGAAGAGAAAGAAAGGAAATAAATGAACTTTAAGTAGACTCTTCTTCTGTGATTGACTAAACCGACACCTAAGAAATGACAAACGAACGAACGTATTTTATTATTAGTAGACGTACCAGGTACCCACCTACCCAGGGACGTCTTTGACTACGCCGGGGCAGCACATTTGGATTTTCTCCTGTGTCGTGGGTGCATTTACAAACATACTACAAGTTCACATACACATGACACCCAGACACCGAAACAATAATTTATGGATCACACAAAGGTTTTCCCTGTACGGGAATCGAACCTGCTACACGTTGCGGGGCCTCCGGTTGCCACACAACGTGTAGCGGGCAACCGTTGTAGAAATTATCGGGACCTTCGGGGCCCCCTGAGAGGGGGGACCCTTTTTTTTGAGCGGGGAAAATCATTCAATGTCTTCTCCCGCCTGGGTGAGGCGGGAGGGAGTGTCAGACTCTTACTGACTAAAAACCACCTCGTTCCTACTCCTGCACTTCGAGCCGAAGCCCCGGCAACCCGTTAAGTCTTCCGCGGCTTTGTATCGGCATCAGCTTTGTTAGGCCCCATCTATGGTGGTCTGATGGCTCCATGAGGCGCGCGCGGAACGCGACGCGCCGTACGCTCGGGGAGGAGGGGGACCCTGGGCACGGGCCCCGAGTGCCCTTAAGAAGGTTATACACGCTAGGTTATGCATGATGGTTATAACTGTGCATGCAAAACCGAAAAGCATAACCGAGCACCGATGCACCGATAACTGTACAGTTTAATCACACACACGCTAGGGCTTGCCTGTCGGTTACGCATGCACGGCTAAAACCATCATTCAAAACCTTTTTTTTTGAGGGGGGAAAATCATCCAATGACTTCTCCCGCCTGGGTGAGGCGGGAGGGAGTGTCAGACTCTTACTGACTAAAAACCACCCCGTTTCTAGTCTTCCGCGGCTCCGTATCGGCATCAGCCCTGTTAGGCCCCATCTGTGGTGGTCTGATGGATAATGCAAAACCTAGCGTGTATGGCCTCCTTTACCTTATGGTAAAGACGGTACTACACCTGCCTTTTTCTCCTATTGCAATAAGTGAGTTGACTTAGTAGTGTTTTAGATCATATTATTTTTTTAAATAAGTAGGCAGTTAGAAGTAGGTAGGTACTTACCTAATACAATTGTAAGATCAAATTTTATGGTACCTAATTTTACCATTATTAAATTCAATTTTAATTTTTTATTCGAGTGTGGAACGTAATATAGAATCACGTTTGTACGACACTACTGGATGCAGAAAGCATGGCTCATAGAAATGTCTATTCTCAGAAAGCACGTTTCGCCGAAAACTTTATTGTTAGAAAATATTGTTCGTAGATATCTCGTTCCATAGAAAGCACTAGCCATAGAAATCTTTATTCCTAGACAGCTCGTTTTGCCGAAACCTTTGTTGGTAGAAAATACTATTCGTAGATATTCTGTTCATAGATAGAATTTTTCACCTTGATTCACAGAAAGCAAAGTTAACTATGAATATGCATAATTATGAACAAAATGGAAATAAAGGTATTTGTTTTTTTTATCCTAGAGATAAAAAAAAATTGTCATATAAATAGAATTAGAATTAGAATCTAGCAACTCAATTTTGAAGCAGATATCTTTAACCAATTGAGATAAAATTGCGTGTGCACGTTAAGTTTACGTGACCATAAATGCTAAGCTGCATATTTGTTTTCATTTTTAGTTGTTATTTCTATCAGAATATCACCTAACCTACGTAGAAACTAACAGTGCAGCTTATTATCTGAAGACTGTATATTTTGTTTTATTAAAATTAAGTATTAATAAAGTATTATAGACACACAACAACAATAGTATTATCACGGATTTTTCTCAGAGACAGAAAAAACAAACCAGATTTATTCATATGACAAAATTTATTTATTTTTTTATCTAGGATAAACAAAAAAATACCTTTATTTCCATTTTGTTCATATGCATATTCATAGTTACCTTTGCTTTCTGTGAATCAAGGTGAAAAATTCTATCTATGAACAGAATATCTACGAATAGTATTTTCTACCAACAAAGGTTTCGGCAAAACGAGCTGTCTAGGAATAAAGATTTCTATGGCTAGTGCTTTCTATGGAACGAGATATCTACGAACAATATTTTCTAACAATAAAGTTTTCGGCGAAACGTGCTTTCTGAGAATAGACATTTCTATGAGCCATGCTTTCTGCATCCAGTAGTGTCGTACAAACGTGATTCTATATTACGTTCCACACTCTTTTTATTCATGTTTTGAAGTCGGTAGGTAGACACAATATGGAGACTTCCGGCCCGACTTAGAGTGTCTATACAAGACTTAAGGCACTATAAAAATAGCTTCAATACACACCTTCCACACTGCTCTACCGATGTAATCCCGCCATTATTTCGAAACTGCTGATGACTTTCACAACTGCTATGAAATCTCGACATTTGCTTCGATTCAGAATTATTTTGAACGCAAATCTGCGGACTATAATACAAACATCTCACATCGTTCAGGTTTCGCGTAGTTTTGAAAACTTTTACCAATTTTGACGTCGAAAACATTTTCGTTTATTAAGTATTGCAATTATAATCACATTAGCGGGTCAATGAAAAGTATTTGAAATGACATTTCGTTTGCGCGGTTATGTCAGTTGTGTTCCGTTGTCATTTGAGAAATAAACAATTACATTAGATTTATTAACAAATAATTTACAATTACAATAAGGTTTTAATCTAAGTGCAGAGGTTGCTATATGAACGACCTGTGGCGACCTCGTTAATTTTAATTATTAAATAAACAACCTATACAGGGTCGAACTTTTAATGCCACCTGAAGGGGAAAACCTCTTAATACTTAAGATAGAAACTTTTACACAAAGAAAACATTCCTTTATATTTGAAAAGAAACAAAACTGGAAATAATGATTTTTTAAAATTAGCTTGCCTCACACGGTAATCGTACCGATTAAAATCTGACAAAGTTTGCAGCCTGTACTTTTATTGCATCGATCGTTCATTGTTTTCCTTTCATTAAATTTATAAAGTGTGTTAGAGAGATTTCATCCATATTGACCCAAACAATGGATGTAATAAATGTACACGTCCCTTTCAGGTGGTATTACAAAATTCCACCCTGTGTATATATATATCTAACTACAGTACCTACCTACCTACATGCGTTAATGAAAACGATGAATACTTTTAAAATGCACCTATGCATTTTTGGTTAGGTACCTTAGGGTTCCTAAAGCGAACAGCTTTACAAAAACCCACACAGCTATATTATAACATAGCGCAAATTGATACTTAGCAAAAAAAACTGAGGCCAAATATATTGGACTAAGAGCTGATTTTACAATCAACAGATAATTCTTAACTGTAGAATTGAATTTTTGAGTACTTTCCTTAATCAAAAATACTTAAATTATTTCGACTGTTCAACACAATAAAATAATAAAAAATTATCACACTTTCATTAATTGATTTTATGACCAACATAATTTTAGTATTTATCCGACAATCTAGGCTGTTTGACGCTAAAAACTGTGAACACAATCTCGTACCCGTACCTACAAAATCCATAGAAAACTGTCGTTTTTGACAGTTCGAAAATAGTATTTACGGTAAAATGGGGTGAATAGGGATTGAGAGGTGAATCGGTACTATGAAGAATTTCCCAATATCTATTCATCCCTATTCTGTCTCTATTCACCTCTCAATCCCTATTCACCCCATTTTACGGTATTGAATTTGACTAGTACCCAATTGTCAAATATTCAAAATTATTATTCTTCTAGCATTAGCCTTCTAGCTAAATTGAAAAGACCAATAATTTAAACTTGTAAAAATACAACAAATAAAAATAATCTAAGAGTCCACAACTGCAATATCAATAACATACGTATCTAATCGCAAAACACCGATATTCCGCATTACACATTACACGTACATCAAATGCAAGCATCGTTTGCCGTGTACAAGACACAGTTATTGCAGGAACCCCGCTGTGTATCTGATTAAAGTCAGCTTCGTGATGCGAGCTCCGCGACTATAAGAACTTTTTGAAAAGATCATATAATGCTCCTTTAAAATATGTCGCTATTTAAATCATAATAATTGTTATTGTTAAGTTTTTATATATATGTATGAAAATATGAATGCTATTCCTTTAGAACTTGGGCCTTAGAGAATAATGTTTCGTTGAACTTGAAAAAAATAATATGTTGAATTTCATCATCACATCAGCAGCCTATATACATACGTAGCCACTGCTGACCAAAGGCCTCTTCTCACACGGAGAAGGTTTGAGCATTAATCACCACGCTTGCTCAATGTGGGTTGGCGATTTCAAACTTATAATTAGAAATTATAAGCCCAGGTTTCCTCACGATGTTTTTCCTTCACCGTTTGTCAGTGGTGTCTAAATAATCATAGAAAATACATAATTCGGAAAAAGTCACATTGGTATTTGCCGTTGGTAAGTTTCGAACCCGCACTCTAATACACAAGAAGCGGGCATCTTGAACCAACCTCCGGGCCACCACGACTCGAAGTTGAATTTAAAGGTTCCGAATTCTACAATAGAGTCGGTCGCAGACGCTAAAAACTCTTTTAAATGAGAACTGTCAAAAAGTATGTACTCTTTTTATAAAACATCAACATCAATAAAAGCGACCGACAGTAGCACTATTATTTTTCTCCACAACTCGTAATAAAGACATTGTCTCCAAAAAATAAAGGAATAAAATAACAATAAAACTATAACCCTCCAATTTTTAAATGTCAAGTAACCGATTAGTGCGAATGTGAACTGAATCATTTCTGCGTGTATTCGTCCGAATGAGACCGTTTCCCGCGCACGCATCGCCCATTATCGCGGGTCGCATCACTTCCGCTGACATTTCGAAAAACGAACGCATATTTTAAATTGACGTTCTAAAGTTAACGGTCAGTGACTTTCCTGCGCTATGCAAAGACGATAAATCAGACCACGGACACTCTCTTGAAACAACGATTGTGGCACCAAGTTGTGGAAGTATAGACTTACACGCAGAACATAGTATGTCGCAGTAAGATAATAGATACTAAGAGAAGCCGTAATATTCATTTATATTAATTGGGTACTTGCCAACTACTCAAATTCAATACTTTTTGCGAACTGTCAAAAACGACAGTTCTCTATGAATTTTGTACGAGATTGTGTATTGTGACGTCACGTTCTTTTAACGTCAAACAGCATACTTACATATTTCAATTACATAAAATCAATTAATGAAAACATTGGTGTTTCAATAATTTATAAGTGACATTATGTTCGCTTTTCTTCAACGTCCTTGAATCAAACAAAATAATTACTAAAACGATAAATCTATACCTAATAAAAATGAAACCCGTTTCCCGTTGTCACGCCATAACTTGAGAACGGCTAGATCGATTTGGCTGATTTTTTTTTTGTGTTTATTATTGTCAGGAGAAGGTTCTTATGATCGAAAAAAATCCTGTAAATCCTACGGGAACGGTAAAAAACGGGATTGCGCGTACGAAGTCGCGGGCAGAAGCTAGTACAACTTAAAAATAGTTTGGGAACTGCAATTCTTAGACTATTTAACTAAGCTGCCATTTTATATGACATAGAAACACACGATGATAATAAACAAACAAGACTGCCTCGTTGGCCGGGCAAGGGATCTCGGGTTCGAAAGTATTACTGAGTTTTCAAAAATTCTCAGTAGTAGCACGGAATCTGGAATCGTGCCCGGTATATGGCAATAGGCTCACTCCCTATTACATGGGACTCATAACATAAATAGTGAAAAGTGGGTGTTAAATTGTACAGTGGCATAATGTGCACCTCTGCCTACCCCTTCGGGGATAAAAGGCGTGATGTTATGTTATATTATGTCAATTGAATACTTAGGTCAAGAAGTTATGATCAATTCAATATTTATAATGTGCTTATAATAATTATGGAGCGACCTGACAATTAATTACGTCTAATTTACATGCCAATTATAATGTACCGACATTTGTAATTACAATCTAGTTGACACCTCGTAAATTTTAATGAACATTATAATAATTTTTTAACTAGCTCTGACACGCGGTTTCATACGAATGTTATTTTCCTAAGTCGTCCATTCAAATTACTTTAAGAAGTTGGTACTTTCAGGGATGCACCATTGATGCTTGACGGAGGTAATGGTTGGTAGGTCCACCGACTGAATACAAGGACATTTTTATCACTATGAAAATGAAGTATGCTGCAGAAGATCTTGCGGGCTACCGGGGCTCCTCTGATTCGAAGCAGAAGAAGAAACGGGGTGGTTTTTAGTCAGTAAGAGTCTGACACGGATCTCATCTCACTTACGGCAGGAGAAATAATGATTGATGGTATTCCTTCCTCAAAAAACACTATATAATAATCACATCACATCAGCCTATAAGTACCCACTAGTGAGCAAACGCCTCTTCTCGCTCACAGAAGTTTTGAGCATTAATCACCGCGCTTGCTCAAGGCGGATTGGCATTAATAGTATGAGTTAATTTGATACTTGCCTTAATCAAAAATAAAATATTTCGTCTGTTCAATACTATGAAAATAATAGATGTTAAAAAATAATAACACTTTAAATAATTGATTTTATGACTAACTTCATTTTAGTATTTTTGCATCAAATTAAAATCAAAAATATATAAGACGCTATAAAAACGTGACGTTACAATACACAATCGCGTACAAAATTCATAGAAAACTGTCGTTTTTGACAGTTCGAAAAAAAAGCATTCAATTTGACTAGTTGGCAAATACCAAATTAACTATCTACATAATTATCTTTTAATTCGAAGCCTTCTTAGGCGATGAAATTAGTTCATTATAGGCATGCAATCTTTACCTACAATTAACAATACTTAATCACAATTTATCCTTTCAGTTTCCCGTAATTATAGATAGGTAAGTAGGTACTGTAGATAAGTACCTAATCAATTAAAATAAGAGATCAATAAAAACTCCATTTGTTTCATAAATCAATCGGCTATTAAAATTGCTGTTTAGTTTAGCCCTTGACTTATTTATCAAGGGACAAATTAAACTAGAGTCTACTAAAGTCAAGGGTAGCTCGCCGCCCGACCAGAACCAGACCCATGCGTACGGCGCGTCGCGTTGCGCGCCTCAAAGTGCCATCAGACCACCACAGACCCAGCTGTTGGGCCCCGGCCCAACAGGGCTGATGCGCGATACCGAACCGCAGAAGGCCTGACGGGTTGCCGGGGCTCCGACTCGAAGAGCAGGAGTAGGAACGGGGTGGTTTTAGTCAGTAAGAGTCTGACACTCCCTCTCGCCTCACCCAAGGTGGCAGAACTCATTGGATGATATTGCCCCTTCAAAAAAAGAGTCTATTAAAGCACCTGGGTTAATATTTTTTAAATATACTAGAGAAATAAATGAAATAAACTAGGATTTAGACGTGCTGAATCATCGATTTTTCATCGTTTATTTTTTAATTACTAGGTAACTACTTAAGTATATAATATCCCCAGAAATATTATTAACCCATTCCAATTGGGTGAACATAATGTAGATGATAGATTTTTTAATGTAAAGATTTTTAATACAGACTTTAATTATCTTTATTGATTAGGCATCAATTAGATCGGAGTTAACATTTAACCTAACCAACCATGTCAGTATACCCGGAGGGGGTTGAAAGCAGCTGGAACAATTATAACAATAAAAATACATAATATCCACCCCCAAAAATTAAGCCTAAAAACGGTAATTATCTAAATGTAATAAACGTTATGCAGAGCAACTCACATTCGAAATTCAAATTCTAAAAGCGAACTCTGTGTTACCATAATTAAAAAAGTGCACACTATCATTATGTTAAGGGTTTAATCGTCGGTCGGGTAATAATTACAATGTTGCAACACAACCGAATGGAAAATGGAGATAGCATGTTTATTCTGTTATTAAAATTTAAAAGATACCTTTTACTAATCTATGGAATTGAAGGATTCTTTTAAATATTAAAAAAAAACAATAGCAGCTTTTGATAATTTACTAAAATTATAGATTACATAACACTCTTCTCGGATTTCTTTACATAATTATTAACATATAAAATAGGTTTACGTTACTTACACAAATGTAGCTGATATTTATTTCATAAAGAATATTTGTACTATTTTTTTTTATAATTCAGCATCGGAAAGGACAGTAAAATGCTACCATGTGCTACATCAAATCGGTGACCACATAGGCATTGGACATTCGTACAAAAATAGTTTTATTTTCAAAATGAAACACCGAAAAGAGGTATTCGGATGTCTTTTATAGGTTTGCTTAATATTGTGTTTAATCTTTAAAAAAGCGGCAATTGCAATTGAATTTCTAGAATAGCAAGGATTAATGAGGCTGTTGGATAAGGTAATCGCTCGTCCACCAGGCCCCATGCAGTGATCATTCGCGCAACGTACTTATATCGGATTTTATCGTTGTTGTAAAATATCAGAATTTATTGACGGAGTATCCAGTGCGTAGCTCATTTCGTAATTCTTAATTATTATGAGAATATTGTAAAGATTTCGATTAAAATTATTTCTTGTTTTTTGGGTGTGATAATGACTATGACGATAGGTAGGTAAGTGTGATTACTATTTTCAAAAGTTACTAATTATAAATTAGATTTATAGATGCAGGTTTGAATATACCTATACTCCGTCTGTTTAGGTAGTTAACTATTTGTAAACAAACCATAAAAAGAGTTCTTTATAGTTGACATTTCCATGATTCAAAATGCTTCATAAGAAAATAAAATTGTTTCCCTTTTTACGACAGTTTTCTCTATTACATGTTATGTTTCTGTTCCTTTTTACTTATTTCTTAGTAAATATTATATCGAGGGGTAACGGGCTATTTGGTTTAAGCGACATTTTTGCAACTTTACAGGAGAGCCTTTTAAAGTTTGAAATTTCGAAAAAAAATTCGTAACAAAAACGTTTCTGCAGTTATTTGAACGGGGTAAATTGCATTGAAATGTAAATTAAATTATCTAGTTGCTGATGCTAATTCTAAATAAAGCGGACCTTTAATTACAAAGATAAATGTCGCTTAATACAATCTGCCCTTTTTTAGAGTCAGGAAAAATGATTTAAGTGACTTCATAATTACAATTGGCTACAAGGGAAAAAAATTAAGCGACAATGCACTCTATTTACAGAGTAAGCTAAAAAATATGAAGTGACGAAACCCAAAATTAATAGAAGCAAGCTATTTATCTTAACTACCAATTCAGACTAAAAAGAGTGACAGGCTAATTTACTTATGTGACATATAACATTGAAATTATAACGTTTAATGTTTATGTTTATTTACATCTAAGGCGATTAATGGCTGATAAAACAACCTGGATATATCGCAATCACCGAAAATCTCAGATGCTTACATTGAATAAATAAACACAACACAATATCAAAGTATTTATTTAGAGTAATAATTACAGTTTCAATAGGAATATCGATTATATTTCAGCAAAATCAATTAAATTAATGGGTCATTTACTGAAATTGCCGTTTTGTATGAAAAAATTTAAACGATTTTTTCATGTATTTTTTATTTGTATAATGAACGTAATCAGCCATGCAATCAGTGCATCGTTGCCAACGCAGTGGCAGTTTATTGGTGCCCTTCTTCAATCAGCTGGACGGGTAGCAACAAATTCTTCAAATGCATTTTGTACTGCCTCTCGGTTATTACATTTTTTCCCGCCAAGAAGTTATCCAAATTCTGGAAAAAGAAGTAGTCTGGTGACTGGTGAGTAGGGTGGATGTCGGAAAGCTTCACAACCCCAGTTGCTGGTTGGAGATATGTCAGCTTCTCCATCATTGTGTTCAGTTCTTCACACTACACATCCGTAGTAATGCTCACTCCGTTTGGTAAGAATTTGTGATGAATCAGAATAGCGCGAGCGCTAGACCATCAGTGACCATCACTTTTCTAGGGGTAAGTTTTCGTTTAGGGCATTGTTTAGGTGCTGAAGGATTCAACCACCATGCTAAACGCGTGTGGTTATCACACAGATTTCATTTTTCATCGGAGGTGACAATGCAAATCAAAATTCTTTCATTGTGTGTATATTGAGCAGTGCGGTGCAAGGCACTACTCGATGCATTTTTTTAAGGGTGGAAAATCATCGAATGTCTGCTCCCGCCTGGGTGAGGCGGGAAAGAGTGTCAGACTCTTACTGACTAAAAATCACCCCGTTTCTTCTCCTGCACGTCGAGCAGGAGCCCCGGTTACCCGTTAGGTTCTCCGCGACTCTGAATCGGCATCGACCCTGTTGGGCCCCATCTGTGGTGGTCTGATGGCTCTTTGAGCCGCGCGCGGAACGCGACGCCCCGTACGCTCGGGTCTGTTTCTGGTCGGACGGGGAGCCACCCATGCTCACCGTCCGCAGGCCCGCGCTTACGGTAACTGGAGATCGTCCCGCGATCCCCGACGCCAGGTATGTCCTTCGCGATGGCTGGGTTGCGAGGAGCCAGCGCTTCGCTGCCTCACGCGTCCCGCCTCCTTAGCTAGCATAACTGCTTCGCAAAAGGAGTCTCGCACTGCTCGATGCATACTTAGCTCTGTTGATCATTTAGTTTGTGGGACACCCACTTATCAAGCTTTTTACCTTGCCAATTTGACGCAAATGTACCAATATTGTTTTGACGCTAACGTCGAAAGCTGTTGCTAAATCAGCCGTAGATTGTATGTCATCAACCTCCACAATAGCCCTTAAATTGTCATTGTTGCCAAAGTCTTCGAACGACCGCGAGGTTCATCTTGAAATTAAAGTACTTAGGATTCAATTTCGATGAGCGTTTTACGTAAACACTGGCGGTGTGCGCGCGTCCCGTCTGTCTTCGGCGCACTCTGGAGTGACTGAAGCGCCAGCGCACGATAGTCCAGTTGGATGATAACGATTTTTAACACCAGGGCGATGAAATAAATATGGTATCATATGACATGATTGAAATGTACCATATTAAAACTTAGTGATTGAAAGACCGACTCGTATTTCTATGAATACTGGAAAAATGTTTCAATATTCATTATCAATGTTATCGTCTGTATAAAACGACATGCATTAAAAAAAAAATTGAGGGTTAAATGGTTTATGACTAAACAAAATATCTGAACGAAAACAACTATTTGGTTTAAGTAGCACCCTGCGTAGAAAATAGAGGCAGCTAGAAATGTTTAAGAGACGTACCATGACGCATTTGGATGACGGACAAAATGTTTTAAGCGACATCACACCGTGTGATTAGTGGGAAGTCAAAATGATTCAAGTTACTTGTTAATAAAAATTAGAAACAAGAAAAACGCTTTAACTCATATTGACTTAATAATTAGAGATAGGGTGACTGGTTTATGTCTCGGTTATTAATATGATGGTATGGTTCAAGTACATAATTTAATAAAAAATGCGAAATCTATGTCGTTTAATACACTGCCACTTTGGAAACAACATGAAAATAGAATTGTTTGAAACGCCAAAAAAGTGCTCCGATTTTAATGAAACCGGCATCATTCGACGGAGAAAAATTCGCTGATTCCGAATATATATATAACTCAATATCGCCCAAAATGTCGCTTAAACCAAATAGCCCGTTACCCCTCGATATATATTTGCTTGAGGATATTAATTTAATAACATTTATTAAATAATATAATATTTCATTACAATAGACACCATAAAGAGCCTAAAATCCCAGGTATCCAAAACGTTTCTTTAAGAACGAAGCAAAATAATGTTGTCAAATTAAAGAGTACAACTAAGATGTAGCGCGACAATGAAAGTAGCGTGTATTACGTTTAGTCGGTTAATCAGGCGCCATTGACGGCTCTCTCGTCGTTTGCGCTCGCGTTCCTATTTTGTTGAATTTATCTTGTTTCTTTGTTTTGTTTTTGTTATTAAGTTATTTAAGTTTAGGTATACATCGTTTGTAGTTAATGTGTTCAAATATATTGAAGAAACTTGGCCCAAAGGCACATATCCGTACAAGAAAGAAATCCGTACATCATATTCAGAATAGTTTCTATTTAAACATGATAATGAAATAGACCCATAGGCTAGGCTCTTGTACGATTTAGGCATTTGTACTTGTATGTGTGTATGACAAATGAACGATTTTAAAGTGAATTTAGTTAAAATTAAAACACGAGAAATATTTGAAGTAATAGTAGGTTAAGTATCTCTGTGTCACGTGGTTTTCTTTGTTTACCTTTAGTTAATTACCTAAACAGATGGACTATAGAGAAGACGAATATTTTTGTCGAGTCTCGGTCATAAAATAGATTAACGACAAAGAAGTAACAATAAAACCATATGCGTAGCTAAATTGTATCCAAGATACCAGTAAATACCCATAGAACCTACCAGTCCATGAAATCAAGAAACTGCCAAAAAACTTTTTTAAAAACATAATTATAAAATTGGAACGGGCGCGTTCGATTTATGGGCGCGCACGGCAGTAGGCGCGCGACCACGCCCCGCCATTATCCCGCCAGTTTTTACCCAAACCTCGACCACGGGTGGCTATTAAATAGAAATAAATCTGTACATAATGAATAATACATTACTTTGATGTAATAAACATAGTTTGACACGTTTTGGATAGAAGCAATGTAAGTTGTTACTGTTTTGATTGCCAGTAAATATGAATTAAGTTGTGATAGCGTCTAGGCACAGCGCGCTGCCTCAGATTTAACGGGTTGCCGGGGCTCCGGCTCAAAATGCAGGAGTAGAAACGGGGTGGTTTATAGTCAAGAGTCTGACACTCCCTCCCGCCTTACCCAGGCGCGAGAAGTCATTTGATGATTCCCCCCCCCCCCCGTCTCTCTAATTACTGCCGATACAAAGTGTTGAAGGCAAATCCTATGCTAACGTGGATCACCAGTACGATCACATACGCGGCGGTTAACATAGAAATATCTGAGTGTCAAGCACGAATAACTATCGCATTCGTAACGTAATAGTATCGAGCGCGTTCGGCGCTCCGATTGGCCGGGTCAAGTCAACCAACCAATCAGAACACTTAACTCGCTCGAGACTGTTACGACACGAATGCGATAAGTTATTTGTGCTTGGCCCTCAGTTAAAATCACACCACTCCGTCCCGTGGTAACAGTCTAGGTCTAGGTATTGCTGGACCAGGCGCTATGGACCTTTATCATAATTTCCACTCTTAGCGTTCAGTGTCAGATTCAGTTCAGTGTAAAAAGATTCAAGTTAATCAGAGCAGAGGATACTGCTGCCCGGGCTCCCGACAGCTCTCACTACGAGATATCATCCGCAATAATAGAAGGAGCAGACTTGTTGGTATCGACCACGACTGTCCGATATTTAAATGTAGATACCCACTTATAGACTACTAAAAAATTAACATCCGAACATAGCACCTCCTCTTTTTGTAGTCGGTTAAAATTAATTCAACTTATCGGTGCTTAATTACTTACCAACTTGTAAAAGTTTAAAAGATATTACGTAAGACAAGGTGCTCAACTAAAAACAACTAGGCCCTTTACGATAAAATATATAGTCTAGTTAAGCACTCACCTACTTCATCGCATCGTAATTTATTGTTTAACAAGTTTCTAATCAGAACACACAAGTAATATTTTCAAAAGGTAAGCAGGTGCTTCCTTGTTATCAAAAAATTACAAATGGTTTTTACATTTTAAAAAGAGAAATGGCGCGCTTTTACAAGATATGTGCACCTAGATAACCAACATGCAAGAACTACATCGATTATTTTAAAGTTCAACAAAATGGATTCCATTTTAATTTTGCAAATAAAACAGCAAATTAATTCACCATAATAAAACACCTTATCACAGCACAATAAAGTCCAATATACATTAAAGTGAAGGCATTAAATAAATCTGTTCGTATAAACATGCACCCTTGATTACCGTAAACAAAAACTAACTTGCTCGTCGCTGATTGGTCAGTTCAAATTTCTTCTTAAATTACAGCCAATTACAGAAAACTGGTTTGTTTTATGTGAGGCTTTTTTGTTTATTTTTGTAAGTAGGTGATTACTATAACCAATAACTTGAGGATTTGGATAATTTAAGTCGTAAAAACAAAACACGAAAGTTAAAAATATTTTCACTTAAACTTTCAGGAACCCTACATCATTTTGTTTGTTACGTCAAATGGAGTCGCGACTGTTAATGACTAAGGATAAATAGACAGCACTACAGCCACTTTTAATCATCTTTTTTGTAAGCTAATATCTATGTATCTTCTTAGGCTGAAAGATTTACGAATAGAGTCTCCTAAATACATACATAACATAACATCACGCCTTTTATCCCCGAAGGGATAGGCAGAGGCAGGCACTTAATGCCACTGTACAATGTAACACCCACTTTTCACTATTTATGTTATGAGTCCCATGTAATAGGGGGTGAACCTATTGCCATATACCGGGCACAATTCCAGACTCCATGCTAACCCTGAGAATTTTTTAATAACCCAGTAGTACTTTGCCCGACCCAGGAATCGAACCCGAGACCCCTTGCCCGGCAGTCGCACTTGCGACCACTCGGCCAACGAGGCAGTCTCCTAAATGAGTCCATTTATTCGAAAAAAAAAATCTACTAGCACAATATCCACAAAGAAGAACAAGTGACATTAAGTACCAAATGGCTTCGTGCAATTTTTCCTGAACGATAGAACATGGTGCTCGGACGCTGGCCGTCTTCCGTGATATTCATCATGGGTGTCCGTGCCCCGTGTCCGCGGGTGGCTCTTAGCTTTAATTGTCGAATGCGTGCAGCTCGGAATACTGTTGTAGGTACACTCGCTCCCCGTGGTATGGAGGGTTAGCAAACGAATCATACTTATACTCTTATACTATTATATAAAGCGGAATGGTTTGTTTTTTTGTTTGAACGCGCTAATCTCCGTAACTACAAGTCTGATTTGAATAATTCTTTTTGTGTTGGATAGCGCATTTATCGAGGAAGGCTATAGGCTATAAAACATCATGCTACGACCAATAGGAGCTGAGCAGAGCGTGTGAAACCGCGCGGAAGTTGCTTGCTTGTAATAAAATTGAAGTCTTTCTTGGTGATTTACCTATGTTCGATTTGTTTGTCAACGTCGTCGTAGATACCTACCTATGTCCTTCATTAACTATAGTAAAACATTGGTTCTTTTTAATTTACTGTTCCCTATTTCATCTTTTGTAAATCCACTTTAGTGTTTGTACTAGAAAAGTGTCTCAATACGAGCAAAAAGTCCAGACTATCTACCAGGATATGACACGAGAGAATAACAACCTTTTTCGTTTTCTTACGTTTTCTTTTACCGACATAACATAACATCGCGCCTTTTATCGTAATAGGCAGAGGTGCACTTTACGGCACTTAATGCCACTGTACAATGTAACACCCACTTTTCACTATTTATGTTATGAGTCCCATATAATAGGAGGTGAGCGTATTGTCATATACCGGGCACAATTGCAGACTGTAAAAGAGACAGTAAAAGCGTGCTATTACTGTCTCTTTTACAGTTTTACCATTTACTAGCAAACCCAGGCGAACTCCGTTTCGCCACCAGATGGCATCGTTTTATGTAATATTTGGTTTGGTTATTAAAATATGTTGAATTTTTTGTTTTCTATTTTATAAACGAATGTAAAACCGTGGAAATCGGTTCGTGCGTTCTGGAGTTATATCGTCAGGAAGGAAAACCCGACTTATTTTTATATAGTAGATTAAATAATTAATTAGGGGTAGTTAAAAAACAAAACCCACTTTAAAACCAGACTTAATTTTCCTAACAAACCGACACTATTTCGCCTCTGCTATCCGTACAGTCGCCTGCGCATTTAGTATCCATGCACCTTGTAATTTCTCATGCTAATAGCAAGCTACTGCGCCGTGTACCGCTGTACCGATGGTACTTTATGACAATCGCTGGCCACTTGGTAGCCTGGCACGATCATCAGACTCGAAATGGATCCTCGGGCTATGTACTATGTATCTATATAACTATAACAATCGTGTCTGCCATTCCCAGAAAAAAGAGGTAGGTAATTGACCGTCCTATATTCTAGAAATTTAACAATGTCGTAAAAAGAGACGTAGGCGCCCGGAGGTTTAAGAAGCCCTCTTCTCATGCACGATGGTACTGGTTCCAATTCGTACCAATCAAGTACCAATGTTACTTTTTCCGAATCATATTATGTAGGTACTTTCTAAAATTATTTAGACACCATTGACAAACGGTTACGGTCATCGTGAGAAAACGTACGCTTATAATTTCTAATTGTTTTGTAATTGCGAACCTGCATTGAGCAAGCATGGTGATTAATGCTCAAACCTTCTCCGTGTGTGAAGAGGCCTCTAGTTAACAGTGCACACTTATAGGCAGCTGTTGATGATTTTTGAAATTTGAAATTTATGAGCCTTTTTTGCCTACTGAAAACTACAACGAAGTAAAGTTTATTTACAAGTCATAGTCTTAGACTAGACCACGTAGATGACAGATGAAACCTTCTTGCTCTGCTACTTTAAAACTTACCATTAGAAACCAACCTATACTCCTGATAGAGCGTACGGGGCGTAGCATTCCGCGCGCGCCTCAAAGAGCCATCATACCACCACAGATGGGGCCCAATGGGACCGATGCCGATTCGGAGTAGCGGAGAACCTAACGGGTAACCGGGGCTCCGGCTCGACGTGCAGGAGAAGGAACGGGGTGGTTTTTAGTCAGTAAGAGTCTGACACTCCCTTCCGTCTCACCCAGGCGGGAGCAGTCATTCAATGATTTTCCCCCTTAAAAAAAATTACAACAAATAGTCTTAGACTGACGTTTTAATCTAGTCTAAAGAAAAATACTAACAATATTTCCAACGACCGAAGAGTTAAGCTCAAGACTTGCTGGCTCAGCAGGCCCTACAACTAGATACACAGGACTAACAAGGCAGTCCTCATATTTCAAAACTTTCATTAAAACCAACAAGCAACTACTTAAATACTTAACTTTGTAGTTAAGATCTTGCACGCACATCTGTACTTACAAGTATGAGCACGAGGCATCCGATTATACCCAGCTATTAATAGCAATACTCATTAATATATTTAATTTACCTGACAGCCACAGTAACTTGATCGGGACCCACCTGTTGGGTAAATGATCGCATCTCCCGTCTAGGCTGTATATTGCGTGTCCATGGCCTTACTTAGCCACTAGTAACATTAAAAGTTCATATTGACGTACGTTTGACAGCTGACGAGATGTCACTTTGACACATGTCACATTATTATGACGTTATACGTAAAAAAGTTGTTGAAGAAACATAAAAGTCAAGTTTTGGCTGCATAAAATCAACAATGTAGTATTGAAAAGCGACGGTAATTTTAAAATGGATACCATGTTGTACATATTTGTAATTTTAATGTCCAGATAAAATGGGTGCCGTTTACAAAGTGGTTGACAGGACATTCTGCTGTTTTAGCGATTTGGCTTGTAATTGATTTGCAGTCAGAAATCATGATGCTAAAAATGTGTAGGTACCTAACCTACCTAGTACCCTACCTACCTTGTATGGAAAAGATTATGTTTATGTTAAGAAAACAAAACTAGGTAAATAAACACTTACCTATTTTCTTTTTCTTTTTTTAAACTTTGCCGTACACTAGGATTTTCTCCTGTGTCGTGGGTGCGTTTACAAACATACAAGTTCACATCCACAATGACACCCAGACCCGAAACAACAATTTGTGGATCACACAAAGTGTGGTTCCGTGCGGGAATCGAACCCGCGACACGTTGCACGGCAGCCAGTTGCCCAGCCACCGCACCAACTGCAAACATACTATAAGTTTCGCTTTAAATAGATAAAGTATAAAATAAGTGACAAGTGTATTGATATTTGCATAGAACATTTCTCACATTTACATCAAACGTATTCGAGATAAAACATCGATAAAGTGGTTCCACCTGTCGAGGTAGACACGAACTACATGAAGTTCCGCATCATACAGCATGACTGACTACTGAACTTCGATTGATTGAGCACTGAGTCTATTGATTGACACAAACATGATTTAGTTAGATGAAGTGTGGGTAGGTACTACCTACGTAGAACAGGAAAATGGGAGTTTCAAGGACCTAAATGTGAGAATACAGAACGTTTCTTTGTAGGTAATACTAGGAAAAATTGATATTTTTATCCGATTACTTACTGACAAGAAAGATTTCAAACGGTTTTTAGTAACTATCAGTTGACGGAAGCACTAGTTGAAGTCTTGAAGACAACAACACCCAATAACAATACATTGTTTTAACATTTTTTTTTTATGGCATAAGCCGGTAAACGAGCAGACGGATGGTAAGCAATCGGCGTCGCTCATGGACACTTGGAACACCAGAGGCGTTAAGGGGAGGGTAATTGGGCCTCCGGTAACCTCACTCACACGACGAAACAAAACGCAAGCATTGCTTCACGTCGGTTTTCTGTGAGGCCGTGGTATCACTCCGGTGGAGCCGGCCCATTCGTGCCGAAGCATGGCTCTCTCACACTTAAATTTTTCTTAACAAGGAACTAATGCTCAGCATAGGCAATAGCCAGATCCTTGCCAACATAACCGTTTTTGTTTAAATTAAGTAGCAGTATTTCTGGCAACCTGTCTAACTTAAATGGGTAATCACTTCCTTGCAAAATTCCTTATCGAATAATTCAATTTTGTATTGCACATTTATGGCATTAAGTATTAAATTAAGACGTATCGGACCGTGGGAATGTTGTACTGAGATGCGAAATGCTAAACTATGTAAATTGCGCGGGAAAGGATGAATGTCACATTCGGCGGCCATATTTTATCCGCAACGGGCGCGTTCTTCGCGCGCGCGATTTATGTCGCGTTCATGTATTGAATTAGATAAATGGTTTGTTTAGCTATTGATAGAGGTAGATGTATGTAGATAGGTTTTGCAACTGGACGTCTGGACAGTTTGCATCACAAGGTTTCAGTTCATGTTAATATGAATTCTAAAAACGACTAGGGAGTAACTTGAGTTCTTACCACAATAAAACCATTCAGATAGGTAGTCACCATCAACTAAGTTAAAGGGGGTACTGAATCGCCTAAATCAGCTCTCGAAACGCCAATTCTGCAACCCCTATTAGGGGACACATCATCAATACCTATCTTTAGGCAACATAACATAACATAACATCACGCCTGATATCCCCGAAGGGGTAAGCAGAGGTGCACATTATGCCACTGTACAATGTAACACCCACTTTTCACTATTTATGTCATGAGTCCTAAGTAATAGGGAGTGAGTCTATTGCCATATACCGGGCACAGTTCCAGGTTCCAGCTACTACTGAGAATTTTTTAAAAACCCAGTAATACTTTGCCCGACCCGGGAATCGAACCCAAGACCCCTTGCTTGGCAGTCACACTTCCGACCACTCGACCTTTAGGCAACCTACCTCTTTATTAACATAATAAAATCTTTAACCCCTAAAAATCTTTTAAAAACAATTAAGTAGAGGCTTTTCGCAATAGTAAATAAAGTAATAAAAAGTGTTTATTGTAATAATTTTGTTACAATAAACACTTTTTATTATTTTTTTTATTATTTTTATAGACATAGGGATAGGGACTCACCAACTATCTAGGTGTTATCTAGGTACTCGTAATATAAGGCATCCCGAGAAAGAAAAAAACAATTATCTCAAGCTTGCAATCTCGATCCCTTTCAACAAGTTAAATATTTGAATAAAATGCAGCAGCAATCAAAGGAAATTCACACTGTCACATTCATCAGTATTTAATACCAACCTTCGCAATTTTCCGACAATCTCCCGAATTCTACAGAATTCCTTAAAATAATTGTGCAGGTGACATGACAAAGACTTAATTAGATACCTCAATGACCAAATTAAGTCAAAATTACGGAGAAAACGAAGCTAAACACAAGTTATCTTATCAACATATCCGAGGCATCCATTCAGACATTCCGCAGGCGAGTACAATTGTTTGATTCACAGGGGCACAATGTCGGCTTTTAAAATAGAACAAAAATCATTCGAGAAGGAATCAGCATCAGTTTGCGACATTTAAATGTGCTGGCGGCGCTTTTGGGCCCGCCATTTGCATCCGAGATCGCGTTGATCGGCCATCTTGGTGCGTTTTTTTTTGCCGCCAACGCGCTCCTGTAGGTTTAGTGCACACTGAGGTTGTTTATTGTTATTTATTTCGAGAAAGAGGATACTGATTTTAATGAAATGGTTTGTATATGTTCTCTGGTTTGTATAGGTACTCACGGCCATCATGATTGAATCCACAAATTAGCCACAAGTCTGAACTTAAAGCTATAACTGAAAGTTTCAAAATGACTTTATGACGAGATCCCTTGAGCACGCAAGCAATGAGACAAATGACAATTAACCCTTAATAATTATGAACCTAAGTACTTCAATCGGCCAGAGGACACGGTGCAGCAAACGATGGCGGTGTGCCCTGCGTGGGCTGAGCACCCTGAGGATGTGATCAGAGACAGTGACCTCTCGGGTCCGGTTCTGGTTCAGACCATTTTACGGAGCAAGGGGGACTAGGATGCTAATACCTTCTTCTGCGAAGCAGTCATGCTAGCCGACTCGAAGTGCAGGAGTAGAAACGGGGCGGTTTTTAGTCAGAAAAAGTCTGACACTCCCTCTCGCCTCACCCGGGTGGGAGAAGTCATCTCTCATCTTACCCAAGATTAAAATGTCATTAGTGGTGGTTTGAAAAGGTTTTGTGAATAAAATTGGAGAAGTCATTGGATGATATTACCCAGTTACCTAAAAAACACCAGAAAGTATTTTGTGAGTAAAAACAAATTACATGAATATAATTATCTACTTTATAATATGTAGGTACTGATGAAGAAATTAATTAAATATTTCCCCGCCCTGAGGTACTCAGTGTACCACAGCCTTACCTCACGCAACATTTCGTTTTGTTCTTGCCCCATCTTATATTCGGTAGCGGCGCAGCAAAGGGACGCATTCAATTATTTACTCGTATTATTCTTGTTTATAACTGGTGTACGACTGTCGTATGTGATGGCTATCATCATACTCGCTAATTGGGAGCGGCCAGCTTCTTTTTAAAACTAGTGTAAGGCACGTAAAGGTTTTAATGTCAATGACCCTTTCTATGTACTTACCTAGTCTAAGATCTCGTAAAAGTAAGTACATAAAGAAATGCTAATGTTATGTAAAGCCAGTATGTTAAAGTTTTTTTTTGTTAAGGGGGGAAAATCATCGAAAGGGAGTGTCAGACTCTTACTGACTAAAAACCACCCCGTTCCTTCTCCTGCGCTTCGAGCCGGAGCCCCGGAAACCCGTTAGGTTCTCCGCGACTCCGAATCGCCCTGTTGGGCCCCATCCGTGGTGTTCTGATGGCTCTTTGAGGCGTGCGCAGAACGCAACGCTCCGTACGCTCGGGGGTATGTTAAAGTATAGTGTGATACCTACTTAGGTAAGTAACTAAGTAGTAGGTAATGTATTAGTGGATGGAGTGCCGACAAATTAGGTCTCATTGATCGACTGGTTGGAAGCGTGACTAAAGAGCAAAGTCTAGGCTAAGGCAGTAAGGCTAAGGTTCCCGGATTGAAATTATAAATATTTTTCGTTTTATAAAATTGTTTTGACTGCATTTATTACAAAACAGTTACGTATCTAAGATCTGTGCTTTTTAAATATGAGTATAATACCTCCGTAGCTCCTTAGAAGAAAAATAGAGCAATAAACGCCTAACCGGCACTTTTTGGATATAATACGGGACTCATGTTTTAATTACTTATTTTGGTTAACCAACAATTGTTTACATAACATAACATAACATCACGCCTTTTATCCTCGAAGGGGTAGGCAGAGGTGCCCATTATACCACTGTACAATGTAACACCCCCTTTTCACTATTTATGTTATGAGTCCCATGTAATAGGGGGTGAGCCTATTGCCATTTACCGGGCACAGTTCCAGACTCCGTGCTACTACTGAGATTTTTTTTTTTAAAAACCCAGTAATACTTTGCCCGACCCGGGAATCGAACCCGAGACCCCTTACCCGGCAGTCGCAATTGCGACAACTCGGCCAACGAGGCAGTCAGAACAATTGTTTACATTATAAACATTAAGTGCTGATTTAATAGCTAAAGAAACATTTACAAGTGCAACAATTAATTATAGGTTGCACCACATGCAAAATAAACGGTGAACAACAAGTAGGTCATAATAGGAAAATAACAAATGATTCCATGGGTGCATAGTAGGTGCATAAGAAAAAGAAAAAAAACATTGTGTTCGTCCTAATTATCTGTGTTTAAGCGGAAAGAAAGTCCAAGATAAGTACCTAGTTCTTGTTATAGCACTGCGGGTAAAGAGGAACCCCCTTTTTTTTAAGGGGTAAAATCATCGAATGACTGCTCCCGCCTGGGTGAGGCGGAAGGGAGTGTCAGACTCTTACTGACTAAAAACCACCCCGTTCCTTCTCCTGCACGTCGAGCCGGACCCCCGGTTACCCGTTAGGTTCTCCGCGACAAGAGGAACCCCTTATATCATGATATTGGTACGAGTAAGCTTGGTCCATAATTTCACAGCGTAAGCAATAAAAGAAGTATTTTTGGTAGCTTTTCAGGCATCGATCGGATTAACGTTATTTGTTTATTTATTTAGACTTAATAGGTACAAAAACATATGTACTTACAGGTGGACTTAATGCCTTCATTATCTAAAAGGAGACTGGAAAACATTCATAGCTTTTTGGCATCAACGGACTAAAATTACTGTGGGTTTTCAAGGACTAATATTTTATTTAGTGTTCAGCTCTGTATAATTAGCTTTTTTATATGACTTGTGATATTAAAATTAAGAATTTAAGTTAACTGAAAATATTTTAATCATTGTTCAAGCTGGTAGGTATGTACTTAGATAAAACCGTCCAAAGATGGTATATTTCTAATGCTGCGTAGTTGGCTCAATTTCAAGTTGCTGCCCCATTAGATTCCCACTAGGAACAACTGTGTGAGATCCATTAATTTTGTTTCGGGTCTGGGTGTCATGTGTATGTGAACTTGTATGTTTGTAAACGCACCCACGACACGGGAGAAAACCGTAGTGTGTCCAACATTTAAAAAATAAAAATAAATGAGGTTGAAAATAAAAAAACAATAAATTCAATATAATAATAGAACATTTAATATTATCCAATAACATAAGAGTATTTGCTAACAATATCCTTATAGAAATCGAACACCAGTTGGCTAGCTGACCGGCAGCGCTCGAGGGCTTCTTTATACGCATCTTCACTAAAACTGCCATTTGTCAGGGCTGCAAACGAAAGAATATTACATTAGACAATGTACATTGAAAATCATCCCCTAAATTAGTTCATACAAAAGTAGTCTTTAAACATTGGAAAAAAGGTCTATAATGTGAGTGGAGATCGGTCCACCGGTCGGGTCACCGGTGACCGGGGATATATGGGTTTGTTGTGCGTGTCCTTGTGTACTATTTGGTGAATAAGAAAAATGTATTTTGATGAAATAAATGTCTTTAATTTCGGTTCCACAATACTTCGTTATTACTAACTACGTACTATGTAGATGTCGAGGCAGGGCGGTGTGACGTACGCGACTGGCGAGCCGAGCGCCCGCGCTCCCAGGTTTCGACAATAATGCAACTCAGCAATTTGCGGTTACTAAGCCGCCACATCACACCCCCCCTTTCTCAAAAAAAATTTTTACATAAAAAAATTTTTAATTTACCTATGTATGTTTAACACTAAAACCACATGCTTACGTCACTAATACAGTACTCGGACGTCTCTAAGCTTACAATAACATTATATACCTGTCAGCATTCCAACAGTTGAATGCTGCCTATTGTTTATACCCTGCAGCTAAAAATAGATTATAGTACTCCTTACTTTCTAACATGTTCGCGGATTCCTCATTGCCTCAGCTCCGAACCGCCTTGACAAATTAAAAATATATATACTATTATGTTATTAAAAATATACGTTACGTTAAATTACGTAATTTGCAAACGTTGACCCACCGACGTTTGCAAATTACGTAATTTCGTGTGACAAAAGAGTAGGCGACTCACTAAGTGCTCGAGGCAGAGGCATATGAACCGCGTGGTGCAAAGTGCAGAAGTGAGGTTATAAAGCAACGCGCACATATCCGCTCATCAAAATGAACCCGCAACTGGTACCAGGTACTCCAGGCGCTACTCCAGCAACGGCAGCGGACATAGCGATGGTTACGGTGCAAATGAGAGTTCCAGAATTTTGGAGAGAACTACCGAGGTCGTGGTTCTGTCAATTCGAGGCGATTATGGCACCACAGAAACAAGGCGACACGCAGAAGTACGACATGGTGTTGGCAAAATTACCCACAGACGTTTTGCAGCAGGTAACCGATATTATCGAAGCACCACCGGAATCACGTCGGGGTCACCAGTGTTGTGCGTGTCCTTGTGTACTATTTGGTGAATAAGAAAAATGTATTTTGATGAAATAAATGTCTTTAATTTCGGTTCCACAATACTTCGTTATTACTAACTACGTACTATGTAGATGTCGAGGCAGGGCGGTGTGACGTACGCGACTGGCGAGCCGAGCGCCCGCGCTCCCAGGTTTCGACAATAATGCAACTCAGCAATTTGCGGTTACTAAGCCGCCACAGGTTAATGTAGATACCTAATTAATGTTTGTTTTTTTTATGAGATAAGCCGGTAAACTACTAGACGGATCACCTGATGGTAAGCAATGGGCGTCGCCCATGGACATTTGGAACACCAGAGGCGTTACAAGTGCGTTACCGGCCTTTTGGGGATTAGGAGTTTGAGAATAGTTGGAGGTTCAGGGATTGGGGAAAAGGGTGGAGGTAATTGGGCCTGAGGTAACCTCACTCACATGACGAACCACAACGCAAGCGTAGCTTCACGTCGGTTTTCTGTGAGGCCGTGGTACAACTCTGGTCTAGCCGTGCCGAAGCATGCCTCACACACACTTAATTTGTAGTTGCAGTCGCGAAAGAGGTATGTAGGAATCGTAGCAATTGGCGTTCCATAGTCTCTGCCTACCGCTATGGGAGACAGACGTGAAGTTATGTATGTATGTATGCAGTGGCAAAGTCGATTCTCAGATTGGGTGAGACAAAGTATTGTCAAAGTTATCGATTTTGAGATTCGGTGGGTATCGTAAGCCCCGGTTAGGGGCTGTACGTTGATAGATAGAGACCGGGTAGCAACATTCTGATACACCAAAACTTTTACATTACGACCTCTAACTCTCCTGGGAACCAATGAACCATAGAGATTAAGGCCTGGGCTGATGCGATAAAGGATTAGGTTAGATGCGCAAGTAACAACATCGATGCACCAACGCTAGTCAGTGGGCTACGCGACATCGCCGCGTGAAAACTGAGGGTTACATTGTACAGTGGCATTAAGTGGCGTAATGTGCACCTCTGCCAACCCCTTCGGGGATAAAAAGACGTGATGTTATGCTGTTTCTTTTAAAATACCAAAACAAAAATCTTCATAGAGACGACCTGTTGGTCGCTATGAAGGTTGTTGTTTTTTGTCCAGTAATGAATTAATAAAATGAAAAATCAAGCAATACCCACAAGTAATCAGCCTCTTCTCTCTGCTATCAAAGACAAAGTTCATGGTGGCGCGAGCTGTCTCAAGCTGCGTGGCGTCGGGGTCGAGCTGTATGTTGCCGTGCTCGTCCACGGCGCAGGACACGCCGGCGAACGTGTGCCGCATCGCTACGCCCGCGTTCAGTAACGCCAGGCACGCACAGTTTATTGAACATACTGTGAACTGGAACAGAAATAACCTTTTAAATTATTATGTTTTCGGCTTACTCACGTAGTAATTTGACGAGGAACTCGACTAGTTTCAAGCCATGCTAGAGACTCATATTCATGAGTAGCATTCCGCGACCCGCGACGCGGCGACTGTCGCGCTGCTCTAATATGGTCTATGCTAACAGATCCATATGTTGAAACAGCGAAACACAACACAAGGTTTATTTAACACCAAACTAGCCCATTCAAGCATGGCTTTCGGTACCTGTAGTTCTAATTTTTTTTTTTTTTTATATTTGATGGGGCGACTTTTGACCACTATCTCGCCTGGTGGTAAGCGATGATGCGGTCTACGATGGAGCACGTCGTCCCATAAGCAACCTATTCACTCGGGCCTTGAAGACTCCCAGGTTATACCCTTCAGGAAATACAGACTCTGGCAAAGAATTCCACTCTTTAGCAGTACGCACAAGGAAGCTTGAAGCGAAGCGCTTCGTGCGTGTGGGCGGAACATCTACCATGAATCGGTGACGCTTCGCCGATTGTCTTGTGTAATTACTTAAAAACAGTATAAACCATGGTACTTACGCCTCCATAGTCCTCCAACTCCTGTATGGTGACTGTGATGCCAGTTCTTGGGTACAGACTGCCCAGGATAGCACTCTCACATGTCTGTCTGATCACATGCTCCTTGTATCTGGAATGTTATTACAGAAGAAACAATTAAATTGTCTATTATTTATCTAAATAACCTTAAATTGTTAATGAGTATCCATGGAGTTTCTTGCTAATGCTTATCTATAGGAAGCTACGCTAAAGTAAAGGAATAGAATAGACATAATATTTTAAAAGTAGTTTTACTATCTGAAGCTTATTAAATGCTTTATTATTAAGTAAATAAAGTCCTTAGTATTAGTTTGTTTTATATATAAAGTAATCGAAATGATACTGTGTTCGGTGCTGTGATGTGTCAGCTCAAATTCGTTCCCGGGTTCCAGGGTTCCATTCCCGCACGGAACAACACTTTGTGTGATCCACTAATTGTTGTTTCTGGTCTGGGTGTTATTGTATATGTGAACTTGTATGTTTGTAAACGCACCCACGACACAGGAGAAAATCCTAGAGTGGGGCAACACATTCATTAAAAAAAAAAAAAATGAACCAACAAATCACAGTTTCAAACACAGTTTTGTTTTGATTACTTTATTATAAAGTAATCATTAGATCTTCAGAATAGGTTCCTAAATGAAAAAGATCAAGAGATCTTTATAACTCTTCTTTACCTGTCTGCTACTGAAGGTTTTCCAACCTTGCTAGTGAATAGGACCTCAAGTGTAGCCTTCTCTATGCTCTGGCTAGTCATCTTAATGTCTAGAGGGCCGTTCACACTCACTAGTGCCACGGTTTGACCTGGAATAACAACATTACATTGATAATTGATTTTAATCTGTTATGACTGTCTTTTAGAAATGTTTATAACGAATATACATAAATTTAAACAGTATATTAAGTTCTACTAAAAACTTCTACGCCAATATTCAAATAAATGCTAGATAATAAACAGAAACCAAATACCTTGAGACAAAATAGCCGATCCATCGGATTTACTCAGAAAGTTGCACTCGCATTTCATCGGTCTCAGTTTAAAATCTTTTAAATCAGTGTTCTCGACTTCCATTATTTCTTTGAACAGGTTTTATAGTTGTAAATCTACAAATAATAAAGTTTGTTTTGAAGAAAACGTGTGCAGATCTCACTGAACTTCAACTTTTGAAGAATTCTGACATTGACGTTTGACATCCGTATTCGTGTGACAGTGTAATAGACGCGTTCGATTTTAGGAAATGCCCTTGGTCAACAGCAACCTGCAAATGGTTGCTATAGTATAGTATAGTAGCTAGTAGAAAGTTAGAATCTCAATAACATTAGGACCATTAGGTCCTTTCTTATTTGGAAAACTACATTATTAAAAATATTTACCGATGCATTCGTTTGACTGTCAACGTCAAGCTAAAAAGTGTCATCAATTTGATAATTCGATTCGTGTCAATCCGTCAAGAATTTTGTCTTCAGCAATATTTTGATGAAGACAAAATTATATTAAAAACGTTGTGAAATAGTGGAAATAAGCCGCAAAAATGAAGAACAGATTCAACACATATGATATTATGTGCATGGTCACAGAATTACAAAGGTATCTTTCAAATTAAATAACTTAAAAAATAAGAAACAATTTTTTGTTGACGAATTAAAATTAATCGCAATGAAATCAACCCACGTTTCAATAATTGATTTTAAATTATATAATGTAGTTATACAGTATAACAGAAACATCCCCAAGAAATAAAAAAGGCATGTATCTAATTAAAACATTAATCAATCTTTAATTCTGGCTAGGTTATTGAAAATGCACTTTATTTCTGTAGTATTTCATAATCTTTGTTTTTTATTATACTGTATTGCAACACAAATGTGAAACAAATTTACATTGTTCAATTTTAAAATTAAACTTAAGTATTTTGATTTAAAATTTATTAAACTATTTAAAAATAAAACAGTAACCAGGTTTCAAATTAATATTGCTTCAGTGAGTCATTACATATATAGATAGAAATCTTGATAGATAATACTTGAAAATAATAATAACAACTCAGTCTTTACATTGCAAGATAAGTAAGTTTTTTTTTCTGTGTTGTGTAATGCACAACACAGAAAAAAAAACTTACTTAAAAAAAATATTTATATTTTCTTGAACATAAACATTCATATATTTGAAGAGACAGTAGCTATTGTATATAATAGATAATAGAATATATTAAAACCCTAATCAGCTTGTAAATGCCAAGCTGATCAATCTATTCTTACCTGCTTACCAAATTCTGAGTCATGATGGCTGGGAGGTTGAAGACGACCTCTTGTCATGCATACGGGTGTGGGTTCGAAACCTACCAACAACTAGTACCAATGAGACTTTTTTCAAGTTAACACAGGCTATACAAGATTACGCTACAATCAATTTTAGTGGAGCAGAGTGTGTGAAAGAGTGCAGAAATAACTAGTTTAATATACACATTTCTGTTCATTTTACTTCTAGACTAATTGGAATGCGAGTAAACCAAGTCTATGACATAGACAACAAGACATATGTGATCCGTCTACAGAGGTCGGAGGAGAAGAGTGTGCTACTCTTGGAGTCCGCCAACAGATTCCATACCACACAGTTCGAATGGCCCAAGAATGTTGCTCCATCTGGATTTACTATGAAGGTAAAATTTAGTAGATAGCAGGTAAGTTTATTTAGTATGTCGTGGTGGCCCGGACGTTTAAGACGCCCATTTCTCATGCATGAGGGTGTGACTTCGAAACCTACCAACAGCAAGAACCAATGGGTGCATTTACAGACATACAAGTTAACATACACATGACACCCAGACCTGAAACCACAGTTTATGGACCACACAGAGTTGCTCCGTGCAGGAATCGAACCCGCTCCACGCCACCGCATCCACCATGTAATATTTTCGACATCCCTCAATTTAGTTTTTATAGCCATGTAAACAATCAAACAGTTTATAACTTTGAGCCCCAATTTGGCTAGAAACTAATTAAGCATCTTCATACATTACACTTGTCAAAATTAACATTACTCTTCATTTTCCAGCTCCGAAAACACTTAAAAAACAAACGCCTGGAGAAGCTCTCACAGTTGGGCATTGATCGTATAGTAGACCTGCAGTTTGGCAGCGGGGAGGCAGCGTATCATGTCATTCTGGAGCTGTATGACAGGGGTAACATAGTGCTCACTGACTACGAGTGGACTATACTTAATGTGCTCCGGCCTCATGTTGAAGGGGATAAGGTTAGGTGAGTTGGTTTGTGATATATTTCAAGGTTTTTCTCAAAGGAGTATATTTTTGAGTAGAATGGACAGTAGTCAAGCACCCAATTACTACACAACCGCGCTGTCCAGTGACGTCCAGTGACGCTCAACACGGAAATCGAATCTAAGGCCGTATGTGCTCGGTAGTGAAAATGGTAACTATAGAGAGCCAGTTTTTTTTTACTTAAACACACTCTTTATAAGAAAAGACTGTCATGTCGTGGTGGCCCGGAGGTTTAAGACCCCCGTTTCTCATGCACGAAACCTACCAACGACAAGTACCAATGTGACTTTTTCCGAGTTATATATACTTTCTAAGATACTCTAGACACTATTGACAAACAGTCAAGGAAAACATGGTGAAGAAACCTGGGCTTATAATTTCTAATTATAAGTTTGAAATCGCCAACCCGCACTGAGCAAGCGCGGTGATTAATGCTCAAACCTTTTCCGTGTGAGAAGAAAGAGGCTTTGCTCAGCAGTGGGTATTTGGCTGTTGATGAGAAACACACACACACACACACACAACACTCAAAGAGAGTATGTTTCTGTAACTTACTATAGCTAAAATCAATATATTCATGGACCTATATTTAATGCTTTCATTTACTGCTCACAGGTTTGCAGTAAAAGAAAAGTATCCATTAGACAGAGCGAAAACGAGCTACGCAGCGCCATCTGCCGAGGCTCTACAGGAGATACTCACCAACAGCAAGCCAGGAGATAATCTGAAGAAAGTACTTAATCCTAAATTAGGTAAATATTTAATTTTTGTTTACGTTTGTTCTCCAAAGATATTGGCACAAGTGTCATTCTACTTATGTAGACTTTTTCGTCAGTTTGTTATGAACCCTTTATGAGACTATGAGAAGCAGCAGAACATTTTGATTTCCTAAAACCTCCCTAGGACCCCACCTACTGTGTGTCAAACGCAAAAACCACTTGGTAGTCACTTGCAAGTATTGCAATTTTATTATTATAAAATATTGTCCCTTGATTATTGTTCCTGTATCGTGTAGCGTTTTGAGACACATATTATCACATACAAATCACACGCGGAACAATAATTATTAATGGATCATTAACCGGAGTGATACCATGGCGTCACAGAAAACCGACGTGAAACCGCGCTTTATCCATCCCCATCTGCTTCAATCTCCCCATTCCTAAAAGGCCGGTAACGCCTCTGGTGTTCCAAGTATCCGTGAGCGACGCCGATTGCTTACCATCAGGTGATCCGTATGCTCGTTTATCGGCTTATCCCATTAAAAAACCCACTTTGCCCAGCTTCTACGCCAATCTAGCAGTCTCTCTGAAACCATGTCTATTATAATGAAAAATCTATTAAACAGTATCTTTATCTTGTCCACAGAATTCGGTTCAGCAATCATAGACCATGTTCTACTAGAGAATGGTCTGTCAGGCACCATGAAAATTGGTAAGGAGCCCGGCAAGGGGTTCAATGTGGAACAGGATCTGGAGAAGCTGGTGAAAGCGCTGAAACAGGCTGAAGAACTGCTGGATGTTGCTAGGACGCAGGTGGCCAAGGTAACTATGAGTAGTTTATTAAAATAATAATCCTTCTTTTTAACCGACTTCAAAAGAAGAAGGTTGTTAGTTAAATCTGTCTGTATGTTTGTGCGCGGATTGGATGAACCGATTTTGGTGCGGTTTTCAGAAAAGTATTTGTTAGACTTAGGAGAAGCCTTCTCCTTAAACTGTCAAACACCGCGAAGTCACCGGTGACCGCAACCTATTGTTCTTTAATTGTGTCTATAATGACGGTACTGAAAGAGTTAATTAATATACTAAAACCTTAGAATTTACTACTCCCTGAACCCCTTGCCGGAGTCCTTGCCAATTTTCTCCAGACAGACCATATTAACAGACCATTGTATACTGACTTCAAAAAAGGGGGGTTGAAGTCGGTTTTTTTAACCATATTTTATAAAAGAATTATGCCCGTTTTAAAACGCGAATCGTATAACGTGTTTTTAGCTAAGTCATATTTTTCCACATAGTAATAATAAAAAAAATATATTTTTTCCTGAATGAGATCGTTCCTTGTTTTTTCGTTACTGAAACCTTGCCCCTATTTCGTTGTGTAATACGGTAGTTTCTTAAATTTTATTTTAATGCCCATCTGGTACATTAATTTTTGGACACGTATTTTTTCTTTTCTCGACGATATAATAATTTGAAATATCATGTGACGTCACGACCTAGCAGGGCTCGGAGATCACATTAACAAAGGTTCAGGTTTATTTAATTGCAAATGTGAAGAACTTTTATGATTTTACTCCTTTTTGGTCTTCTCAGGGCTACATAACACAGAAGAAGGAGACCCGTCCGAACCCTAATGGAGAAGGCTCCAGTTTCCTGCTCATCGGGCAGGAGTTCCACCCGATGTTATTTGCTCAGCATCGAGAGATGCCCCACGCTGAACATGAGACCTTCGACCGAGCGGTGGATGAGTTCTTCTCTACTCTAGAAGGACAGAAGATTGATATGAAGGTAAAATGAGTTTAGTAATTTATATGACTGCCTCGTTGGTCTCGTGGTCGCAAGTGCGACTGCCGGGCAAGGGCTCTCGGGTTCGATTCCCGGGTCGCGCAAAGTACTACTAGGATTTTAAAGAAATTCACAGTAGTAGCACGGAGTCTGGAATTGTTCCCGGTATATGGTAATAGGCTCACCCCCTATTACATGGGACACATAACATAAATAGTGAAAAGTGGGTGTTACATTGTACAGTGGCATTAAGTGCCGTAATATGTGCCTCTGCCCTACCCCTTCGGGGATAAAAGGCGTGATGTTATGATGTTATGTAATTTATATAAAGAGATACTAGACTAGAAATGAATATTTGTAAAAATATTGAGTTTACTGACTGTGCACTCTTAAGTTGCTTTAATAGTCGAAACATAGGTCGCCATCTATCGCCCTACATTTCATACCTACTTTGACGAGAATACCCGACTAGTTTCACCTAATATTAATTAAGGGCTCCAAAACAACTCGAAACTAATTGAGCATCTTCAAAAAGTATTTTATTAAATGTATAGAGTTTCATAATGTATTCCTGTTATTGTGTTGTAATAAATAAAAAAACTTAAATCGTAATAAACCTCTTCAAGACGGTGCAAGTGGAACGCGAAGCTCTAAAGAAGCTGCAGAACGTGCGCAATGACCATGAGAAGCGAGTGACAGAGCTGTGCCGGGCTCAGGACGAGGACCAGAAAGCTGCTGAGCTGATCTCCCGGAACCAACCTCTCGTGGAGCAGGCGAGGTTGGCTGTACAGGCTGCTATTGCGAACCAGGTCAGTTATATTAAAACAATTAGGGCCAATTTTTCAATGCTCAGTTAAATTTGATCAAAGGAATAACTTTGAATATTTGACAATTCTTCCATACACTGTCAAGTGTCAATTTTATTGTGACAAATGAAACAAGTGAATTTATTCCTGCAAATAGGCTACAAGGCAGCACTTTTACACGTCAATTTTAAGCGAACGATGAGGTCGACATTTCCTAACTGACTACTCTGAGAAGAAATGCCGAAACAAACTCAGAGGTCTGTCTCTTTTAAAGTCCAGACAGTTATTCTACAGTTAAGCCTTTGACTGCCGAATGAAAACTGCTGATGGCAAATCCTCCGCTAACGTAGGTCACCGGTGACCAACGCACGCAAATCACGTAAAAAATACAAGATTAAAAATATACTGTTTACTAATGCATTTTAGCCGAATTAATATCTAAAAGATATATATGTTTTTTGACAATCATGAGAGAATGTGAATAAAATCAAACAGCCTACTAATAATTTTACTGAAATTTCCGTTCACAAATAACTGCATTGAGCCCTCAAGCGATACTAGCGCCACACCAAAAAAATAATCACATTCAAAAATAAACCATACACCAGTCACCTTACCTCTCAATTTCCATCACCAGATGTCATGGGACGACATACACCTCCTAGTGAAGACGGCCCAGGACAACGATGATCCCATAGCGTCCTGCATCAAGCATTTGAAGCTGAACACCAATCATATCACCTTGTTGTTGACTGACCCTTATGATGAAGAGGATCTGAAGCCGATGCTGGTGGATATCGACCTGTCGCTCACTGCTTATGCTAATGCTAGAAGGTAAAATCTATACTAATATTACTAGCGACCTGCCCCGGCTTCGCACGGGTGCAATATGCATGCATTATACATATAAACCATAGTCTGACACTCCCTTCCCCCTCACCCAGGCGGGAGCAGTCATTCGATGATTTTCCCCCCTTAAAAAAAAATTTATAAACCATCCTTAAGAATCACTCCTTCTATTAAAAAAACCCCATAGCAGCGCCATACAGACAAATAATTAGCAATAAATTAAAATTGCGACTAATTTGAGATTTAAACTATCCTATCTCTCAAGTTGGATCGAACTACACATGGTGTGCGAATTATATTATAATCGGTTAAGTGGTTTAGGAGTCCATTGAGGACAAACATTGTGACACGAGATTTATATATATTGAGATAAAGCTGTAGAGTTAGTTTGTTTGTGTGAATCTCCGGTAGTACTGGTTCGAGCTGTATAAAGTGCTTTGTTAGGTAGTCGTAGTCCATCTATCAAGGAAATACATAGCGGTACGGTACGCAATAGGAACCGAGAAGCATTGAAACCGCGCAAAAACGCTAATAAATAGTAAAAGTTAGAGCTGAGTAGTCATTTTTTTTTATAGAGTAATTTTTTTCTAAAATACTACAGCATAAATTAATTATGTGGTGTGTCGTGGTGGCCCGGAGGCTTAAGACGCCCGCTTCTCATGCATGAGGGTACAGGTTCGAAACCTACCAACGGCAAGTACCAATGTGACTTTTTACGAGTTATACGTACTTTCTAAGATTATTTAGACACCACTGACAAACGGTGAAGGAAAAACATCGTGAGGAAACCTGGGCTTATAATTTCTAATTATAAGTTTGAAATCGCCAACCCGCATTGAGCAAGCGTGGTGATTAATGCTCAAACCTTCTCCGTGTGAGAAGAGGCTTTGCTCAGCAGTGGGCATTTATAGGCTGTTGATGATGATGATGAAATTAATTATGTTTTACAACTTACTCACGTTATTATTTGACAAGGAAACTCGATTAGTTGCAAGCCATTGGCTCATGGTCATGTATTGCACAATAAACAATACGCGGTTGGCACGGTGTTGCGAAGTGTTTTTATAGTACAAAAATACATTTTAAAGGGCAGCTAAAATTAACACTGCCTCATTGGCGGAGTGGTCGTAAGTGCGACTGCCGGGCAAGGGGTCTCGGGTTCGATTCCCGGGTCGGTCAAAGTATTACTGGGTTTTTAAACATACTCGGTAGTAGCAATACGGAATCTGGAGTTGTGCCCGGTATATGGCAATGGGCTCACCCCCTATTACATGGGACTCATAACATAAATAGTGGATAGTGGGTGTTTTTTTTTGTTCATTTAACAGTGGCATTAATTGCCATAATGTGCATGTCTGCCTACCCCTTCGGGGGATAAAAGGCGTGATGCTAAGTATGTCTCAAATTAACATTTAAAGGTACTACGACCAAAAACGCAACGCAGCCAAGAAACAGCAGAAGACGTTAGAATCCGCCGGCAAAGCGCTGAAGAGTGCGGAGAGAAAGACCAAGCAGACGTTGAAGGAAGCTCACACTGTCAGCAACATCATCAAGGCGAGGAAGACTTACTGGTTCGAGAAGTTCTTCTGGTTTATCTCTTCTGATAATTATCTGGTGAGTACTTTCAATTCCTATTACGCTTACAGAAGTAGTAGTTCATACTCATATCATCATTGTTAATAAAGACGGGAAGTCTTAGTTTTTAGGCAGAAAGACTTATTGTGAGATCCTAAATCACTAAAAACTCGTTAAGTTCTTTATTACTGCCTCATTGGCCGAGTGGTCGCAAGTGCGACTGCCGGTCAAGGGGTCTCTGGTTCGATTCCCGGGTCGGGCAAAGTATTACTGGGTTTTTTTCAGTGGTAGCACGGAGTCTGGAACTGTGCCCGGTATATGGCAATAGGCTCACCCCCTATTACATGGGACTCATAACATAAATAGTGAAAAGTGGGTGTTACATTACAGTGGCATTAAGCGCCGTAATGTGCACCTCTGCCTACCTTTTCGGGGATAAAAGGCGTGATGTTATGTATGTATGTTCTTTATTAGTGTTGATGGTGGCTGCCTAGGAGGACTGGGTCTCCGAAGATATAATCTTAAACTGAAAGAAATAAGCATACCACCCCTTCCCCCTTTTAGGGGTAAAAGGGGGTTTCTATGATATGATAAATTTGACAAGTTGTTAGGAGATTGCAGTTAGCTTGCAAACTTAAAAATCCGTGCTATCTCCCCCACCAGGGCATTGCTTGTCCGTCTCTACATGAATGTATATTTTAGAACGATCAATATTTTCACTTCAAAGCATCTTCAGAACTTCACTACGGAGCCGACAGAAACGTTTATCATGTTACTTTTTAACTGACAAACTCAATATTAAGTCGCGCTTAAGTATAGTTCTGTCAATACAATTTTTTTATAAAATGACATTAATATCTTTATTATAACTATCGTGAGATATGTATATGAGTTTAGTATGCTAAACTAATTAAATATCGCGGGTTACTCACGTGAAAATACTGAGAAAAGCTCTACTAGCGGCCATGTCAGCACGCTGCGCGACATCGCTATGACTGCGCACGCTCATGAGGAAGAGCCCCTTTGTGGCTCGAAATTAGTAGAGCTTTTCTCAATGCTTTCACGTGAGTAGCTGGCGATTTTTGGTTAATGACAGAGATAGCACTATATTTAAGTACAATTTAAAATTGAGTAGCCTTTCAGTATTCAAGCGTATTTTAATTATAATAAGTTATTTGACGTCTTTCCTCTTAAACATAGCACTATATTCGCAGGTGATAGGCGGGCGCGACCAGCAACAGAACGAGCTGCTGGTGAAGCGGTACCTGCGCGCGCGCGACGTGTACGTGCACGCGGAGGTGACGGGCGCGTCCTCTGTCGTCGTCAAGAACCGCGCCGCCGGGGACGTGCCGCCCAGGACGCTCGCCGAGGCGGGACAGGCTGCCGTAGCTTATAGGTCATTATTATACCTTATTTGCTTATTTTTTTATGGAAGTATGGCAAACGAGCTTTCGGACACCTGATACTAAGTGATCAGCACCACTCATGAACTCTCGCAACACCAGAAAACTTAATCAACTTATAAATGATTTGTAATGATGAAATATCTATATTCCAATCAAAATAATAATAAACAAAGTTAAATTGCTTTTAACTATACCTAAACATTCTGATACGCAATCATAGACATCATGATTTCATTGTAACCTTTTTTTCAAGACAGACGATAGAGTTTCTGGCTCGTTCTTCTCCATTAGAACTACATTTTGGAACGAGCACTTAGGTTCACTGACAGACTGACTGACAGACAATTCAAAAGTGCCTTATTAACGCTTCATTGAAATAAATGCTTTTGACTTTGGCTTTAACACCCACTTTTCTCCATGCACGAATGGGCCGGCTCGACCTCTGTGATACCACGGCCTCACAGAAAACCGACGTGAAACAACGCCAGCGTTATTTCACTTCGTGTGAGTGAGGTTACCGGAGGCCCAATTACCCCCTCCCCAGTCTCCCGATACCCCAAATCCTCTACAATCCTCAAATTCCCAATCCCCAAAAGGCCGGTAACGCACTTGTAACGCATCTGGTGTTCCACGTGTCCATGGGCGGCGCCGATTGCTTACCAAAAGGTGATTTCGTCTTATGGTATAAAAAAAAATTTTATGAGCTCCATAAAGGGTGAACCTCAAAGCTCGGTAATATTTCGTCGTGTTTGTCTATCACTATCATAATCCTAATATTGCAATTCACTCCATAGCGTGGCCTGGGAAGCGAAAGTCCTGACCCGTGCATGGTGGGTGTACGCGTCCCAAGTATCGAAGTCCGCACCCACGGGCGAGTACCTCACGACCGGCTCCTTCATGATCCGTGGACGCAAAAACTACTTGCTACCTGACCATCTGCAGTTCGGATTCAGTTTTATGTTCCGGGTAAGTCTATACACTATATTTTCTTCTAAGTTTCTGTTGGCTATATCCTTCAAGAAATGCAAAAACAAAAATAAAATCTGAATCGATTGATTCATATTACAATAAATTTGCTAATATGATAGTAAATAGCACTATAAAATACCCCGTCTCTCCCCGCCTGTCATTTTCCACTACCCCTTACCCCTTCGATCGACTCTACCGTTTTCCCCTCATTCTGATTTATCTCCCGCTCCTCCGCCTCAATCTCTTGCTTCATCTATCTCTCTACCCCTTCCCCCTCTGTACCCCCTCCCCCTCTGTACCCCCCCTCCCCCTCTTTCGCTATCTCATTTACTGATGTTACCTTTTCCATTTAAGTAACATTATACTTTACGCTCCCAGTTGGAGGACAGTTGTATAGAGCGTCACCGCGACGAGCGCAAGCCGATCGCGCTGGACGACGCGTCCGTGGTCACCTCCACGCAGGAACTGGAGGAGGACCAGGAGATACTCGTCTCTGATGATGGTGAGCATATTACATGAATTTTATAAGAAAGTCGGTTGTTAAAATATTTTGTACCTTATTTGTATAGAGTTAACGCTGATTATTCGATATTCAAAAGCGTATGTTTTCCAAAATATTATGACGATGCTATAATTGCAATTGGGTACTTTCTTTAATCAAAAATTTCGACTGTTCAATACAATAAAATACCTATAAAAAAATGACACTTTCATTAATTGATTTTATGATCGATTAATTTTAGTTTTTTGACAGCAAATTTTTAAGAAATAAGTATGATGTTTGACTCGTAAAAACAAGACGTCACAATACACAATCTCGTACAAAATTCATAGAAAACTGTCGTTTTTGACAGTTCGAAAATGGATTGTATTTGACTAATTGGCAGGTACCCAATTATGTGTCACAGTGATTTCTAGCTTAATTTTTGGGACATTTAGTAGATCTTACCATGTCCGTCCCTTTCACGGTCCAACTCTTTGTGACACTGATCTGATCACGAAACTTATTCAATAAAACATTGTTAAGCATGTTTTACAAAACTTTTCGTTTTAAAATAATACACATTTTATAATAAAACGTGTCATACTTTGTAAAACTTTTCGTATTACATATTTTTTTTTATATATTTTGCTACAATCTTTACAAATTGTCATTTAAGGATTTTTTCTCCGTTTCTTTTTAGTTATTTAAAATGTATAACGCCTTGGTTTAATGACTGTAGTCTTATACTATTCTAATTTTAATAAATAAATAATGACCTAATGATCGTAATGGAATAATTATTTTGAACTATTAAATAGCAAGTATTTGTCCTAAAATAATAATACAAATCTCAACAGACGAGCCATCAGATAAAGAAGAAGAAAAAGAAGAATCCAGCAAATTAGACGCTATAAGAGAAGAGTCACAACCAGCTGGAGAAGATACAGAAGCCACAGAAGACAAAGAAGCAGAGGAGATTGAACAAAGAGAGAATGAGAAGCAGAAAGAAGAGGATTCGGACGATGACAGTGATTCTTCTGAGGAGGATGCTCTTGATACACATATTAAGGTATGATAAGGTGTCTTTTAATTTTAAAAATCTTATCTTTATCGCTACCCCTTCTCCTACCACGGGTATCGTCAAGTGCCGACTAAGTGTGGGAGAGCCATGCTTCGGCGCGAATGGGTTTGCTCGACCGGAGTGATACCACGGCCGAGCAGAAAACCGACGTGAAGCAACGCTTGCGTTGTGTTTCGTCGTGTGAGTGAGGTTACCGGAGGCCCAACCCCCTCACCAATCTCCGAATCCCCAATAAATCCTCAAATTCCTAATCTCCAAAAGGCGGTAACGCACTTGTTACGCCTCTGGTGTTTCGGGTGTCCATGGGCGGTGCCGTGTGCTTACCAGGTGATCTGGCAGCTCGTTTACCGGCTCATGCCATAAAAAAAAATTGAACTCCACAAAGTAATATAAGGTTTTCCTTACCTTTTTTGTTTGTTACTATGTGTGACGTTTGTTTTTTATGTTTATCTTAATTCCAGGTGGACCACGGTACCGGCGAGGTGTTCGTCCGATCTACATCCAGAACTATTTCCGAAATGTCGGATAGAAGTAAGACTATAATATTTTTTGTATTTTTAATTATACATGAACAGCTTTTTTGTGAGGTGGAACGGAGAGTCAGACTCCTGACTAAAAACCACCCCGTTCCTACTCCTGCACTTTTCACGAGCCGGAGCCTCGACAACCGTTTACGTCCTCCGCGGCTTCGTATCGGCATCAGCCCTATTGGGCCCCATCCGTGGTGATCTGATGGCTCTTTGAGCCGTTCACACGGGTCTAGTTCTGGTCGGGCGGCGAACTACTCATGCTCGCCGTCCGCAGGCCCGTGCTCGCCGTCCACAATTGCTCTACTAAAATAATAATAATAATAATAATTTCCTGCCTGCATACCAAATTACTTGGCTGTCAACACTTATCAAAATTACTATTGATTAATCTTAGGCGAAGACAAAATGCCATCATTCCCGTCGTTACCAAAGAAGGGAGGTAAGAAGCAGCCGCAGAAACAGCAGAAGACGAAAGAAGAGAAGCAAGAGAAGAAAGAAGGAATGAAACGCGGACAGCGCAGCAAGTTGAAGAAGATCAAGGAGAAGTACAAGGACCAGGATGATGAGGACAGAGCTATTATGATGGAACTGCTACAGGTCAGTCCAAGAAACTTGTGGTTCTGGTAAAGATAGCTTGCTTAGAATTTCAGAGAAGACCTTTGTCAGTGGAAATGTAGTTGAATGTTATGAATAAGGAGCATAAATGTACGGTCAAAGGTCAAAAGTCCACTGCCACCGTAAGACTACTATCGGTTTCGCTGCAGCGCTTGTGGGACATGCACACGCATATTTGTATCCGTGTGCGTACGCGTGCGTGTGTTTATGCGTACGCACGCGTTTTTAAGCATATTAATATGAAATTACGTATTGCCGAGTGAACATCACTCATGGTGGCATGACTTTTGACCTTTGACTGTACAATGGTTTGATACTAGCAAATTCTCTCTTCTCAGTGTTAGACAACTTACCGAGCTTGAAACTAGCCAAATTCAATACTTTTTCCGAACTTCAAAAACGATAGTTTTCTATGACAACGGGCTGGTGCTGAAAATCAGCGCCGTGGGCTCGAGCCTCTGTGCCCGGTCCACGGTATTAAGCTGAGCTCCTGCCTTTTGCGCTGCGACGCACCATAGGCTATTTTTTGGGTTTCTAAATTCTTGTTGTGTGTCGTAGCAAAATAAATAGTTTTTCTTTCTTTCTTTCTTTCTTTCTATGAACTTTATATGAGATTGTGTATTGTGACGTCACCTTTTTATAGGGCATACTTATTTCTTAAAAAATTGCTGGAAAACAAATAAAATTAAGTTGGTCATAAAATCAATTAATGAAAGTATGATTGTTTTTTAATATTTTATTGCATTGAACAGTCGAAATAACTTATTTTTGATTAAGGAAAGTACACAATTCTGCCTGGCTCCTAGTGGCAACTTCGTGTGTAATAATCTTCATTGGAATATATCCAACGAAGCCTAGGTAGTTCAATACTTCAATTGACTGCACGGTTGGTGCGGTGGCTGGGCAACCGGCTGCCGTGCAACGTGTTGCGGGTTCGATTCCCGCACGGGACAACACTTTGTGTGATCCACAAATTGTTGTTTCGGGTCTGGGTGTCATGTGTATGTGAACTTGTATGTTTGTAAACGCACCCACGACACAGGACAAAATCCTAGTGTTGGGCAACGTTTTTTAAAAAAAAAACAAAAAAAATTGTTTATGCTGTGTTACGAGATTTGACATTGAGAATAAATGCGTTGATAAGTCAGATCAATTTATTTTTGACGAAGAAAACTTCCTCCGGACGTTACTTTATTTTAAATTGTCCGTCCTCCAGTCGGCTAAAGGCGAGAAGGAATCGAAGAAGGCCCAGAAGAAGGCTGCAGCGGCTAAGGCTAACAAGGTGAAGGTGCCCAAGGGAAGCAAGATCCCGCAGCCCGCGCCCCTACTGCTGGAGGCGGACTCCGAGCCTGAGGACCTGGAGAATGAACCTGATGTGAGTTCTGACATAGTAACATGTGTAATTTGACAAACATGACAGGGATTTTGACATTTATATTATAACTATCGGACTGCATCGTTGGCCGAGTGGTCGCAAGTGCGATTGCCGGGCAAGGGGTCTCGGGTTCGATTCCCGGGTCGGGCAAAATATTACTGGGTTATTAAAAAATTCTCAGTAGTAGCACGGAATCTGGAACTGTGCCCGATATATGGCAATAGGCTCACCCCCTATTACATGGGACTCATGACATAAATAGTGAAAAGTGGGTGTTACATTGTACAGTGGCATAATGTGCACCTCTGCCTACCTCTTCGGGGATAAAAGGCGTGATGTTATGTTATGAGGGGCCTCATAAGAAAGAGGTTTGTTCCGCATGTACATACAATGACACCATCTTCCTCTACAGGGTGCTTACTCTTGAAACCAATCTCAATGTCAATGCAATGTCAATGCAATTTCAATCCAATAAAATCTCAATAATTATTCAATGTCAAAACTATACAACCCCTATAATAACTGTTAAAATAGTATTCAGAGTACGGAATATAAATCTAAACTCAATACTATTTAGTTATTCGGAGTCGCGGAGAACCTAACGGGTAACCGGGGTTCCGGCTCGACGTGCAGGAGAAGGAACGGGGTGGTTTTTAGTCAGTAAGAGTCTGACACTCCCTCCCGCCTCACCCAGGCGGGAGCAGTCATTCGATGATTTTCCCCCTTTAAAAAAAAACTATTTAGTTCGTTCAATATCCACGCAAAAAGGATGCAATGGGCGCTAGTGTTGCACGTCGAGAGTACGAAATGTCACAATACCAATGTCGATCGATGGGAATTGGATTCAAGAGTAACCCCCATATTTCATGATACATCCCCCCTCCTGTCCTCAGTTGGAGCAGACAGGTCCGGACGCGGACTCCGACCTCCTGAACCAGTTGACTGGTGTACCAAACGAGGATGACGAGCTACTCTTCGCTGTACCTGTCGTGGCGCCATACTCCGCCCTTATAAATTACAAGTGAGTATTTCTATAACATATCTATATATTACTGGGTTTTTAAAAAATTCTCAGTAGTAGCACGGAGTCTGGAACTGTGCCCAGTATATGGCAATAGGCTCACCCCCTATTACATGGGACTCATAACACAAATAGTGAAAAGTGGGTGTTACATTGTACAGTGGTATAATGTGCACCTCTGCCTACCCGTTCGAGGATAAAAGGCGGGATGTTATGTATGTGTATCTATATAGATAAAAAATTGGAGTGTTTGTTTGCAATATTGAAATAACCGCTTTTTACTACACGCATATGAATATACATACGATACACATACCAAAATAACACTTTTGACTGTCTGTCTGTACTGGCTAATATCTGAAATAGCTTAACCGATTTTGACGGGACATTTATATGGCTACCTTATGTTACTTAAGTAAAAGATTTTTTACTTTAGAAAAACGCAGACGAAGTTCCGGGGTCATCTAGATATATAATTTTATTTGTGCGATATCAACAATGGTTTATCAACAACTCCCTAATACATGGGACCCGTAACATAAATAAAGAAATGTGGGTGTTACATTGTACAGTGGCATTAAGTGCTGTAAAGCTCATTTTCAATGTAGCTCACTCACTAACTCAATTTTTTTACATTCTATTTTATGAATAACTTGAATAATATTTTGCACGACACTAATCGTACTCAGCACCGTCATAACTTCATTAAACTGTCAAACACCAAGCGGTCACCGGTGACCGCAACCTATTGTTCTTTAATTGTGTCTATAAATACGGTACTCGACGAGTTAAGACTTTACACGACACAGTAATCGAACTCAGCTCCGTCTTAACTTCATTAATACTTTGCACGACACAGTAATCGAACTCAACACCGTCTTAACTTCATTAATACATTGCACGACCCTATAATCGAACTCAACACCGCACCATCTTAAAGTAACTAAACAGCAAAATAATGAAACCTAATTTTAATTCCAACCTATTTATTATTTCCTCAGATACAAAGTTAAGTTAACACCAGGCACCGGCAAGCGAGGTAAGGCAGCAAAGACAGCAGTACAAGTATTCCTCCGCGACAAGGCAGGCACTGCCAGAGAAAAGGATCTACTCAAAGCCGTCAAAGAAGAAAATATCGCCCGCAACTTCCCCGGCAAAGTGAAACTGTCCGCGCCACAGTTGCATAAACATAAGAAATAGAAACTTGTTTTTATAATAACTATCGTGAGACATACTGAATTGACTAATAATCGCGGGTTACTCACGTGAATATACTGAGAAAAGCTCTACTTGAGATGTCAGTAGGCTACGCGACATCGCCGCGACCACACACGCTGACCATAAGGAAGAATCCCTCTGTAGTTCGAAACTAGTAGAGCTTTTAACCCGCAATTTTTAGTTAATTTAAATAGGTTATTTTTTATTTTAAAACTAGCCTGTCATGGCTCTGCTCAGATGCTATTTCAGTGGATTTTTCCTGGTAATTATTCCATATTTTGTACATAAGGTTTTTATTATAACAATACAACAATAACTATCTAATTTCGTACAGTCGTTCTGGAGTTATGAGCATCTATGCGGAATCTGTCAAATGTATCTGTCACAGATTCATTTTTCAATTTCACTTTCATTAAAATCTTGTCCTAATAGTAGAAAATGTAATGAAATACCCAATTTGGTGCAATAATGTAGAAGTTAGACGTAGATATTTATTTTAAACTGTCAAACACCAAGCGGTCACCGGTGACCGCAACCTATTGTTCTTTAATTGTGTCTATAAATACGGTACTCGACGAGTTGAGGTCCAAGAAAAATTACGTCAAAATCTATCAAGCAGTTTAACCTTTTGACCGCCAGAGCAAAAACGCATGAACTTGCCCTCAACGCCAGGCCACAAATTCACCGCAAATACCTACGAAAAAAATAGGGATTCCAAAACTTCATCGATAATCAATTTTATTTTCATTTTCGTCTTTAATTTCGAAATATAATGTCCTTATAACATTGAAATTTAATTCAACATTACATTTCTTCCTATTAAAGTAATAGTTATACACTATTTACAGACTTGTATAATACCGTAATAACAGATATGAGACTACAATATATTTAAATATAATAACTGTAGGTACAACACTATTCTTGATCTGCTGTCTTCATATTGTGACCATGGCGTGGACGGCCCGCCATTTTAATAACTACTTCGCTTCCGAAATAAGGATGTGGCAACGTAATATCTCGTTTATCGATGTTCTAGTACAATATTATTTTATAATAAATGAAACACGTTTTTTAAATCAGATTTATAATTCCGAATGTAACAGGTACTTAAAAATATATGATTGACATAGGTTAAGAAGGTAAAAAAAACTATGAAAAAATAGAAAATTTTATTAAAATGTTATACAGTATGTACTATGTATACATGTTTTTAAATATTAAGTTCTATAAACCTGGCATAAAAAGTAACAAATTAAAACAATTAACGATTATATATAATTATCACAATTACCAATCAGTCTTATACTAATAAATCTTTTGAATAATAGAACAAAATTATACAAAATCTACAATGCAACCTGCATTCTGATCATCTAATTCGCTGGGTGCAAAGTGGGTGGTGGGGACAGTGAAATCGATCTCAGCGCGCACCGTGGCTAAAAAAGGAACTTTTGGCAGACTTTATTCCACGAAGTTCTTCCGTAGTCATTAAATTCCCACTCATTATAATAGTCACTTAATATAAATCTTGAACTCGATATCACAAGTAAATTAATCATAAATATTATTCATTCACTTCACTAATTTCTGGTCGCCGCGCTTGTGACGTCACGATATTGTCGTCTAGTCGTGACCATGGCGTACAGGGTACTGATAATTCGGGTTGCGTTAGGGATGCGCTTGAGTTGGGATTAGTGAATATCGAAACTCGACCCAACCAAATTTTATTTTTGACTATGTAGCTTATTGAATGATTTTTAAGACTGGTTTTATAAAATTAATGCTGCTTTATCCTAGTACCAAATCATACCTAAAATAATATATTCCAGAGGAAAGTTTCGAATCGATCTTTGATTTGAAATAATGATATTATCCAACATGCGCTACATCACTAGCGGTCACGCAGTTATGACTCTGGCGTGTGAGGACATTCTTTTTTCAGAGTTTATTTCTTTCTTTTTAACGTAAAATTTCTCAATATTTATAATGCAATTTAATTAGTTTTATGGAAATAACTAAATTTTGGACCTTCTATTTTACAGGTATATAAATAAATAGGCATTAAAGTAATGTTTAAATAGTTTATTTCGTGTTTTAATGTACCGCTGTTTTTGTCACATATTTGTGTCGTTGGCGCTCAGGGACAGTTTTCGCTTGTCACGTATTTCTGACCCTGGCGCTCAAAAGGTTAATAAAGATCTTATATAACCTACATAAGGTTTAGATTACGTTATTAAATCTCCATTTACCAAAAATAGGTAATCAATGAATATATATTATCAGGTATTAATAGTTTGGTTATGACTATTAATTATCAATAATTACCGGCTTACTGCCGTTTTCAAAAACCTGTGTATCTGTAGATTTGATAACTAAAGATAGAATTTTGACATATGTATTTTGTACGGAGTTTAGCAAGTTTTTCACTTCTTGAATGATATAGTATGTGTAACTAACTAATTTTCAGCCCTACAATAGCTCTAAAACCAAAACGTTTCATATCCAATGAGAAATCCAATATTTCAACAATAATGTAAATATGTATTTACTATTAATACGAAAATAAAAAACTTTTTCAATCAAATGTCTACTTTATTCTAATAGCAATAAGTTGAAAATCGCATGGCTTGAAATTAGGTCTAGTCTTCTTCTTCTATTTCTTCGCCGTAGCCCTCTCCTTCTCCCATCATCGGTGGTGGCGGGGGTGGCGGTAGGTGGGCGATGCGGAATGCCTAGAAACGTGGAAATTAAAATAAGAGTTGCATAAAAACCGCAAGGTTCAAAAAAGAATTAAAAAAAAATTGAAATTGCGGCCTCGTTGGCCGAGGTTTGAGGTTTGAGCATTAATCACCACGCTTGCTCAATGCCGGCTGGCGATTACAAACTTATAATTAGAAATTATAAGCCCAGGTTTCCTCGCGATGTTTTCTTTCACCGTTTGTCAGTGGTGTCTAGAGAATCTTAGAAAGTACATATAACTCGGAAAAAGTCACATTGGAATTTGCCGTTGGTAGGTTTCGAACCCGTACCCTCATGCATGAGAAGTATTGAGAAGCAGGCGTCTTACCCTTCCGGACCACCACGACACAACACGACAAATAGTATGTTCTATATCGTTTAAAAAGACAACACTGCTAACGTTATTGTAATCACTCAATAACCATCAACTTCTAATCTTTTTAAAATAGTCAAAAGTCAGACCTCTTCATCAGCAAACGTGGGGTCAGCCATCTCCATAATTTCTGGTCCGATCGGGTACTCCACCTGCGGTACGGGGAGCTGCAGGGGGGAGAAGTTTGGGGGCTGGTACTTGAGTCCCCAACCCACATAGAGACACTCGGATTTTCTGATAAAACACAAATATTTATCATTATTATGGCTGTTCATCTATACAGATAAACAAAATCGGAGTCTGTTTGTAATATTGAAATAACCGCTTTTACTACATGCATATGAATTTCTATATATACGATTTTTTTGGGGGGAAAATCATCGAATGTCTGCTCCGGGAGGGAGTGTCAGACTCTTACTGACTAAAAACCACCCCGTTCCTTCTCCTGCACGTCGAGCCGGAGCCCCGGTTACCCGTTAGGTTCTCCGCGACCGTTAGGTTCTCCGCGACACTATATATGCGATACATATACCAAAAAACAGTTTTTACAATTTTTGTCTGTCTGGTATCCCAAGAAAGGACTGTAAAATCTCCATAAAGTGTCGGTAAGTTGATAATATTACGAAGGTTTATGGTGTATTATTAATTTTAACGGCTTCATTTAAGGCCTTTACGAATAAAAGGCCTGATTCATTATTTCTTGCTACTTTTCTACAAAGCATTAAATCCTTGCTCCTATTTTTTATTTTTTCTTTTAAAAAAACATTTTCATTTCAACCTTTCAAAACTCTACCACTCACTTGCCAGTAGTGGCATAAGCCACGGCTCCTGGCCAAAGGTTACTCCTGAGCACGACCATGGCCCTGTCAGGGCACAGGGTGCTGCTGACCCTGGCACTCCACGCCGTCAAGCCTTCGATCCTGGCGTCCTCCGACAGCGACGTGAACAGGGAGGGCCCTACCTCCGGCTCTATTGGAGGTGGAGCGTCCATATCTTCCTCCTCTAGGCCTTCGTCCTGTGAGGTAAATCATCATTTATTTCAAATGTTTTCGGGTATTTTTTAATTTTTCTAACTAATCTGTGTGCTTGTCAATGAAACACAAATGTAGCGTGCAGTCATCTATCAAACTATTAAACATGTAAACGAGCCCACGCATCACGGATGGTAAGCAACCGGCGTCGCCCATAGACACCCGGAACATCAGAGGCATTACAAGTGCGTTACCGGTGTTATGAGGATTGTTGGAGATTCGGGGATTGGGGAGATTGGGGAAAGGGGAGGGTGGTAACTGGGCCTCTGGTAACCTGACTCACACGATGAAGCACAACGCGAGCGTTGTTTCACGTCGGTTTTCTGTGAGGCCGTGATATTACTCCGGTCGAGCCGGTCCATTCGTGCCGAAGCAGTCTTAAAAAAATACATTTCTGACAGCCACTCAACAAAACCGCCATTTCATACATATCAATTTACAATCTACTGTTCTCACCATCCCCGCGTTCGGGTTCCACCACAAAGTCCTCCCCTGCTTCAGGATATGTCTCCCGTGGTGGACCCAGTACGTCAGGTTGGAGTCCATTAGGTCCTTCAACGTGTGCCCCTGGTAATATGGGTTCGGGTTGAATTCCATGTCACCTGCAACCGGAGATCGATACTTTTTTATTACTGTACAGGGTAACTTGAAGGGACGTGACGTACCTTTTTTTTAAGTTACTTATAATGATTTTCTTTTTTTAATGTTAATTATAACAGCGGTGTTTAGTTTTTTTTTCTCTTCTTTGGCAAAAAGAAGTGTTTAGTTATATAAGAGCTTAAAAAGGTTTTTTTAATTTAATATAAAGAGGCTTTTGAACATGATAACTTCATACCTGTTACGGACTAGGTACTCCTTGGCATACGGATGTTATTATTCGGTCTTTTGTCGTGTTCAATATGTTCACTGCCATAAAACAGTCCAAAATGCTGTACAGGGTGTAAACGAAGCGCTACCGAACCGATAACGCAGACAATTTTTACAGACTTCAAAAAAAGAGGAGGTTCTATGTTCGGACGATTGTTTGTTCTATTTCATTCAAATTTTAATCATTTTTGTTTTCGTGTTATTCATGCAATAATTAATTATAATAAATTACAATTAATTCCTTACTTTTTTTAAAATAAAACTCGTTTGTAACTATCATTTGTCTGCGTTATTGGGAGCGTTTCGTTTACATCCTGTAGACTATTAAAAAATGACTTCAAGTCTGCTAAGGTGCAAAAATGTTCTGAAGTCCGAAGTTAAATAAGAAATGTCATTCAAGAACACAAACCACCCCCTTCTTCCATGTCCAGGTCTTCTTCTTCCTCCCCTGACCCAAACGTGAAGAATCCTTGCGGGGAAATTGACGTGGCAGCAGCGATGCGACCAATTTGAGCGCGCAGGTACTCTTTCTCCGTACCCTCGAACGGAGGGAAGGTTATCACCTGGAATAGAGTATAATTGAAATATTAAAGCATGATGTATACCTATGACGTATAGCTATGCTTATTTGGGTAGGAATGTTGCTTTTGGACTGGTTTCTCATTAAAAAAGTGAATAAAAGTGAAGCGAAGTTATTATCAATTAACGAACACTATAGGGATGATGACAGGGTATGAAAAATTAAAAATCTAATTAGTCCATCAGTTAGGTAATGAAAAAATATTATAAACGTATTTTTTTATTTTGTCGTATAATAAAATGATAGTTAGATAAAATGAATCAAATTTAGGAGTGGGGGCTAAAACGTATGTACATAGAAGTGACGTCACGCGACATTTCAAATCAGTATATCGTCGAAAGTATTCGTTTCTGTAAGAAAATAAAAAATACATGTCTGTTTGAAAATAATCTACCAGACGGACATTAAAATAAAAACTAGGCATCTATATACATAGGATAGATCTATACTTCTTCAGAATTTCAGGGTATAAAATATAATGTATGTGTTACTTAATGACCAAATCACGAATATTGAAGCCTATAATAACCCTGGACTAATGAGGCATTCAATCATTGAATAATATCTTATAATAGTTCTACACTTCGATATTATCAAGGATAGGTTTCTGTACCTCAGAATCTAAATCTCCAGTCATACAGCGCACGGAGAGCCTGGCGACGCGGACGTGTTCTGGTTTGATATCTGGCAGACAGATCCATGGCTCGCCTGGACGGTTGCAAACCCAATACACCTGCAAGGCTTACTATCACATAGTCTTCGGGTAGTTAATGGGTATTATCTACGATTAAGTAGAGGACGTACACCATTTTGCTAATGGAATGTGCCAGGAACAATAATGAAAGGGAATCATTAATCAGAAAATATAAGTTGAATAAATTGATGTTGGGATAGTTCAAAACATTTAAGCAAATCCTAAAACGAAGATTGCAAAGGGATTGTGTGAACTGGTGAGAGTGACATAACTTTTCTTTTATTTATGTCATGCCTTGTTAATGATTCCCTTTCATTTACAGAGTATATTTAATTAGATAAGGTACGATGGGGTTGACGTATCCATATGGACAAAAACCCCCACCATAATAAAATTAAGGAGAATAAAAAAAATCTACGCTTAGCTAGAAAATGTCAACTGAACAAAGGCCTGTTATGCCGTGGTCGCAACTCGCAATGGGTAAGTCGTCAGGCATTTTGTAGGTCGCTTAACTACGTATCGGTTCCTGTCGATCTGGTAGTCATTGGGGAAAGACTATGTTCAGCAGTTAACGTTTTATGACTGACAAGGATGAAGGATGAAGTAGGTACAGAGACTTCTTCGAGGCAACTGCTTTAAAAAAGGTTTTAATAAAACCGAAAATTAATTAATAGATTCAATCCACAACACTTTCAAGTTCCAAAATATGTGGATTAAGATCGATTTTTGACAGAAACTCCGTACAACTACTGTCAATAGTCGATCTATATCGACAGATTTTGGATTAAGATAGTTTATTGAAATTGGCAGTAAAAGAATTACACCAAACCTTCTTATTGATTCCCTGGCCGGGTCGTTCGACAGGTATGGGAGCAGGCGCCTGCCACGTGGAGACTGGCTCTGGAGGGATTTTGGGAGGCACTGGTTCCTTGGAAACTGGCTCTTTCGCCTCCCCCTCACCAACTGGAGAGGAATTAAAATGCCGTTTTGTGACCTGCATACTACTTATCGAAGATTTGTCCTTTTTTTATTTATATCTTGTTTTATTAATTTTTAATTATTGTGTTTGTATTCTATTGTCACTGTTTTGTTATATGTTGTCGTTTCTTTGTGTTTTTTCTATATCTGTATAAATAAGTGTATTTATTTGTTCTTTTCTTTTTTAATTTTGTATTTTTGTATCTGTGTGCGTGCCTACTGTTGAATAAATGATTTTTCTTTCTTTCTTTCTTTCTTTCTTTTCACTGCTTATATGAACTTATCTGCGTTGGTACTACACATGACTTCTCCAATTGTATCAGGTTGCCCTCCTATCAAGCAACGATGATGATTTTATTATGACCAGAATAATTGTGACGGACAATATGTAGATTGAGAGAAACGAGATTTAAAGAGTTGTCTCTACAATCCCTACGACCGATACAGATTTGCTTAGAATCGATATCCAAGGTAGTCTAGATTTGTATTTTCTATGTCATAATACCTACTAGGTAAAAAACCGCTTAGAAAAAATGGGTAAATGGTAAACTGAAACTGAAGGTAAGCCTTTTTTTTTTTAAGGGGGGAAAATCATCGAATGACTGCTCCCGCCTGGGTGAGACGGGAGGGAGTGTCAGACTGTTACTGACTAAAAACCACCCCGTTCCTTCTCCTGCACGTCGAGCCGGAGCCCCGGTTACCCGTTAGGTTGTAAGCCTAAAGATTATCCAGCATCCACAGTTCTTGTTAGATAAATTATTGTTGGTTATCTTACGTATTTCTGCCTGTTCCTCTATAGCGTGGACTCTGGCCTCGTCCATACCTTCGCCTTCTCCAGGCATATCCTTCATCTCGAAGGCCTGAAATTTAAATGAAACATAACATAACATCACGCCTTTTTATCCCCAAAGGGGTAGGCAGAGGTGCACACAGAAGTAACACCCACTTTTTAACCGACTTCAAAAAAGGAGGAGGTTATACGTTCGGCCGGTATGTTGCTTTTTTTTTTTTTGTATGTATGTACGCGCATAACTCTGAGATGCGTGAAGCGATTTGCAAAATTTTTATTTTGTTGGAAAGGGTATACTACCAAGATGGTCCCATTTCCATGAGGTCAGGATCTGATGATGGGATCCTAGGGAAACCGAGGGGAACTTTCGAAAATTATATGGGCGAGTGATGCGTCTATTATGTTTTTCAATTAGGATTTTTAAACACTACAATTTGATAAGGGTCTGGAGTCGACCTGATGATGGAGCCGATAGACAGTCGAGGGAACTCCTCAGCGGTTTATACTAACTACCTTGTGTTTGGGCTTGATTAATTTGTATTGATGAGGACTTTAGACCTAGATAGAGTAGGGCTGTCATTAAGGGTCTGATGATGAAGAAGTGTAATTGTTAAGGGAACTCCTCAACGGTATACTGTAACTACCTTGTGTTTAGGCTTGTATAATTTGTATTAATTAGAACTTTGCACCTATGTAGGTTATAAGTAACAAAACGGGTATATGTAGCTTTACACTGAAAATGATAAAATAATAAAATAAAAACTGCGTTTAAAAAACCGACTTCAAAAAACCAAAAACTAATAACAAACAAAAAGTCTAAACTAAAAAGCAAAAAATAACTATTATTAGTACTGATAGGTTACTCACCCACTGATAGGTTAGAAGTCGGTGCCATAAGCTCATATCATAATGATATAACTGTCCACAAAATTGTGAAATAGGTACCTATTAAGGTTTTAATGAATAATTTTGTATGGAACTTATGGCACCGACTTCTAACCTATCAGTGGGTGAGTAACCTATCAGTACTAATAATAGTTATTTTTTGCTTTTTAGTTTAGACTTTTTGTTTGTTATTAGTTTTTGGTTTTTTGAAGTCGGTTTTTTAAACGCAGTTTTTTCACTATTTATGTTATGAGTCCCACGTAATAGGGGGTGAGCCTATTGCCATATACCGGGCACAATTCCAGACTCCGTGCTACTACTGAGCCTTTTTTTAAAAACCCAGTAATACTTTGCCCGACCCGGGAATCGAACCCGAGACCCCTTGCCCGGCAGTCGCACTTGCGACCACTCGGTCAACGAGGCAGTCTCTCTAGTTCTTAAATGAAACTGTTTTCATTTTAAACAGTTCAATTCGAATTAACACTATAACCGCCGCGTAGGTCACCGGTGACCTACATTAGCAGAGGATTTACCTTCAACAGTTTAGTGCCGGCAGTCAAAGGCTTAACAAAAAATACGCGTGAAGTCAGCAGTAATAGTAGTAGTTAGATACGTACAGGTCGTACCTAACTGTAGCACTATTTGTTAGTTAAATTAGTTTTTTGACGTATTTTTCCAAGAGTGAATGAACATTTGATTAATTCTCGGATGAATAATATGAAAATACCTATGCGACGAATAGTAAAATCAATATTTATAATTATACGAATTTAGGTATACAACAAGAATACGCTGTGGTATATTAACCTTTAGATTAAAAGACATAAAGATAGGCAATTATTATACCTATATAATTCGAATAATGTTTTGAGACATCTTTAATACGACAATATCATAGTATAAAGAAAAGGGAAGTAGGCCATCTTCTTCCCAATCCGCGATATAATTACCTACTGTCTTAGGGTTGTCACTTTTAGTTAAATATTAGGCGCAGCTTACATACCAAGTTGGTTTACCTACCTTTAGTTAACTATATAAATCGATAGACCATAGTCAATTACTTATTTTGCATAACGATTTTATAATTGTAAGTAGATAAGTACCTACTTAGTAACTATACCTACCTACAATACTGAGAAATCGACATAACCATAACTAAACGTAAACAAAACAATAGCGGAAAATCAATTGTCAGATCAAAAGTACCTACTTAATACATTAGTAGGAAATTGGGCCTAGGTACCTACTTCCTATGTGATACTGATAGAAAACTAACACAAACAAAAAATAAGTAAGTAGGTATCTCATCATCAAGTACAAATTATATTATGCTAGAATAAGTGTCTAGCTTATCTTTCCTGTTCAATAGGTAATCTGAACAGAGACAGTTCTGAGAATCGATAAATTATTAAGACACCCAAACACATAGCAATACCTACGTTCTTCTACGATTATCAGACATTTTTTATACATTTAACAGTGCCGAAAAGTGATGCGCGCGCGAACCTCGTGCAGTGTTAGCCCTGCCTGGCCCGAGCGTACGGCGCGTCGCGTTCCGCGCGCGCCTCAAAGAGCCATCAGACCACCACAGATGGGGCCCAATAGGGCCGATGCCGATTCGGAGTCGCGGAGAACTTAACGGGTAACCGGGGCTCCGGCTCGATGCGCAAGAGAAGGAACGGGGTGGTTTTTAGTCAGTAAGAGTCTGACACTCCCTTCCGCCTCACCCAGGCGAGAGTAGTCATTCGATGATTTCCCCCCCTTAAAAAAAAAAAAAAAAAAAAAACGGGTCGAGATTTTATTAAAGTGTGCGTGCGTCGACGCATAGATACTGTGTGCGGTGCATTTGTATGAAGATAACCTACTTCCCTTTTCTTTAAACTATGACAATATGTATAGGCCTTATGCAAGCCCCTAGCAAAAGCACCTTCTGTTAATTAGAATCTGTATAAATTAAAATGAATTTCCGTTCGTTAACCTCGTTAAAACTCGAGAACGGGTGGACCGAGTTGGATAATTTTGGTCTTGACGTCCAGGAAAGGTTTAACCGCTTGAATGCAGCGATATGAGACACAATAGAAAATACATCGTGTCCCGCTTGGATTTGTTGTTGATGATGTTTAGACACACGACGGGTTAAAAGGTGAAGAAAATCAGTCAACTAGTTAAAAATAATAACGTGAAACTAGGTACATTATTACGTAGGTACTATTATTTATTTATATAATCACAACAGTGTACAGATATTAAGTTTAAAACTTATTCCCACTAGGACTACTTGAGGTATATTGCACATACCCTGATTCTTCTATCCAATTCTTCTAGAGTTAGGTCCGTTTCCATTACGTAGTAGTTCGCTTTAGTGCCAAAAATTTTACCGAAGAACCTGTGAGAGCATTAATTTGGTGCAACGACTGGTGATCCAGGTAGGTAATATAGAAATGTGTAGTTATCTTTAAAGAATAGACTGCTAGGTATATAAAGGACTTAGAACACAATAAAAATACATTTCCTGAATCCCCAAGAATCCTCAAATTCCTAATCCCCTAAAGGCCGGTAACGCACTTGTAAGGCGTCAGGTGTTCCAGTTGTCCATGGGCGACGCCGATTGCTTACCATCAGGTGATCCATCTGCTCGTTTACTGGCTTATCTCTTAAAATATAGTGTCTAATTTATATTTGCGATCCGGCAGATCAGGGGTAATTAGGTCGTCGGAAGTAAATTTTATACGGAAATAGATCTTTTTTTCGTCTTAGATATTACTATTAATAGTGTGTATTACGTTTGTTACCTGATAGTGGAAACAGGCTCTTTGATACCCAACATGATCATAGATATGTAGATCGCGTAACATTCGCTGGCTGGCAAACCGTACCCGGCCTACAATAAATTCAAATTCGTATTTTGAATGGTAACTAGAATACGTAAAGCTTGGCAAAAAGAGTATGACGCGGTGACAGCTGACTTGGACTGAATTACCCACCATACCCATGAATACCATATCCCATGAATCAACAATCATCCGAACATAGTACCTCGTCTTACAATTGACTCCTTTCGTGGGCGATGTCAGTACATCGTCAGTCCAAAAACGTAGGCGCGCAGGATTTTTAGACTGACCAAGACGCGAGGGCGCGAGATAGTACAAGTATACCTCTGTATAAACTCGATAAAAATAACAATTCATATCGAACCCGGTTGAATCGTAGTGTACTATCAGGTTACCACCAACAAGTACGATACTAGCGACCTCAATTTTATTATTCCAAACTCCTTTTTGCCAAGTTACAGCTAGGAAGAAGAGTAAAGAGAAGAATACAACCTGTCTAAAATAGTAGTTATGATCAACAAGGTCCTGTATCTTCGGCTTGTAGTGGTCTTCCTCCAGATCGAGCTCCTGTTCCTCTTCTCCTCCGTCGTCTAACTTTGTTGCTTTGCTTGCTACCAGCTGTTAATAAACTCAAACAAGTAGTACAGAGGTTTATATATTATACTATAGGATAGAATTACTAGGTAAAATAATAACAATCGGAATTTTATTCTACTGGCATTCTACTGCCGAGCGTAACTGTACGGTGGCAACTGGCAAGTCTTCCGCTGGTGCCATGAGCCCCGAGGTGGAAGGAGGTTTGTTCAGAGGTTCTCATCTGAACTTCTCTCTTTATTATAGGAAAAAGAGTGTCCATTTGATGAAGTTTTGCCACGGGTTTCGAACGGTATAGTTAGTTATGTCAAAACGAACGACGAACTAAACGTCTGGCTACTGAGCTCCCCAACGAGCTATCAAGGATTCATAAAATGGAAAATTCCGCTACTGATTTCTCAGTGATTACTCGTATCATCTTTCATCTTACCCGGAACATTTCATCCACCTGCGTCACGGAGGCGAGTTGTGGAGGAGACAAGTAAATGTCATTGAGCAAATCAAAGTTTGGCCGAAACTTCTCTTGCTTCACTTCCCAAGAATACTGTTCGAAGTTATCCACCACATCTGGTGGACTTTGGGACAGTATTTTTTGTACCACGTCCACTAAATGGTCGTATCTGGAAGGCAAGTGCTTGCTTTCCAAAAATGTATATCATTTGTACGCTGTTCTAAATGAAACTGCCACGAAATCAGCAACTATACGTAGTACATTGATAATAGTACTACATAAAACTACATAATTTGAGAGCAAGTCTAATCAAGAGAAAATCGAATCAAATAAATAGAATGTAGTCTCTCGCTAGCCATTTATAATGAAGTTTATCTGGTGATCCCACTGTCGGTTACTCTCAAGCCTAAAAACTTTTCGTTAACAGCTAAAACTTACAAAGAGTCACCAGTGGCTGCACTTTGTTGTTTCAAAAAATTCTTTGCCAGCACCAGATCATTGTTGAGATCTGGCATAACATTTTCCGTTGCTGCTATTATGTCCGGCTCTAATAAAAATGTTTGCGACATCTTTAGGCCTTGTTTTCATGTAAATTATTAATATATTACGAAAATATACAAAAATAATGTCAGTGATGACTTGTTATTTGACGCCTTTTTTGGTTGACGCTAGATTTGTAGATAAAATAAAAAGTAAATGATTGTAGCCATAGCTTTTTAACAGCCAGTAAAATAAAGAAAATCAAGAGAAAGTGAAGTGAAAGTGAACTTTCATAGATATTTAAAGCAAGTATGCAGAAAGTTGTTTTATTTTATTGAAGAAATTTTATTTATACCGGCCTATTTGGAAGTCATTGACGGAGGCTTATGTTCAGCGGTGGACATCCTATGGCTGATATGATGATGAATGATGATTGCTAAATCGAATCTATTTTAATTTCTGATCGCTATTTTAAACGTCTATCCGTCTAACGCCAATGTCACTGTCAGACTGTCACAGACAACCATGGTTATTTTTGGCAAAAATGTCAAACGAAATTGTACTTTTCCATTCGAAAATACGCGAATAGTTTAAAATGAACTTATTTTTGTGATTTATCGAACAAAGAATCCATAAAGTGTTCATTTCAATTACTATTTCTATATAAACCTATTCAGTTTTGTTAAAGTTTCATACTTCAATCGAAAACATAACCTCAAAATCTCTGTAACAAAAATAAACAAACTTCGAAATGGCTACAAAATTCGATGTAGCTGCGTATAATTTCCGAAAGAAATGTCCGTTTGTAGCCAAGGATCTTCTCCGCTGGTTTCCCGGTCACATGAACAAAGGTTTGAAGCAAATGCAACGTAAATTGAAGAGCGTTGACTGTGTAATCGAAGTCCATGACGCAAGAATTCCATTTACGGGTCGCAATCCTATATTTACCAACACGTTAATAGGAGCTAAACCTCACATACTAGTACTAAATAAGAAAGATTTAACAGTTCCTTCGTTAATACCGAAGATAGTGGATAAATTAAAGGCTGAACAGAATGTGCAGAATATAATGTTTACGAATAGTAAGGACCAGCATTGCAAAGGATTGAAGAAGTTAAAACCTCTGATGGTTGACTTGATAAAGTCGTCAAACAGGTATAATAGGAGTGAGGAACTAGACTACAATGTGATGATCATGGGTGTGCCAAATGTGGGGAAGTCTTCTTTGATAAATATGCTGAGATCAAAGAACATGAGTATCAGACATGCTCTGCCCGTGGGCGCTGTGGCGGGCGTCACGAGGAGTGTCATGACCAAGATCAGAATAAACAATGATCCTGTTATATTCATGTTGGATACTCCAGGTGAGGATTTTGAAGTTTTAATTTACTGGTCGACTGTTTTTCTAAATTATTTTATTAACTATTTAAGATGTCTATGCTCACATTCATTTATTGAACAGTCTAGTAGGGATTGTGTATTAAATGTGAGTGCTACATTCTGCTATTTAAACTGTCAAACACCAAGCGGTCACCGGTGACCGCAACCTATTGTTCTTTAATTGTGTCTTTAAATACGGTACTCAACGAGTTAATTTGTGAACTAGTCCAAAATATATCTTAAAGATATGCAATAGTAAACATAATATGCTTTTAATCTAACATCATTAAAAAATAAGAACAATAATAATGGTTCCAAAAAACAAATGAATCTCAAGCGATCTGTGGCTGACCATAAAAATGGATCCGAAATAACAAAACTAAACTTCCGAATAGAATATTGAACCTCTAACAAAATTACTAAGTTACCGACAACTGACAACCGGTTAGGTTAGTATTGTAGCAATAAACAGTCATGTAAAGTAGTCGGAAAGTTAGTATTTTAGGCAGTAGATTTAATATTTTCAGTAAGGACAATTCTTTTCTTGTTGGAGCTTTTATTACTAGCCAAAAATAACTAGTAACAAACACATGAATAAATCAAGTCTAACTAACAAATGGCCTTTTTACCAGGTATCCTAGAACCATCAGTAACAGACGTAGAAATGGGTCTGAAGCTGGCTCTCTGTGCATCTCTGCAAGATCACCTGGTAGGTGAAGAGATCATTGCCGATTACCTGCTGTACTGGCTGAACAGCCACGGACAGTTCCAGTATGTGGACTACATGGGACTAGAGGAGCCTTCTGATGATATTAATAAGGTCAGTTTTTAGATCTTGTAATTAAAATTTCATGGTCTGTGCATACAATATAATCAATCAATAAAGGTACGAAAAAGGTTTATTACTACTTAGGATATGGAACTCGGTTTCAAAACAGTTTATTATTTGAGCTGTTTTTTACTTGCCTCACTGACTTATTTGTAATGTCATAATACTTACGAAAATTAATTTCTTCCCATTCCAGGTGTTGATCTCAGGTGCAATAAAATACAATAGAATCCGTAGGACACGGGACTTTGACGGTCGAGTCCGAGATGTGCCAGACCTGCTAGAAGTTTCACGGACTATGATCAAAGCATTCCGGACAGGGGAGCTTGGCAAGATCCTGCTAGACATAGACCTACTTAATGAAAGACAAGTTCGACTAGATAGAACATTAGCGTGACCTAAATGTTCAAGGTATACAATGCTAAAAGTCATTGTTTTTATTGTATGATTATGTTGCCTTACGCTACGGACTCTAGTCGCGATTTTCACCCGCACCTTCCGTGGTACCCGAGCGTACGGCGAGTCGCGTTCCGCACGCGCCTTAAAGACCAATCAGACCACCACAGATGGGGCCCAATAGGGCTGTTGCCGATTCGGAGTCGCGGAGAACCTAACGGGTAACCGGGGCTCCGGCTCGACGTGCAGGTGGCAGTGCAAGCAAAAATCTCCGTGGTCTGTCGCGGTTGAGATGATTGCTCGCAAACTTGGCGGTTGATTATCGATCCACGGACGGTTACACAATCAGTTGAATTCCAGACCGGCTCTCCCATAGCGATTGCTCGCCAATCGATCGGCGGCCATGGCCGCTGGTGCAGCGAGACCCGCAATCACTCGCACACGTCGCGAGCGTAAAACGCGTCGTGAAATGTGCTTTAATTTTTTACAAACATTTCTGTATCCTACAAAGGCGGGAGAAAATTGCTTCGTTAGTTCTTAGCCTCAGAAATGTCTAGCCTACGTAGTTATTATTATGAATGCCAAATTTGACCCTTATTTTAAGTCTTGTCTTCAATGTCCCGCCCGGGTGAGGCGAGAGGGAGTGTCAGACTCTTACTGACTAAAAACCACCCCGTTCCTACTCCTGCACTTCGAGCCGGAGCCCCGGTAACCCGTTAAGTCTTCCGCGGGTCCGATACTACTAGTTGTGATTTTGTGTATCATCCCTATTCCATTTCGTAGGAATAAGCAACCAAAATACAGTCAAATCCGTATTTTTATTTTGGCTGTTTTCACCAAAACTTCATCTAATATACAGTGCTAATGACTTCTAAAAAATATATAATTTACCGCTGTATGCTATGTCAATGAACTATGTAAATAATTGTATAGTTAGTTATAGTGCATAGGTTGTAAGATAGATAGTATCAAATACATATAATAATTCTTGAAATTGATTGTTTTTTTTTCTAATATATTTTGTTAATTCTTAGCATAAAGAATGTAATTCCACCTGAATTTAATAACATCATATTATTATCTACCTACACTTGTAATAGTAGGTGTAGGGACCCATGTTATTAGAAAGAAGAAGAAAGAAAAAACATTTATTCAGCGCCAGGCACGATGCAGCATAAATAAAATATAAAAAAAGACAATAAAGTGTTGTGTATTACATGCTAGTGTAAACCCTGTCCCTTTGGGTAGTAATAAACTTGATAGTTTTGTCTACTAGGTACATATTATACAACAGTCCAAATCTGTAAATGAACATGACCTATGGACCCTAACATTCGACCTTCATTCATAGAACTGCTTGATTTTATATTCAAAGAGTTGACGTCACTGTCAAATTGACACAGATAATAAAAATTTTGATAAAAATATGAAGTAAAAATTAAACTGGGACAATTAAAACAATATTTAATAAAAAAATTATAAATCAAAATATCTTCAATAATTGTCATAAAATTGTACTTGGAAGTGTTGAAAATAATGAAAAGTTTGTATAATTCGTGGGCAGGGTGAGCAAGTCTCATCCACATAAATATGGACCCCTTGGAGTACATAGAAACCTTCGTGAGTTCTATACAGGAGTACAGATGGCTCATAGACGTCGCCAACGACTGCTACCCGATCGCTATAATGTCTAAAATACATACAGCTTGAAGACAATGATATCCGAACAAGGTAGTCAAAGAATTAGAAAAAATACTGCCTCCAATGAGAGCAAAGGCAGGTTCTCGAGAACATCGCAATACGTGTTGGAGAAGAGATCTGACAGTGTAGTTTACAGTAAACTGTCTTCAGATACGTTTTCGTCGACTGTCGAAGCGACCAGATCCGACATTGATGGTGCAACCAGCAACACCCTGAGCATGGTAAGCACGCCCTGGACTACAGAGAGTTCATATTCAGATCTATTTATATCACGATCTACGAAGTTGTCCAAGTCGTCACGTGTATCATGGACTAAAGAGTTCACTTCCAGCTTTATCGCAAAAACTAGCACGACCATCGCGAGCGACTGGCGGACGGCCACTGAGGGATCCTTCAGTAAGACTACCCTCCCTGTCCCTATGTATAGTTTTGCACCGACACGGCAAGGCCGCCGGTGGAAGGTGTCTCCAGAGAGCTCGTGTAGCACAGACAGCTCCTGGACGCTGAAGACGTTAAGCAGTATGAGTCAGTATTCTCCACTGTACAACCAGCCATTCATCAGGGTGAAGTACCCGTGGAGTCCCGACACGCTGTGCAGCGACCCGGACGACTACCCAAGCAGCCTGGATACCCTCGCCTCTAGGAAGGGAAGCCGCGTCGACATGACGACATCTATCACAGAAGAAATATTCTACCCAATGAACTACATCAACTTGACGCATAATTTCGACGAATGCCAAGTTATAGACTGGACGCGAACGAAAGAAAACGGTTTCCCGATGTACTCCACAGCCAATTTAATAGACACCAGGGTTTAAAAAAAATTGCAAAAACGATTAAAAAATTTATTACCAACAAAATATTTGTTTTACATTAGTTTCCTTAAAATGAGGTATTAGTTGCATTTATTGTTTATAACAATACCTAATGCAGCACAATATCTGCATTCTACTCTCTGATCACATCGACATTGTAATGGACCCGAACAATTTAAATGCAAATATACTGATAAAGAAATTATACTTTAAATTAATGTTTTGTACCGGACAATGAACTGACTATAAAACTAATGGAACTAGCATACTGTATGCCACTATACAAAAGAAAAAAAATCAAAATGTATGAATGTAATTATGCTAAATGTATGTGAAATCTCTGTTATTTTGTTTGGAATTGAATGGAACATACAAACATTACATTTGAATTGCGACCATAATTAAATATGCTATGAATGCACCAATTTCGGAAATCCATTTTACCTTATTATTTTATAATATAAATAAACATATTAAACACGTGACACAGGGATCATGAATATACATTTTTCAAATGTCGTCACCCAACACATGTTACGAAATTAATTAATGGAGACCTGTATAAGAGGTACAACAATGTATTGTTAACATTCTTGTAAAGTTCGTTTAAAAAGTAATTTGCATATTTTTAATTATTTCTTTTTTAATTAATACTGGACTAAGAAGTCTAGGGAAGTTGATTAAAGTTGAATTCTCAGTGATAGTTCATATAGTGATATTTCGTTTTAATTTTTATAAATACATATCTTTGTTATCTATTAATTCGTGATATTAGGAAATTCTTTTATCGCCAAATAATGCTACTAAGCTAAAATTATGACATTCCAAAAGTGCTAATTCACGATTTAACATTTCTTTTTATATTTTTCGGTATTATATACCTATATAAACGACCTTGGGCCCATTCATTTGTGCAAAACTTCATATGGATTATAATTTACATATAAATCAGTGGCGATGATCTTTTGTGCGTTCATAAGGGCACTAATGCAGCCTATACAATTATCTAAAATTTTCAATAAATGACTGTGCAATAAATGACAACAGTCAATGGACTTAACGCGACACCAGCGCCTCTAGCGGCGCAAAAATTGGAGTTGTAAATGGCACTTATACTGTTACCTTCTTAGTCCAGTCAGCTACTTATACATATAAATAAAAGATATCTACTTATTAGCAATACCGATGACAGATTTGAAGTATTTAGGTTCAGATAGAGACTCCACGAGGAAGGTGCCCAGGTCTCTCTTGGAAATGGAGCGGCCAGGAGAACTTGTAGGGTTGATGGTCACCGTTACCTCGCGGCTCGGCTCATCTGCGAAAGACAGAAAATACCAATATAAGTTGTATTTGTATTACTAATTAAACAAAGTCAAGCTAGATTTATGCCTATAATTTTTTACACATAGTTTTCTGCCAAATGTGGTTTTGAGGTTGATGACCGACCTTTTAACTATTCTCATATTGAGTTTACTTCAATACAAAATAGAAGTTGGCAAGACAATCGGTTTGGTAATTCCGAGACGAGTTTCTTTCTTACATGACTACTTCGTCTGCATCTCACAAGTTTGTATAAAGCATTTTTTTTACACAAATCGATATTCTTAATACTTACTAAAACTTATCACCCTTTTACTCAGATTTAACAATAGCTAAATATGTCACTAAGTTCAAAATTGAATAAAAGAGCCTTACCAGCGATATGAGGAGGGAACACTGCGATCCAGTTGAGAGGGCTATCCTTCACAGCTTCATACATCCTCTTGTGATCCTCATTCAGGTCCACAAATCTTGGAGGAACCTTCTCAGGCTCGTAGAACAGAAAAGCGGACAGACAAACAGACAAAGGTTTGACATTCTTAGCTCTCATGGACTCTATGATGTTCTTCGTGCCTTCAGACATATCTGAGGTTGGTTCCAAGGAGTTTCTGGTGCCGAGGGCTACCACCACACCGTCCATGCCGTCGATGGCATCAGCCACGGAGTCTGGCTCCAAGACGTTGCCAACGAAGAGCTCTACTTTGTCCTTCAGTTCTGCTGGCATCCTCGCTTCGTCTCTGACGAAAGCGCGGACTTGGTAGCCTGCGGAAGAAAGTAGTTATTAAGTATCGGTGATTGCAATTGCAACTATAAACAGAACATGACGTCCTTTCATGAAAATTTGTTCTGTAGGGAAAGTCAAAGCATTTATTTCAATTAAACTGTCAAACACCAAGCGGTCACCGGTGACCGCGACCTATTGTTCTTTAATTGTGTCTATAAAACCGGTACTCCACGAGTTAAACCATAATTTGGTACTTTAGAAACGTCAACAAATATAAAATTCAGTCCGTCAGTGAAGCAATGTGAAGCTAGGTGCTCATTCCAAAATGTAGTTTCAAATGGAGGAGAACGAGCAAGAAACTCCATAATTAATGATAGGTAAAGGTAATTTTACATTTCTAAATAAAAAAAACAACTACATCTTAGACACTTTATCAGTTTAATAGTAGCATTTATAAAATAAATAATACGTAACGTAATGGCACCAATGATCGACAGTTTTAGAAGGTGGTGTGTTTGTTTCTTAGATTACGAGTATTTTATTATGTTTTAAAATAAAAGTGACGTTGTATACGATAAAATATGTCCTTGAGATATGAATAGGCTATATTTTCATTTTTAAATATGATGTGGACTAGTATTAAAACCAAAAATAATAAATATTAATAAAATCCCCGATATTCGACACTAGAACTCCAATAATCGACACCCAGTTATCGACAATTACCAGTTATCGTCACCCAGTTATCGACTATTACCCGCAATGAGACAGTAGACTGATTTGATACATTAGTTAGACCGTAATCAAAAGGAACAATTCAGTAAGTATTAATTTATTTGTCTTTTATGTTTAGGTACTCATACATTGTTTTTATAAAATATGTCAAGTCTAATAACACTGACTACAAACTTTAAAAATCTTCACCAAAATAAGCTTTAATCTTGAATACTGTTTTATTTTGATAAAACTATACACTCTGATAAGATTAAATAAGTACAAATTAGGGAAATCAACAATAGTTACATATTTATTAAAAAAATACTCTTACTAAACTAATTATATATTTTTTTATATTTCTAATCACTCTTTTGGTAATTAATAATTATAAAATACTTATTTAGAAACAGAAACAATCCTTTGGAATGAGATAACTACTTAACAACTAATAGTTAATAATCTAATAGTTAATGTAGGGTGAGATGGGATTTGTGGCCATCCACAAAGAATAAAATCGGTTTTTCAATATTATTTTGCTCTAACCAAGGGTTGAAAACATTAGTCACATATTCATAGAAGGTGCTGCTGCACATCCACCCACTTTCTGACTTACCTATTGCCCATTCATCGGGAACACTAGCAGCAACTGACGAAGGAATTCGTTCATAACTAAATACGATCATTGGAGGGGCAAGGTCTCCGGCTGCATTTCCCGTGATAAGGACAGTAAGGTTGTCCTTCTCATCACCACACTTACTATAAGGGTGTTTATCTCCTTTTTTGCAGATAACACGATCAGGTTTCGGCGACAAGAAAAACGCGCTTTCGTCTGCATTGAATAGCCTGTGTGGGTTGTTTAGAATATTTTTTAAGTTATGTTCTTCTAAATAACTTTCGATTTCTTTAAACCAGGTCCTAATGTTATCCTCCGATACATTATCTCGAGCTCTCGACAAGTTATCTGGTACTCTTTGTGACAAGTTTGGATGTCTTTTCATGAATGAGTGAAACCATTTCTTACCAGGCCTATTATTAGTAAAAGGATTTTTCCTGTTTTGATTAATTATTAGTTTTTGAACACTGTCCAGTAGACAGTCTTTAGTTAGGGGAATATGCTTTTCAGCTAAAGTTAATAACCATTTTTCTAAAATTTCTTCTTCTACTTTTGTTAAGATGGTACTTGGCCCCATACTACAACCAATGGAAGTTCTTCGTGTTATTTTGTCATGAAGAGTAATTCTTGGTACTCCGAAACGTTGCGCAGCACTTGCTATCTTTTCTCCATTCTTAACAGCTTCAACTGCTTTTTCAATCTGGTCGAGAGTGTAGTTTTTTCTCGGAGCCATCTGTAAGAATCAATTACCTATTACTGGTAACTTAAATATCTACCAATTCGGCAAAGAAAAGATGACCGTCGGTCACCGTATTCTCTTGTCAAATGTAACAAATAATTAATGGAATTGCAATGTGTCGAAATGGATAAGTATTTACCTAGTATTCATGACCTTTGACTTAAATTCAATATAAGTACTTAAGTCATAAAAAATTAAGCAATTATTTTAAATTCAAATCCAAAAATAATTTATTTCACAGTTAAACAAATTTTATTTTTATAACAGAAAGAATTATTATCAGTGTAATATATTTAATGTAAATATAAAATACATAAATTTAGTTTATAAAATGTATGTTCCTTATTAAATGTAGTTTTTTTCTTGGAGACATCTGTATGAACCAATTATCGACACATTTCAATCCCATTAATCGACATCGTGTCGAATACTGGTAACTCTACTTTAATAAACCTAATTTAAATATCTAACAATTCTGCAAAGAAAAGAGAACCATATTCCGTGGTTACACAAAATAATTTTAATAAAATTATTATCGACACTCGTCGATGATTGGAGCAAGTCAATTTCTGAGGACCAGTAATCGACACGGGCAATTTAGGTTAAAACAATAACCTCCTAACTTTTTTTATAACATAAATCGATCTTATCATTCCCATAATACGGCTTAAAAACCATCAAATTAATATAAGTTTCAATATATGAAAATAATGAACATATTTTGTACTTACGTTCTTACAGAATCCGCTTAGAAATGCCGTTATTTTATGAGGAACACTAGCCGAACTAAGTTCTCACACGGCCATTTGTAAAAAAAATGGCGGATTTCTTTCAAATGTCACTGGATGACAGCAGGAAGCGTATTGTCTGAGCCACAGTATAGCAATATTAAAAAATCGTATTATAACTCTTATTTTCTCTAATTAGAGAAAAAAATTGTCGATCATTGGAGCTTGTCGATCATTAGTGCCACTACGTTACCTACATAAGTATGTATAACATATAATAACATATATTAATATAAGTATATACTATACATGTAACATACGAAGGTATAGGTACCTATGTTATTATTGGAAAGAACGAGTGACCACTGTTTCCTGATATTAATTTATGCTTATTCAACTTAACCTAGCATAAATACACAAGTATTGTTATATGAATAGCCCACTATAGGTAGACAGATAATAAAATATGCATATTAATGTAACTACAATGTAATAATCGAATCAAAATCGACGATTCATGACGTTGTGACGTTTTAGCCTTTATCTGTATTTATCTAAATGTTAGGTTCTACTTAGTATTAGATAAGTAAGTCCTAGAAGCGAGCTCAGTGGCGTGCCATAGGAGAGGCCTATGTCCAGCAGTGGACGAATACAGGCTGATGATGATGAAGTCCTAGAAGGCCACTCTAACCTGCATTTTTTTCATTGGATTTTCGACTATAGACAAAACTGCCACAATGTAACACCCACTTCTCACTATTTATATTTCATAATATAAATATAAATTTATATTTCATAATATAAATATAAATTTATATTTCATAATATAAATAGTGAGAAGTGGGTGTATATGTATATGACAATAGGCTCACTCCCTTACATGGGACTCATGTCCCATGTAAGGGAGTGAGGCTATTGTCATATACCGGATTGTCGCGGAGAACCTAACGGGTAACCGGGGCTCCGGCTCGACGTGCAGGAGAAGGAACGGGGTGGTTTTTAGTCAGTAAGTGTCTGACACTCCCTCCCGCCTCACCCAGGCGGGAGCAGACATTCGATGATTTTCCCCCCTTTAGAAAAAAATGTCATATACCGGACACAATTCCCGACTTCGTGCTACTACTGACAATTATTTAAAAACAACCAATAATACTTTGCCCGACAACTTTAACTACCTCGTTGGCCGAGTTGTCGCAAGCTTTTACACATTATTAATGTCAAATTATTTATTCCGATAAAATTGGAAAGCCAACTACATTTTTTTATTAGTAATGAGTCCGGCGTCTGGCGGTGATGCGATGATGTAGTCTACGATAAGGCACGCCTGCCCAGTGCCCATGAGTAACTTATTCACTCGAGCCGTGAGAACTTTCGGTTTCTACCATTCCTTTGAAGAAGAATCGAATAAGAAACTCCTTAATTTGCTAAACTTTTTAAAAGTTTAGAACTTAGGACCTGTGACTTATCTCTCAAAGTGGCTTTTCTATACCGGTCACTGAACAAGGCTACAAGGCAGCATAACGTACAAATTGCCTACTTTATTGAGCAAACGATTGAGCCGGTACCCCTAACCGGATGCTGCGTTGTATTTCCTGTTTCATGCCCTGCGTATACGCACGTGCGCAATGGTTGAAAGGTGTTTATTTGAATTTCTTCAATATTAATTATTTTGACTAGGTATTTCAGAAGTAGCAGTGTAGTTATTTTCACACTGGTGATAAGTGGTTACGATGGTACAGGCCGTACAGGTGTGCTGCAACCAGTCACCACAAAGACGGCCAGCAGCATTTCCTAACTTTCAGTGACCTTACAAAAATTGTCTCCACCGCCAGCGCCTGACAAAAATTGAGAATGGGAGGGTCCATTGGCAGATTTTTGTAAAACAGTGGACGGTTTGCTGCTGCTGAAGATGAGGATTATACCTATAAAACCACGAAAAATTGATTGTATGAAAAATTTATCATCCAAAAGTAGTCTGTAAACATCGGAAATAAGGTCCATAATGGAGTCAGTGGGCAGAGGACACCGGTGTCCGCTCGAGAACTTATTTTGAAATGTATTTTTTCTTAATTTTTATCGAATTCTCTGTTGACTGCACCTGTATGTCACATCTTTGAGGATTACGGATATGTGTGACGTCACTTCATTGCAATCTAGGTACTAGCTTTGCAAAAGTCGGCCATAATGCATGCGAACCAGAGATTATTGCGTGCGAGTGTGAGTTCTTCTTTAAGATAATAAAGGTGAGCCTGAGCCACAGCACAGTTTTATCTCTTAGATATCGATATGATATTTTTTATCGAATTTATCAGTATGATACCTCAGTTAAAGATAACTAATCCAATATGTCAGGTTAAACTCTTTTTTCAAATATGAATACTTTCATAGTATATTGTCACAACCTTTATCCAAAGCAGCTATCTTTTTATATAAAATAGTAAATAAGAGTAGTATTGAAAGTTTTGTTAAATCTGTTTAGGGAATGATGGGTCTGCCACGGTCTTTATGTGATCAAAAGACTAAATTAATAAAGATAAATAATGATACAAAACTGCGATAAATATAGAAGAGAATCGAGAGTGGGTACAGATGTCCTTATCGATTTTCAACCTTGGAACTTGGTCATAAAGTTAAAATTTATTAAATAAAACAATTTTGTCCGTTTTAAGTACTTTTTATCTGTAGTAGGTACTATACACACCCATTTTTCAGTAAATTAGACTTGGATGATGTCTGACTGCCGGGCAAAGGGTCTCAGGTTCGATTCCCGGGTCGGGCAATATAAGTAATAAGAATGTAAAAAAAAATCTCAGTAGTAGCACGGAGTCTGGAAACGTGCCCGGTATATGGCAATAGGCTCACCCCGTATTACATGGGAATCATAACATAAATAGTGATAAGTAGGTGTTACATTGTACAGTGGCATTAACCCATCGTATGTGTATTCGTGGATCCACTCAAGCGGTTAAATACCGACAACGAATAATTAGGTTTCGAGATCGAGTTTGGACCGCGTTTTGTGTCACACCGAAGTTATACGCAATTCCAAACAATGGTAATTACCAAAATGTCAAGGGTCCCTGAATAGTTTTGGAATAGAATCAATAGTCAATTGAATTCCTAAAAACAAAATCGGTTGGTACTTAGGTACTTATTATAAAACATGTCACAGGAGGTACCTGTGACATGCGATCACTTATTTCTGCACTTTTTCTTCTTTTGGTTACTTTATTTCGTTTGGTCCAGAATTTAGATAAAGTAGGTACCCGAGGTCGTCCAACTTTTTTTTACACTTTATAGGTCGACATTTGACCACCATCTCGCCTGATGGTAAGCGATGATGTGGCCGACGATGGAGCACGCCTACCTATGAGCAATTTAATTTTGTTTTTTGTCAATTTATTGTTCTCTAAAGAGAGTTGTGGTTGTGGCTGAACGTTTTAATACACCCGCTTCTCATGCATAAGGGTGCGTGTTCGAAACCTACCAACAGCAAGTACTAATGTGGGTTGTCTAAGATTATTTGGACACCACTGACAAACGGTGAAGGAAAACATCGTGAGGAAACCTAAGCTTATGATCAGTGATCGGAAAAAGGTGAGCTAATTTACCTAAACTTCAAGGAACAAAAACAAAAAGTGGAGACTTCCTTACTACATTTTTTTCGGGAAAGTTCCGGTTCCAGTTTCGGGATATTTATATATTACATTTAATATAATTGTTATTAATACAGAAAACAATTGATTTCGTTTCGTGATTTTATTTCTTAAATTTAACACAAAACCAAACAAAATTAAAACTTTTATTGTTTTCAACAATAAATATTTTAAGATGTAAGAAAGAGCATAAAATAAAATTATTCAACACAAAAATTAACAAAAACCTAAAATCGTGACAAAAGTTGCGGTCTTCTTTCTAGCTTTTGTTACAAGAAACCGCAACTTTTGTCACGATTTTAGGTTTTTGGACTGAAATTGGAACCGGAACTTTCCCGAAAAAAATGTTGTAGTAAGGAAGTCTCCACTTTTTGTTTTTGTTCCTTGAAGTTTAGGTAAATTAGCTCACCTTTTTCCGATCACTGCTTATGATGAATAATTTATAAGTTTAAAATTGCTGTTGGGACAACATAATATGTATGAGCGTAGGAATAATAAATACGCTATGTAGGTATGTGTGCATGCTTAGAGGCAGTTTAAGTGAACACGTTTAAATATTTCATTTTTAAGTATACAGTTAATCGAAATCCTACAAATAGTATTCCCTAAATTGCCAACCCGTATTGAGCAAGTATGGTGATTAATGCTCAAACTTTCTCTGTGAGAAGATGCCTTTGATCAGCAGTGGCCACCTTGCTGTATCATTTATATCATAATACTAAATAATGCATAATTTTCGAGACAATATAGTATATACAGTAGTAAAGTTACTTGTATTCTAAAAATGTACACATATCATTTGTAAGGACACCCCATATAAGCATTGTTTAAAAAAGTAATCACAAAACAATACATGTGCCAGACACAACTTGGTCAGAAACAATCACTTTGAAAAATAATACCTATGAAATTGACATTGGATACTGGTTCTGATTACGCTGACTTTACATCTCATATACAAAATGTAACGTAATTAACGCACACCCTCAAACACCCCAATTAGAATATTATGTTACAATCATAATACATACACTAAATTTTTAATTTAACATGTATATGCATCCTTACTGGTCTTGTCATAAGGTTTATTTTTCTTTATTTTGTATTGAATGACAGAATTTGTATGAATACAAATAAAACTGCGATTTTAAAAGTCTTATTGCTTTGACTTACAGTCCATTTCGATTTGTTTTAACAATACAGGGTTAATATGACAATAATTTCCGTAGTTTTAATTATTTTTGGGATAAAAAATTACCTATACTAAAAATTATATAAATCGATTCAGTTAACGATTCTGAACAAACTATTTTCAGGATGTGCGTTGTTTAAGTTACATGTATAAATCCATGAATGTTATAAATACGAAAGTGTGTGTCTGTTTGTTTGTCAGTCTTTCACGGAAAAACAAAGTAACAAATTGACGTGATTTCTATAAGTGGAGGTAGTTGAAGGTACGGAGAGTGACATTTTTTTTATTCTACATTTAATTAATACGGTTATCCATGAGGATACGCCAACCCCATCGTACCTAATACTACCTACAACCATTATATAAACAAAACCTTAAAATTAACTATGAAAGTTCCTAATTAACTCAGTCTTAATCAACGAAATACATCGTTGACTGACACAATCGTTTTGCTAATTTAGAATTTGGCTGAGCTAAAATAGATTGTATCAACCCCACCTCTTGCATATTTAGCTGGAATTCATTGACCAGATTGTTCCGTTGACTTTGATTCCTGACACAATCCATCAGTAGATGTTGAAGGAGAGTGACATGAGTTATAAAATATCATGCTATGATCAATAGGAGCCAAGCAGCGTGTGAAACCGCGCGAGAGTAATCAATATATATTAGACTCTCCTATAACTGGTTATTAAATGACTGTTAGACAACCATTACTTTGAAATTTACATGCTTAATAATAGTTGCTTGTTCTATGTACGTAAATACATACAGTATTTTATAAGTATTTAAAATCAAATGAAATGAATACTAAATTAACAAAAATCACAGGTTACACGGGTTATTATAAAAACGAAATTAATACTCTGGATAAAATCCCCATTATTCTCATATGTGGGTAGGCAGAGGGGCATATAAAATGTAACATCAACTTTTATGGTAGCAAATTGTAAAGATTAAATTCTGAAGGTCTTGACGGAAAATATGTTCTGATATTAGTCCTAAGGAATAAAAAATATCATAAAAATGTTACAATACCTTTTTTAATGGCTGCCTCGACTGCGCAGAGGCCAGTCATGCCAGTGGATCCAAAAATCACGATTTTCATTTTCTGCAAAGGTAAAATACAAGTTATGTATACAGAACACAGGTTGAAACTAAACCAGTTAGGCTGGTTTTATCAAGTACATGAAGGCAAGATACCGTTTATATATGCAAGTTATATTATCTCTCACAATATTAGTTAACCCACACAATGAAATCTGTGAGGTGTAAGAATTTCAATTAAAACTTATTTTTATATTTTTTTAATTTTCAATTTTTAACCTATGCTTTTTGCCGCTTTTTTTTTGTAATGAGAACTTACCTGAGCGGAAACTAACTAGACAATGCGACAAAAGTATCAAATTAACAATTTTCAAAGTAATTAACAATTTAAATAGCTATACGTCGGTAGATGACAATTAAAACCGAAAATATTTTAGACTTAAAGTAACAGAATTAATTAAGTAAATGTTTCTTACGTATGTACCGGTATATGATGCAACTACAAAATTAAATAGGTACTAGGTAGTTACTTTCAATAGCGGACAAGTTGTGAAATATGAGTTACGGTTACCCGGTAAGGAAGATAAAGATTTACCGAGTTTCTTATCAGAATCACACTGTGCCGGTAACTACCTATGACATAATTAGTTAAAAACATCGTGTTTGTGTATTTTACTTACCGAAAATATTGCTGCTAACGTAGGACAAGAAATTGTATGAAGTGAGTTGGCTTGAGACTAATTAAATACTGCGCTTAGCTATCGGAAAAATAAATAAAAGTGGGTGACGACACGAGTTTCATTAACAACTTACGTTTCGTTTTACTTTCGCTCCTCGCTCAATCGCTCCGTGCTCGTTCGTTTCAAAGTAGACGTCAAATTGATTGTCAAAGTCCTAGTAACTGACTGTCAATGTCACGAATTTATTAGCTGTAGCAAGCCTCGAATATTTTTATCGATTTTAATTAATTTATCATGTCCTATGCACTTTAACTATATAATCTAATGAACATTTTAAAAAGCAGTACAGAAATATTCCTTGAAAATATTTTCATTTCACTCACCTTTGAGTACCGTCATTATAGACACAAACACAATATGTTGCGGTCACCGGTAGGGTTGCCACCTTTTTCTTTGACGTTTTAGGTAAGAAAAAAAAGTACACAGTACAAAAATAAAGTACAATTTATTTTTACTTAGTATTATATTTAAGAATGTATTTTTATTGCTTTATGCAGTTTAAGTATTAAATTAGTATCTTTACTGAACAATTGCATTGAAATACTAAACAATTGCATCTTTACTATATAGAAATTGTCTAAGTGGCGCTGGCGAGTTATCGATTCAACATAAATCGATAAATATCGATATTGAATCGATGAGTTTACCGAAAAATACTTACGACTTTAATAGAAATGAAGTTTGCAAAAATAAAATATTTTCAAATACAAAATACAAATACAAATATTGTTTATTTCGTGTACTTTATTATTCTTATAAAGTATAGAGTACAATTACCTTAAATAACGTACAATACTTTATTATAAAGTACGGGTGGCAACCCTAGTCACCGGTGTCCTCGCGTTTTTTGACGGTTTAACAATGGCAACGTTTAGTTTCTATAACGACCAGATTTTCAAAATCTGCGTAATTTATATTTAATCATTTATAATTAATTTTTTCTATGCTAGAAAAGACGTTCAATACAATCATTTCATAATTTTTCATTATACACGAAACACATTCAAATATTTTTTTCTCTTCTTTGGCAAACGAGTCCATTCAATTTATTTTCGACTAGAAAACGAAAAGCAGAGAAATTGACATGACAGATGATTATGTCAAAACAATAATAATAGTATAGCGCAAGAACTAAACGTACATAACCTATACATGTCATGCGTAAACTGTTTAGTGAATGTGGTGTGTGATATAAATTTTGATTTTAAGTGTTGAACATTTAAAATAATTATGACTGAGACAGAAGAATACTTTCCGCGTGGAGGAAAGAAACCTACAACCACATATTTCAAACAAAGCGCCAACGTAAGTACCAATAAACACAAGTTAACTTAAGTCAGTTTGTTATTTGACTAAAAATACCACGTTAAACAGTTTTTAGGAGCACCTGAGAAGGGAGAAAAGAAGAAAAAGAAGCCTAAAAAGAAGGCTGAAGGAGACGATGGATATCTATCGGACGAGGTCACGAAAGAGATCGATCAATCGTATAAACATTGTGCTAATGGTTTAAGTTATAAGGTACGTTATTTTCAAGTTAAAACCACAATTTTATAACTCCCTAGTCACTGAACAGACCTTTATAAGACGTAAATACACCCAAATCACAAATACTATCTATACCATTACAAATAAATGCATAATTAAATTGGCAATATGCTAGATAATAGTTTATAAATGCATGCATGATGCATGGTGTTTTATGGTCTTTTTATTCAACATATCAGTAGTCCCTTTTTCTTATTCTGCCAATATCTGTGCAATACAGTAAATAATAATTATACAGACTATGATACTAAGTACTCAAGGTTGTGCAATAATTAATTTATTTCATTAAAAGCTGAATAATGTTGAACTGATAGCATATTGCTGCCTAGTCTATATTCTATTTGTTGCTTAAATAACACTTGAATGGAAAAAGGTCAAAATGTCTTTGGTTTGTGCTTTGGTTTGTGATTCTTTCCATAGATTTCACAATAATCACAAATATTCTGTGGCTAACATTATTTTAATACTGTTTTATTTTAATTAAATTATAATACACCTTGCTGGACTTTAAAACTAAATGTTTAGCTTTGAGTATTATTGTCTAAGAAAATGCAAAAACATTATTATACCAAATTATGATTTTATATTACCATCATGGTGGTTTCCAACAATACTTAGTTCAACTCGAGGGCTGAAATAAAAACCAGACACATTGTAGGTATGATTTAACTTATAACTGGTCTAATTTTTAACCCTAGAGTGGACAGGGCTGATGCCGATTCAGAGTCACGGAAAACCTAACGGGTTACCGGGGCTCCGACTCGACGTGCAGGAGAAGGGGGGTGGGGGGGTGGGGTGGTTTTTAGTCAGTAAGAGTCTGACACTAAAGGCGGGAGCAGTCATTCGATGATTTTCCCCCCTTAAAAAAAAAGAGTGGACATGTCTTTTTGCCATATGTTAGAGGGGGTGTGGTGTGGTCTATAATTTATACTATCTATACTAATATTATAAAGCTGAAGAGTTTGTTTGTTTGAACGTGCTAATCTCCGAAACTACTGATTCGTATTGAATATTTCTTTTTGTGTTGGATAGTCCATTTATCGAGGAATGCTATAGGGGCTATATAACATCACATTGCGACCAATAGGAGCCGAGCGGGTGAAACCGCGCGCAAGTAGCTAGTTATAAATGAAGTTAATCTATTTTTTATATCCTTACAGACAGTAAAAGAAGGTTTATTGGTGCTTGGCAGAGTGAAAACTATTCTAGAAACTAAAGTAGTAGTCAGTCTACCATGCAGACTGATTGGGTCCATTATGGCATGCCATATAAGTGAACCATACAACAAATTGCTTGAAGCATATGTTAATGATAAGGTGAGTACAATATTAAGTCTATTTAATCAAACATAACGTCACACCTTTTATCCCTGAAAGGGTAGGCAGAGGTACACAATATGGCATTTAATGCCACTGTACAATGTAACACACTCTTTTCCCTATTTATGTTATGAGTCCCATGTAATAGGGGGTGAGCCTATTGCCATATACCGAGCACATTTCCAGACTCCGTGCAATGAGGCAGTCATTTAATCTAATTATACTTTATAAATGACACTATGAATCGAACCCGAGACCCCCGAGAAACGAGGCAGCCTTCTTCGTCATGCTTGAAATATTCCGAAAGCAATGAATGAATCTATCTGATAAGTATCTAATAATGATTCAAGTTTTTAAGTGTGTTCATTCTTTGTATTGCATATTTATTGAGTAGTGTAATTGGTTTTTTGTGCCGTTCTATTCATATAAATAAATAAATTATACTGGGATCGCTTCAAATTCTACTTAGGTATAATATTCCATAAGAGGCAATTCTGGTAACTGTGGACATACAATTTATCGCTCCATTCACCGAGTCTCTTTAATGTGGGCTGAACCTGATACATATCATTACCACATTGACTCTTCATCGGAGATGTCCAGTTTCCTTTTAACCGACAAATACTTTCTGAGATGATCTATTCTGTTGCCTGGTTAGTAAATAAAATTTATTATAACTAATATTTACATTAATATTACAGACGGACAAAGTCCTAGAGCTGGGACAGTTGTTCCGACCTGGCCAGTACATTGCTGTGAAGGTGCTGGAAGTAAAGGATGTCAGCCTCATGCTATCCACGATGCCGCAGCATGTCAACGGGCAGACCACGCTTAAAGATCTGCAGAAAGGTTCGTTGAATACACTTTTATTTATTTATTTTCGTCATTGTAACAGCCTATATCATACGCAAGCGTTTTCAAGGCAGAGCAAGTACGTTTCGGTTGTACGGTCAAAGGTCAAAAGTCCACTGCCACAGTAAGACTACTATCGGTTGCGCTGCAGCGCTTATACCCACATGCGCACGCATATTTGTATCCGTGTGCGTACGCGTGCGTGTGTTTATGCGTACGCACGCGTTTTATGCACATTAATATGAAATTACTTACGCATTGCCGTGTGAACATCACTCACGGTGGACTTTTGACCTTTGGCTGTACAACGATGCCGCGACTGCCCAGCAAATGTGTGGCGAACATGCCCCAGCTGTGCAGCATGTGATCATACCCCACCATTATAGCTTTTGATAATTTTTGAGCTTTTACTATGTGGGATTCAATGAGAAAGGAGTGACTATTCCCTCACTTTAAGTACCCCTAGAAGTTTTTAAATGAGTGACCTAAAACAGCTTTACACAAGAATATAACTATAGAGATTAGTTGTTCGGCAGTAGTGATGTCCGCTATGACAAGTGCTACCTACTTCTTGCACTTTTTCTACTTGAACAATGAGGAGGATGTGAACAAGACTGATTGTATTAGTTTTGTAACAAGTATTCGCTGAATTAAATAAAAATAACATTTTAATCACGTTAATATATACTGAGCGGCGAGGGCGACTATACCGGCGACGTCGCCGCAACCGCGAACACTCCCTGAGGACACGGTGGAACACACATTAGGGAAATACCCTAAAATATTGAAATAATCATCATTTTACTTTACAGGGAACCTAATACAGGCGGCTGTGTCGTCAGTGGAAGACCACGGCTATGTGATGGACATTGGAGTACCCAACACTACCGCTTTCCTACCTAAAGCAAATACCAACCCAGAGATAGAGCTAGGTAAGTCTTTCATTGATGGTAGTTGAACAATTTAACATTCTTCACGTAACACATAAACAACATAGGTCTTATTCTCCAAATGGGGGTAAGCAAAAAGTGCAGCTTTCGTCAAAATACGTATTTATTTCTTAGTATATAGTACATTGAGATCTTACATGAAAACATTGATTCACACATACTACCATTGCTGGTGTAGCAATATTACGAAAAAGATAGGTAGGTACAAATATTCAAGTGAAGCCATGCTTCGGCACGAATGGGCTGGCTCGACCGGTGTGATTACGGTCTCATAGAAGACCGACGTGAAACAACACTTGCGTTGTGTTTCGTCGTGTGAGTGAGGTTACTGGAGGCCCAAATACCCGCCCCCTCCCCTTCCCCAATCTCCCCAATCCTTGAATTTCCAACGATCCTCAAATTACTAATCCCCAAAAGGCAGGTAATGCACAGAGCCGCGGAAGACTTAACGAGTTGCCGGGGCTCCGGCTCGAAGTGCAGGAGTAGGAATAGGGTGGTTTTTAGTCCGTAAGAGTCTGACACTCCCTCCCGCCTCACCCAGGCGGGAGCAGCAATTCGATGATTTTCCCCCCTTAAAAAAAACCCTGAATTTCCAACGATCCTCAAATTACTAATCCCCAAAAGGCAGGTAATGCAATTTTAACTCTGGTGTTCCAGGGCGAAGTCGATTGCTTACCATCAGGTGATCCATCAGCTCTGTGTAAACAATTGTTTGCTGACCTTAAATAAATAAATAAATTCCAGACGAAGGCATGATATGCTGGTGCAGCATCAAGTCAGCCCCTGGTCCCGGCGGTGGCGTGGTGACGCTGACCAACGAGCTGGTGGCCTTGCAGAACTCCTGGCTAAGGAACAAACCTACTGGACCTATGTTACCAGGATCTAATTTGGAATTCCTTGTCGATACGGTAAGATATTAAAGAAGATGTCATCATTTATAGTGGTTTTAGTGTGCGAACGAATGATAGTACCTCCGGTGCGATTTCAAAATCGAGTAAGACCGAATTGAATTTTTCAGGTATTGATAACCTGATATAAAGCTATCTTTTTTCGACTAGACTGCCTCGTTGGCCGAGTGGTCGCAAGTGTGACTGCCGGGCAAGGGCCCTCGGGTTCAATTCCCGGGTCGGGCAAAGTACTACTGGGTTTTTAAAAATTCTCAGTAGTAGCACGGTGTCTGGAGTTGTACCCGGTATATGGCAATAGGCTCACCCCCTATTACATGGGACTCATAACATAAATAGTGAAGAGTGTTTGTTACATTGTACAGTGGCATTAAGTGCCGTAATGTGCACCTCAGCCTACCACTTCAGGTATAAAAGGCGTGGTGTTATACTGACTGCACGGTTGGGCAACTGGCTGCCGTGCAATGTATCGCGGGTTCGATTCCCGCACGACACAAGAGAACATCCTAGTTTGGGGCAACGTATAAAAAAAGACTACTGAACGGATCTGAAGGAAAGGTACAAGGTAAAGTGATTACAGTGTGGAATAACAATAGCCCACGTTTTATTATTACAGCCTTTGGAGAATGGTATCGAGGGTCACGTGTTCAAAGATCTGACAGCCTACGTGCAGCGGCAACACGCTGACACCGTCAAGGGAAAGAAACCCACGCTGGGACAAAAGGTATTTCAGATTACATATTTGTTATTATTAACCCGTCGACAAACGGTGAAGGAAAAACATCGTGAGGAAACCTGGACTTATAATTTCTAATTATAAGTTTGAAATCGCCAACCCGCATTGAGCAAGCGTGGTGATTAATGCTCTAACCTTCTCCGTGTGAGAAGAGGCTTTGCTCAGCAGTGGGCATTTATAGACTGTTAATGATGATGAACCCGTCGAGCGTCCCCGTTCCTTATGATCCAACGGGTGCACACGTGACATTTGGAGGCAGAAAGAAATAAATAAAGAAAGAAAATGCATTTATTTGGCCATTGGCACACGAAAACATGGATCATTACAATAGAAATAAAAAATACAGTCAAAATAAAAACAAAACATCAATAATAGATTTTATAAAAGAGAAAGCAGCATGGAGCATTTTTCTTGTGATCCACCGGCTGCTCATAAGGACGCTCGAGGGGTTAATTCCCGGTACGAACGATCAGAGTTAACGTAGAAGCCCCCCATTACTCCTTCCCCCTTAGAAGGGCTCCCCTTTCAAGAGGAGTAAGGGGTAAGTTCACGCATTGTGTATTATTATTTCTTACTAGCCAAAAAAGGTTTTAGGCGGTACGAAGTTTGCCGGGTAACTCCGTACCGCCTAAAACCTTTTTTATTTAACCTTTTAACCTTCCCTGGACTTTTTAAAAAATTATGAAAATTAACTAAATCGGTCCAGCCGTTCTCGAGTTTTAGCGAGACTAACGAACGGACATTAATTTTTATTTATAAAGATTGTGTTATGGTTGGTTTTTAATGTGGGCCCGTTCAAGTATTACGTAAGCACTATGGGGGGGTGGGAGGTCTCTGTTTTGCTTATTTCGGATGATATGGGGGTAGGGGAGTCTAGATGATGATTACGTCATCGGTAGTCATTTACTTTTTTACACGAATGGCAACCCTCATATTATAAAATTAAAAGCAAATAAAAGTACTTTTGCTGACAAGGGGGTGGGGGGGGGGGTCAATAAATGTAAAAAATCTGTTTATGTTCTATTTGAACGGCCCCTGTCTGCTGGTTCGATTTTTTTTACAAATTTTTATTTTGACTCTGTTTTCATTGAATAAAACCCCCTATAAATTAAAATACGAAACTAAATTTCGCCATTACCATTAATGTTTAAATAGCTTAGTCGGGAAATCACGGGCTTTCCATTCAGGACATTCGGGTTCAACCTTCACCCAAATGTTTGTTTTATTTTCTCTATTTTATTTTTTGTTTTCTTTTTCTATTATATTCAATTTTGTATAAGAAATTATGTATTAAAAAAACACAAAAACACGAACGACAATCTCGGGCATCCAGGTACTGATAATTTTAATTGAGAAAAAACAGATTGCGCTAAGCCCCCCCCTCCCCCTCCCCCCAAAAATATGTGGTGCTAGGGACTATACTTAGAAACTATTATACAGGAAGTGACAACATAATACCGAGAAATACTTATGTTTCAATCTGTTTTTTTTTAAAGTCCGACACTACGACTTCCATTTCCGAAAGTTAGAGATTACTTTTGTATAAACAAAAAGTGCGTAAATACGTCTTTAACTAACGCACTATATAAAGGAAAATCTAACAAAATAATAACATTTCAATAAAATACATTATTTAAATGATTTTCCAAATCCTGTGTCCCCACACAGGATGTGGTGATGTGGTTTCCCCATGAGATCATCTTGTGGCGACACATGCCACATGTCAACGGATGACGTCACAAGAATCCTACATCGCACATGCAAAGTTTACACGCGAATAAACACGGATAGAAAATCCCAACGAACAACTGTTGGGCAGAAAGCCCGCCAGGCACGATCACCTCGCCTGGTCGGAGGATCCTCCTTTTCCGATCTTAGGGAACTATACTCTCTGTTCCCTAAAGTGGTGACCCCGACGTGATTGGAAACAACCTTCACTTCACGGAGCAGATTAGCCCCGTCATCCGTATCGCCATCCCTCTCATTCATCATTTCTCCGCTGAGCGGTAATCAAGTCGCAGCCAACCAGCATCCTCGGCCTCATCAGGGACCACCATCGCCTGCAACGAAGTTGTGCAGCCTGGTTCTTCCCTACGGCCTCACCAGCGTCTAGGCACAGCACTTCTGCACACGGTTCTGAAGGACATCTCCTCCCGTCAACGCAGACGCCGGCCACTACGCACCTACCCTCGCAGCATCTCTTCCCCGACTCACCGTGGGACACTGCGAACGCATCTCTCCGACTCACTGGAGTTTCACCCTGCACCGCTGACCCGACTCACTGGGCACTCAGCGGCACGGTTCCGACCCACTGGAACTAGGGACGTTCTACACTGGCTCTGGCGCCACTCATCTCAAGCATCGACAGCCGTCTCAGCGGGATCGACCTCCGGTCTTGGGAGGGAGTGATGTGGCGACACATGCCACATGTCAACGGATGACGTCACAAGAATCCTACATCGCACATGCAAAGTTTACACGCGAATAAACACGGATAGAAAATCCCAACGAACAACTGTTGGGCAGAAAGCCCGCCAGGCACGATCACCTCGCCTGGTCGGAGGATCCTCCTTTTCCGATCTTAGGGAACTATACTCTCTGTTCCCTAAAATCTGTTTGTTGGATATAGGCATATATTTATGGCTATCTGTAGCTATGATTCATACAATTAGGTCACACACGTACTCATACGCACTTATGAAAATAATTTAATTTAATTGTACCTACATACTGATATACAAGCACGAGGCGCTTCGCATCAAGCTTCCTTGTGCGTACTGCTAAGGAGTGGAATTCTTTGCCAGAGTCTGTATTTCCTGAAGAGTATTTTTTTTAAGGGGGGAAAATCATCGAATGACTGCTCCCGCCTGGGTGAGGCGGAAGGGAGTGTCAGACTCTTACTGACTAAAAACCACCCCGTTCCTTCTCCTGCACGTGCCGTCACGTCCCGTCACGGTTACCCGTTTGGTTCTCCGCAACTCCGAATCGGCATCGGCCCTATTGGGCCCCATATGTGGTGGTCTGATGGCTCTTAGAGACGCGCGCGGAACGCGACGCGCCGTACGCTCGGGTCTAACCTGGATACGATGGAACGGAAGGGTATAACCTGGGTGTCTTCAAGGCCCGAGTGAATAGGTTGCTTATGGGACGACGTGCTCCATCGTAGACCGCATCATCGCTTACCACCAGGCGAGATAGTGGTCAAACGTGCCTATCAAGTATATAAAAAAATGTTTTTAACTTTGATATGAAACCACTGTTTTCGTTAAATAAATTAATGCACCGTTTAAAGTTTCTTTAAGTCATCTATGACTTAGCTTAAGGAATATGTTTGTTACCATAGTTATGAATGTTGTAGTACCTAATTGTAAAATATACTTTGTAATTTAATTCTATTAATATTGGCATACAATATTGCATTAGGTATTAGTTCCTGTTATGATAGTAGTATGTACATAGTGTATAAATAAATAAAAAAAAGTAATTAAAGTAGGTGATATGGTACACGTATACAATAACTGCATCTTTATCATTACAATGGTATCTTATTGATACATTTCTCAATGAAATAATACTATGCTGGTAATAAATTTTGGCTGCTCCCCAATCTCTCATACCCAATACCGGCAATTACGGGCAACGTTGCACTGCTGCTTTGTGCCGTGGTGACCCGGAGGTTTAAGAAGCCCGCTTCCCATGCATGAGAGTGCGGGTTCGAAACCTACCAACGGCAAGTACCAATGTGACTTTTTCCGAGTTATATGTACTTTCTAAGAATATCTAGACACCGCTGACAAACCGTGATGGAAAACATCGTGAGGAGACCTGGGCTTATAATTTCTTATGTCTGTAATCGCCAACCCGTATTGAGCAAGCGTGGTGCTTAATGCTCAAACCTTTTCCATGTGAGAAGAGGCTTTGCTCAGCAGTGGGCATTTATAGGCTGTTGATGATGATGATGACTGGTTAGTCATCATCATCATCAACCGTAAGCAACCGCTTACCATCAGACGATACGGCAGCTCGTTTGTCGCTCTAAGTTTATGCCATAAAACAGAGAAATTATTTGCTCTTTCATTTTCAATCCATTCCTTTTTTTTAAATAAAACGTTCCCTCACACTAGGATTATCTCCTGTGTCGTGGGTGCGTTTACAAACATACAAGTTCACATACACATGACACCCAGACCCGAAACAGCAATCTGTGGATCACACAAACAGTTTTTTCGTGCGAGAATCGAACCCGCGACACGTCGCGTGGCTGCCAATTGCCCAACCGTGCAGTCGATTGAATTTCAGAGTTTGTTTATTTTTTGGTTAATAGTAACAGATAATGCAAGTCAAAAATTATAAGTATTCTATTAATTTATTAGATTCGTGCTCGCCTCCTGTACATGATGCCGACTCGCAACACTCCATTCCTAACGATGAGGAACATCTTCGCGAGCAGTCTCCCCGACCTGGCCGCGGAGCAACAGCTGCAGGACGGACAGGTCCTCGAAGACGCACAGGTATTATACTCATCAAGGTTTCTTCGAAATAAAGCATTTGCCTGCGACTTTATTTATGTAACCCCCCTTTTTTCCCTGTATATAGGTATTTTGAGAAATTCTCCCTTAATTCTCCCCAAGTTATATACACTTGGGAGTGAATAAACTTAGCCACTAGCAATTTTCTTTTTCATTTCTTGATGAATATTTTCTTATACAAATATTTTATTAATTGGTACGGTAAAATGGAGTGAATAGGGTTTGACCGGCGAAAAGGGTGAATCGGTACTATGAAGAATTTCCTTATATCTATTCACCCCTCTCGATCCCTATTCACCCCATTTTACGGTAACATATGTCGTATTAAAGGCAATTTAGTTACCTTTAAAATGAGATAATTTTGTTGGAAAGGTAATATTTTTCTTTTAAGTTAGAGGACTAGTTGTTGCCCGCGACACTGTCCGCATATAATAATGACTTCTGGCATAATTTTGGCTTTTGAATTAGTCTTTATCACGGTATATTTTACGGTAACGAATGTCGTCACAATTGATTCAGTACCTAGTATAGGGCTCCTCCCCCGTTAGTTGTTAGTAATATTCATGCAAAATTTGAAATAAATTCATGCAGTACTTTTTGAGATCATCCCAGACATACATATAGACAAACAGACAAAAATTCTAAAAACCATATTTTTGGCTTCGATATCGATTGTAGGTCACGCTCCAAGTATTCTTTTAAAAAATATTCATGTACAGTTTTGACTTTTCTACGTAGATTCGATAAAATGAAAAAAAAAAACATGCTAGTGGCTTCGTTTTGTTTGTCGTGTCCAGGTGTATATTTATACAAGTCTCTCAGGTAAGTTAGCCATAATCGCGACCCCGGGATAAGGCAGGAGATGGAGTGAGGTGGTTTTGTAGTCAGAAAGTGTAACTGCTGTATTCAGAGACGTTCATTGATTACTTCAACTATTACTTAGTACCTAACGATTTTGTTGACGAAAATATTTATTGAGGAATTCATTCGTGTTACCGATTTTAAGTGAATTGACAAATTATATTTAATTTATGTTTCGAAAACAATTGTATAGCGGCGCTCTGATTGGCCGGCTCCAATGACCCAACCAATAAGAGCGCCGAACTAATTTGATTGCCGACGTAAAACAAACGTTTAAGTGCGGGAGAGCCATGCTTCGGCACGAATGGGCCGGCTCGACCGGAGTGATACCACGGCCAAGCAGAAAACCGACGTGAAGCAACGCTTGCGTTGTGTTTCTGAATCCCCAACGATCCTCAAACTCCTAATCCCCAAAAGGCCGGTAACGCACTTGTAACGCCTCTGGTGTTCCAAGTGTCCATGGGCGACGCCGATTGCTTACCATCAGGTGATCCGCCTGCTCGTTTACCGGCTTATACCGGCTTATAGTGATCGGTCAACTCGCTCACTAATAAAAAAAATGCCAATAAAACAAATATACAAACAAATAATGAAAGCCAACATTGTAATAGGTTTACTAGTTTTTTTTACCGTTGCCCCACACTAGGATTGTCTCCTGTGTCATGGGTGCATTTACAAACATACAAGTTCACATGCACATGACACCCAGACCCGGAATAACAATCTGTGGATCACACAAAGAGTTGTTCCGTACGGGAATCGAACCCGCGACACGTTGCGCGGTAGCCAGTTGCCCAACCACCGCGCCAAACGTACAGTCGACTATATCATTGATTTAGTTACAAACAAATATTGTAAGGAGGTTATATTAAAACCGTGGATATTCAGTTGATGAAGTGAAAGAGGTATATTAGAATCGTAGCAATTGGCGTAGCAATAGTCATTATGTAGTATTACAATTATAAACAACTTAGTTTACATTAGATTATTAGTTATTAGTGACCGGTAAAACTATTTAGACACCACTGACAAACGGTGAAGGAAACATCGTAAGGAAACCTAAGCTTATAATGTCTAATTATAAGTTTGAAACCGCATTAAGCAAGCGTGGTGATAATGCTCAAACCTTATCCGTGTGAGAAGAGGCTTTGCTCAGCAGTAGGCACCATAGGATGTTGATAGGCTGTTCACAGTTGTTTCTAGTAGCTGGCGCTATTATTTGTAGTTTTGGTAATCAAATATGTTTGGTCCAATGCAAATGCAAGCTACGCGCAAAATCTAAAAACATTTTCTTTTTAGTGTATATCTTTACTGTAGTAGTAATAATATATCTACTGTAGTAACTACGTTGTACCTGTAGTAGACATCGAGTGAGTTGATAACAAGACTTCATGGTTCGAATTCTAGGTCTTAAAATACATAAAAATACAGGAAGTAAAAAAGGATTTATTCTCTACAAGAAACTACTAAATCGACCAATAGTTACAAAAGATTGGGCTTGTTAAAAACCATATAATTTAGTATACTAAGTTGCGATTTTTCAATATTCAGTCAAATTTTATCACATTATTTTTGACAAACCTTCCATATTAAAAACTGACATCTGTCAATTTTATTCTATAGTTATGAATTATCTGTTGTTTGAACAATTGGTCCTCAATTACATAGTTTAACAGCGTCGGCTATGCGAACTACGCCAAACTAACTTAACTTAGCTTTGTTCTGCAATCGGCTTCACTAGGGAACAGTTTAAGACTCAGTTCAGTACAGATACTGAGTCAATCTTTGATAATTGTGCTGGCTCCCCTCTCTACCCATCCCTTTATAGACTAATATGTAAAAGCTGAGCTTAAGTATAAGCTCAGCTATCGCTAGTAAGCGATAGTCAGGACTGTAAGTAAAACTCTGATTAAGAGAAGTCATTTATTTATTACAATAATACAAAAAATGTCAAAACAATAAAAAATATTAAAAAAATATAAATGCACTTAAATCGCTTAAAAATTATAGTATACGAGTCTATGTTTGTGCATTGTTTACACACAGTTCTGAATTATTTTTGTCGAAAACCCTCATAGGTAGACCATTTAATAATATCGATACTTAAATCTAAGAATGAATAACAAAATTATAATATGTAAAGTAAAGTAACTTGACTTATGACATTTAATAGTAACTTGAATAGAAAATACGTATGAAATCGTTGACTTAAATCTATTACGTTAAAAATACTTAATACATAATTTTCAACATCTTATAAGAACCTTCAGAAAATATTTGTAAAACGGAAATATAGTTCGCTTACTTATACTTGGTACTTTTTGTAGGGTCTCATTTCATAACACGAATACAGTACGAATGGGGGAGCTAGTGTGAACGTCTTGTCTTTTCATCCAATAGGGAATCGGCTAGCGTCACACCATTGGTCATTCATCTTTTGACAGCTACAGGGGGCTTACTCTTGAATCCAATTCCGATCGATCGACATTGACATTGTTAAATTGCGTACTCTTGAACTGCAACACTAGCGTCCATTGCATCCGTATTATGTGGATAATTAATGAACTAAATTCTCTTGAGATTAACACAAACTCATATTCCATACTCTGAATGCTACTTTAACAGCCACGATAAGGGTTGTATATTTTTGACATTGAATAATTGTTGAGATTTTATTGGATTGAAATTACTTTGACATTGAGAATGGTTTCAATCGTAAGCACCCAGTGGTTGGACAAACTGACCTCTTGATAAATTTGCGCCATTTGGTATTGAAAGTAGGTTCTTATAAAATGTGAAATTGTGCACGGTTCCAAAAAACACATCCATCATGGAGAAGAACCGGCAAGAAACTCCATGGAAATTACAAGCGGACTAATATTTAAAATAATAATTATTAAAAAAAATTGTAATGCCTAATGCCTACTACAACATCGATTAAATGCTAATTAATTATAACATTTTATAGTTAAATTACGTAGATATTAAGAATAAAACTTAATCAGGGTTACATCTGAGGTAGGTGGTACTTGACTGTTACGTAATGATATTATTGTACCTATTTTTATGGCGACGGAATCGAAGCTGGCGAATATCAGCGGATGTCGGGGACGATTTATTGACTGTAGGACTGATTACTCAGTTGTTATTGCAAGTGTCGGAATGTAATAGCGCAGTTTCCAACTAGTCGAGTTGAATACCTTTTTCGAAAGGTACAATACGAGATTGAGTATTGTGACGTCATAAGATTTGTACGTCAAATATACCTTTTCTTAAATGTGTCTAGAAAAATACGAAAATTGCGTATATTTCAATGAATTATTGAAAATGTGACTCCTTCTTAATATTTTACTGTATTAAACATTCGAAACGATTTATTTCTAGCCATGGAATTCTATTAATTTTGTAGGTACCAACGAGTAATCGCGTGATATGTATCTTGACTTCACAATTATAGTACGTCCTGTAGTTTACTTATTTATTTAAAAAATACTAGAAAAATATGAACAATAAGTTGGTAATGGAAACGATAAAAGAAAGTGTGATAATTTTTGTAAATTTTGTTGTATTGATTGGTTTAAATAATTTAATTTTGACTGAGGAAACTAAGGGTAGGTTCCACACAGATACCTGTGTCTGTTTCACACAGATACCTGTGTGTGCTCATTAGGTACTTGCCTTAATCAAAAATGAATTATTTCGACTGTTCAATACAATAAAATACTAAAAAATAATCACACTTTCATTAATTGATTTTATGACCCACATAATTTTAGTATTGACCAGCAATTTTTTAAGAAATAAAAGTACGCTGTTCGAGGCTAAAAAACGTGACGTCACAATTTACAATCTCGTACAAAATACATGGAAAACTGTCGTTTTTGACAGTTCGAAAAAAGTATTGAACTTGAGTAGTTGGCAAGTAGCGGCGACGGTGCCGTGACGGTCGGACGCCATCATGCAATATATGAGATGTTTGATGGTAATAAGCTCTATATCATACACGAAGCTCCTTAGGACTGTGATTTACAATATCAAGTCAGAAAATAGATTTACTGCCGCCTTAAATTATGATTTGTACCTTTTTGCATTTGTATAGAAGTTATTTAAATGTAAATACATTACTTTAATCCGGTGGGACCAATGTCTGGTTAACTAACATAATAAAGAGTGTTGTAAATGTCACTCGTGCCCAAATGGGAGCGAATGTTATTTATCTATGATTGGCATCGAAATGTCCAAAACGAATAGTGGTAAATTGTTTTGAATGCTGCCATGTTTAGTTGCAAAACTGACACCTACCAGAAGCGACGCCAGTCGAGATGTTAATGTTGGCTGGGTGCAGTAGCTGGTAGGAGTGACGTTTGCGCTGTGGCCACATCGCCGCGACTGACACCGCTGGGTCCTGGCGTGGGGTGCAGCTGCTGTGCAATGAATGCGCTCGTCAAAGATCCGAGAGTCTGTGGTCGCGTGTAACTCACTGTACTCTGTACTTCCTCTGAATTGTTTTCCGATCGTACATTTTCTTGCATATGCATATTTGCTTCATTTATTGTTTCATTTTGATTCTTTACAAAATCTTCCTGATTTTGCTTGGTTTCAAGTCCAGGTTTCAAAGCCCAGTTCTGTTGTAGCATCTTAATATTCTGTTCGAAAGTTTCACTTCTTTCTTTTTCCTGCCTTTTTATATCTTCGATATTTACTTTGTATGTTTGTTTTAACTCGGCGTAACGCTGTTCTAGTGATGCAATACGAACAAGGTAGTCAGATTTAAGCTGCTCTTTGGCCGCCTCGTATGACTGGATCTTGGCTTCTAATTCAATTTCTCTCTGAAATTGTTCCGTTTCGTTATCTAGTGAAGTCTGCACTGACTGTACATTTTCCATCTGAGCTTTATTATCTTTGATACTCTGAATGTTGGTGTGTATTTCTACCCTTTTTGTATCTGCTTGCAACTGCATTGTCTCAATGCTTTGATTGAATCCGACTATAAATGCAGTCAACTCGTTTTCTAATCGTGTGATGGTACTTTCTAATTCTTGTCTTTTTTGTGTTTCAAATAATTTCATTTCAGCTTCAAGTTGACTTTTGCGCTCAGACGAGCATTTTTCTATTAGCTTACAGTTCTCTTCCACATCCGATCTGAGCTTAATCAGTTTAATTTCTAATTTATTAATGTTTTCATCCATTTTTTGTTTTTTAATTTTTTGTGCTGCGTTTACAGTTTCAATAGCTTGTTTAATACTTTTTTCCCGTGTTTTAAATAGACGATTGGTTCTTTCTCTTTCTTTCTTAATTTTATCTGAGTGTTTTGCTAATTGATCTTTTAACTTTTTAATTTTTGCATGAGTATCAGCCTTGATTTGTTCTTCAATAACTTTTAATTGTGACATTTCAGCATGAATTTGCTGTTCAGTTTCAGTTTCTTCTTTTGTTATTAACTCAATTTTTTTATAGTGTTCCTCTTGAGCTAAAGCCAACTGGTCTTTCCATATTTTAATTTTTTGATCGCTTTCTATTTTCTTATATAACTCTTCGTGTTCCATAATACGTTTATTTTGGTCTAATATTTGTTTCGCCTCATCCTCTGATTTCTTCATTGTTTTTATTTTATCTTCATACGTCTTTTCTAACTCAATAAATTTTCGTTCTATCTCCTTTTTAGTTTTGATTTCTTTTGCTTCTAAATTTAGAGTTTTTATTATAAAAATCTTTTCCTTCTCGTCCGCGTCTCGTTGCATTTTCTCAATATTCAGCTTAGTCTGGTTTTCAGCTTCAGCTAGTAGTTTGGAAAATTGTTTAATTTTCTTTTCCATCTCACATTGTGCTTCAACTTCACGTTGTTTGTTGGCTTCAATTTCTTTATTAAATTTGTTGTTCTCTGCTTCTGTGACCAAATCAAAATACTGCATACGTTTGTTATGTTCCTCTTTATTTTGATTTGAAATAATTTCCATGTTTTTAACTTTTTCTACCATTTCTATCTCTTTTTTGTTTACGACTTCATTTAACTTTCTTATCATGTTTTGGACTTCAGCTTCCTTTTCGCCCTCACGTGCCGCGAGACTTTGCAATGTCTTCTCGACTCGGGTTTGTTTATTCTTCAAGTCAAGGTTTAACTTCTCAATGTTATTATCCACAATCTTCCTCTCTTGCGCTACTACTTCGTCAAAACTCGTTATTTTTTTTTCAATCTCTTTAGTTTTTTTATATTCAGTTATTTGTATTTCCTTGAGCTTTTCTTCTAGTCTGGACCTAGCATTAGCTAGTTTTTGTTCTAATTGCACAATAGTTTTATTTTTTCTTGATTCGATCATTTTCATATTGTGAATTACCTTCCTGATTTGGTTTTTCTTGTTTTCTTCTTCGTTGCGTAGGCATTCCATGTTGATATCAAACTTTATTTTCTCTAGTTTTAAATTTTTATACGTATCGTTCACATTACTCTTTTCTTTCTTCTTTTTACTTTCCTTTTTCTTAAATTTGTCAATTTCGTTTTTGATTATATCACTGCGTTCTTTTAAATCTCTTATTCTCTTATTTACTTCCTCAGCCCTTTTCTGCCTGTCATTTTTTATCTCATTTTGTTTATTTTCTTTATCTTTTTCCTTTGCGCCAGTAATTTTTTTGTCCAGATCTAAAATATCGTTGTCTACATCGATATTGTTTTTCTTTGCGCAGTCTTTATATGTTTTTAGCTTTTTTTCCAGTTGCTCACGAGTCTTTTCTATTTCCTGCTTTTTCTTACTAATTTGTTTCGAGAGTTTGAAGTCACGAAAGTCTGTTCGACATTTCTTATACTCGCATTGAGCTTGATGAAGCTTGTTCCTCTTCGTCAGCAGCTCTTCGTCGTGAGACCTTCTTGTATATTTTCTTTTCTTTGGTGTTTTTGAATCCTGAGAAGAAACAGAAAATATGTTAGGTAATTTACACTAATCAATGAATATGTCAAGTGGCAGTCGAGCTAGGGGTATGTGGTTCAATTCAGGAGTCGAGTAATATTGTACATAAATATGATTAGAGTATTGATTGTAACCACTCCCCCTTTGAAGGATATATCCTGTTATATTCGTTTAGTTTGAGGGCATTCATATTTAACCTTTGCGATTTCTGTTAAGGTACTGAAGATTACTGGCCGGTCCATACATTTCCGGCTTGGTGGCGGGTGCTACGGCACTATGAGCCTGAAGCGCATCCAGGTGGACGAAGACCTAGCTGATGAGGAAGTGGTCGCGAAGTCATACCCTATAGGTAAGTACCATGTTTACTAACATAAGTATATCATAATGTATTTTCGGAATGTCTTTTGTATGTGTCAGTAATTATACGTCAAACTAAAAGTGAAAGGATGAGACATGAACATAAAAATAAATATATATTTGCCAAAAGTGCCTACAGACAGGTTATTGGAAGTGGCCATAACCACAGTTATAGTTACCTTATGCTCACTCTCAGATATCTTTTCCTTAGAGGTGCAGGGTCGTTGGTTTTCCGCGTTGGCATTGGCACCACTCCCATGGGCCTGCGAGGCCAATACATCACCCATTTGTGTCGCCTAAAGGGTAGACAGAATAGAATTTAGATATAAAAATGTATATGTGTATCATCATCATTCATTCAAAATTGTACGTTTGATTTGATTAAATTGTTTTTACGATAAACTGGCATTGTGTATCACCGGGTGAATAAGGTCAGAAGGACGGCAAGGCACTTTTAACTCCTTTAATGTTAGGGTCCGATAGATGGCGCTTAATTCCAATTACCAGGAGCCTTAGTCTGATATAACAATAGATGGATAATTGCACAGTATTGATTTCATAACTACAGAATTTGGCATTGGCAAGTTTTGTTTGTTTGATTATGACAAATCAGTAATTATTTATTTATTTAAGTTTAATGTACACAAAAACAAGGAATAGTACATAAGGTGGACTTTAATGCCATATAGCATTCTATCACAGTCAACCTTAGGGTTACATTGAAAATCAACGAATAAGGGCTTGTGTAATTAAATAGGAATAGACTTTATAAATGCAACTATTGTCAATGCTATAGACTAAAACCCAAGGGGATCTGTAAGGTCATGAAATGTGTTTGGTCTCAGGCAGCACACACAAGGTCCGGGTGATGTGTTACAACCTGTCCGACTATGTGTACTCGGTGACCGACCAGCCTGACGTCATCGCGGAGAAGTACTTCAAGCTGGAACAGCTCCACGCCGGCGACCTGGTGGACGCCACCGTCAAGACTGTCGCCGATAATCATGTGCTACTCAGTGTAGGCAGGGTCACAGGTACGTTTACAATTTATAATGTAATTTTTTTTAAACGTGGTCCCACTAGAATTGTCTCTTGGGTCGTGAGTACTAACTTTAACCTGAGCTTTACTCTTTTATCTTTCATTACCCGTTGAAATCCATCCCCTATATTTGGTCATACAAAAGTAGTCTCTAAACATTGGAAATAAGGTCTATAATGTAATTTAATATTAGGGGAGAGCGGTCACCGGTGACCGCTTGGGGATCTATGGGTTAAGTATGACTGATCTTAATGTAATTATGATAATTTGACTAACTTATGTATGACTGACGATTTTATTATTATTTAATTGTATTTATTTTGAAAAGTAAATGTATGGTATACATGTTAATTTTATGGATCTATAAGATGTACGAAATAAATGATTTTTTTTTACGAAATGTGTCATTAACCTTTGTAACATTTGTTTCAGGATACGTATCACAATCACACTTATCGGACTCGGGAATTCTCACAGACACTAAAAAGCCCTCGATTTCAAAACTACCAAAGAAAAAGTATAAGGTAAATAATATAAACAAAGTAAAAGTATGGAACCGTATATTTAATGTTTTCTTTATTAATTAACATAGCATCACGCCTTCTATCCATGCTAATTACAAAAGACTGCCTCTTGGCCGAGTGGTCGCAAGAGCGTCTACTGGACAAGGGGTCTTGGATTCGATTCCCAGGTCGGGCAAAGTATTACTGGGATTTTTTAAAATCTCAGTAGTAGCACGGAGTCTGGAAATGTGCCCGGTATATGACAATAGGCTCACTTCCTATTACATGGGACTCATAATATAAAATAGTGAAAAGTGGGTGTTACATTGTACAGTGGCATTAAGTGTCGGAATGTGCACCTTTGTCTAGCCCTTCGGGGATAAAAGGCGTGTTGTTATGTTATGTTATGTTATCTTTAACCGATTGAGCTAAAATTTTGTATACACGTTTAGTTTGCATGACGATAAATCGTAAGCTAAGTACACGCTCGCTATTAAAAAGTTTTTTTTATTTCTTTCTCTCTCTCGCAGGTGGGTCAGGCAGTGAAAGCTCGCGTGCTGGTGGTAGACCCTTCAAAACAGACTCTGTTCCTAACCCTGAAGCCTTCCCTTCTGTCTCCGGACCTTGAAATACTGGACAGCTACGATACTGCCGCCACGGGGAAAGCTTACACTGGTGTCATTAAGGTAATTAACGAATTAAGTTAATACAAGTCGTTACGAGGTTAGACTAAAGTACTTATTTTGACTTACAAGAATTATTGTCGAAGTTCTAAATATTAAGTACTAGCTACTTCCGCGCGGTTTCACACGCTCTGCTCAGCTCCTATTGGTCGTAGAGTGATGTTTTATAGCCTATAGCCATCCTCGATAAATGCGTTATTCAACACAAAAATAATTATTCAAATCAGACTTGTAGTTACGGAGATTAGCGCGTTCAAACAAACAAACAAAACAAACTTCCGCTTTATATAATAGTACCTATAAGATACTCCTCCTACTATTGCTTATTTTTGTAAAGGACTAGGCAGAATTATACAAAATAGAAAAAAACAAGAAAATTCTCAGACCTAAATTGTACATTTTGCTTCAAAATCTTCTATATGGTGGTCTTAAAACAAATATAATCTAATTGATTAATTTTTATGTTAATTATACGTCCTATACCTATTGCCACAGGGCCGATGCCGATTCGTAGTCGCGGAAAACCTAACGGGTAACCGGGGCTCCGACTCGACGTGCAGGAGAAGGAACGGGGTGGTTTTTAGTCAGTAAGAGTCTGACACTCCCTCCCGCCTCCCCTAGGCGGGAGAAGTCATTCGATGATTTCCCCCCTTAAAAAATACCTATTGCCACGAAGCGCATATATTGATATAACGCTCACCTTCTCACCCCTATTACATGGGACTCATAACATAAATAGTGAAAACTGGGTGTTACATTGTACAGTGGCATTAAGTGCCGAAATGTGCACCTCTGCCTAATCCTTCGGGGATAAAAAGGCGTGAGGTTATGAAATAACGTAAATAAGACCTCCAATGAGACAGTCTAACCAAGTGTTTTATTTCCAGACTATTCGAGACTACATATTGGTTCAATTCTTTAACAACGTGGTCGGCTACGTCCCGTCGCAGTTCATATCTAAAGAGCCGCTTGATAACGTCACACAAGCATTCCACATCGGTCAAATTGTAAGTATAATAAATCGTAATCCTACCATAACATAATATAACATCAATGGCCGCAAGTTCAAATGCTGGACAAGGTGTCTCGGGTTCGATTCCCGGGTCGGGCAAAGTATTACTGGGTTTTTTTAATAAAAATTCTCAGTAGTAGCACGGAGTCTCGAATTGTGCTCGGTATATGGCAATAGGCTCACCCCCTATTACATGGGACTCATAAATAGTGAAAAGTGGGTGTTACGTTGTACAGTGGCATTAAGTGCCGTAATGTGCACCTTTGCTTACCCCTTTGGGGATAAAAGGCGTGATGTTATGTTATGTAGTAATATTTATTTATTTTTTCGTAACAACGAAGTGAGCTGTAAGCTTGCTAAAACAAAAGTATTATAGTGCAAAATGTCTTTCAGGTAAAATGTACAATACTGCGAGTAAATCCTGAAGAAAACAAGATGTCTGCCAGCTTCATTACGCCACCGTTCACACAAGTAAGTTTACTTTGATTTTTACTTCTGTACCATTCACATTTAATATTTTAATGATAACTGTTTTATATTATCAACTGTTCCTACCTATAATAATGTTATACTTTATCCTTATTATCACAGATCAAAGACGGAAGAAATAATAAGCGCAAACAACAACAACGAAGTGACGATGTCCCTAATAAAAAGAATAAAAGCAATGATGAGCCAATAAAAAGGAAAAAATCAAAAGAAGATATTACAGAAGAATCGAACACTGACGACAATAAAGAACTTGACAAGAAGAAAAAGAAGAAAGTTAAACTAGAACAAAAAGACGAATCAGATGTAGACGCAGAAGAACAAGTGAATAAGAAAATCAAAAAGAGAAAAACAAAGGAAGAAACAACAGAAGACTCGGAGACTGAAGACAATAAACAAATTGACAAGAAGAAAAAGAAGAAGAAAAAAATAGAAGTCGAACAGAATGAAGAGTCAGACGTAGAAGAAAAAGTTAGTAAAAAGAAAGACAAAAAGAAAAAATCAAAGAAAACAGAGGAATCAAGCGATGAAACTGAACATAAAGTAAAAGATAAGAAGAAAAAAGTAGAAGTATCAGAAGAAAGTGACGCCATAGAAACAGATTTAAACGAAGAAGTCGAGATTCTAACGCCACAAGACCAGGCTCTGATAGACTTGAGTACTTGTACCACAGGGAAACAATACAAGCGACGCGTCGTAGCCCTACTGAAGGCAGTCAACAACAGGAGCAAACGTGTTGACAAGATAGAGAGGAAGATTGCGAGGATAGAGGAAAGAGGACTCACTCCAGACACTAAGATGTACCATACTGCTATGCAGAACGACAGGAACATCGTGAAGGAGAGACTGGCTCTTCTGCTCGAAGCTTTGGGTAAAGCACAGACCAAGCTCAAGGAGCTCGGAGTAGAGTTCAACAAAGAATATAAGAAAGAGAAGCGGGCGGCAGAAGAAGATAAAGAGGAGAGGAAAGTTCTAGAAGTTAAAGTGGTGGAGAACTTAGAGCCAGCACTCGAAGCTCCTAGCGCTCAGGACTTTTGGACTGCTGCAATCGAGGAGCCGAAGCCAGTGGAAGATGAGGAGGACAGCAGCAGTGAAGACGAGGTCAGTCTACAGTTTTATTTTTAGTGCAATAGAGTTTAAAACTGTGTAACATAAAAGTAAGATATTGCTGTAGAAATCTTTGTGCCGGACATGTTACCGTCCTATTTCTTATTATATTTATTAGATAAATAATCGTAAACTATTTTGCTATGTGCAATACTGATCCTCTACCTCTCGCGTGATGGCAGAATTTCATGAACAGTTGGCAATATGGTTAGTTTATTAAAATATAACGTCACGCCTTTATCCCCGAAGGGGTAGGCAGAGCTGCACATTATCTACGGCACTTAATGCCACTGTACAATGTAACACCCAGTTTTCAGAGTCCCATGTAATAGGGGGTGGATCATATTACCTTATGCCGGGCACAATTCCAGACTCTGTGTTGAGAACTTTTATTACTACTGAGATTTTTTTAAAACCCAGTAATACTTTGCCCAACCCGGGAATCCAACCCGAGACCCCTTCTTTGCCTGGCAGTCGTACTTGCGACCACTCGGCCAACGAGGCAGTCAGTATTAAAATAATATTCTTCTATTATACAGGATAAAGAGCAGCCTAAGAAGAAACGGAAGAAGTTAACAGTAGCGGAGAAGTTAGCAAAGTTGCGGGAAGAAGAAGAGAAAGTGAGAGAGATGGAGAAGAGAGCGACGGAGAGTGAGAGTCAGCCGCGGTCTAGTGAGCAGTTCGAGCGCGCTCTACTCGCGCACCCTAACTCCAGTCAGCTATGGATCGCGTACATGGCATTCCACCTTCAGGTATGTCCTACTTCTATGTACACGTATATATGCTATAGCTAACGAAAATTCTACATGTGAATGTCCGTCAGTCATCTACCAGAGATGCGTCAAAAATATTATATTTTCTGTAATCTCCTGATGGTAAGCTGCCGGCGCCACCTATGGACTTTCGTAACACTAGAGGACATGAAAGTGGAATTAGTTAGGAATTAAGCGATTGGATATAAGAAGGGAAAATAATTCGGCCTCTGGTACTCTCATTAACACAATGAAACACAATGCTTTGATTGTTTCACGCCATTTTCCTGAAAGGCGGTATCATTCCAGTCGAACTAGCTCTCAGGCCGAAGTATGGCTCTCCCACAATAATAGATTCGTCATGAACTTTCGATAACTATTAACTACTAGCTTTTACCCGCGGCTTCGCTCGCGTCACAAAAGGATAAAAAGCCAATGTGACATAACAATACACACAGCGCCATCTATACCAATACTTTTGTTTTCCCTCGCGAATATCAAAATTTTTAACGGGATAAAAAGTGCCCTATTTAATCCGGACTTCTAACTATACATCTGCAAAAATTCAAAGCAATCGGTTTAGTAGTTACGGCGTTGAAGTGGAACAAACAAACAAACTCACTTTCCGATTTATAATATAAGTAAGGATGTGTCACCAACACCGCTGAATAATGTGTCACTTACCGATTTGTTTACTTCTAGGCTACTGATGTTGAGAAAGCGCGCAATGTCGCTAGGAAGGCGCTGGCCACGATATCTTTCCGTGAAGTACTGGACAAGTTCAACGTGTATGTCGCCATGCTCAGCATCGAGTGCAGGTTCGGTACTAAGGTGAGTCATCTGTTAACAAACATATTTATTACTATTATTATAAGGTTTTATCCGCGACTTTGTCCGCTTATTCCTGTTTTATTCCATGGGAGCATTCAATCGAGATAAATGTATCCTATCATCTAAGTCAGCCCATCTTTTGGGGATTAGGGGGGTTGGGTCTCCGGTAACCTCACTCAGACGACGAAACACAACGCAAACGTTGATTCACGTCGGTTTTCTGCTCGGCTGTGGTATCACTCCGGTCGAGCCGGCCCATTCGTGGCGAAGCATGGCTCTCCCACACTAAATGATAGTTTCAGCATGATTGACGAATAAACATCCAATCAAAGAAACTTCAGCTTTTCATATTAGTATATAGATTAGCTTTTCCCGCGCAAGTTCGCCAACTGCTCATATAGATCATAGCATGTTTTACAGCCTATATATAGTACCCGGAAATAATGGACCATCCAACATAATAATAATTATTTAATTGAAACATTCAATCTTGTGTAAAGATGCCAGTTATCAATGTGTGTGACAGAGCGCCTTCACACCTGCGTTTACTTGTCCAGAGCAGACGATCGATAAACGTGCACGCCGCGCAGGCGCTTGAAGGCGCTCTAAATGCGTAGGTGTGTGTCTTGGAAAAACAACCAATTAGTGTAAGAACATATGAGAGTTATATAATACCTACCCTGTGCCCTAATTGGCTTGTTTTGTTACGTTTTTAATTAAAACCAATAGCTTTGACCTCATCTATATAATGTCGTTGTAAGTTAAAGCTTCCTTACCTATTGACCACGCCCATTTTTTAAAAATAACCTAATATGGTTCTACATTAATTGTCAGTAAACTTTGTTATCCTCATTGTGGTTCTAGTTTTAAAATTTAAACCTGATACCAATCATCGGTTCTAATGCTTTGTTCGTACTATGCTAGTATTTTAGTCGAGTACCACCTGTTTAGTAAGTAGTTCTATCTCTTTCTCTCACGCGCGTCTTCCCCAAAATCGAAGTGAGACAGCTACTATATACTAGCTGCTCGACTAAAATACTAGCGTATCTAGTGTGAAGTGGGCGTAACACAGACAATGAACAAAATCAGAAAGAATTTTTAAAAATTTTACTCTAAATTTCAATGGTTCCCAAAGTTATCTGGACTACGACCTATCTTAACGCTTTGAGTACCGTCATTGAAGACACAATTATAGAACAATAGGTTGCGGTCACCGGTGTCCTCGCGGTATTTGACAGTTTAATCATGTTACCAAACTCATGACTCACTTTTAGGAAATTAAACCTATTTAGGAAATTATCAATCTAAAAAGTAAAGTAAAGAACGGTTTGTTATTGTGTCATTCTATAGACAAGGCCAACTAAAAATTCACTTGCAGCCTACCAATGGGTCGGGTATAGGCCATAACCCTGATTTAATTTATCAGTTAATAATAATAATAACTTTATTCAACACAAAGTATACAGATCTATTAATGGATAGATGGTTATACATATTTAGATTGTTTTATGATCTGAGATTACAATTATGAATCCTGGCTCTCAAACTAGGTTTCAACTGTATTTTGTGAGTTAATCCAATTTTATAATACGTATTTTATAATAGCGCTACCAACGTTACAGCCAGGATGAATTTATTGATTGCCCCATGTCCAACAAATGTAGACCTACAATATAGATACAAAGCACAGCGAATTAAAAAGAGACAGCTTCGTGTATCATCGGCTTTTTATATCCTTCTCTCTCGCACATCCTATATGTACCTATATAAATAAGTTCCACCCTCTATGCAACACCAGTATAAACTGAACCGTTGGATGTACGGAGAGGTCTTACGAAGCGGGATCACGATAAACTGGTTTGCGTGTACAATGATAGACATGTATCATACACTAAGAGGGTCTGTCTGTCTTTCACAAGGCCAGATTCAGTTGTTATTAGTCTAATTGACAAATAATTAGATATATTTTCTATACAGAATGTGTCAAAATCAAGCTGTCTCAGTTATGCTACAAAAATTTAACTTAATGTACTGAAGTGGTTAAGGAGTGAGCGAGTGCACTGAAAACTGAAACATGGATGCTTCCCTATCTATCCTCTCTTTCTATCCCATGGGTTCCATTCTATGCATCTGCAGAGTTCTATATATGTGAATATATTCTATAGCATCGCCAGAAATCAATACTTGTGCTATTCCTGGAACCTACAGGACGAATTAAAACATAACAAAGGTACTAGTCTCGGCTGTGTTATTCGTCAGTCAGTCACTTGTAACGACAGTTTTAAACATTCTATATTGCAAAATATAAGAAACTATCTGTTGACATGAAAACCCTTAATATAATAATTAAATTATCAAAAATCTATATTTTAATATGCGAATATCTATAACGTAAGCGCGCGAAACTGCGCTCAATTCGATTATCTTTTTCTATGTAAAACCTAAAATTCTAATAAAAAGGTATTAGGGGCAGATTGTAATGCAATCCATCTAAATCCCTAGTTATTAATCTGAGTTCCAATAAGAGATTGCAAACAAATAATCGAACAATTTCGAGATTGCACGCAACAATAAAAATTTGTCGTAAATTGTTAACAAAACAATCAGATTATCTTCAATTTACTATCACAGACATTCAAAACTTTATAACACAAATTGTATATAAACTGTACCACTATACAAGACAAAGAAATAAAACGAAGCACATGAAACTACATGAAAACTAATGAATTACCTTTAGATCACATTAGGATGGTGTTGTCGAAATCCCTCCTCGATTTGTTGAAATATTGTGGATAAATTATTTAAATATCTAGTGATTAATGAGTTCGCGATGATGGGCGCCTGAATGGCGCGGTTGCTGAATATGAACTAACGCGAATCGATCAATACACCGGTCGGCTTCATTCGTCAGACGCCGGCCGGCGGCACTAGACATAACCTAGGTATACACAGAAACACATTCATAACTACACGCCCGATGCAATACTGCGCAATACTTTATTGCAGGTAAACATCACAGCGCCCCCTACGTACCAATACGCATTTCAATAGCGGCAGGAATGGGAACTGTTGTAAGTCTAACAATTTTCGGGAATTACGACCTTAATTTCTACACAGTAAGGTCTACTCTTGCTCTCATACAATGGTCTTACCATAATGTTCAACAAGTGCTCTCGCAAAGGAGTTAAGTTACAATACGTTTGATAAATTGGAGGTACACCGGGGGAATGCGATATACATAATGTATGAGAGATGTTCAAAAACAACTGCGAATCTTTATTATGCTATTTTTTCCTCGTCGTGACCTTGAGTGGACAGTCCAATAGTTATTAACAATAGTAATAGTTATGCACTAGAACCTAAAGTCTCTTTTCGTATTTCCAACAAAATAAACATAGGACATACAACATAGGAATATAGTATGATATTTGGTTATGTAATTAATGTATTTATTTAAATGGCGTCGCTTTGTTTAGGCAGATAGTAATCGGTTCGCCGGCTGGTAACCGCGCTGAGTGATAGCGCAGTCTAGGTTATAAAAAAGAGCACTAAAAACCTAAAAGATGTTTTAGATAACAAACAATAAACTTAAGAACTGAGATGTATCCTATATGCAGATTGTTATACGCATAATAATGTAATAAGGACATGTTATATCTTGTTCGTCTACAAACTCTTTTCACAGGAAAGGAATGATTATCGCACGGCATGTTGATGCTTCATTCTGATGTCAAGTACATATAGTTTTATTTAAAACCTCTTTCACTTCGAATTACACTATTAATTCATGTTTAAATATAACTAACCTTGACTCCGGACTGAACTCAAAATTCACAAAAACAATGTTTTATTTCACGTAAACACAGTATTTAAACGTCTTGGTCGCGCCATGTCAAAATCCAGACTGTGTTACTGAGCCTCTGTCGCATGTCAACAGAGTATAGCAATATAATTATGCCTGACTAACATGACTCACAGTGGGCATTGGCAAAATGTAGTGGCGCCACTAATTGGCTCGGTGAACGGCCCGCTTTAGGTCCATCCTGAATGTGATAAGGTCCCACTTCCAGTAGTTAGCCATTTATGACCTTTGATAACGGCTAACCCCGTTTCGCAGAACCAATAATAATTTGTGTAGGTACGTCTTTTCTACGTACTCGTTTTATGTTAGTTTTATCGACCCTGTCAGTTAGTCGTTGATTTAATTACCTAAGAGTAAATGTTGTGCATACGTTCATGAGATAATGATAGATAATGCCTGCCTCGTTGGCTGAGTGGTCGCAAGCGCGACTGCCGGGCAAGGGGTCTCGGGCTTGACCCAGGTGTTTTCTGGTCAGGCAAAGTATTACTGGGTTTTGTTCAAAATTCTAAGTATTAGCACGGACTCTGGAATTGTGCCCGGTATATGGCAATAGGCTCACCCCCTATTACATGGGACTCATAACATAAATAGTGAAAAGTGGGTGTTATATTGTACAGTGGCATTAAGTGCCGTAATGTGCACCTCTGCCTACCCCTTCGGGGATAAAAGGCGTGATGTGTTGTATGTATATGATGTTATGTGATAGATAATAATATCTGTGATTCCTTGTAATCCGAGCAGTACAAGGTTATCGTATCACGTTTGAATATTTTGTGCGATTATTGTCTCCGTTACGATTCTGTGAATTATAATACTTGATAGAGTAATGGTAAATGGCAAAGCATTATCGTGCTTTTTTGGACTTACGAAAATTTCTAAGTATTTAGTTTGGAATGGGGGCAACCTGTGGAGTAGGGAAATAATATGCATACACTCATATAACATAACATTACGCCTTTTATTCCCGAATGGGTAGACAAAAGTGCACATTATTCCACTGTACAATATAACACCCACTTTTCACTAATTACATTATGAGTCCCATGTAATAGGGGGTGAGCCTATTGCCATATACCGGGCACAATTCCAAACTCCGTGCTACTACTGAGATTTTTTTCACAACTCCAGTAATACTTTGCCCGACCCGGGAATCGAACCCGAGACCTATTTATGGGTTGATTACTATCATGCTAATATATCATGTTAACGGTATATAAAGAACGGAGCTATGCTCTTGAAATCAAACAATAGAATCAGTACATAAGTGCCACTACAATAAGCTCCTGTTTGCAAACGATGGGTACATATTAAATTCTTATCAAAGTCCCACTTTTAAACATTACGTCATGACATACGATATTAAACAATTAACATATTGCATGCTTTTGTATGCTACGCCACCACGGATGGGGCCCAACAGGGCTGATGCCGATTCGGAGTCGCGGAGAACCTAACGGGTTACCGGTGCTCCGGCTCGACGTGCAGGAGAAGGAACGGAGTGGTTTTTAGTCAGTAAGAGTGACACTCCCTCCCGCCTCACCCAGGCGGGAGTAGTCATTCGATGATTTTCCCCCCTTAGAAAAAAAATAATGCCTATAATTAGAGGCGGATACGTAAGCACCTCATAAGCGCCCTAAGTTTTTTCTCGCCGCCGCCAATCTATGGGCAGATTGGCCGCAAGTTTCGCGGCGCCCCTCTATAACCTAGCGCCCTGGGCACTTGTCTATTAGCGGCTCTGCCTTAAAAACAGGCAGTGATAATAAACTATCACTACTTACTTAGAGGTAATAAGATACATGTACGCATGCTAAGGATCTTTAAAACTACGCTACGGATTCTGATGTGATTTTTAATACTTAATAGTGATTTAATAGGTATATTCACATGTATAATATCATTAATTTGAAGCGTGACACAAAAACACAAACAAAAGTGTGTATAACTTTCGTTGAGACATATATCGTTAGTAAGTTGTCCCCCATTTAAGTATTGCGTCATCTTTATATTGATCTACAGAATGACCTTGTGTTCTCAGTATTTGATCCCGAATTATGTAGTAACCAGTATAGGTATAGTATACTGAGTGTTTTGTTTCATTTATGTTGTTTTAATACTTAGGATGTAGGTATTATCAGTGTTCCCGTATTGCGCAGTTTGTTATTTGTACCTATTACTCACACACACACGCTTTCTGAAAGGATGGATCACTGTAGAATGAAGTCAATCTGTTGTCAAGGACTATTTTTGTTGATAAAAACATGTTTATACCTAATTTCATTCAGGAATGGCAGAGTGACAACTGATATTTGAACTTATGGAATAAGCCGGTAAACGAGCAGACGGATTACCTGATGTTAAGTAATCTATGCGCCGCCCATGCACACCCGAAACATCAAAGGTGATACGCTATCGGTCTTTTGGGGATAAGGACTTTGATGATTGTTGAGGATTCGGGGATTTGGGGGGTAATTGGGCGTCTGGTAACCTCTTTCACACGACGAAACACAACGTAAGCGTTGGTTCACGTCGGTTGTCTATCTTCTGTGAGGCCGTGGTATCACTGCGATAGTAGATAATAGTGATATGGTTGTGGTGATGACATAATGATGTTATATCAGGAACTCTGCCCCTTTTATAAATTTCAATATTTTAATATTCATTGTGGTATACAAATAGATAAGTATGGTGACAATGACGACTGGGAAACGGATGACGCATTCGGAATGTAAATTAAAAACAGGATAAGTTTGGGCGCAGGAACTGTGTAAAATGGACATTATTTCGCCAATTTGTTATTTATCCTATTGTTAGATAAGATCATAATGCTCAAAAAGATGTATTACACCCGATTACGTGACTTCCCGAGACCTTGCACTCGGTTGACGTTATTGCACTCACTCAACCATCGGGGCAATGAACTCTCCGAAATGTAAAGACCTACGTGATACGTTTTAAGATTAGATAATGTTTTAATAAAATCGTATCCGAAATTCAAGTTTCGCGCTAATCGAGCGGGTGCCATTTTATTTGTCTATGGTCAGGAAAAACCCGCATTATAAATCTGTGACACAGTACAGAGAACGAACAGTAGCCCAACTTAGGAGGTTGTTCAATTCAAATAATCAAAACGAAACTCGGAAACATATTCGATTTGATTAATTATAAATATGCGAATCATATAGGTACGTGTATGCTCTTTGCTCAGTCAGCGTGTTTTAACTTCTGTTTTGTTTAAATGACATTTAAATGGAGTCAAAACTACTGTTCTTTCTTGTATTGTGATTGTGACTTATGTTGCTTGCGTTCCGTGACCTCTAAGCTACATTTTGTTTATCATCTTGTTGCCATGTGTAATTAGATGCGTAATATTATCTAATTTTGTTAAATTCGTTTTTAAAACATAACATCGCGCCTTTTATCCCCAAAGGGTTAGGCCGAGGTGCACATTACGGCACTTAATGCCACTGTATAATGTAACACCCACTTTTCACTATTTTTGTTATGAGTCCCATGTAATAGGGGGTGAGCCTATTGCCATATACCGGGCACATTTTCAAGCTCCGTGCTACTACAGAGATTTTTTTTTAAAAGCCGTCATAATTTGCCCTCCCTCCCTTTGATCCCTTGCCCGGCAGTTGCACTTGTGGGCAAGTACAACTGTTAAATGCGTACATTTAGAAGTTTTATTATAATTTAGAATGTATTTAATGATTATCTTTATATCTAATGGTTATTTTACGAAATGCGTTACAGTTATTGTCCACTTCATAAGCTTTACGTCATCTCGATCGCATGCAGAATCGTCTCTGAGCAAATTATGTACTAAATTTTTTCTCAATACTACACATGAGTAATTAATCAGTTGGTAAATACCTAATAAATAATTAAGAATATAGGCATAAAGCCATTATAATCGCACCAGCAGCAGCGGGACAGTCGCTGCGTCGCGGGTCGCGAAATGCTGCTCATGAATATGAGCCTCTAGCATGGCTTTAAAACTAATCGAGTTCCTCGTGAATAAGACGAAATTATAATAATAATATAGAAGACACGATTAGATATACTTATTATGTAAAACTAAAGCATATTATGCTTGTCAAATATTATAATTGCCAATTCTGGCAGTTCCGGGAAAACCGGGATCATACTTTGAACGCATGATATTAAAAGAAATGTTCGTGTAATAAACATTTGTCTAAATGCTTCAACATTGAATCTTATCTTACTAATACTAGCTAATTCCGCGCGGTTTCACACGCTCTGCTCAGCTCCTATTGGTCGTAGCGTGATGTTTTATAACCTATAGCCATCCTCAATAAATGCGCTATCCAACACAAAAATAATTATTCAAATCAGACTTGTAGTTACGGAGATCAGCGCGTTCAAACAAACAAAAAAACAAACTCTTCCGCTTTATATAATAGTATCCTTACTAATATTATAAATCGGAAAGTGAGTTTGTTTGTTTGTTCCACTTTCACGCCGTAACTACTAAACCGATTGCTTTGAATTTTTGCAGACGTAAAGTTAGAAGTCCGGATTAAATAATAGGGTACTTTTTATCCCGGAAAAATTTGATATTCTTGAGGGAAAATTAAATTATTGGTATAGATGGCACTGTGTGTATTGGTATATGTCACATAGGCTACTTTTTATTCTTTTGTGACGCGAGCGAAGCCGCGGGTAAAAGCTAGTAAGAGCATAAGATGATAAGTGTGAATGTTTGTTACTCAATAACGTGTAAACGGCTGAATGGATTGAGATGAAATTGAGATTAGGGATAGATTATGATCTGGAATAAAACATAGAACAGACAATACTTTTTATCCCACGGGGATGAGGCCGTGGAATCACTCCGGTCGCCGGCCCATTCGTGCCGAAGCATGGCTCTCTCACATTTAACACCTTGAACACATGGGGGACAAGGTATGGGCCACGATAGCGGAGGATTTACCTTCAACAGTTTTCTGTCGGCACTCAAACTGTTAAATTTTGAATGTAGAGTTTGAATTTCTGAGTCATCATCAACAGCCTATAAATGCCCACTGCTGAGCAAAGCCTCTTCTCACACGGAGAAGGTTTGAGCATTAATCACCACGCTTGCTCAATGCGGGTTGGTGATTTCAAACTTATAATTAGAAATTATAAGTTCAGGTTTCCCCACGATGTTTTTCCTTCACCGTTTGTCAGTGGTGTCTAAATAATCTTAGAAAGTACATATAACTCGGAAAAAGTCACATTGGTACTTGCCGTTGGTAGGTTGTCGAACCCGCACCCTCATGCATGAGAAGCCAGCGTCTTAAACCTCCGGGCCACCACCACCACATGAATTTCTGAATGTGGATGTTAAATCAGGTTTAGTATCGATGCCGAAATTGAAACACCCTACCATAACAAGGTCAGGCATTGGATATCTTTACGTTGTTCATATTATACCTGTTTGTATGTGGACGTATTATATACAATATATACGTATGTATATGTGCGCATAACATCGAGACGAAAAATGAGGTCAATATTATCATAAATTGAACAAGAGCACTTGTTTATTATCAAAAAGTTTTATTTGAGTACTGTTTTAATAATACATATTTCTATCATAAATGAGTTTAGTGAGAATACTTGTCAATCTGTAATAAATTCTACTGAGCTGATTTGAAAGAAACTTATCAAAAGATAGATTTTATACAGTCTAGAATAAAAACAGAGACTGTTTTTATCTCAGTAACGCGGCAAACACTGTACACAGTAATATGAAGTACCGTGAATTTATTGAATTCTTCTATAAATAGATTGTTCTCGTTACAATACTGGAGTTGTTTTCATTGGGATTTCCAGGTTTTTAATAGGGCATCGTAGCGTCAAGGTCTAACATATTTATAACTAGCTAGACTTTTAAGTGTGGGAGAGCCATGCTTCGACACGAATGGGCCGGCTCGACCGGAGTGATACTACGGCCTCACAGAAAACCGACGTGAAGCAACGCTTGCGTTGTGTTTCGTCGTGTGAGTGAGGTTACCGGAGGCCCAATTACCCTTCCCTTCCCCAATCTCTCCAATTCCTGAATCCCCATCGATCCTCAAACTCCTAATCCCCAAAAGGCCGGTAGCGCACTTGTAACGCCTATGGTGTTCCAGGTGTTCATGGGCGACGCCGATTGCTTAGCATCAGGTGATCCGTCTGCTCGTTTACCGGCTTATGCTATAAAAAAAGCTTTTGTCAGCGGTTTCACCCGCGTCCGAAACCAATGTGAAACAACGCTTGCGTTGTTTTTCATATCAACAATTTAAACACAAATATTGAAAGTAAAACAATCAAAGACTTATCGAAATTCATCATGCTAGAGCTTCATATGAGCCTCTAGCACGGCTGGCTACAAATTTGTGTTTACATTGATTGATACAGACTAGTTTACATCAATCAAAGATATGCACAACATTCAAGTACAATGTGAGTGCCAGTAAGTAGTACCGTGCCCTCTAAATAAGAATACAATGAGTTTAGCAAGCGATATAGTACGAAAGACTTTTATTTATTTATTTTAACACTTTATGTACAAATGTGTATGCAATGGAGTGCTTGATGCTGGATGGCATTTTCTACCAGCCAACTATAGGTTGACGCAGAGAAGTGTTACAATAGGTTATACTTATAAACGAAGTTTGCATCTATTAAAACAAATAGGGTGATAAATGAACGTATATACAATATGTAACGTAATTACCTCGTTGAGTACCGTCATTATAGACACAATTAAAGAACATAATATATACACTAAATTTTTAATTTAACATGTATATGCATCCTTACTGGTCTTGTCATAAGGTTTATTTTTATTTATTTTGTATTAAATGATAGAATTTGTATGAATACAAATAAAACTGCGATTTTAAAAGTCTTATTGCTTTGACTTACGGTCTATTTCGATTTGTTTTAACAATACAAGGTTAATATGACAATAATTTCCGTAGTTTTAATTATTTTTGGGATAAAAAATTACCTATACTAAAAATTATATAAATAGATTCAGTTAACGATTCTGAACAAACTATTTTCAGGATGTGCGTTATTTAAGTTACATGTTGTATAAAGGTATCCCAGTTCAAAACTTACATACCAATACTACAAACTAATATGAAACATAAATATAATATGTAAATAATTATAAATATATATAAATGTATAATGGGTTTATATATTTTATATAATTGTATATATAAAGTTTCTGAGGAGGGTGTTAACTGAGACTTGATTGTGTCAGTGTATTCTGAAGATATTCAGTGACTTTAAATTTAAAGGATTTTATCTATACTTTTTAATATTATGAAGCTGAAGAATTAGTTTTATAAGTTGCCATAAAACTTTACAGCAGTTGCTGATAAAGATATGTTATTCATTGTTTCAGGAGTCCCTACAAAAAGTATTAGAGGAAGCACTTCAGATGAATGAACCTCTGAAGATTCACTCGAAGCTGCTGGACATTTACGTGGAGACAGGCAAGCACCAGGACTTGGTGGCGCTAGTGGAGCTGATGATGAGGAAGTACAAGCGGGACCCCAGCATGTACATACAGTGCGGGGCTGCCTGCTTCCAGCTTGGCCTTGTGGAGAAGGCGCGTCAGGTTAGTAATTCAATCAGATTTCCTTATTTTTCCCCTTAAAGCATACGTGTAGCCTATCGTGTTATTATTTTGCTTACCTTTAATCATGTTGTACGGCTCACTCGCGTAACTGTTTGATATAAATCGACTAGTTTCGAGACACGCTGGGGGTTCATAGTCATGACTCATGAGTAGTATTTATTTTTTTATTTATTTATTTATCATTTATATTTATTTATCATTTATATCAGGCAACGAAGGCCCATATTAAAATACAATAATACTATAATATCTACTACAATTTTAACTTAAAATACTATAAATACATAATGTAAATAATAAATTGAAACACTAATTATCACGACTATTGTGCTGTGTCGGCGTCGTGTGCTGCGCGGTGTCAGGTATCCGGCCGCGGAATCGCCGGAAAACAACACCTTTCGGCCAAAACTCTGGTGTCATGAATTTCGTTAAATCTACGGAAGGCACTCTCACCACAAATGAATTGAAATTCACGCTGTGGTGGGATTCTAATTTCAAAACCCTTAGAGTGTAATTCGTTTTGATCTGAATATACTCTACAATCTCCTCGACCTTTGTAGAGTAATGCAGCCTTGACACGTACAGCAGCGTCACAGCAGTATTACTTACGATATTTGCTTTGTTACAACTTACATTTTTTATTTTGATATTTTGATGTTGTATTTATTATTATTAGGAATAAGTTCTTAAGGCAGAAAAAATCCTGAAAATCGTTCGGGAACGGGAGAAAACAGGATTGCGCGTATGAAGTCGTGAGTTATTAATAAACACAACTTCTTGAGTGACACTTGTTTGAACAAGTACGTACTTGTTTAGCTCTCGAGTTATGCGCGTAATACGATACAGGACCATATTACTTTGGCACACACTTGTGTGGGTATGTTTAATAGCCTACTTAGATATTTTGATAAGAACAAAGGCAGCTATTGTTTTGTATTTTTAACCGACTTGAAAAAGAAGGGGGTTTTCAGCTTTTTTAAGTGATGAAAGCATTTATTTCAAATAAACCATAATTTGGTACTTTTGAAACGTCAACAAATATGAAATAAATAATAGTCTGTCAGTCTGTCCGTCAGTGAAACTAGGCGCTCATTCCAATATGTCGATTCGAGTGGAGAAGAACGAGCAAGAAAATCCATTCGTTACTCTTTAAAAAAGATTAGTTTAGTTCGAAAAAGCTCGATTAGTTTCGAAGCACAGAGGGGTTCTTCCTCATGAGCAGCGTGCGTAGTCGCGGCGATGTCGCGCAGCCTACTATAAAAAATAATAATAATAAAAAATCTTTATTTACTAAAAACAAGCGAGTTACAATATTTGATTTTAGGTATAGGCATACAATTACAGCTTACAATTTATGAAATCGCTGCCTCCCAAACTAGGTGATCCTGTATTTTGGGGGTCAGTGTTCCCTCGTTGAGTATTACAAAATTATGAATGCTTATATTGCTAATAATTCTCTCAAATATTGTGTAAGTGACATAAAGATATAAAAAGAGAAAAAGAAAGTGAGTGTTACCAAAAGAGATAATTAAAGATGATGTATGTGGGTGTGTGTGTTAGTGTATGTGAAGGTGTGTGTGAGAGTGTGTATGTATGTATATGTTTGCTATCTATGTACTAACTTTACGCGTGAGTATTTAATTATTTAGACTAGTTTGTTTAACAATTGTTCTGTTTCATCATAGGTTAGTGTCTGAACTAGATAACATACCTATGAACTGACTTGCAATTATGAGCTTCAAGTGCTTGCAATATTTGCCACGAATAACAATCTAACTGACACTATTGTTACAGGTGATGCAAAAAGCTATTTCTCTGCTGGAGAAGAAAGAACGTAAGTCATTTATGTCACTTTATATATACCATTTCTTTCTCAAACTAGTACCATTTGGTCTCCAATATGTTGTTATTGAACTTAAAATTGGCTTTATTTGTGCTAACACTAAGACGAAAGTCATAATTTAACATTTAGTATATTGTTGTGTGTGTTCACCGTGTGCACTATTAGTATATTGTTGTGTGTGTTCAGCAGAGTACCTATAATACATTTATCTTCACCGCTACTCTCCCGTATGGTGTCGGTGTCGTAAAAGCCGACAAAGAGTCTAAATTAATAAAAGAAATGGAGTAGCAGCGTTTTTTGGTCTCCCACCTTCTGCCAAGCGTGAAAGATTATGACAAAATCCTCTTACGTAGAGGTCCGTTGTCCAGTAGTGTTACGTCACAGCCTCTTTATTTTTGTGTGTAGATGTGACTGTGCTGGTCCAGTTTGCTTTGATGGAGAATCGCAATGGTGGTCGGGAGCGAGCTGAAGCCCTCTTCGAGCAAGTGCTGGCGGTGTACCCCGCCCGCGTCGATGTCTGCAGCACATACGTCGATATGCTACTCAAAAACGATGACAAGGATCATATCAGGTCAGTAACCCTGTTACATAGCACCTTAGAACTACTTATTTAGATCGTTTTTTTTATGGCATAAGTCGGTAAACGAGCAGACGCATCACCTGATGGTAAGCAATCGGCGTCGCCCATGGACACCCGGAACATCAGAGGCGTTACAAGTGCGTTACCGGCCTTTTGGGGATTAAGAGTTTGAGGATCGTTGGGGATTCAGGAATTGGGGAGATTGGGGAAGGGGACATTGTACACAATATATAGAATAGAATCAGGTGTTGCTTTGCGGAAATCCATGTTTCAGTAATAAGGAAAAAGAAGCCTTCAGCAGAATAATAACTGTATATTTACGTATCTGTTAGTGAAGTAGTTCACAAATTATTTATAGCAATTCCTTTCCTCTGCTATGAACAAGTTGGCATTTGAAATGGATTTACTCGCAAAACGTATTATATTTAAACGTATATTTGGTACTATTTACTTACTGGTTTCTTTGTTATTTCATGTACTTAACTATAGTTGCTAGACTGTTTTACTAGACTTTTGTCTATCTAGTTGTGATTTCCGGTTGGTGCGGTGGCTGGCCAACCGGCTGCCGCGAATCGTGTCGCGGATTCGATAACCGCAAGGGGCAACTCTTTGTGTGATCCACAAATTGTCCGGGTCTGGGTGTCATGTGTATGTGAACTTGTATGTTTGTAAACGCACCCACGACACAGGAGAAAATTCTAGTGTGGGGCAACTTTTTTTTAACAAATAAACAATTTATCAAGTTCAAATAGCATCTTTGAATTTTTTTCAGTGAAAGATTACTATTATATTATTAATATTTAGTCCAACATCTTTGTATTTTGATAGTTTATGATATTAGTTGTATCTACCAATAACTTGATAGTAATAAGCTTTCCTGTGCGTACTGCTAAGTAGTGGAATTATTTGCCAGACTCTGTGTTTTCTGAAGGGTATAACCTGAATAGGTTGCTTATGGGACGACGTGCTCCATCGTAGGCCGCATCATTGCTTACCACCAGGCGAAATAATGGCGACACGTCGGCCCATCAAATAAACAAGGTGTTGTTTTAAGCCGCGTCATTTTCTAGGAGGTAACTCGTATTCTGAGTCCAGATCAATAAAAAAATTGTAGATAATTTTTTTTAATTTTTCTGAAATTACGGAAATCCGTAAGTGCGAAGTACACGCCGCCATCTTGTAACTAGCTTTATAACGCGGCTCAACACACACAAACTCAAACACGTAATTGATATTATTTCTAATTCCATAAAGATTCAATAACAAACATTGCTGTCGCTTATTCTGAAATACTGTCAAACTTAAACGATTTATTATAGCCGTGTTTTTAACTATTGGCCCGAAATATTAATATTTTCTCTTACATTGAACCTTTATGACTTCTCTGACAAGCCCCCGAGAAATGACACGGTTTTAAAACTACATCTTGTATAAAAAAATATCGGTTATTTATTTCATTCATCTTTGATTTGATTCCATTATAATATTTATGAATGTAACAGGCAAGTAATGGAGCGCATGACGTCACAAAAGTTGCCAGCGAGGAAAATGAAGATTTTGTACAAGAAATGGATCGAGGTAGAGGAGAGGATGGGGGACCTCGAGCAAGTCGAGGTTTTACGGCAGCGAGCTGCTCAGTATATGGAGAAAGCCAAGTTTTAAACATGTGATCAATACAATAAATTAAATATCTCAAATCATACCTGTACTTTGTTGTTTATTCTTATCTTACTTACTTCTTACATATAAAAGTAATAACACGCCTTTTATCCCCGTAAGAGTAGGCAGAGGTGCACATTACGGCACTTAATGCCACTGTACAATGTAACACCCAATTTTCACTATTTATGTTATGAGTCCCATGTAATAGGGGGTGAGCCTACTCAATTCTAGACTCCGTGCTACTATGGGGAATTAAAAATAACTCAGTTATACTTTAACTGCGTTTTTTCCCGACTCGGGACCCCTTGTCCAACAGTCGCGCTTGCAACCACTCGGCCAGAGAGGTAGTCAGCAGTTATACTACAAGAACGCGGGCAAAGCCGCTGGCAGAAGCAGAAGTATTTTTAAATGTTCTTATCAGGAATTAAATTATCCATCTGACCCTACTGACCCTACAACGCGTAGTACGAGCTGATCGATCGATCGCTTTTCACAAAAGCGGTTGAAAAATTTGTCCAACAAGCGATGTCGCGGGGCGCACGTATATCTTGTACCGCAACCTATGTGTACCAGGCTATCATATAATAGAAGCGGTTTACAAACCTAATGAATGAAACTGACCCATCCTGTGCAGCGAAATATAAAGTGTCAGTATTGTAATCGCAAAAGTATTAATTTTTGCTTTTTATCCAACGGCAACGCGAGTGAAATCGCGAGCTAGAAGCTAAAATATTTACTAAAAAAATAGTCGTGACACGCCCCGCAACATAAACACTGCCCCGCCCTGTGCTATAAATGTTCACATCAAATAATGGCCTATGAACTGAGTCTCAAGGGAAGGTTCTTCAAGGGATTTCTCCCCACATTAGGGAATTGTTACTTTCTGTTAGTGCGATTGTGCAATCAGAAAGTTTAAGGATTGTAAATAAAACATCGTTTAAGAAGAAAAATATGTTTATTTATTACAAAAATACGAGTATAAAAATTAAAAATGTAAAAATTATTTGAAAATTATATCAGTAAATAAATTATTAACAGTTCTCTTAATATATATATATAATATATATATATATATATAGATATATACGGATGTAGTCGACACAGGATTCATTCATTAGTACCTATATATAAGATCTGGAAGCTTACAATTCTCCAGACCGAATACAAAATATTAAATTTTAATTCCTTACGAAGAATTAGTATTCATTTTTCGTGAATAAACAAAGAAACTTATGATAACAAAGTCGTTTACCCTGTCTTGAAGACCAGTGTACGCTACTATATGGCACAGATTATAACGTTTCATAAAGAAATTTTGGAGAATCGTACTTATTAACAATGATAACAAATATTTGTACTTTATTTGTATTGAATCTAACAAATCACAAGTATGTTAAAGTTACTCTTAAACAGCTTTACCCTTCTTACCGTCTTTGACAGTTTAATAAAATCGTATTAAGTACAAATAATAATCATATTACTTATATATGTTATATATATATTTAAATTACAAAATTTGAAATTGTGCACGGTTCCACAAAACACATCCATCATGGAGAAGAACCGGCAAGAAACTCCATGGAAATTACAAGCAGACTTATATTTATATTCCTAAGTACCATAAAAAAATATTTACAAAAGTTCAAATGGAAATGACTAAATGCTAATTTATAAAACCATTTTATGGTTAAATTACGTCAAAGGTAACAATTAGTTAACCCCATCGGGTCTAAATCTGAGGTAGTACTTTACTATTATATAAAACTACAAAGCAGACTTCCTGCTCTCATCTATAGGTCAAAGGTCAGAGGACTTGAGATAGTAAACTAACGATGTGTTTGATACTGCTAAACTATGATAATAAGGTCTTTTTTTTAAGAGGGGAAATTATCGAATGACTGCTCTCGCCTGGGTGAGGCGGGAAGGAGTGTCAGACTCTTACTGACTAAAAACCTGCCCGTTCCTTCTCCTGCACGTCGAGCCGGAGCCCCGGTAACCTGTTAGGTTCTCCGCGACTGATAATAAGGTCTACAATATGATAATTATTATTATGACATCATACACGAATCTAACGAAAACTAAGACTTACAATATCAATTCAGAAAATAGAATTACCGTTGTTTTTATTTTGTACAGGTAATGACACTAAGCAACAAAGTTTCACTTTTTTTAAATCTCTGATAAAACAATACATTTTGTTTATAGAACTAAGCTTATTAAGTAAAATCTTCGAAGATATTGTAGGTATGTCTATCACGTCTACATTTTATAAATCTGTTAACAAAGTGTAATTTGATCATTTTATATAAAATTTATTATTTTTATACCATACTTTCAAAAAATCAATTCAAAGTGCTATGGAAAGATTAAACTTTAATATATATTCATACTTTAACGATCACTATAGATAACTGAGATATTGCAACAGTTTGTTTCAATTGATTTTTTCATGCGACCGATATAAAAGAACTGCCATAACTGAGTGACGAGATATCCTAAAGAATAGATTCAAAGTGATATGAAGAGAACAAGATTTGTAGGTACTATATATTTTACGTATTAAAAATGTTTAGATAAAAACCGTTTTTTGCACCGTCACGAAACTATCAATAAATGATATAAAACCAGGTCTTTGTCAGCCGTTTACATAAAATCTAGACGTGATGGACGTGTATTTCCAAAATATTTTTTGTTTTTGCGGTAAATAAAAATACATGTTGACTAGTGTTATTATCTATTACTCATTTGTAGGTACCATTCACCTCTTTCGCGAGCAAGTCTCATATACACTACACTTACTTTGGTGTGTTAATTATGATATTATAGACTTTGTCCTTATGTTTCACAATATGTACTTGGGGCTCATTCTCATCAATGTCGGTTTCTTCTTCATTAATTTTCTGCTTGTCTTGTCCGTTTGTACCATTTATCTGTTTGTCCAGGTTCAAAATAAACTCATCTAAATCGATTTTCTTTCTTTCTGCAAAGTCTTTATAGTCCTTTAGATCTTTTTTTAGTTCTTCAAATTTCTGTCGTATTCGCTCTTTGCGCCTGTTCGCTGTCCTAGAGACCTGGTATTGATTGAGATCTATCCTACATTTTTTATAGTTAGATTGAGCTTCAAAAACCGTATTCCTTCTCGCAAGTAGTTCTGGGTCTAGAGTTTTTCTTTTCTTTGGCGATTTTGAATCCTAAGAATAAACAGAAAATTTGTTAATAATCACGGCTTAATTAACACTCACGGGGGAAACTACAAGGGCCGCTAGTTGCGTTTGTTTTCCACAAACTTATGAGGTCAAACCCCTGCGATTGACTAGTAAATACTTAGTGCCTACCTACAATATGCTACATGAGGACTACTAGCTGCTGCTACTACTACTACTACTACTACTACTACTACCACCTAGATACTATTAAAACTTCAACGTAGCTATAGCTCATCATCCCAAACAAATTTGTTAACATCAAATTTACAAAATCTACCTACAGACAGGTTACTAGATAAGGCCGTAACCAGTTATAGTTACCTTCTGCTTAGACGTAGGTTTCTTTTCCTTAGAGGTACCAGGTTGTTGGTCTGGCGCGTTGGCATTGGCGCTAGTGCTCGCGTGGGCCTGCGAGTCCAGTGCTTCACCGCTTTGATTCAACTAAAGGGTAGAAACAGGGTTTGAGAAATAGAAATGTATTTAGTCATAAAAATAACGCTTGCGTTGTGTTTCGTCGTGTCAGTGAGGTTACCGGATGCCCAATCTCCCCAATCCCCAACAATCCTTAAATTCCTAACCCTCAATAGATTGGCAAGGCACTTGTAACGCCTCTGGTGTTCCAGGTGTCCATGGGCGACGCCGATGGCTTACCATCAGGTGATCCGTCGGCTCGTTTACCGACTTATTCCTTAATACTTTAACTGCCAAGTTTAAAATGGTGAAAGTCAAACCTCCACTAGCGTCAGGCACCGGTGACTGACGTGGCGCTCTAAGGGTTAAAAAAATGTAGGCTCAAATTTTGAATATCGTTGGGAATCTTATTGTAAAAGCGTATACATTGACATCTAAACGAACCACTTATTTTCTGAAGTCTAGAGGCACAACATATTTGTTTTTATTTCTTGTGTTGATATTATGTGTATCAGTAGGTATATCACTACACTTTTTAAATAAACGAAGGTTTAATATACGGCATACGTTTCTAATTAATAAAATCAAGTGTTTTTACATAACATAACATCACGCCTTTTATCCCCGAAGGGGTAGGCAGAGGTACACATTATGCCATTGTACAATGTAACACCCACTTTTCACTATTTATGTTATGAGTCCCATGTAATAGGGGGTGAGCCTATTGCCATATACCGGGCACAATTCCAGACTTCGTGCTATTACTGAGAATTTTTAAAAACCCAATAATAATTTGCCCGACCCAGGAATCGAACCCGAGACCCCTTGCCCAGCAGTCGCCCTTGCGACCACTCGGCCAAAGAGGCTGTCAAGTATTTTTCAGAAAATATTTATCAAGAAATGAAAAAGGAAATAGCTAGTGACTCCGTTAACTGTTTATTTCCTCCCGAGTGTACCAGTGTGTATGTGACCGCTTGGGGATATATGGGGTAATTTTATATGTATATTACATACATACCTTCACGCCTGTGTCTCTTGGTGGTAGGCAGAGACTATGGAACGCCAATTGGTACGATACGATTCTTACATACCTCTTTCGCTTCATCCCCAGTCATCAGTCTTTTCATGCATGCTCATTGCTTAAGTTATACTTAACTTTACCTGATTTAATAAATTTATAACATCTGGAGGCAGGCTTTTTCCACGATATCGGTCGCTGAGGTACCGGAGCAGTTCACTACTCACGGTCAGTTCAGGTTCATCTCTGTCGTCAGCCATCTGTGAATCATATCATCCATTTATAAACATAAGTGATATTTAACATACAAGATCTTAAAAGGTAAGCGGTACGCTATGTCTTGTCAAAGTCAAAGTCAAAAGTCAAAGCATTTATTTCAATTAAACCATAGTTTGGTACTTTTGAAACTTCAACAAATACAAAATAAATAATAGTCTCTCAGTCAGTCCGTCAGTGAAACTAGGTGAAGCTAGGTGCTCATTCCAAAAATGTAAATTCGAATGGAGAAGAACGAGCAAGAAACTTCAATTGACAAACAAATTATTAGGGAAAAATCATACAATTAAATTATATATCTTTCTTTCATTAGTTAATTACAATGTGAAATTTCTATATTCATAATTTAATTCATTCATGTACAAATGTATTATATAGTCATAATATTTAAAGTTCTATAGTGTCGTGTCATATTTAAAGTTCGTTCGTGTTCTGTGTGTAAGTTCTGTCAAGTATTTATAAGTAAAATATCAAAACAAACACGTCATCATCATGTGTACCCAGTGTCTAGGATATTTCATCGTAAACAGACCGGTAGTTTTTGCGTAATGCTACAGACAGACGGAGACAAATTTTGTATGTTGTGTCTATCTAGTAACACCCCCAACTATTAGTAAAAAAATACATTTTAAATATTTTCTTATATTTCAATATAGTAAAAATTTGAACTTAAAAATATAATCAAATATTATGTATCAGAAGGTTCAGATGAGAGAAAAAATAAAAAAGATGCGCATAAAAATTTTCAAGGCGAAACAAAGTTCGCGGGGTCCACTTGTCTATAATATAGGAATGAATCGTTAAATGTGGTGCTAAGCGCATATATAGACGCCCGGGTGTCATCACTGCGAGGACCGCCCAGGGGACACGGTGGAGCGTACGGTGCCTTGTATGGGCGAGCACCGCCTTGTCCTCAGGGATGGGATTGGCGATGGTAACTTCTCGCGTCCGGCTCTGGTTCAGACCAGCCGTCGCGTGAGATCGCGAGACGATCTAAAAACGGCAACCGATTTTGCAAAACTTTTTGTTTTGTTTGTTATTTATTTATTTAATAATGCATGTACCTACACACAATCAGCACAGACGATCACACATGTATAAAATGTAAGTATCTACAAAGGTGCTACTTATTCCTGTCGGAAATTCTTCCAGTAGAGCTGAGACCGGGACAGTAATATTAAAAGTGTTACACACTGTGTCTTAACATAGTGTGTAACAAAAGAGGAATATTAACAATTTGAGAAAAACAAACAAAAACCAAAATAAAATATCCAGTTTAAAAACAGACTTGACAGATACACAACATTGAATTAACCACTGATAGAAAAATAGGATACACGCATTTATCAGTTGTTTCAACTGCCTGTCTGAATTAAATAAATAATAATAAATAAATAATAAAATAATGTCTAACTATGTAAGGTACAAATAAAAATAAAATACATATATAAATAAATGGATGTGTACGACACGTTTACTTATGTAGATATAAAGGTATTGATTGGTCTCTTATTGGTTTTTTAAAGGGAGCGATAGATATAGCGCCTAAAATGATGGGAGGGGCGCGGGGGCGCAGGGGCCGTTCCACAGCTTCACACAAACGGTGAAGGTGGTTCTTATACATACAAGATAATTAACTAAAACGCGAGGGAAAATTACCAATGCAACATAAAGTTCGAGGGGATTGCTAGTTAAAAATAAAACACTGCGTCATGTATGCCTTATAATATATTGATATCAGATTACTTACTAACAAATTATATTTCGTAATAAGTATTATCAATATAACAGAGTAAATAAGAATAAGGGAAATGCAATTCTTTATTTATTGACGTATGTTTCATTACCTATTATTATTTAATGATAAACATATATATGTATGTATATACTTACTTAATGTAAATTAAAATTAGACAAACTACGTACAATTTATCTGTTTAGGTACTTAGGCACATATTTTTTTACAATCAATACGTATTTCGTTATTTATACAGAACGTTTCATGGTATTCTTGAAGTATTCTATTAGTGGATCCACTTTACATGTATATATATATATGGCCAGTTAAATTTTCATATTTGAAATACTTAAAGCATCTGTGGAAGAATTAAAAATATATTGCGGCTCGTTTCCTACAGTAAATTAAAACTAAACAAATGTTCCTTTAGGAATCGCTAATTTTTAACAGTAACAGTCCCATGAGAAATAAAATACTTATGAAGGTTTGGAGTTCCTCGGTGGTGTGTCTACGTCTTGATTCATTTCTCATGTTTATGAACCCACTATTGATTATATTTTCAGCATGCAAAATATTTTCTTACAGGCAGTCCTGGGCTGGGTCGTGTAGAGGGCACGTCGACGCGAACACACGGGCCTTCCTTCCATTGTGCTGGGCCATCGGTGTGTCCAGCTGCCTCAGACGGAGCAGCACTCTTCGTAGATTCCTTGGTCCTACATATTATTATATATCAATAATACCTGCCACTTCATTTACTTTTGGTCTTTGTTCACTAGTTGTCAGATAATGGTAATACCTGTTCAAATCAAAGAGGTCAGATTCCTGAAGAGAAGCGTGGCAAGCAACACTTGTAGTAGTTAAAGTGTGGTGACGTCTTGCCTGCCGATATTCTTCGGCGTCTTCTTCGCCGAAAATCATCACGAGGTTCTGTTCGATTACATCCATCTAAATAAAATAGCATAAATCTTTGACATACATAATAAATAGGTACTTCATTTGATCAAAATGTTGTTCGGCAGTTAATCAATCACATTAGGCGACCGTTTTGTATAAAATCTCGGTAGTTTCACTATATTTATTAAACACGATTGTTTTATACACTAGTACCTACCTGACTGACGACGATAAGTTTGGAAGAAGTACGATTTTTGAACAATTCATAAATATTCAGACCCTTTACGCTCAAAATTACTAATAATTACGTAGGGACGTAGCTACGCATCGATTAGATGACTTTTATTATCTGTGACAAAAAAAAACTTAAATAAAATTATAACTAACTAGGTATTACAAAATTAAATATAATTATACAACTTAAGATTAAAATTAATTAAAAGAAAACTAAAAACGTAGAATTTTCGCAAGTTCCGTAAAACACCGTCGGAAGCAGTTCCATTTTTGAACAATTCATAACATCACGCTTTTTATCCCCGAAGGGGTAGGCAGAGGTGTACATTGCCGCAATTAATTACAATTAATAAACAGACACCACAAATAAAATTAAACTTAAAAATCAATTTTAAAAGTAACTTAACAAAAACAAAAATAAGTCAGTTGCTTTTTCTAAAATATTTATTTTTGTGTCAGTTATAACGATAGGTGGGCCATCTTAGAAATACGAAAGTTTCTTATCCTGAAAGGCATTCTTATCCTGAACACTATCCTTTGGCATAAATTATTTTCTTACTAGCTTTTACCAGCGGCTTCGCTCGCGTCACAAAAGGATAAAAAGTAGCCTATATATGACATAAGTATACCAATACTTTTGTTTTCCCTCGGGAATATCATTTTTTTCCGGGATAAAAAGTACCCTATTATTTGATCCAGACTTCTAACTTTACGTCTGCAAAAATTAAAAGCAATCGGTTTAGTAGTTACGGCGTGAAATCGGAACAAACAAACAAACTCACTTTCCGATTTATAATATTAGTAAGGATGCTTTATTCCAGCAAAACAATAAACTTATAAACATAGAAATAAACTACCATTACATTTCAATATTCTTAGGAAGGCCGATGCCATCTTAGGTCACCATACTGTGAGCCATTTTAGGAAAAATAACACCCGCGTTGAATAGAATCTCGTGAACATATAAAACGAGAAATAAAATAACAACACTCACGTGTAATTCACTGTTAAATAAATGAATTAAAAATGTTTGCTGTTTTAAGCTAAGAGAATTGTTTTTTAAATTTGTTAATTGTTAATACATTTGTTAATTGTTAATAAATAAAAGAAAATATGTTAATGTTTAGTATGAAAATTACATTTCTTATGTTATAATTATAAATAATAAGTAATAATCTACATTCTAGATACCTAACTAAAATTTATAATAATACTTACATAAACCACATACAATTAACATAAATATAAATACATGTTATAATAAATTTAGGGAAAATGTTTAATTATTTAGAATGAAAATACTTAATAACTTTTTTTATATTATAAGTAATTTAATTAGATTATAATTTGCTCTATATGTTGCCGTGCCCTAGCCGGGTTTTATGTTGAAAGTGTACCCCATTATGTAACACATATTGTACACATGATATAATATGCAACAATAAATTAATTGAATGAATTAGAATTTGAATTATTTTTCAAAAATATTAAAGAAAATTGGCCATCTTCGGAGCCTGGCTATTATTCAAAAAATTGTCTAGTAACTTTTTATGAACATGAAATAAGTAAGTACCTATATTATTCAACTTGGTATTTCGATAGTACGTAGCCGGTAGCCGCGAGTGGAAAAGCGATAAGTAAAAAAATCACACAGTATAAATATAAAATTAACATTATTTCAAACAGAATTTACATTATTTCTTTGGAAGATCGGCATCAGAAATGCAAGGTTTAATGTTGTCACACTTCCTATAGCTTATTGCGTCAGGCGCCGGCCGGCGGCACTATACACAGCCTAGGTAAAGCAACAGACTATATGAGACTACTATATGTATTCATAACATCGCGCCAAACGTAACACTGCGCAGTAAACAACAACGAATTGAAATGTTTGCCTTGAGTGGAGAGTTCAACAAAATAGAATATATTTGATGGGGCGACGTTTGACCACTATCTCGCCTGGTGGTAAGCGATGATTCGGTCTACGATGTTCGACAGTTCACAAATATTAAAAAAGTCAAACACAGTTTAAAATTAGGACTAATATAACTTTTAATGTTTTATTATACCTACGTACTTAGCTAGTTATCATACTTAGAATTTGTTTAATATTGATCTCTGTTTAATTACGCAAATAGATAGTAATTCGCCGCCCAATAACCACGCCCGGCAATAACAAGAAATAAGCACTAATATCGTATGATATAAATAAGTATACACTAACCTTGACTCCGCTCCGCACTGAACTCAAAACTCACAATAACAATGTTTTTAATTAATATAAACGCGGGAATTATTTTGCAAACGTCTACTTCGCGCCGTGTCAAATATTGTACTGGATCTAGTAATCTAGCACTGTGAGGCCCGTGGGAGCTCAACTCACGCGTAAGTGACGACGTCACTTTTAGTCCCAGTTTGCGAGACTATAGCGTTGACGTGGCTCTCTTGATGGTCTTGTTGATACATAAGTTATTCTATATCTAATTTTGTAGTACTTAGAGACTTGTTTCGCTATCCGCAACCTAGGCCGCGTAAAATTGGACCACTTTGCAATCATTTCCAAAACAAATCATCGGTATTATAAGTTCTACCTCTAGTGAAAATAGTCCTCTTACTCACGCAATTCTTGGGCTAGGAACTATTTGTTTTGAGCCATGCTATATTATAGAGACAATAATAAGTAATTTATCTTATTTTTATCTTACGAAAGTTATAGTAAAACGATAATAAAATAAACTTAAAACTTCTTCAGACTATGTAAGCACAAATTGTAATGAGGGCAAGATTACTGCCTAAAAGATACAAGGAAATATGGTAAAAAAATTGTTTTGATTTTCATAAAGTATCGTTAATCAGTATTATTTTCCTTATTTCGACAAAACAAAGCAATAATTTACTTGAGCAAGATAACAGTTTTGTATGAATTGGCGTAGTATCTCGTAGCTCGTAGCTCGTAGCCCGTAGCCACATTGCTATGTATGAACAACATAGACCCTCGATAGAATCTACAGTTTTACTATAACTATATGCGGTGTATATAAGTGTGGGAGAGCCACGCTTCGCCACGAATGGGCCGGCTCGACCGGAGTGATACCACGGCCTCACAGAAAACCGACGTGAAGCAACGCTTGCGTTGGGTTTCGTCGTGTGAGTGAGGTTACCGGAGGCCCAATTACCTTCCCCTTCCCCAATCTCCCCAATCCCTGAATCCCCAACGATCCTCAAACTCCTAATCCCAAAAAAGCCGGTGACGCACTTGTAACGCCTCTGGTGTTCCAGGTGTCCATGGGCGACGCCGATTGCTTACCATCAGGTGATCCGTCTGCTCGTTTACCGGCTTATGCCATAAACAAAAAATAGAGACAACTATATATAGATAGTATTTCTATATTCGATTGAATTATCTATAGCCTAACTCCCGTATTTATAAACAAGTAATTACTTAGACAGGTATTTTTGGGGTTAGAATTCTCAAGTACAAAATCATATTTTATAGTTAAGTAATGGAAGTTACTAAGCACTTGCTTAAGCAATGGTCATGGCTTAGCTGCAGATTGCAACCATTCCCTGCATTTTTGTGCTAGTGAAGGAAAGGCCAGGCCCATAGCACAGGTTATCCTAGTTTGGGTTCCTGACTTCCATCATTGTATTGTCACTTATATTACGCAAAACCACATGTAGAACCAGTCTTTCACAAACTTTGTCAATATTATAAAACTAGTATTAATTAAGGGTGATGGAAAAATAAATAAAATTTATTATTATATTCAAACTTTTGTATTTCTCGATATTTTAGGAATGCGGTAATTTAATGAAACCGCGGGCTTAGCAAAGTGAGTTTCATTTAATTGATTCGGTTCAATATCTCGTCGTCTTGTAGGAATTTGCGAACTATTCTGCACGTGTTTAGGATTGTGGCTTTTTGCATAGTTATATACGTATTTTTAGGTAGTTCACTTTGTTGTATGTAGTGATGAGGGTGTGTAGGTATTACACCGGTGCTAGAGAGCACCAGAGGCACAATGTATTATACTCTGTTCATCTTCCAGATTCTGATTATTTCCTCTTTTAAATCTGTATATTTATGTATTTTTTCGGTTATTTTTTTTTTGTAGATTGTGTGTGTTAGGGACTGCTATGCTTCTTAAAAGTAATGCCAAGGAGTGCCTTTCTGAATTTCGATTTCAATACACAAACCCCCAAGCAGTAATTTAAGCGTTCAAAGAGATCAAAGTTAAGTCTACTGAAGATCTTTGGGGAATGTCTGTTAGGGTGTGTAGGTCTTTTATAGTCTTTCATTTTTAATAAAAGTGTAGATCACGGAGTTTTCTCGGATTTAATGAAACATAGTAAAGTAGTTCCATTGTTTAAATCCAGTGATAGCGCAGAACCCAATAACTATAGGCCGGTCTCTATTTTACTAGCACTCAGCAGGCAATACCGGGCGATGTACAACAACTAAATGAATCCAAATTTAAATTATGTAGAGGTATAAAGAAAACTTTATGTAGACAAGCATATTACAAACTTAATGAATATATAGAGGATAAAAATGCTTGGATGCAGGCTAGTCCGGCTCCACAGGATAACTAAAACACTTGTTTTAATGAAATCGTAAATAATACAGCCATATTGCTAAATTGTATATTGTTTAACTTAGGTAACCATTGTAAATGTGAGAGCCCTGTAATTAACTTAATATTAAATTAGACTATCAGCTTGGAGTTGTCATGCTCACTCAAAGATCTCATTGGCGGTGGCGCATGCAGTGGATCGCTCGATTCCCTACAATATGGTTGAGTTGGGCGGTGCTGGTGTACGTGTCATGTTCGTGAACGGGAGCCGTCAACTGGGACTGGTCAGCTCCAGACTGTATTATTTATTGTCCTTAAGGTTATTTTCTTTTTCGATCACTTTAACTGGATTTTAGTGTTACATTGTTCTCGCACAATCCAAACATCAAAACTATGTAACTAGAGAATTGTATTGTGAACCTGATTGAAAAAGAGTAACCTATGGAGTTTCTTGCTCGTTCTTCTCCATAGGAATCTACACCTTGGAATGAGCAAATAGCATCACTTTTAATTTTTTTTTGGTGACGTTCAAAAGTGCCTTTCTGGTCTAATTGAAATGAAAGATTTTGACTTTGACTTTGAAAAAGGAATGGTCGTGTTGGCCAGGAGGTTAAAGACGCCCGCTTTTCATGCATGAGGGTGCGGGTTCGAAACCTACTAACGGCAAGTTACCAATGTGACTTTTTCCGAGTTATATGTACTTTCTAAGTTTATTTAAACAACTGGGCAGGTTGCCCAGGTTTCGTCACATCCTGAGGAAACCTGGGCTTATAATTTCTAATTATAGGTTCGAAATCGCCAACCTGCATTGAGCAAGCGTGGTGATTAATGCTTAAACCTTCTCCGAGCGAGAATAGGCCTTTGGTCAACAGTGGCCACTTATTATAGGCTATTGATGATGATGATGATGAATGATGAAGTAAAGGAATGAGCGAGTAGTTCTTGGCTAAGAATTTTAAGGTTTAAGTTATATTCTAAATCATTTTTTTAACTATAAAACATGTAGGCCCTCGATAGAATCCACAGTCTGTTTTGAAATAGAGACGACAGATATTTATTTCTATTTAAACGTTTTACGACAGCCTCGTTGGCCGAGTGGTCGCAATTGCGACTGCAGAGCAAGGGGTCTCGGGTTCGATTCCCGGGTCGGGCAGAGTATTACTGGGTTTTTAAAAAAATCTCATCTCTCTTCTAATTCTCTCTCTTAGTAGCACGGAGTCTGCAACTGTGCCCGGTTTAAGGCAATAGGCTCACCCCCTATTACATGGGACTTATAACATAAATAGTGAAAAGTGGGTGTTACATTGTGCAGTGGTACAATGTGCATCTCTGCCTACCCCTTCGAGGATAAAAGGCGTGATGTTATGTTATGTTATGTTTTAAAGTGGTTAAAATCTTAGTTATTAAGTAAAGAAAAGAAAAATTTGAATATTGTTATCATCGGTGTAGCACCAGATTTAAGTCTACGCCTGAATACTTATTAAAAACAAAACTGAAACAAACGTTACTTAACTAATATTATAATTATGCGAGAGTTTGTGTGTCTGTTAACTCAATCACATCAAACGGCTGAACGGATCGGGATGAAATTTTGGAACACGGATAGAATATGGTCGGGAATGACACATAGACTGCTACGGGCGCTGTACGAACGCGGGCTGCTGCTAGTACTCTCAACTCTGTATCCCACAATCCCGTCTACACGACGTGACGCCACTAGCGCACCATAATGCAGTGTATAGACTATAGACTATGTCGCAGGAATTGGGTTTTTTCTGGGGTCAAAAATAAATTATTTTGCTTATTCAGTCCAATTAAATATTGAAAAGTAGTTACACATTCATTCATGATTTGCCGATATACTTAATTTTCGATTTATTCTAGCATTGTTTTTAGATATAAAAGTGCTATTTAACGCGAAAATATGATGAATGACGTCATCATTTTTGACATTTCGATAAAAGTATTGAATTTGACTAGTTGTCAACTACCGTATTGAACCCAGGAAACATTGCAAAGTAGCCCAGCTACTGCCAACAAACATACTCTATTACACTCATGAATCTAACATGAGTCCGCCGATCGCTCGGTTCCATGGTCGGCGCAATGGCAAGGCAACTTGCTGATGTGCAGTGTGGCGGGTTCGATTCCCGAACTGAGTAAAAGTAAATTTTCGAAAATAATTGAGACGTCCCTAGCAGAAAGATTCATAACTGCTGTAGGATCATTACATGGGGTTGATGTAACTATTTTAAAAGAAGCCTGTAACGGTAGCTAATAAAAAGCAATTACAAAGGCGTTAATAAAAAAATACTTCATTGTTTGCAAAGTCAATTTATTTGAAACGAAATGTTATTTATTATACTGAGGAAATGAACTATCATACAACACTTGGATGTGTCCGTTGCTACAAAGGGTACTGAGAGAGCTTGTCTATTGTCCAGAGTTGGAAAAAAACAGACTATATTACAAAAATGGTAGGGGGCGTATGGGTGCGCAAATTAGAGTTGCCCGCTGCTTATCTATGACAGTAAGACATGAAACTAGTACTGACCTTTACTCATATAGAAGTAACTACTTCTGATATTTTAATAATACATCCTTGATTTAAAGACCTCAGAAAAAAGCAAACATGATTTATATGATATATCTAGATAATAATACGTCAAAACTCATAATAAAAAAGTAAAAAAATAAACTAAAAGTGTGACGACAATAAGTTTTCCTAATTTGCTTCAAGTACTTCACCTCGGATAATAAACTTGACTTGCCCGTTACTGTTAGGATTAGTTTTGTTTCTCCGTGGTGCTACTCTATTTGTCTGCCGTGGCGCCCTCTGCTTCCGTTTTGTAACTTTCTTCCTGTTCTTTTCCGCAGTTTTCTTCATTTTTTCCAATTCTTTCTCCGCCTCTTTCAATTCCTGCTTGAGTTCTTTTATTTTTGCTTCTGTGTCTATCTTTAATTTTTCCTGTTGTACTAATTCTTTCTTTAGTTCTGTTATTTTGTTTGCTACCGACTTTTGCGTTTTACGTGGTTTCCTAGTGGGTGGAGCGACGCCTTCTGCTGCAGCTGGAACATTTAGATTGGAGTGATTAAAGATAGATACCTAGATATCTATAAGCATATATAAAACACTTCCGTAACTCAGTTACTGACGGATTGACAACGCACAGCTCACACTATTGGTAGTTCGCCAACCCTAGGAAGCTACCACTGCACGTGTCGCGGAGAACCTAACGGGTAACCGGGGCTCCGGCTCGACGTGCAGGAGAAGGAACGGGGTGGTTTTTAGTCAGTAAGAGTCTGACACTCCCTTTCGCCTCACCCAGGCGGGAGCAGTCATTCGATGATTTTCCCCCCTTAAAAAAAAAGGGGGAGCAGTAAGAGAGCGGATATCCCTAAATTGCCACGGGATCGTGAAAAACGGGAATCACTTTACGTGACGAAGTAGGCTCGTTTGTAATAATGTAAGTTTTTTTGAGATAAGCCGGTAAACGAGCACACGGATCACCAGATAGTAAGTCAATCAGCGTCGCCCATGGACTCCTAGAACACCAGAGGCGTTCGAAGTGCGCTACCAGCCTTTTGGGGATTAGGCATAGAGGATTGTTAAAGATTCTGTGATTGGAGAAGGGGGGGGGGGGGTAATTGGGCCCCTGTCTATCACTATCACTCCGGTCAAGCCGGCCCATTCGTGTAGAAGAATGGCCCTCCCACATATATGTAACAAATATAGTAACTAGTAGAACTAGTTACTATATTACTAGTTACTATAGTACAATACCTATATATACCTTCTACAAATGTTTCGTAACAAACATAAAACATAGCCACATCCTTATAAAACATGTAGATTATTACTTCCATAGAGTATTTTTTGTTACAGTAATATGTTGCTTACCTTGTCTCCCGACCCTGGGCACGCCACTGGGGCCAGGTTCCTGGTATTCTTCTCCATTAACCTGACCAGTGCTGTGGTTAGCAGCCATTACTTGTAGCGTCTTCGCTCACTGTAATTTTCATAAAACGCTTTATAGTTTCTTACACTCTCCATTAATCTTTTTCTCTACAATGCATCAGTATTTTTTAAATCTATGAAAGCAAGGAGGATCCCAGGGTCACCGGCACATACCTCAGTCTTTCCATCAATAGCCACTTCAGCGCGGCGTTCCCGCTCTTTTTACATGTTATCATTCGTATTATACGATAACTTATCAATCGCTGTTGCCTTTTGAACAGACTGCATGGTTTGCAACAGATTAAAAAGCAAAATATTACCCGGCAGATAACATACAAAAGGGCGGGAACGCTTGGACGTTTTTCTATAAATAGATTAGTGCATTTTCAAGGTTAAAAGATACTAATCATAGGTAGGTAAATGTAAGTACCTAGGAAGTCGAATATTGTATTCGACTTTCAAGGGTCGACCGATTTTACTACCTAAAATGAAATAGCCGGTTTACCCGTTTTTTTTTAGTTTTACAAATGATTTATTTTCAGTTAAAATAGCATTAATTCAATTACCTACCTAGATATAGGTACCGTAACTAAGATGGATACTAAATAAGAAATAACTTAAATAGATTATGTACCATACATGGAATTATAAAAAAAAAACTTACCGATATTAATATTATTGGACACCAAATTTACGTTAAATTGCAAAAAAACTTCAATGGTTTACATTCATTTCACTATTATTGTCACATATAATAATCTCACTTACGAATCAGTGATCCCAGTAACTACTATAATTGTTTAATTTATTTATAGAGAATAAATATTAACACAACCGCTTGGTGTGGATTCTTCCGTTATTTTGTATTATCCTCTTGATAAGAACGTCGCGAATTACATAGGTACATATGTAGTAATACATACATACATACATACATACACACATACATACTATAAATGCATATCATGTTTTATTTCTGTGTGCGCAGTATTTCAATGTGATAGAAAATAATTAGGTATAGGAACCTATCGGTAGTTATGCGATAACATTTGATATTATTACTGCAAGATAATTTTTGTTAATCCCTGGTTGAGTGGCGTGACGACATCCGCTAGGTGGCTTGCAATGGGTGAGAAGAGCTGAGGACCGAGCTCAGTGGCGTGCCATTGGAGAGGCCTTTGTTCAGCGGTGGATGACAACAGGCTGCTGATGATGATAATGAAAGGGTTGATTGGAAAAGTGAAAATCTATACTTTTAGCTTCGTTAAATACCTAAATATATCACGTCTTTTATCCCCGAAAGGGTACTTTTTGCCACTGTACAATATAACACCCACTTTTCACTATTCATGTTATGAGTCCCATGTAATGGGGGGCTGCGCCTATTGCTACATATATACCGGGCACAATTCCAGACTCCGTGCTACTACGGATATTTTTTTTAAAAACCCAGTATTCCTTTGCCCGACCCGGGAATCGAACCCGAGACCCTTTGCCCGGCAGTCGCACTTGCGATCATTTGGCCAACGAAGCAGTCGAGTAAATATACTTACTTCGGAAAAATAATAAAAAGGAAATATTGGTGCCAAAGTTGATCTTGTCTCAATCTCAAGCTCTCATGGTTATGGAGTGATTGGGGTTTGAAATGAATTCAACGCAACGCTTAAATATAGTAAAAAAATATATTTTGCGAGAATATTATTATTACAATACTGGATGCTTAATTAATAAAATGATTATAAAAACAGGAAAACTTTGACAAAAATACCAAAATAAAGTTACGAATGCGTTTAAGCGCGCTCAAAAATTATGCACAGTATAAAAATGCGCGCGTTCAAATAATCATAATGTTGTCGGCGGGAGTGCTGCACAGATAATATATAAAAAAAACGTTTTCAAAGACTGTACTACTGGACATTGTAGTCTTACTGAAAATATTACAAATAAAATTTCTCCTCGACAACCCTTTTCTTCACCATCACTGCTCTCTGTCCTTTTATAGGAGTCTTCTTATTTTGTGCCTTAAGTTTTTTGTTTTGGGCCAATATTTTATTCTTTTGTACTGTTTCTCTTTTCTTGATGGCTTGCAACTTCTTCTTGGTTGTATCGATTTTTTTTTTCGTCTGTTCCAATGTCTTCTTGTGACCTGCTAAATCTTTCTCTAGTTGTTTCCTTTCCTTAGTAATTAATTCTAGAGTTTTACGTGGCGTGGCCTTCTTTTTGGGTGGGGCAGCATCGTTCGTAGCTATCAAAATAATAATATGTTTTTTAATAACTATCGTGAGACATACTAAATTAACTTATCATCGCGGGTTACTAACGTGAATATACTGAGAAAACCTCTACTAGTTTCGAACCACCGAGGGGTTCTTCCTCATGAGCAGGATGCGCGGTCGCGGCGATGTCGCGCAGCCTACTGAGGAATCCTCATGGAGGAGCTTCATGAAAAAGAACCCCTCTGTGGTTTGAAAGCAGTAGAGCTTTTCTCAGTATGTTCATCTGAGTAACCCGCGATTTTAAGTTAAAATAATAATACTTTTAAAAGGTGTTCTAATATTTGGGAAATTAGGGAATTCTCGAATATTTCTTAGTAGTATAGCAAATAGTATAGAAGAGAAAAAGAGAATTGTAAGAGATTTAAGTTTGATAGGTAGGTACCTATACCTATGGCAACAATAGATTCACTCGCCCTTTTTAGAGCAAACAAGGGATTCACAATATGTTACAAAACTGGTAAAAAGTGTCTATTGTGCACTACTTACTGTGATTTAGTGTTTTGTTTAAACTGTCAAACACCAAGCGGTCACCGGTGACCGCGACCTATTGTTCTTTAATTGTGTCTATAAAACCGGTACTCGACGAGTTAAAAAACGTTGCTTTATTATTATTATTAGGATTTTCTCCTGTGTCGAGTCGTGGCTGCGCTTACAAACATACACATTTACATACATATGACACTCAGACCCCAAACAATAATCGTGGATCAGACAAAGAGCTGCTCCATGTGGGAATCGAACCCGCTACACGTAGTGCAGTAGCCGGTTGCCCAGCCACCGCACTAACGTGCAGTCTACAGCTGCAGTAGCAAGTCTGAAATGTAGATAAATTATCTCATTGATGATTATAACAACGTTGGATGGATGGAAATTAGCTTTTACCCGCGGCTTCGCTCGCGTCACAAAAGGATAAAAAGTAGCCTATGTGACTATCCATCCCTTCAACTACCTTCAGTTAAAAAATCACGTTTATTAGTGCCTCCGTTCCGCCGTTTAAGACAGGCAAACAAACAAATAGCTTTCGGTTTCCGTTTCGGTTATATCGCGCTATTTAGATTTTTCCAATAAGTAACTAATTCGTTGATTGGTTTTAAATGACATAAAGCGCCATCTATACCAATATTTTTGTTTTCCCTCGGAAATATCAGATTTTTTCGGGATAAAAAGTACCCTATTATTTAATCCAGACTTATAACTTTATGTCTGCAAAATTTCAAAGCAATCGGTTTAGTAGTTATGGCGTGAAATTGGATCAAACAAACAAACTCACTTTCCTATTTATAATATAAGTAAGGATAAGTAAGGAAGTAAGGATTTGTCTACCTGGCTGGGGCGAGTGACAGTATCCCCACGCATGGTCCTCATCAACCTCATCGCTTCCGTCGACACAATCAGTAATTTCTTCATCACTCTGACAAAAATTACTGTACTCATTACACTCGTCACTCATTGTTCACTGTAATACATAAACAATAATCAATTTTATAATAAAGCTAATTGATTATTAGGTTTATGGTCGTAACTGTTATAAGTACATTATGTTACACAGTAGGCAACTCAATAACTTTAAAATCTATTTATTTAATTTGATACACGAATTAAAATTGGAACTAGTCTAAGTGATTCAGAGCAACGACGATTATAAGAATTCTGAATAGAATGTAAATGATGTTACAATTACAAGGCATGTTAATACTATACTGGATACTCGTGGGTATTTGTTGCCCAGCAGATGGCGCAAATATCGTTAGAGATTGTTTTGTCCAATCACAGCAGCTGTCAAATATTAAACGTCCAATGTTGTGACTCTAGCTCATGCCCTATTGGACGAATACCGAGAGGTGCACACTAGCGCAACCTAGTGAGCAAGAATACGGTAAGCCCCATTGCAAGTTAATGGGTACAAAGTATGTTTGTAAACTAATGATAATTATGAATATACTAATTAATGAACCTAAAGATGTTTATAAACTAATCATATTTACCCAAAATTTACAATCTTAAATATATACGGCAACTAATGGGTGTAAGTATGTTAAGTTATGATTATACCAGATAAACACGATCACTATCAAAACATAAAAAATTCGAAAAACATAAGTGAAAGTCGGGTCCTGAATCACTACAAAGTATTTATTAAACAAGCCGTTGTCTCCTGTCTGTCCTATCCCTATGTACGGTACGTCAAAGTTTACGGTATACTTTTAAACAAAATTCTATGGCTAACTCGCTATCGACGCTATCTTGCCTGTGGTCGTTTAATCATGGTCAATTGTACCTATATCTTTATAACTACACAACGGTGCTTTTAAATTGTCCTTCACTTATGGGCGGTGGTCGATTTACACGAAGTTTTGTTATAACAGAATAATAAACTTACCAAGTGTATAAATATAAAGTCCAATGTGAGCTCCAAATCAAGCACTTACTTGAAGCACGCTTAGAATGATTTTTGCATAGATTTGCACTTACGTTTCATTACATTACTAGATACTATTCACAATAGCTTTTAGGTTTTGAAAACTTTTTATTTATGAATAGGTAGGTAATAAACTTTTATGGAGAACTGTAGTTTATTTATTATTTAATTTTAATTAATTAAATGGTTAACAACACGATGGCAAACTTGATTTCATTACGTTAGCTAACTAACGCAGAGATAAGCTCCACGCAATATGAAACTGCTACCACTTCAAATATAGGTCTGCATGTGTGAGTGACAAGGTCGGTTGTGTTAGTAAATAAGGAGCATACATGTGCATTGTAATCACAAGCTCACACATTCTACGAGTGAGTCATAGTCAGAAGTACCTACCTACTTAGAAACGCTCAACTTTGAAAGCCAGATTGTTCCCTGCTGAATAGTTTTGCGATTGAAATATACATTACCCACATTAGGGTGCGTCCACATCTGGCGAATGCGCAGAATGTGCTTTTAAAATATTATTTATATAACGTGACACTGTGAATGCACGCGCGCAGCTCGCCATATGTGGACGCATCCTTAGGTATACCTACTTTTGTTTATGGCGTAAACCGGTAAACGAGCAGACGGATCATCTGATGGTAAGCAATCGGCGCCGCCCATGCACACCTGGAACACCAGAGGCGTTACAAGTGCGTTACCGGCTTTTGCGGATTGTTGGGGATTCAGGGATTGGGGAGATAGGGGATGGGAAGGGTAATTGGACCTCAGGTAACCTCACTCACACGACGAAACACAACGCAAGCGTTGTTTCACGTCGGTTTCCTGTGAGGCCGTGGTATCACTTACCTTGACTGGTCAGTGTATTTTCGTGTTAAATAACAATGGCAGGTACTTTAAGGTATATTGATCTCAAACTAGACATGCATGCGTCATACTGCGAGAAGTACATCCTTGTATTTAGTGGCGAAACGGCGTGGCGCAGCCCGTGGCAAATTCATTTGATAGGACCCCGTTCCCAATATCAAACAGAGAAGTTCAGATGAAAACGTCTGAACGGAAAGGAAAGGGCTTTCCAGCTGGGCGCCTGTGGCATTTAGCCGACTTGTCACCCTGTAGTTATGCCACTGCTTGTAGGCAGCAGGTGTTATGTACATAATTGTGTATTATTGGACATTACTCAATGCCCATGCGGCTTCGTCTGCTTGGATTTCAAAAAGTTTCTCTCAAATAAGTACTTCCTGATTCTACAACAATATCCAGCACTTTTTTTAATGTACCCGAGCCCTAAATGTGTCGGATAATATGTCGTAGTCTCTAAACATTGGAAATGAGATCTATAATGGAGGTGGGTGAGAGAAGACACCAATGTCTTCTTGGTGCGTTGGCGGCTTTGAGCTGCATGACCAATGTAACGGAGAAGAAACAAGAGCAATTATAGATATGTAAATTAATTTATTGATATTTTTTATTTTCCTAAGAACTCTTGGTGAGGAATACAACTCATAGCTATTTTAAAACTATAAAGTTAAATAAAACATTTTTTATTTCTAAACCTACATAATCTAGTTGTTTTTACAAATATTTGAACATAAAAGTCTTTGTGGACTTGACAGTACTGCTCTGTACCAAACTGTCGGGTTTTGGCATCGGTGGGGGCGGCGGAGGTGGAGGTCCTGATTTGACACTATTACTTACTGGCACTGGGTTTTGAATCTTAATACTGATATCTACAGGTTCACTATTTAAAATACGGGTTCCATATATTGAAACTGGAGGGCAAACTTCATAGCCCAATTTGGCATAAAAGTTTTCCTGCCCTTTTGTTGATAAATGAAGCATTTTTAAATTTAACACATTTTTACAATATTCTTCAACTTGTCTCATTAGGTAGCTACCAAGTTTTTTGCCTCTCATTGATTTACTTATAACTACAGTTTCTATAAAACAGCTTTCTGGTATACTGGGTATTGGAGTCAATTTACAATGTCCCAGAAGGTGCTTTTTATCATTTATAAGAATTAAACTCGTTGGTAAATTGTTGCATGATGCTTGCAGCGACATCATCCGAGCTGTCTCACTGCGTGGCCACTCATCGTTGATTAGTTCGCAACATGGCTTCAAATACTGAGGGTTTTCGTGTAAACGTAATACTTGAAGGTCCTCTACATCCATTTTTAATTCTGAAAAGAAATGATGAGTTATTGGTACAAATATAATTTTACTTTTGCAACCCATTGACTTTGACAAGTGAATAAATTGACATATTGACAAACAGATCCGTCCGCCGACCGCAAGCTCAAATGTCAAAACTTAGTTCGAGGTTATAATTTAAACTATATTTTTCTACGACTACTGTTGCTGTACATTATCAGACAAACTATTCATGATAAAACAACAAAGTATACTTACAAGTTAATCAAAATCCATTTCTAAAGCTATACTTCACATTGGCACAGAAATTGCGAATTTTATCTGGTAAATGTTTGATGCATATTGTGGTCAGCGGAGACGGGCACAAACTAACCTATTTATAGCTGTCACACGCATGTTTTGAGCAGACGTAGTGTACAGCACGTCTGTTATAGTATGATCTAACTTATTACGACATTAAAAGTAAAAGTAGCTAAATATAGTTTGATTAGCTAATGCAGAATAAGTACTCACAGACATTGCCTCCAATCTAGATTTGACTTAGTTCTGCCTTTAGTTACCTACTTATACGCTTCTGTAATATCATTACAAAGAAATCAAAATTCAAGTATAATATTATGACTTACCATGCTTTTACCAATAATGTAATAAAGATGAAATGATTAAAGCTCTAGAATTTATTCTACAGTATAAACTTCACATTAAATTATACACACATTAAAATTTGCTATCAATATCAGATTATACTCATATCAGTACCTATCACATTTCATTGAAATCATAGTTTCACAGTTAATTCTGACTTCCTACCCACATAAGTTTAAATATTGGAAACCACCTACAATGGAATTACAAATGTAATCCATCATTGTCTAATTTAGAAATATAATGCCAAAATCAAAAAACTTCCAAAACAAATATTTTAATGTATAAAATCCTATTTTATTTGTTTCCTGATTAAATCAAACATTTGCATTAAAATTAAATTTTTTAATCCTCATTTTGCACTTAGTATAATCATGGCTTCCAAATACACAAAAACAATGAACACTAGAACACTATGTAGAAATATAAATAATAAAATTTCTGTAGAGTACCTACCTACCCACTTTTACCCACAGGTTATTTTATCTGTACCAGTCAAAAAAATTATATACAAAATATGCTGTACTATAAATACTATTTAACAAGTTGCTTGAGAAGATGATATCAAATTCTTTTTATGTTTATGCTTTTTAGGATAGGTCATTGAGTCATGGATGCGGACGATGATGTTCCTGCACTCTCTGCGGAGACATTCGCAGCCCTCCAAGAGTTCTATGCCGAGCAGCAGAAACGACAGGAGATACTTGACAAGCTCGAAGCTGATAATAAGCTAAAAGAGAATATTCTGTTTGATGAAAACTGGGTAAGAAAAGACGTAATTAGTGATAGGTACTCTATAGATATAGGTATAGATAGGTAGTATATTTATATACGTAATTGTATACTTGGTTCTGATTTTAAAACACTCTCTTTTCACAAATTAAGCAAGATTTCAGACAGAATTTTGAAAATAAGCAAACAACTTTAATATTCTATATCTGTTTAGCAAATGAACCAAAGACTAACTGCTTAGTGGTTGTCACACCTGATTGATGGCAATAACTTCTCTTTTATTATGGGAATGTATCGCGAAAAGCAACTCTGCCTCCTAGAGAATAAAGTGTGATATTATTTATCTTGCCAGTTGCCATAACATGTATTTGAAATTGTATATATTTTTTAAACACACCCACAATACATTCCTAGTGTGGGGCAACATTTTATCTAAAATGATTATTTCTGTTACAGCAACTGAGCCAGTTCTGGTACGATGAGTCGACAGTGCAGACTCTAGTACGTGTTGTGGATAAGACACTGGGCGCAGGGGGGCGCGTGGCGCTCATCTCCTGCCCCACACTCTTCGTGCCAGTGAAGCGACAAATTGGAGATAGAGCTACAGGTACACAGCTGATCATTTATTATTTAAACTATATGGGTTTATAATTACACTGTTTGAAGAAGTGAGAATTGATTGTAAGTCCCATTGTTACTTGAAACTAATCCAGCTCTCATGTATACTCAACCACTGACTCAAGATTAAGTATTTTTATTATATTTTCTAACAGAAATTGGCAAAGGAAGCAGGCAACTTTATCCAAATTAACTGTTCTATGTCATAGATAGATGAAGTTGCGAGCAAAAAATATCTAGTTTAATAACACTAATAATATTGTTTCCAGTGACTCTTCTGGAATACGACCGTCGTTTCGAGGTGCACGCTCCAGACTTTGTGTTCTACGACTACAACTGTCCAGACAAGTTGCCTCCAGAACTCCTAGGCTCCTGCGACCTGGTGGTAGCTGATCCTCCTTTCCTTTCCGAAGAGTGCATCACTAAAACTTCGCAGACTATTAAACTTATGGCCAAGGATAAAATAATAGTGTGTACAGGAGCCATAATGAAAGATAAAGTGAAAGAATTGTTAGGACTTCATTTGTGTGAGTTTCAACCTCATCATAGAAACAACTTGGCCAATGAATTCTCTTGTTACGCTAATTTTGAATTAGATGACATTTTGAGATGATTCATCCATTTGTGTGTTGGTTTTTAAGTGTGTAATGGCATTTATTGTTGTTCTAACTGTAAATGTAAAATATTTATATGAATATGTAAACTACATAATGTATAAAGCAGGAATTGAAATGTCAATAAATTAAATATTTCAGAAATTACTATTTTAATTTCTTTGTGGTACATTAGTGTGTTTTTTTTTTAAATGGAGAGCATATAAATTTTAAATGACTAAACAATAAAAGAAAAATAATCAACGAGATGAAGACTTGGAAGTCATAATAGTGTCTCAGATTTTATTTTCTCAACAGATATATTATTTTTGTTTAACACTAACGGACCCCGCTAACTTTGTTTAGCTTTGTAAATTTTTCTGCCCACCTTTGTTAATTTATTTTACATAATAAAATTTCTTACTCATAATGAGAATTGGAGTAATTGTTGTAGCTGCTTTCGAGATTTTTTTATTGGGATAAGCCGGTAAACGAGCATACGGATCGCCGCCGCCCATGAACACTTGAAACACGGCGTTACAAATGGGGATTTTGGGAATTGGGATTTTGAGGATTGTGGGGGATTCGGAGATTGGAGAGGGGTTAAATGGGCCTCCGGTAAGGTTACCGGAGGCCCATGTCGTGTGAGGTCACTGACACGACAAAAAACACAGCGCAAGCGTTGTGTGAAGCGCGTGTTTCACGTTAATTTTCTGTGAGGCCGTGGTATCACTCTGGTCGAGCAGACCCATAGTCCCTCATGACTCTTGCCGAAGCATGGCTCTCCCACACTTAAAATTTGCTCTTAGCAACACATTCAGCGATTTATATGTTAAATAATTATGAAAACAGAATAAAACAACTCACATTTGTAAAACATTCCCGTTTAATTGTTCATCTTAACAAAACTAATATATTTGTTACATTACATTATGCTGGTAAACATTCAGGTTTATTATTTCTCTCAAATTGATAATAATTCATCATTGCAATTTAATAGTCTAAGATTAAAATACATACATTTATTAACAACCCAGGGATAGAAGTGTGACGACCTACCGTTACCTGCACGACACAGAAGAGGAGTCTTGTGTTTATTACCTACATAATATATTATTCAATTAGTTGAATAAATTCTGCTAACTAAAAAATGAGCAGGCCGTCACACTAATTATCCGCAAAGTACATATTTCATATATTTTTTTATAGACATCTAATATATTTTCGTTTTCGTGAATGAATCAACTGAATAATAATGACAATGGTTATTATATTATGTAAAAGTCAACTCTTTTAAAATTACTTTGTGACTGTAAACATAGTCAATATACTGTTTGATGTTATATTTTGTAATTTGTAGTCTTTTTACTACTGATAGATAAATTTATTTCATTAAAAAGTTAAATCTGTTACAGTAATTACACATCAATATATTTTTTTTTCAAACCAGAGGCCTATCGTTATATTAAAATATCAATGGACACCTTCATTTATTATTATTATTACTATTTAATAAATTCATCACTTATCACTATTAAATAAATTATTGAATTCTATATTACAATTGCTGTTCAAATTGAATGAAACATTTTGGTTTTAATACATGTATGGTTTGTAAAACATTGAATATATATTATCATATATATAAATTCGGAATATATATATACAATTATTTATTTATTTGTTAAGTAAAATAAAGCGATTTGATTGGTTTAAAATCCTGTCAATAAGTCAATTCTATATATTCCTATAATAAAAACAAAAAAATGTAATTTGTACTAAAAATAATATTTATCTTCATACTTACTGATGAATTGAGATAATACCTATATAGTCACAACTAAATAACCATAACAGTTACACATTTGTGTGAAAATTTATTCACAACAAAACTTTCGTAGAATATTTTGTAGACAAGCTCACCAAGATCGAATTCAACATTAACGTCTTAGTTATAAAGTTGAAAATATATTGACGAAATATGCTGATCCTACATTTCTATAGGATTGTATTTTATTGTTTCACCTTAAGGTCAGTTTTCAAATCCGACCGTGGACATAACACCGGAGGAGTCCCAAGTGTGTAGCCGGTTTTATTTTTAAATTAATATTAATTTTCAAAAGGTTTAGTTACAGCAGAAGTTCTTTTATTATATACTTTAATTATTTATTTATTATAACTATCTACAAGGCCGTATTATCCTAGTCCAAGTTGGCTGACAAGCCAATTTTTATAAATATAATATTTTTTATATTCATTTAAATTAACTAAAGTCGAAATAAATACTTAGACAATATGCATTGAGGCTCATAGCTAAATTAGGCCTTATGTTAATAGAATTAAGATTTGTAATTAACGAAAAATATAGATTTACCTAAAATAGAGTGCAATAAGCCAAACAAAACTAATTTATGGGAAACATATTGCATCTATTTTGTGCATTTATATTTAAAAACGAAAAATCCTATCGTGTATGTGTGTCCTATCTGAACTAGAAAACGACTGAACTGCTATTGATAAAAAAGTTTGAGTGCTTCCACACGATAGATGGCGCTGTAACCAAATAATGTCCATCTGGTCAGTTTTAACTCGTCGAGTACCGGTTTTATAGACACAATTAAAGAACAATAGGTCGCGGTCACCGGTGACCGCTTGGTGTTTGACAGTTTAAAGGAATGATCTCACGATAGTCTAGTACGCATGCGTAATGGCTTTCCGTTAAATTTGAAAGCTCAAAGAAGCAATACCGTCGCGAGGTTTTATTTATAACTATTTTAGTTAAGTTGATACTAACCGCCGTACTTAGAGTTATTTTAACGGTCCTTAACAATGGCCGGGGTTGCGGACAACCGCAAGCGTTACCTGGGCTCCGGCTAGAAGCAGGAGAAGGAACGGACTGGTTTTTAGTCAGTAAGATTCCTCACGCCCTGGGAAGGACTCCCAGGGCGTGAGGAATCATTTGGCAAACTTCCCTTTTTAAAAAAAAACCGTTAGCAATTGTTTTCAAAACAAAATCGTTATTGAAATAGTTCAAGTAATGTTAAAATGCCTCTGAGTACGGCCGCAAGAAATTGTTAAGTTTAACTAAAAAAGATTTTTCTATAAGAAAGTGTCTAAAAGAAGAACTATGATCACAACCTAATTCAGGTATATATTAACTTGATTGTCTTTTAACAGTCACAGAATGGAGTTATGTGAAATGATATTACAGTGTATATGATATTATTATGCCGAGCGGCCATTTTACACCAATTTTCAGGCTTCTTCGGTATCGTAGGCTAACTAAACATTTGACAGAAACTGGACAGTAGTGCCTTCAGACATGAACCCTTTGAAACTGATTTCCACACTGCCTGCAAAGCATGAGAGATTATTGAAAACCTTCTTATGTATAGGAGGACAATAGTCCAATAGTCCAGAGATGTCACAAGGTACTATAAAACTATGATTATATAATGTGTAAGTTTAACTATAGATATATAGATTTTAGCTACAAATATATGTATTATTTGTAGCTAAAATCTATATTTTCTATGAATGGTCAATATTAAAATAGTTCTATGTAGATATTTGTGTATGTATGTATATATATATATATGTATTTATTTAATATGTATCTACGAATGTATATGAAAGGACAAATCTGTATATTTGTGACTATTATGTCCTCACAAAAATTAAGGGAAGAGTTATGTTAAAATTCCTGGTAACAATTATCATGATAAAAAATGGAGTTCTGTTTTGTTTTGTCTTTCCATTAAACCAATTTGGAACAAGCACATAGTTCAATTAAGGAGTGAATTACTGACTGACATGCAAACTTGACTTATTTACATATTTTTTGACTTCTAATAGATTACTGGAATAAATGACTAAGAATTCCCAACAAGAATTATTATTATTATACTCGTCCCTTAATTTTTGTTAGAAGTTTAATTGAAACCTACGAGTTTGTCTATAACAATGAGTAGTGTTCGATCAAGATATACATATCTAATAGAAAAATATACATATGAGATAAAACAGTTTCCTAATAATTGAATGATAAGGCCTACTTGGTACGATGATTACATATATTTATTGTCTAATGAAGTTAGGCCCCAAGACTTATGGCCCATTTCACATACGCTGGATAGCCACTATGAAAATAACGTACCTATATAAACCACAATAGCAGGAGCTTATGGGAGAGTTTTATAATCTTGACATTTATTAACGCATTCACTGCCCAGTGGATTTTCTCCAGTGCCCGTATTATAAGACATACTACAGTGCCCCGCACGCACTATTGCGTTCAATGTTTGCCCTTTTCGTGTGCCGGAAACTCATATACGCGTTCTTACGGCTCTCACTGTGTGCCCGAAACTCATATATGCGTCCGTTCGACTCTCGGCGAGTGCCCGTGACGCGTCTGTGCGTTTGTTATATAAGGTGTGTTGGGGTAAGATCGGTGCTGGGGTAAGAACGTAGGAATCAAATATACCACTTATTTGGCCATATTTTTTAATGTTAGCCACATTGCCCGCAACGTCATTATGTTTCACCCCGCCTCGCAGTGATCGCTAGTCGCTCCGGCTACTCGGACGTGTACCACGCGCCGTTAGAGAAAACAATGTAAGTTTTATAAAATATTTGTTTATCCGATCTTTCACCTGCATTTTAATTTACATATTTTAGCAAAAGTATAGCTTATTTTGGATTTGTTTTGCCTAAATTCTAAGTTTTAAGCAGTGATAATATGATAAAACTCATCCAGATACGGCTACTACATCTGTGGGCTGAAATCCGGTGTTACCCATCACGAGTAAAGATCGGACAAAAATATCCGGTCTTATCCCGTTTCTAAATTGCCAGTGATTTTCAAACTTTTATTACACATCATTTTAAATATCTACTTAATGTATTCGTAATCGTTTTATTATGGCGCTTAAAATCCAGGGTCACACTGTTTGATTCTACAGCTATCTGTTTTCTTGATTACCTACATTGATTTTAAATGAATAGATACTTATAACAACAATTCATTTGCAGATGCCACGTATATACTCTAGAACCTCTTCGCGGGCCAGACCTATACAAAAGAATCGCTGCAATTGGTCATGCAGAAAATAAATATTATGGAGCTCTCCTATGCAGCCGCTTCAAAAATGTACGGCATACCTACATCCACACTTAGTAACTGCTACTAAAAACCAAAAATGTGTATTTTGATAGAGATTATTGTTATTGTTTTGATTTTTGTTTTCTAGATCGTTGTCATAGACGTTTCAGTTTAATAAAGATTTCAGTTTGATAATAGAAGATGTTTAACTCAATTAACCTGAAATGTCTACGAGAACTGTCAATTCTTTGATAAGTATAATTGTTTTGTTTATATTCCTTTTTTCTATTGACGAATTTTAATTACATATAGTATTATAATTTTGTTCATTCCTTGTTAGTGATTTCTATATTTCATATTATTAGAATATAACGTTTTATGCTACTATTAATTCGTTTTAATATTTGAATATTCCGATTCCCTTCATTTCTCTACCAACCGCACAGTATTTCAGTTTTATAACGCTTAAATATTCGCTTACTTTTCCTTTTTGGTACTATGCTTGTGGGTAAAACCAAACTTTGAGAATCCTAATTTCTTTTAAATTTGGCATTTGGGGTAAGATCGGACAAATTACACACACAAAAAAAATAATAGTTTGGTACATCTATGTCTGTAGTATTAGGTAAATTTTTTTGATGCCATGTTAAAGAACAGGAAAGATCGGATACATTCTTTTCATACACCTTGTGCTCCTAGCAATAGGACTAGTTTTAAATTGTTGTCCGAACTTACCCCTTGATAGCCAAATTGTCATTGCATTCACAAAAAATATGTTCAGATTTTACAGGCTTATAAACCAAAAAGTATTGAGTGTTTATAAATAAATTAAATTTTAAATAACACTATGTTGAATCATTAGTGAATCAACTATTTTTCATCAATGTGCTTTGTACCAAATTTCAGAAAAAAAAGTTTTTGCAACATCCTTGCAAATATTCGAAAATCCGTCCGATATTACCCCAAGGCACCTTACTTACGAAAATACGATAGAATATTATGTATCTGTAGATAAAAGTTAGGGTCATGACACACTGTAATGGAATTTATAATCCATAAGATTATTTATTTTATGAAGTGAAATTGAAAAATTTATCTAAATATAAACTAAGGATGAACATAATAATTCTATAGTTGGTAAGTAGGTTTATATTTAGAACATTGTTGTATTTTAACCGACTTAAAAAAAGTGAGGTTCTCAGTTTGACCTGTATGTTTGTTTGTACGCGATTATCTCGCGATTGGTTGAACCGATTTTGATGCGGTTTTCAGAAAAACTTCTGTTACATTTAGGGGATGGGTTTAGTATACTAATTAACCAACTTCAAAAACAGGAGGTTGATGTTGGATTTTTAAACGTATGTCACGACGCGATGCCAGTATATATAAATTATAGTCTTTCACCATAGATATTTAGTAAGGTACTTATTATCTCGTATAGGTTTATCCTAAAACATTTCGATAGTTGGCTATAGCGCCTGGTGGATATGGTATTTAAAATCTTCAAAGGCACCGCCGTGCATTGTATTGCCGTTATCAGCAAACTAATGTGATTCTATTGTGCGTATGTAGATAAGAGTCATATGAAATATTAGGTTTCTTGGAAAAACAATTAGGTATCTAGGTAGATTTTGGCTTTAGCTCTCGTGGTATTTAAAATCTTCTAAGGCACCGCCGTGCATTGTATTGCCGTTATCAGCAAACTAATGTGATTTTATTGTGCGTATATATGTGTTATGTGAAATTTTAGGTTTCTTGGAAAAAAAAAGAGATGATCGAGATAACATTGAAAAAAAAATACCACCAAAGGTGATCGTAGTCTTACGTGGATATTTCTTTTTTCAATTGTTCTAAGTATATTTATATTTCGAAACGGCTGAACAAAATTATTGATTATTGCATTGGTAGTAGTAGAATAAGTTTTTTATAATTCGTACAAAGTGTGTAATGACCTTTATCAAAGAAATCAGATAAGGAAGTACATATGTGTAAATATGGGTTTCGAAACAATAGACCCTCGGACGCGTCGACGCGCAGCAGGTAAAAAAAGGGTCAAATGAATAGAATATTTGAGTCCCGGGCACATAGCGTCGTGTCACAAAACGCACAGACGCGTCATGGGCACTGAATGCGTTAATGTTTTTGATACAATTGTTAGGCTAAGGACCGAGTGAAAATGCCTCGCCATTTCCCTTCTCACTTTCCGTCAGTAAGTATTTATGCGATCTAACCAAATGTTTTTAGGTGGTATCTATTGTTCTTCGGACCCATTCGTTAAGCTGAATATAACCTGACACGTGCGTGCTGCTGTAATGGGTCCATTTACGAACAAATACTAAATATTATATACCAAATATAAAGGCTACTCAATATTAAGTTGTACCTAAATATCTTTTTTTTATATATATATTTGATGGGGCGACGTTTGACCACCATCTCGCCTGGTGGTAAGCGATGATGCGGTCTACGATGGAGCACGTCATCCTATAAGCAACCTATTCACTCGGGCCTTGAAAACTACCAGGTTATACCCTTCAGGAAATACAGATTCTGGCAAAGAATTCCACTCTTTAGCAGTACGCACAAGGAAGCTTGATGCGAAGCGCTTCGTGCGTGTGGGCGGAACATCTACCATGAATCGGTGACGCTTCGCCGATTGTCTTGTGGTACGATGATGGAAAGGACTAGGGGGAATCAATTTGTGCAATTCCCCCGCACACTCCCCGAAATGTATCCGGTAGAAAACCGAAAGGCTTGCAACCTTACGCCTGTGTTCGAGGCTTTGAAGCCGAACCTTCACAAGCGCATCATCGTCGATATCGCACCATCTCTGTCATTTTACACCGAACTCTGAGTGCTTTAAGCGCGACCTAAAATGGAATAGCCTTTCAGTATTCGGGCGTTAGACTGGGGGGTATTTTCCTCAGAAGACCACTACAAAAACAGTATGAGTTTGCACGGGTATCGCAGAAATTTTTTATATTTGACTGCATTTCTTCTCCGAATAGTCGTCATTTAGGAGATGCCGACCTCATCTAGATTTATTGTTTTGTAGATTATTTTACTTTAGTGGTGAAACAGGTCCTTAACCTATTATTCACCTCATACAGGTACCAGATATTTTGACTGGTAGATAGTTCATATAAATGTTAATTAGGTAGATAGCGGCTATCCAGAGTTTGTGGAACCAGTCAAAAATACATTGTCTATCGTGTCTCTTATCCTCTTGTATGTTGAAAGTTGCGGGTATAATGTGTTTTATACGGGGAGCCGGTGTTTAAACAGATAAAAGGATATAGCTGAAGTTGTGAGGACAAAAAGATTTTAAGCGAGGTACAGTTTTATAGTTTTTATTCTCAGACTTTCTTTTAAATGTATTTATTTAGTAAAATTGTTTTATTTGTAATCCAATTGTTAACATAGTTCTGTTTTTTATTATAATATTTTAGTGTATAGTGGAATTAAAATCCTAGATTACCATTAATTTTATTTGTTGAAGTAAATGTGTAGAGTTTTTAATATTAATTATATTTTATGCTATATTTTATTACGCCGAGTGAAATTTTTACACAATGAGAAATTGTTGCAAGTCATGCATAAAAATAAATAAATATCACAAAATTATGAAATAATTAAATGTGAGAAAATCTAGAATATAAAGTAACATACAAAATGACTATCAGAAAGCAAAATATCAGAATAAGATTAAAGCGAGAAGATAATATTACAACAAAAATAGAAATTAAACTAAAAATTGTGCATGTTAGTTGCTAAACACTAAATAATAATTATAACACGAATCATACGTTCAGTACAATTTTTATAACTATAATATATCTATTTATAATTTATACCTCCAGCCGTCCTGTGTACGGATGAATCTCATTTATGAACTCGCCACGTAGAAAAATATATTACGTCAATTTGGGTGCTTTATACAGGGTGCTCTTACATATAGAGACACCGTGTGGACTCTATTAACTAGCTTTATATATGGTGATATATTTCCGCCACCTCGGAGGGTTAGAAACTACATGTGTTTGAGGCTAATTTAAAGATTTTTCTACTTTCTTTTAACATTCAATATTCGGTAGATGTAGCTCTATTCTCTGATATTACCTAAGTCTCAATCTCTGATACGTTACATCCATCTACTACACAGATAGCAGTCATTATCACCCTGTATTAAAACCATCGTCTAATTCTTCTATATACTTTTTAAACCGCCAACCGTATGATAGAATCGTTAAACAATACTACTGGAAAATCTTCGCTAGTCAAAATTAAAAATAAAATATATATATATATATATATATATATACGCACCAAGTCCACAGTAAAAGGCAGTGAATCAACTCTGTTAAAACTTAGCTAATGTTAGTATTATTCTAAATGTTGATTTACTGCACTTTTGGGTATACAAAAGCACAAATATATGGACATTTGATGCCGTTTGTGACATATTTATGCACCTGGATCCCTTCGAAGGTGTCTCTACGTGTAAAATGTTGGATGTCCTCTAACAAGATAAAAACCTATTTGTTTAATTAAACAAAAAAACCTAAACATTGCACAAAATATACAAATCATCAATTATATTTATAACAGGAATTATGAATAAACAATATATTAATCCATCACGCACAACATACTAAAGAACCATTTAAATGTTATACATATATATATCTATTTTATTTTTGTATATATTTTGTCAAATCCCTGTAAGTACGGTGAAAACTTAAATGACGTCACATATATTTTATACTAAACAATGACGTAACAAGCTGTCAATCTATGCTTATCAAAATAGATGTCTATTAACTTGATAGACTAAAATAAGTGTCTAATATTTATTTTATTATCTATGTGATGGACTATATATATGTTAGTTTATTCATTATCCCTATTATAAAAATATATTAACTAAATCAGTTATAAACGTAGTGTAGTCAAAATATAAAAAAATGGTAGTATGTGTCTTTGTATAATATATATCAGCTATATATCGTGGTTATGTGTTCTCTACTTTCAGACAATCGCTCAAATAACTTAATATTATGGTTGATGACTCGGTAAAACAAAGTTCATTACAAAATTTAATTATATAAAAAAAGTTAAAAATATATAGAGTTTTGTCATTTGATTTTGACTCGTATTGCACTATCATAAGGTATATTATAATTTGCAGTTACACCAAACAGGCACAATTTTGCAAAACATAATGCATTTTTAATATCAACCTTACATTATAGACATAGGATAGAAAATCATTTGAAGAGGTTTAAATCCCCGGTCATCAACCAAGATATTTACTTTTATAAGGGATAAAACAAAGGTTTGACAAAAACACAACAGATCACAATAACAAGAGACAACACAACATTAAAATATAATGAAAATTACAAAACAAATGTCTTTTATACATGGAATAGTAACTGTCAAAGAGTCGTCCGCCATATTGCTAACATGTCAATGTCAAATCGGATACAGCTTTATTTTAATACCTTAAAATGGGGTGAATAGGGACAAAAGAGGAGTGAATCGACACTGTTAAGAATTTCCTTATATCTATTCACCCCTTTTCTGTCCCTTTTTTATTACCGTTATTGGATTTAAATATTTAAAACTTTTGTCTTATGCCACATATTGAGCTGACTCGAAAAAGGGATTCTGTACTCTAAGACAGTATACGTTAAATAAATTCATATTTTAGATATATTTATAACTTGAAAATATGTGTCAATTAATTAATAAAACTGTATTATTGCTATGCAAGTTCTGTGTCGATTCTACAATATTGTTTTTATATTTATAGGTACATGTAAATTGCCCTTAGTTTTGCAATGGCTGACATTTGATTAATAATCAAGTGTAACTGCGATACTTCAATCAAAATTTTCTAAATTGATATTAATAAATATAACAATAAAGTTGAAATTAATAACAAATATTCAATTATGACGGCATAGCATTGTTGTATGAATTTAAATATCGCTTTGAAAAGACGTCTCGCAGAGTAAAACGTCGGTAAAGAAATGTAATTTGAAATTACAAAGAAAGAAGTATTTTCGCTATAGATATAGTCAAAATTTTGACGCTAATAATTATATTTTAATGAAAGCAATGCACAGCAAAATCTACCGCAGTTTAACAAGCTACAATTTGGCATTTATCTTTACTAAATACTTTTTTCACATGAAAATTACGAATGTATCGAAGTCCCGAAGCTAAAATATTGTCAAAGAACCACTAGGCCGTTATAAGTATATAATTATAGGACTTCAAAATATTAGGCCTTTGTCAATGAACACAAGTGGTCGTATCAAATACTCAAATTACGTTTCTGGAAGACGTTTTTGCACTCCATAGATGGCGCTAGTGTAACTTTAAGTCTTATTAGCTCAATTTGGTTTAATATCAAGACTTTTATGAATAAGACTTGTTTTTATAGGACAGAAAGCAAATGGTGGTGAGGATAATTTAGTAAATGGAACAGATCAGCAGCGCAACTAATTAAAATGTGAACTTTAAGTTTACACTTAAGGTTGATATTGTAATGTCTGCTAGTTAGTTAGTTTTTCTGTCTCTACTAGTTTATGTTATACACTAGCGTCCCTAATAGTAAAGTCAGACATGATAACCCTAATCATATTATATTGATTTGTATCAACACGAAACGTTAAGGATAGTGAACACAATTATTTAGAGCTCAATTTTCAATCAACAGATAATTGTCATCTGTAAAATAAAATTCATATTTGACTGTTTTAGTATGGAAGAATTGTCAAATATGTATTGTCAAATAGTATTCCTCCGATAAAATATATGGTTTTGGAAAAAAATCAGCCCTTAGTTAATTTTATTTCACATCATCTAACCTCTCAGTGATCCCCAATCCTGCGAAGCTTGAAGATTACAGTTCTGAAGAAAGATAATTTTCTTCGGATTTGAGATAAAACATTGACCAAATTTGAATGTGTATTTATTAAATTACATTTACTACAATGTGTTTTTTTTTTGTTTAATTTAATAAGTTTAGTCTGCGAGACGTCTTCAGTTAAGCAGTGACACTCGATAAAGGACACCCTTGGGTTAGTAGTTCATTGACGGGCACGCGAACTGGACACCGCGACGCTTTAAACCACCTTGCTTTATTTAAATTTTACATTGGACACTAAAACCACCTTAAAACGTGTATTGAAGATAACTTTGTCACTGCGGATTATATAGTCTGTTATATATTCTGACATTAATAGGAGACTTTTTGGTCTGATTTTTATAACAAAATTTGCTTTTTCTTATAACTTTTACGTACCTATAAAATTGAATTTGTAATGACAATTTCATTGTTAACAGATGTGTAGTAAAAGACAAAACAAATTGTCTATAACCATTATGTTAGCTATGAAATTATTATTGTTTAGCTAGTACTGACAATTTTATAGTTGCTAAAAGGCAGTGATTACTGGTGGTTGATTGGTTTTATCTTCATGTTATCTACAAAATTGCCGTTTTGGTTACTGGCATCTATTTCAAAGTTACATGATATGGTGGTGCCTTACTGGTTCCGCGGTGGTCTGAGCGCCCTGTAGAGCAGTATGGCGGCCAGCGCGAGTGCGGCGAGGGCGAGCGCGGCGGCGGCGGCCAGCGCGTGCAGCAGCGCGCGCAGCGTGCCGGCCAGCGCGCGCCACGAGCACGGGGCGAGCTCGGCCCGACATCATCCTGTACCACACTTACCGCTCTCGAACACGCCCTGGGTAGTGGACAGTTATGTTCGTCAAACTCATACATTTCTAATATTATTAACTATCTGGGTAAAGTTGTTTGTTAACATTTTTATAGGTTAACTGAGTTATTAAGGCAGAAAACAATGAAGGGAAGAAGCCACCAAGAGCTACAAGCTCGTCGGGACCTGTCGTGATGCTCTGAAGGCTTAGTACAAGTTTATTTTACGTTTAACGAGATCGATACCAAACCGCGTTCGACGCTGTTATTGGCCGGCTTCAATGAATCGACCAACCAGAGCGCCGAACGCGGTTTCGTTTCGATCTCATTTAGGGTTGCCATCCGTCCTGGTTTCCCCGGATTTGTCCTAGTTTAGAGGGCACCCGGGGAGCGTCCGGGGAAGGTTTCATTTGTAGACCGGGTTTTAAAAAATAAATAAATAATAAAAATAAATAACAAAAAAATAGAAAAATAAATGAATAAAAATAACAACACAGAGTGGACTCTTATTGAAGGCACTGTCCTCTATTTGAAAGACAAAAAACATAGACATTGACGACACAAAATTAATGTGTAGGTTAATTTAACGAGTGGGTGATATTAAAGGATTTAGAGCCAAAACTTAACTGAACTGAGCTTTTAAATTCTAATCAACTTTGGGTACAATTTTTTAAAACGCTAAATGCGAATTTATATTCGGAATTGCTGAAAATTGCGCACTATTTTTTTGCATTCCGGCGCATATTGCCAACGTGGAGAGGGTATTCTCATTAATTACACAACAATGGACTAAAGAAAGAAAATTACTAGCGTAAAAACAATATCTTCAACAATTCAAATTAAATTCAGTTTTTAAGAATACAGCTGCACTGATTTTTTAAATTACTTTTAAAAAGGAAGATACTCTAAAAGCTATCGGAAAAAATTAATGGAAAACGTTTCAATAGCTAGATAGACAAATCGTGTACCTAATTTTGAGTGCATAATTGCTTTTTATTTTTGTAGTTAAAGTTATGATTGTTTTCATTGAGTAAAAAAAGTAATAATGAGGTTTAAAAAACTAACTTCAATAAACCAAAAACTGATAACACAAAAACTAAAAAGCAAAAAATTACTATTATTAGTACTTTATAGGTTATCCACCAATTGATAAATTAAAAGTCGGTGCCATAAGCTCAGTGGGTGGGTAACCTATCAGTACTAATAATAGTTAGTTTTGGGTTTTAAGTTGTTACCTTTTATTTGTTATTAGTTTTTGGTTTTTGAAGTCGGTTTTTTAAACTCAGTTTTTATTTTTCTATTTTATATTTTTTTGTGTAAAGCTACATTGATCCGTATTGCCACTAATAATTTACATAGATGCCACGTTCTAATCAATACAAATTAATCAAGGTAGTTACTGTATACCGTTGAGAAGTTCCCTTAATCATCAGACCCTTCATGACAGTCCCATTCCATCTAGGTGTAAAGTTCCCATCAATACAAATTATTCAAGCCCAAATACAAGGTAGTTAATATAAACCGTTGAGGAGTACTCTCGACTTTCTGTCGGCTCCATCAGCAGGTCGACTCCAGCTCCCTATCAAATTGTAGTGTTTAAAAATCCTAATTGAAAAACAATAGACGCACTACTCGCCCCTACAATTTTCGGTTTCCCTAGGATTCCATCATCAGATCCTGACCTCATGGAAATGGGACCATCTCGGGAGTATACCCTTTCAAATAAAACAAGAATTTTGGAAATCGGTTCACAAATGGTGGAGAAATCAGCGAACAAACAAAAAAATCAGCCGAACATAGTACCTCCTTTTTTAAGTCGGTAAAAAAGGGTGTTTTATGACATTTTCAACTGATTTTTATTACATTGAATATGTTTAAAATATCTTGTTAACTCGTCGAGTACCGGTTTTATAGACACAATTAAAGAACAATAGGTCGCGGTCACCGGTGACCGCTTGGTGCTTGACAGTTTAATATGCTTTCGGACTCTAAAATCCGGGGTTTTCACGCGTCTTGTCCTGTTTTCCAAATTTTAAAGATGGCAACCCTAATCTCATTAAACGTAAACAAACTCGTACTAAGCTTTCTGATGTGCCACGGCAACTATAGTCGTATTTTTAATTAGACGAAGTCAACTGACAATGGCTAATGTCAAATTGTAAAATAATGTGGCCATATTTAAAGTAATAGTGATGGCTACAGTTCTCGTTCAATCAAATGAATGAACAATGAATGTGAATAGTTCATAATTTTAATCATTCCAAAACATAAATGAATATTATTTCTATTTCTAATAAAATTGTATCAATATTTGATAGTTTATTGTAAAGCGCGGCGCGGCGAGTACTGACAACACCGATCGACGTCGCGCGCGTCGGTCGCCATTTTGATTGTTATTCGGCTTCTAACCTCTGGTCTGAAAGCACGTACTTTGTTATTTCTGCGCTCACGTTGTTTTGTTAAGTTTTTTGTTTCGTTGTGTTTGCGGTTATTGTGGTTCATTGTTTCCTTTAAACAATATGGATCCTCAACCAAGCACGTCAAGTCAAAGCTTGTCTCCGAGAAGGAAGAGACCACGGGTTTCGTTAAGCGTTACCGAAAAGCTCATGGTACAGAACGTGTATAAACACGTATTTGAGGAGAAAGCTGCTTCTCTATTACCTTTTGAAACCCCCGAAAAACAGGAATGTGTTTCGAAAACAGCTGACATTTTGGGAATTGGTGTGACCTCGGTTTACAGTGTATTAAAAGAATACAAAGAAAATGAACAATTTAAATCACCCGAGAAACGTGGACCGAAATACAATTTCAAAGACAAATTAGATGATTTTACTTTTACTGCCATAAGGCGAAAAGTTCATCAGTTTTTTTATGCAAATGAGCCACCCACCATTGCAAAGGTAACATAAACTTTATTCCGTCTACTGCATTATATTCTGTGTCCACCATAATGTTCTTTGTAAAACCAAAGTATTAGATTGCATAGATTTCCTTACTCAAAAACATTTTTATTACTTTACAGATCCTTAAAGTTGTCAATGAAGACCCAGATTTACCGACTTTTTCATGGAGTACACTAAGAAATGTTATGAAACATTTGAATTTCAAATACGTTTCAAAGACAAGAAAAAGCATTCTTATTGACAGACAGGATATTATTCTATGGCGCCAGCGATACCTTCGAGAAATAAAACAGTATAGAAGAGAAGGAAGGTATATTTATTACCAAGATGAGACCTGGATCAACGAAGGTAATTACAATTTTGTTTTCTTCATTTTAAATTTTACTTTCTGTAGGTTTTGTGGCCACAGATAAAAGTTCTTACAATTCGTTACCGACGCTGTATTTAACACAGATTACATGCGTTTCTTATAAGACTGTAAATTCTGATTGTGTGACAATAATATAAATTAGGAATAATTACAAACAAACATGACAAACCACTTAGATAAACGTGTACATACATTTACAGGCATGTGTTTAGAAGGTCCCTCTACTTTCAATAATTAATTGATATTTTTCTCTATTTTTAAGGTCATGCCCCGAAGAAGGTATGGATTGACCAAACAGTGCTAACCTCCCGCCAGGCCTTCCTCGATGGCTTGACCACTGGCTTAAAACAACCTTCAGGAAAGGGCAAACGCTTAATTATCGGACATATAGGCGGGGAAGAAGGGTTCGTAGAAGACAGCCTATTAATATTTGAAGCCACAAAAAACAAAGAAGATTATCATCAAGAGATGAATGCCGATTCCTTCGAAAAGTGGTTCAGAGAGGTCTTGCCAAAACTCAAACCAAATTCCGTGGTAGTGATGGATAATGCCCCGTACCACTCCAGGAAACTGGAATCGCTGCCTACAATGTCTTGGACTAAATCCAGAATACAAGAGTGGCTAACAAGCAAAAATATCGCATTCGAAGCAACAATGATCAAAGCTACTCTTATAGACATTGTACGACAGCACAAACACCAACATTCTGAAAAGTTTGTTGTGGACGAGATGGCAGCACACCATGGAATTACGGTTTTACGTCTGCCCCCATACCACTGTGAGCTTAACCCTATTGAGTTGGTATGGGCGCAGGCCAAAGGACATGTGGCAAGAAATAACAAAACTTTTAAAATGCCAGAAGTTAAAAAACTGTTTGAAGAAGGACTTCAACTCATCACAGCAGAAAAATGGAGTAGTTGCGTGTCTCACGTTATTAAAGAAGAAGACAAAATGTATGGCCTTGACCACATGATTGACAATGTGTCAGACAACTTTATTATTAATGTCACCGAAAGTGATAGCGATGATTTTTTATCTGATGATGATTAAAATCAAATGATGTTATTAGCGTTGTTTTTATTATCCATAACTACCTAATTTTTTTATATTTTACTCATCTGTAGTTTCAACTACTTCAATTAATTCACTAGACGATCGAGACAATTTCATTCATTTAGTTGCTTTTTCAATCATTCACTTTTTCGCAACACTATTTTTATTTCATCAAAAACTGACAACACAGCAAACGTCAGTCGACTTCGTCTAATTAAAAATACGACTATACAGTCAACATTACTGCGATGCTTTTTCTTTCTTTCTTTCAACCACTTACACACCACAAGAACTTTCAATCAATAAAAGTAAGGTACAATCTCCACGTCGTCCCTATAACGAGAGAAACAACCCATGGATGGCGGATTTCCACTACACTAAAGAAAGCTAGAAAGATACATTTAAGTATGACGTACCTTCCGGAAGAAGGGCGAGAAGCTGACGAGCGCGTCCCTGGTGAGCGGGCGGTCGGGGTCCCGGAAGGGGCAGCGCGCGTCGGCCGCCGCCGCCGCCAGCAGGCGCCGCAGGAACTGCTCCAGCTGGCCGCGCCGCGCGCGCGCCACCGCCTCGCCCGCCCACAGCGTGCGCGCCGGGAACGGGATCGACCCCACCTGCGCGGACAACATACCACTACCATGAGCGCTCTGATCGTACAAGACCAATCTTACACCATACCCTATCATGATAGTAGGAACCTATACCAGCCACCATAGTTGGAATACCACCTGTATCCAGCAGCTTCTTGCGCCTTTAATTGTGGTCAGGCAGAAAAAACAAAAATATAGTACAAATCTATTTTTTTTTTAATGCCTTAAATCATTGCCCATAAACTAATATCAGATTTCGACAGCCGAAATTAAATTTGAACTAAAACCTATAAAGAACTAAAAAGCCAAAATTGGCTGTAAATGTGTACAAGAACCTATAAATTCGCACCTTAGGTCCGTAAACCCGTCGCATGGTGAGGTACAGGTCCCGGAAGCGCCTGTACCGCCGCAGTAGCAGCCAGCGACACGACGCGCCCAGCTGGATGCGGACCTCGTACTCGTGGTGCGTGGACGCGCCCGCGCCACGGGTCACCCAGCCTGGGATACTTACTACTTCACCTGGAAATTAAACCTACTGTTAATATTTAGGGCTTTGAGTTTGAAATTGCTGACTTTCAAAGGTATAGGCCATACAACAACATATAACATAATATCACACCTTTCTTAGGCAGTTTAGTAGGCAGAGGTGCACATTATGGCACTTAATGCCACTGTAACATGTAAGACCCACTTTTCATGATTTTATGTTATGAGTCCCATGTAATAGGGGGGTGAGCCTATTGCCATATACCGGGCACAATTCCAGGCTTCGTGCTACTACTGAGAATTTTTAAAAACCCAGTTATATTTTGCCCGACCCGGGAATCGAACCCGAGACCCCTTGCCACGGCAGTCGCACTTGCGACCACTCGGCTAACGAGGCAGTATAAGACATATCTGAAAAGGCTATTTTTATGTTTGAAAATGCAAATTTTCGAAACCTGTAGCTTAATAATTATGTTGTGTTGTCATGTGTATTAAGAAAAAGGTTAAAAAACATGGTACTTGGCGGTACTACCAATAGGAGCCAAGCAGCGGGTGAAACAGCGGTTTCCTAACTATCGTTAAAGATATCTAAGAGAGGCGAGAAAAGTTCTACTGGTTACAAGACACACCGGGACCCTTATTCATGAAGTCGTTGGCGGCTTGTTTCGAGGCAAATACTGTTTTAATCGAAGGTAAACTTTAGTCAGATAAGTTAAATAGAAAAAAAAACTTACTGAAATCTATTGGATGTGATAAACCGGGACATATCGTGGGATCCTAGAACAAAAAATAAAAGAAAACAATTACAAAAACTCAATCAGTCTTAATTAGAAATCAGATCTTGTTCTACTAATCAAGATTTTTTTTAAACTCATACATACAGCGGCATGTTAAATTACCCACTTGTTGCTATTTAATTTCTTCAGTAGATTTTCAATCGTACCACTTAGCAACAAAGTTGAAAATCCATTAAAATAACGTATTAAGGTAGCTTCATTTACAATTGTTAATAATAGATATACATACAGGTAACGATATGTCCCGGGCCGGCGGGTCTCGGTCACAGTGTTCGATTCTGTCGAGTCGCCGATCGAGTCGGTCGAGTCGGTCGTTGGACTCGGTATAATCGGATCGGACGCGACACCGTAACGGGTCCTCCCACGGCGGCTCGTGTGTTTCTCCCGGTAACTCGTCGTTGGACGTCGACACGTTATCCGACCCTTCTAGCTCTTGTTCTTTTAACCTGGGTTTAGAAAAAATATAATAATAATATATTATATTATCTTATATAAAGACAAAGTTTTGTATTGAACGCGACAATCTCTGAACCTACTAGTCCGATTTAAATAATTCTTTTTGTGTCGGATAGTGTATTTATCGAGGAAGGCTATAGGCTATAAAACATCACGTTACAACTGATAGGAGCCGAGTAGAGCTGGTGAAATCGTGGGGAATTAGCTAGTTATTAACAAAAAAGAAAAATAAGACACCTGACTATACACTACTGAACTAGCTTCGTTTCAGTAAGAGGATTTGACATAATTTACACGTTTACCATGCTGATTGAAGACCGTAATATTTTTATTAAATGTGTAGTTATAAATAGCCAGCCTTATGCTTGCGTTGCTATTGCATGAGCCGAACTAGAGACTCCACATTTGATAAAGAACAGACAGACGTGCTCTTTGATAAAATGGTATCTCCAACCCGCCTAGCAGTAAAAATCTTATGTAGAGGAGACCTATACGCTCGAATACTGAAAGGTTACTCAATTATAATATCGTACTTTTGAGTACAATGCGTTAGTTGACAACTAGTCAAATTCAATACTTTTATCGAAATGTCAAAATACAATACCGTTCTATGAATTTTGTACGAATTACCAACTTATGACGTCATTCATCATATTTGCGCGTTAAATAGCATACTTATATCTAAAAACAATGCTAGAATAAATCGAAAATTAAGTGTAACTATTTTTCAATATTTCTTGGACTGAAAAATCAAAATAATTTATTTTTGACACATGAAACTACACAATTATAATTGTACTTAAATATCGTGCCAACTCTGTCATTTTACAAAGAATCATACTGAAGCGTGAATAGTGACACAACTATACTTAAGCGTGTCTTAAAAAAGTGGCTTTTGAGTATTTGGACAATAGTCAAGTAGTGGAATGTTGTTGATGATGATGATAAGTAACATGTATCCAAACCTGTGCAACAATGGGTCTTCAACATGTCCGTTCTCAGTAGGCGGGTCCTCAGTAGCGACCTGCATGTCGCTCTCGGAGAGTGTGAGGGAGGGAGTCTCCTGTATGGGAGTGACCATCATGGGCCGCCGCGACTGATTGTCGAAAAACGAGTACTGGAGTGCCATCTCCAAACGCACGTATTTCTTTTGGAGTTCTTGTAGGACCTGGGGATTGGAAATTAGTTGAAATAATGGTGACAGGCTATGCTTTGGCATAGCCTGTGACTTTAGAGCAATAGTCGCAATGCAGACACGGGCTTAAGTGATGTACTTAGGAATAAAGTAGATTTCTGATAAGAGCGAATTAAAACTACCATTTCTTACAAATATTTTGGAAAACCCTTATTCTGATTTGTTATGAATCTTATTAATGGGCCGGAGTTTAAACTATAATATTGGTGTTGGTTGGGTATCTGTGTGATCCACAAATGAATGTCCCGGTTTTCTGTGATATGCCGTTACATGTTGAGTAATTCACAAATTGTGATTCATCAGATGGATACACGGAGGGAAGGACCAGGGAAACCTAAAATCAAGCTATAGCTTGTACTTATAAGTAGTAATAACAATAAGTTACCGCGATCTGCCGATTAAGTTCCTCCTTGGAGCAGTCGTTCTCCAGCGACGATATGACGAGCATCTTCTGCGAGGCGATGCGGGAACACAACCGCTGCATGGCGCGTAACGCCTCTACTTCCGTCACCTGACGACGACCTGGTTTACCTTCTCCTATTAAAATACATAACAATTTAAGACTGGCAACACAGAAGCTTCTCTAGTGTTACAAGTTTGTCGCCGACATTTTAGGAGTTAGGTATTTGAGGATATGGTATTTTGGGGATTGGTGAGGGATAGGGGTTTAAGTAACCTCACTCACACAATGCTACGGTTGTTTCATGATGGGGATTCCGTGAGGCGGAAATTCGAGCCAAAGCATAGCTCTCCCACACTTAACGTAACGTAGATATGTAATAGATATAATAATAAATAGGGTTTCATATTCACCTGGTACCCTTCTTTTGTACTTGGCTCTCTGATGCCGCTCCTCAGGCGACCGCTCCACGGAGCTAGACGACTGGCCCTCCACTATTCTAGGCTACAAACAATAATAATAAATATTTTATTTTCGTAGCGTCGTTAATCGTTTTAAGGATGGGGAGATGGTTATAATTTGGTGTTCTAGTTTAACAACAGCCTAATGTTTGCACTATGGGCCTTCTGTAAATAAGAGCGGTTTGTCATAATCTTCACCGTTGGCAGGCAGGTTAGAGATGATTCATCAGAAAGCGCTGCTACCAGACCTTAGTTAAGTATCCCTTAGTGACGACTAACTACACCAGTGGGAAGAAAGAAAGAAAGATAAAAGATTTTTCACGCTAAAAAACGACGTGACAGATGTGTTATTCTATCGGTACTGATGGATACATGTTCATTTCCCAAGTCTGCGGTGAAATGGGACCAGTTCAGCATGTGCAAGACAGGGTGTTGCGCTGGTATGAAGAAAAAGTAGGCTTTCAAGAGTAAGGATGGTGACATCGGCTTACCATATTGCCATCATCAGACGGCTGATGATAACATGCATTTTTTTCTACAAAGTGCTTGAAGAAATCCACATGTGACATGACCTATGACCTACCTTATGATAATCCTCAGTGCTGGACATGTCATCACTATCATCAGCAGTGGGCACGGGCCCCAAGCGGAACTGTGGCTGCGGGGGCGCGGCGGGGCCCGTTGTGTCCGGTGACGTGGGTGTGGTATCCTCTGCCGGGGCCCATTCTGGGAACTTCTTGGGAGATGACGTAGCTGTGTGGAACGTTTCTTCCGTGTTCAGGGTTGAATTTGGAGACGCTAGAGGATCTAGGCTGAGACTAAGGCTGAAAGAAATAGATTGTGACATTAAGGTAGAGCTATACTTGTTATCTCCTTAAAAGATCTTCTTCTTCTTCTTATCTACTTAAAAGATATTCAGTATGGTTTAGAATATAACCAATTCTATAACTAAAGAAAATTGCGAGTGATTTTTCATCCTTTACGGGATTACATTTATATTAAAGAGTCACTACACTTCAGTGAAGTGTAGTAATAATTAAGCGGTGTATCCTCACTTTATCCTCCGATGTCTGTAGTGTTCCCTCTCGTCAGCAGAGAGTGGGTCGAGTACCTCCTCTCTCGGAGTGCGGCGGAGGACCAGCTCAGACTTGCTGCGCTTCACCCCCTCCAGGGGGGATGGGGAGCCAGAACCCTCTGTAAGTAACATAGTTACGTTAATTTTAACATATTAAAAAGACGACTGTTAAGATAAAGTTATATGATATCGAGTTTTTGAGACAATATTGAAATTCGTGATAACGAAATTTTCCAGAATAACTCAAATTTATTTGTGTTCGGTCTATCAACTAGCCGCAATTTTATTATTTTATACTATTATATAAAGCGGAAGAGTTTGTGTTTTGTTTGTTTGTTTAAACGCGCTAATCTCCGTCACTACAAGTCTGATTTGAATAATTATTTTTGTGTTGGATAGCGTATTTATCGAGGATGGCTATAGGCTACAAAACATCACGCTACGACGAAACGAAACGAAACAAAACCGCGCGGAAGTAGCTAGTTAGAAAATGATAATTATCTAGATTCACAAAATCACAAGATCCCGCCAGAATAGAGAATTATACTAAAACCCACAAATCTCTATCAAAGGAAAGCCATTTCTTCCAGTGATCATCATCTACCTGGTGATGACGATGCAAGATCCAGTTTCCAAGTTATACATACCGAGTCCATTAGTATCGGCTGCGGCAGGCAGGTCGGAGGCGAGCGCATGTTGCAGGCCGAGCTCCTGCGTGCTCAGTAACGCCAGCTCGGCCTGGAGACGCTCTATCTTCACGCGGTGAGACGCTACTGAAGCTACGCGACTCTGCAGCTCTTCTTCTAACTCTAATAACTCCTTTTTCTAAAAAGAATGAAGATAATAATACCTCTTATTTCACGAGTATGTCGCAAACCTTTCAATAGATGTGGACACACCATTATAATGGGCCCTACCGTTTGGTCTCCAGAAGCCAGTGGGAGCATCTCGTTCTTCTGTTTTTATAATAACTATCGTGAGACATACTAAATTAACTTAAAATCGCGGGTTACTCACGTGAATATCAATAAAAAAGGAGAAAATCCTAGTATGATTTTTTTAAGAAAAAAATTAATAAAAATAGGCTGCGCGACATCGCCGCGACTACGCACGCTGCTCATGAGGAAGAACTCCTCTGTGGTTCGAAACTAGTAGAGCTTTTCTCAGTATATTTACGTGAGTAACCCGCGATTTTTAGTTAATCTCTCGTTCTTCTTTCGATAGAGAGTTAGCTAGTGTCACGCCATTGGACGTTCAATATTAGACAGCTGTTGTTATTGGACATAATAAAGCTTCTTTCTACATTTGCGTCATCTATTGATCCAAAATACGGTAGCTCCCATTGGTGCTACTGGCGAATTAAATCTTATCAGATAAGACAGCAAAAATTGATAGCAACTCTAGAATATCCAGCATTCTTAACATCTCATAATTACTAGAGACTACGAGAAAAAAAGGTGGTCTCTCACATGTCTGTCGACCGTCTCCTTGATGCTGGAGGCGACCTTGGGTTCGCACTGCTGCAGCAGATGCATCAGGCTCTCCGTGCTCGTCTCTGATGCTGGACTGTCCGGACTGGGTGTCGAACTCTGGGGAAAGATAATAAAGTCTAGATTACTTAATCCTTACTTCCTTACTAATATTATAAATCGGAAAGTGAGTTTGTTTGTTTGTTCCGTTTTCACGCCGTAACTACTAAACCGATTGCTTTGAAATTTTGCAGACGTAAAGTTAGAAGTCCGGATTAAATAATAGGGTACTTTTTATCCCGGAAAAATTTGATGTTTCCGAGGGAAAACAAAAGAATAGGTATAGATGGCGCTGTATGTATTGGTATATGTCACATAGGCTACTTTTTATCCTTTTGTGACGCGAACGAAGCCGTGGGTAAAAGTTAGTTTAAAATAATTTATTTAGTTCACGCTATCTTCTGTCCCCGGCTACGCCCGCGTTCCCATGGGATAGAAAGTACCTGTATTATTTTAGACCATAATCTAATGCTGTTCGAAATTTAATTCCGATCTCTTCAGCCATTATAACTTTCACATTTATACATGTAATATTAGTATACAAACCGTTGAACTGATTAGTTAGTTTGGTTCGAAAAATTTTTGATTATTTAATTAACTTCATAAGCAGTTTACAAACCATTTTAAAATATTTCCAAATTAATTCAAAATCGCGGGTTACTCACGTGAATATACTGAGAAAAGCTCTACTAGTTTCGAGCCACAGAGGGGTTCTTCCTCATGAGCAGCGTATGCGGACGCGGCGATGTCGCGCAGCCTACTCACGTGAGTAACGAGCACGATAGTTATTATAAAATACTTTTTTAAATCCAAGTTAGCTCATTAGTGCATCAAAACAAACCACATTTTAAGTTAACGTCTTAAACTTGCGAAACAAAAGACAATTAGATTGTTTTTCTTTAGGTATAGAATTACTATCAAAATATGTATATTTCATACAATATATGTACATGTCACAATACATAGACCTAGTACCTACACATAGCATATTTAACCTTTAATAAAAAGGTAATATTTTGCAGTTGCACCCTACATTAACACTGCAATCCAATTTGAATCTTAACGTTATAATGATACAATACAAAAATGCATTAACTACAATTAAACATGCGATTTATTCAATTAAAAATGCAAGCCATGCATAGCTAGTGTATAAATAAGGAATAAAATGTTCTATTTTTATTTTGTTTTTCTACCATTTTATTGTTTTGTTGCATCGAGTGGTCATGGAGGTTTTATTTGAAACATAGTATTTAAAGTTAAGGGTTTTTTTCTTTTTTGTCTGGACTCTGGACTCTGTAGTCCAAGTACTCTGTAGTACTGTAATCTGTATTGGATATTGTAGTCTCTACACCGTGAAATCTATTTCGTTTTCTTGCCGCGGCAATACAACTTTCCATAAGGAGTACTTTCGACGTATAAATTAAAAATAAAAAAATTTTAAAGAAGTATTTTTTTACTTAAAAAAAAATTTTTTTTTAAGTAAAAATATAATACGTAATACATGCGCTTTCCAAGTTTGCTTTTTGTAATAGTTCACCAGTTATTTTTTGTTTTAAACATTTTATTAGTTTGTAAAACTTTTGTATTACCAAGACAGAATCATTTACTACAGGATTTCACGATGTTCAACTGAGCTTTGAGTTTTATCAGTGTTCCTTGTCACAGCAGTTTGACCAAAATACAGTACTAATCGCTACTCATTTCGTTTTCATTTATATTTTTCTGAAATTGCACCAGTGAAAGAAGTCGTACGATATTTTCGACCTTATTACATAATAATACAGTCTGTATTAAGTATGTCTGTTTACTACCGATTTAAGAAAAACCAGTATAATTTTCTTTTTATATTACTTTGAAGTACCGTGACGTAAGAGGTAATTTATAATAATACATAAATATTTATATTATTATTGTTCAAGTACTATGAAATTAAAAGTTATTATTTCTAGCATATTTAACCTTCAGCGTTACTGTTTACGTAACAAGGTTCATTTTTGCATTCCAATTATGACGTAGTTTTTATGTGTTAAATAAATTATCGTCATTTTGTATTAATTTCCCATTTTGTGCTATTAAATACTGACCTATATTGTATAAAATATATTCGTTATTTTAGAATATTTTAAAACCTATGTGTCTACTGTCTTTGTACTTGAGAATAAGGAACACGTGATAAAACCATTATTACTTTTAATCTTCATATCGTGACTACATGAAACACAAATTATGTATGTACAACCAATATTACGTTTAATTATTATCTGATCACTCTTGATATCCCGACGCCTTAGTACCAGTTTTATTTTATTTATAGTTAAAGTAACTGAAAAGTGACTACGTCAGGCGCTCTGATTGGTTGGTTCATTGAAGCCGGCCAATTAAAGCGCCGAAAGCGGTCTCGTACTAAGGCCTCTGGGACTTCATAGTTCACGTTTTTTATTTTTTTTAACCCTAAAATTGTTTTTCCTGACACGTTAACATCCAAGTAAGTTACCGATAACTTACATGGGAAATTGGTTTCAACAATTCACTATTTACAATCGGAAGGCTTATAGTTAGACAGATTGAAGAAACCTAAAGTAGAATGACAAGCAGGTCATCCTAATCAAATCTGTATTTTTTTTTTCATTTGATTACGAATCCGTTCTATCAATTAGTTTTAAACTTTATTGCTTTAGTATGAAGTCGAAATTTCAATAAAAAAATGCCCTTTTTGTCACTATACTTATAGAAGACTTACCTCATCTAAAGTGCATCCATTAGCGAGTAGTTCCTGGACACTGGTGTTGATGTAGTCGTCGAGTGCTGCCCTCTTGCCGTCCACTCGGGAGCGCAGCGCGGCCACGCGACCCTCCTCACTCTCAGCCTACACGCAAGCGCAACCAAAAATAAAAACTGAAGCTCTGGATTTTTTTAACTAACTTTTATCTAGACATTTGTCAAACAAATTAGTGACGCAAAGCTTTTAGTGTTTAGGAAGTGAAAGTAATAAGTGAAATAATAACTTTGTGCAGTAAACTTGGTAGTTACTGAAATGTATGGTAAATACCCCTAATAAATTACTACCACCATACAACGTACATTTTTTTTCTTTTTCTTACAATCCTTTGCCCCACACTAGGATTTTCTCCTGTGACGTGGGTGCGACCCGAAACAACAATTTGTGGATCACACAAAGAGATGTTCCGTGCGGGAATCGAAACTACGACATGTTGCGTGGCAGCCAGTTGCCTAGCCACCGCGCCAACTGTGCATTCAATTAACATGATACATATTAACCCGTTGAGCGTCCGCGTTCATTATGATCCAACGGGTGCACACGTGACATTTGGAGAAAGTAAGAAAGAAAATGCATTTATTTGGCCATTGGCACACGAAAACAAGGATCATTACAATAGAAATAAAAATACAGTCAAAATAAAAACAAAACATTAATAACAGATTTTATAAAAGAGAAAGCAGCATGGAGCATTTTTCTTATGATCCACCGGGTGGTCATAAGGACGCTCGAGGGGTTAATAAAAATACGAAAATTATTTCATACCTACCTACCCTGTCAGAGAACAAAAGGTATAACGCCATATAACCTTTACACAACAATAGTAATTCATTGACGCACTGTCTCGTACGGTGTATAAACGGCGAGTTCGACATTATTGCCAAAGATCGGTCGATATGACAATGACTAGTAATTGGTTTCCAATGAAACAAGTGTCAATACACAGGATAACATACACACAATGTTCTAGTTTGACAAACTTGGCAACATTTATTTGGACTAAATACTTAGGAACTTTAATTTATTTTCAGGAAAGTTAATAGTTCCATATCTATTAGATTTTTGTCAACCAAAGAGAATTTCGTAAAACAATTCAATATTATGATTTTCTTTTGTTTTATAAAACAAAACTTAATCATACAAATTATGTATAACAATAACAATATGACGTTATAACTTTGTATCCCTTACTGAAAAATATGAATTAATAAACTCGTTACGTTTGAAAAGCATTAATAAAATTAAAGCAATCAATTAGATTGTGTCAAAAAAGTACCTAACCAACTTTAACATACAAGAAATCGGTCTACTTTCAGAGGTACCTAATTATCCTGTTAACAAGGTAATTAATTTTAACAGACTGTTACATTTATCCGCTAAACCTTTATCTTATAATTAAACCATTAAATATTATCACTCTTATTAATCACGGTTAAAAACACAAAATCGCGAAATCAATTAAAACACTTGGAACACAAAACATAGACATAGGCTCAAAAAATCCAGAACTTCATAAAACAAAAAATTTAACAGCACTGCCTACCCACATGAACGTTGCAGGCGAACACACAGACACACAGACGCGTACGAACTACTGCAAGCTTCGATATAAAGTGTAAGATAGTGGGAATTATAAAAACAATAAATTCATTGTTGGCGCTAAACTGGAAGCACTACTTATTGTTCTCGATTGTGGCAACGAGAGAGAATTCTGTGAGATAACACACTGTTTACGATACGTATTTTTTAAATCGTTCACACGTTTTGATGATTTAATATTTGGATCGAAAATGTAGACAATGGTAATGGCAGGAATAGGTTACTAAGTCGTTAAATTCTGTTTTTGGTTTCCACCTTATGCTTTTATAATTAAATTGATAATTGTTCAATATAATAATCAGGATGGTCGGTTCTGGACGTTTAAAATGAAACTGAACACAGTAATGTGAAATGTAATTGAATTTGTTAAACACGATAGGTAATAACCAAAGTACAAAAATAAATACTATTATGTATGGGCTATTATAATCATTTTCCCTTTAGCGGTAGTACTAAGTGAGGTTATATACACGCATAACATCACACCCAACGGTATAATTCGAAATCCAATATTATTGCTTAGAAATATTCGCACTATAGATTCGGGACGAGAGAAACAAGACCCCACCCTCAGCACTCACACTTGAAAACCATTAAACTACTAGACAATACTAAGAAATAAAAAAATAAATCAATATTTTGAAACCAATCAACAGAAAACAATACAATAAAAACTCTTGAAATCGAAAATTTCCGGTAATCGATAAACAAATCGATTGTTTTCACTCGAGTATCGAGTCGAGTCAATAGTTGCACAGTAAACTGTATAGGACAATGACACGTTGACGTAATCTTGTTATAACACGCACTTACATTAGTGTATCGATTTTATTACTTTCACAATGTTTGTAAAAATTTTTATCAGTCTTGCTGGTCGAGTGCTCACATTAAGTAGTTGATAGTTTTTTGGACTGCTTCTTTGGCAGAGTGATCGCAAGTGCGACTGCCGGGCAAGGGGTCTCGGGTTCGATTCCCGGGTCGGGCAATGTACTACTGGATTTAAAAAAATCTCAGTAGTAGCTCGGAGTCTGGACATGTGCCTGGTATATGGCAATAGACTCACCCCCTATTACATGGGACTCATAACATGAATAGTAAAAAGTGGTTGTTACATTGTACAGTGGCATTAAGTGTCGTAATGTGCACCTCTGCGTACCCTAGGCGTAATGTTATATAGTTTTTTGGTTTTTTGTTCATTTACAATATTATCAGTGATTTCAGTGCTCCCAACCCTGGTGGCGATTCTAAGACATTTGTAGGGGTTAGCCAGTAAGAAGTAACCAACTTAAATTACAGTTTTCGTAGTCAACTAAAACAATCTTTAATTCTTAATTATATTTATTAATTATATGTATTAAAAAAATTAAACTCTGATCAGACGAAACCCGATTCACTTTTCAAAAAATATCTAAGCCTTTGACTGCCTACAGAAAACGGTACAAGCCTTCGCTAAAAAACCTAGGACATTTAGCCGGTCATAGAGTGTTTAATGGAATAGGAGGCAAACGAAAAGATGGGTCGCCTGATGGTAAGAGATTAGCGCCGCCCATTGACACGCGTAGGTGGCCACGCAGCTAACGTATTTACAACCTTATCATTAAGACATGTCATCTCAAATTCTCTCTCACTACCACTATCTACCTACCTCATAAATAGGCATAATTCAGCAGCTACAACAATAATTCGTAAACATTACATAATCATGCATTTTCTCACAATGTCAACACAATAGAGCATTATCACATGTCTACTGAAATAAAGAACAAAAACCGTTGCAATGTTCACACTTCTCGTTACATTTTCACAACAGTACATTCAAACTTTTTCGCTTATACTTAGTACATTTGTAGACGTTACGGGAAATTAGACTTTATGTGTACTAGGTAAGAGTATAAAATCTGTCTATATTTATGAATTTTATAGATGTTACGCGAAATTAGACTTTATAACATAACATAACATCACGCCTTTTATCCTCAAAGGGGTAGGCAGAGGTGCACATTATACCACTGTACAATGTAACACCCACTTTTCACTATTTATGTTATGAGTCCCATGTAATAGGGGGTGAGCCTATTGCCATATACCGGGCACAGTTCCAGACTCCGTGCTACTACTGAGAATTTTTTAAAAACCCAGTAATACTTTGCCCGACCCGGGAATCGAACCCGAGACCCCTTGCTCGGCAGTCGCAATTGCGACCACTCGGCCAACGAGGCAGTCGAGTCGAGCACTTTATCTACACTATTAAAGAGTATAAAGTTGAAAGTCTATTTAATCTATTGAAAGAGTAAGGTTAATTTAACTTTTACGAATGTAATTTTATTTAATTTTATGCAAGATATAATTTAGGTTACCTTATTTAGCAACACACTGTATCATCTGAGAACGAACGCAGTGTCTTAGATAATATTAAAATGAAGCAATTACATGAAATTAAGTCTATAACTTCGACGCTAGGAAGTCGACAAACATTCCAATAAATAAAACAGTGCAATCAATTTTTAACGTTAACAAATGGTAATACAGTTGATAATACATATGCAAGCAAGCTCATTGCTAATGTACTAAGTTTATAAAGGAATGTTGTATTCTGAACAATGTCGTTTATACTTACGTCCACTTTACGGCCAGGGAGATAATTTGTTGTGGACTATGAGTGTTGGAGTTAAGTTGCTATCGTGTCACATATCCGTTTGTGTCATTCTGTTACGGACATGTCCGACTAGTTTCGAGCAAACCGGAGCCTTTAGTTTTAGCCCCGGTGATAGACGTAACATAACACGTGAGAGTGTGAGAAAATCGAGTGAAAATTATTTTATATATTTAGTACGCATGCCATGACGTTTTAACGGCTACATAATTTGAACATAATAATGTTTTTTATGATCCTCATATAAAGAAAAAATAATTTGTATTAGTAAAAAAAACTATTTAGTTATTGAGTATATGGGGCCTTCAATATTTTTTGCTCACCATCGTTATTGTGAACATTCCGTCCAATAAGGAATTAGCTTAGTGTTCCATTATTGGACGTTCAATATTTGACAGCTACTGGGGTAGGGAAAATAGTGTTTCTTATATTTGCGCCTCTTGGCGACCAAAAAAAAACGTCAGCTCCCATTGTAGTGTACTACAGTGGCCATTAGCAATAAGACTATTCGACTTGGTTCTACATTTTACAGCCTACACTTTAAATATTAAATCGTGCTATATCTACAATAATTACATAGTAATTTGACTACTCACTGCAGTTCGATGAGTATCACTGAGCGCGGAGAGTCTCGCGGCCCGCGACGCCAGCTCCCTCTGCCGACAGCGCAGCGCGCGACGTCGTTGTCCCCAGCCCCGCTCCAGAGCGCGCCAGTCGCCTGATAACCTTCTACACGCCGCTGCGTATTCTCTCTCCATTGCTGAACGCTCCTAGAGACGATGATGTTTATATTATAACTTTCGTGAGACATACTAAATTAATTACAGTGAAACTTGGTTCAGTGGGACCTGGATAAGTGAGAAACCTCCATAACTAGAACTCATGCTAAGGTCCCAACACTTTGGCACTGTATTACCTAGCTCTGTTAGTTGAACGAGGTAAACCTCTATATCTGGGATTTGTTCTTTCGATTTATCATCATAGTTACCTCTATAACTGAAACAGCGAGTAAATTTTATATGCATAAACCTCTGTAACTGAGTTAACATTGTTTGTTTACTCATTCTTATTCTACCCACAAATTTCACACGTAATTCCAAGTCCACCCCTATTAATGGAACCCTCTGTAAATGAGACAAATATTTATTTATACCTGTATATCTGAGTGAGACACTGGGTAAGTGGAATACCTTTATAAGTGAAAAGACATTGCAGGTCCCTTGATGTCTCACTTAACCAAGTTTCACTGTATTATGTATTTTGACTTACTCACGTAACTGTTTGACGAGGAGCTTATTGTATTTTTTGTATAAAACTAAGATATAAGTAAAAGACCCATTTTTGGACGAGGTTGCAACAGTCAAAAGTTTTTGTAAACGGTTGGTAAAGTCAGATCATCAATTTATTAGAGAAATATTGGCAGTGTGGTAGCAGTAGAAAAGAATTATCACCAATTTACCACCATAACGTAGGTGTGATTAGATCTGATTAAGGGACAGGTAAAGATTTGACAGAGACTGGATCGCAACAATTTCTGATAAACCTACCCTTGAATATTGAAAGGCGTCTACGCCTGAATACAATTTGAAGTTGTTAGATTTCTTAGATATACCTTCTCTGTCCTTTTACAAAAAATTTGTAGTGACAGAACTATTTTTTTTATGGCATAAGCCCTTAAACGAGCTGACGGATCACCTGATGGTAAGCAATCGGCGTCGCCCATGGACACCTAGAACACCAGAGGCGTTACAAGTGCGTTACCGGCCTTTTGGGAATTAGGAGTTTGAGGTTCGTTGGGGATTCAGGGATTGGGGAGATTGGGGGGACTGATATTTAAGCGCGACTTAAAATTGAGTAACGTTTGAGTATTTTACTTTTTTAAGGGGAGAAAAATCATCGAATGGCTTTTCTCGCCTGGCTGAGGCGGGAGGAAGTGTCAGATCTCATATCGACCTTCGAGCCGGAGCCCCGGTAACCGTTTATGTTCTGCGCGGCTACGTATCGGCATCAGCCCTATTGGGCCTCCGCCGTATTGGTTAATCTTTTAAATTGCGATTTGGAACCTGAAGCAATGCAATTAGGGTAAAACCTCTCATGAAGAGGAGACCTTAGACTATTACGAGTTATCGCGGAGAACCTAACGGGTAACCGGGGCTCCGGCTCGACGTGCAGAAGAAGGAACGGGGTGGAATTTAGTCAGTAAGAGTCTGACACTCCCTACAGCCTCACCCAGACGGGAGAAGATATTCGATGATTTTACCCCCTTAAAAAAAGACTATTACGAGTTGTTTATAATGAAGGACATCTTGTTTCATAATTTCTAATGTCCTCTTGACACTGACCTCATCAAGTTTCCTCTGCGCCTGTATGAGTTCCTCCCTCTCGGCATGCCACCGGCGCTGCCTCTCCTCCTGCTGCATGAGGAACTGTTGCCTCTCCCTCTCCAGCTCCGCGCGCTGAGCCTCGATACGTTCACAACGTATCTCACTTTCCAAGTCACTGTGAAAATAAAATATTGTACGTATTTAAAACTAGTTGAAATGGTTACCAATCTATACAAATATTATAAAGCTGAAGAGTTTGTTTTTTTGAACGCGCTAATCTCCGAAACTACTGATTCGAATTGAATAATTCTTTTTGTGTTGGATAGTCCATTTATCTAGGAAGGCTATAGGTTATAAAACATATCGCTACAACCAATAGGAGCCGAGCAGAGCGGGTGAAACCGCGCGCAAATAGGTAGTTTAACATATGACAGATAACATTTGGTACTTGGTATTCTCCCTAAAATCTCTCAGATAGCTTAAAACTGTGTTATTAATTTATTGAAGAATATTACTTGCTAAGCTCGCACCAACCGAACTTAAACGGCTCAGTAGGGCAGATAATATTGGACAAATTGGATACTATCCTCAATCAAAAATAAATATTTCGACTGTTCAATACAATAAAATATAGAAAAATCATCACACTTTCATTAATTGATTTTATGATCAATTTAATTTTAGTATATTTACAACAGATTTTTAAGAAATAAGTAATATTATTTGACGCTAAATAACGTGACGTCACAATACATAATATCGTACAAAATTCATAGAAAACGGTAGTTTTTGACAGTTAGAAAAAAGTATCGAATTTGACTAGTTGGCAAGTACCGAATTGAAAAAATATTATGAGCTTATACTTTCAAATATATTAGGTTTAAATTCGCGTAAACATGCATTACCATACTTCCATTTTAGTTACTTTAACGACTTTAAAAGATCTCATCATCAAAGTGGTACATGATGTTTTGCAAATTGGACATTTTAAGTGTATTTGCTAACAATTATAGGAGTATACTCACGACAACGTAGTATTAAGGTTTTCAGTGCTAGCAGCGAGGTCGGTGGTGGACCAGGAGAGCAGGGACAGGCGGGAGAGGTTCATCACGGAGGCACTGCCCTCCTGACGCAGCTTGGCGGCTTCAGCGGGGTCGTTGTAGCGGAACATGTTCGTACGACCCAGGAGGAGGATACAACCTGGGCAAAGTTATGCAGCTTATTAGTTCAATGGCTAGGAATCTAAATCTAATGTTGCAATATTCACGTGTAAGAGTTATTTGTAAATTAATAGTGACCTCGAAAAGTTTATCCAATTTTTCGAGGGTGCTCGATTAGTTTCAAGCTAAACTGGGACTCATAATCATAAGCCAACAGGGGCCACTGTATTGTTTCTCACCAGATGGCGCAATTGTTGAAAGAGGGTACTTTGTCCAATAACAGTAGGAGTCGAATATTGAACGTCCATTGGTGAACAAAAATACGGTAGACCTCATACTGAGTAGACTATGCCATGTCGATCACCGCACATGATGCTTCTGCTCATGATTATGAACCACATATATGGCTTGAAACCAGTCGAGTAACCTCAAACAATTACGAGATTAAAAAAAATTAAATTAAGTATATTTCACGACAATTTTTTTAAGTAGTAAAATGAGCAAGTAGTTACCCTGGCTAAGTTTAGCAGGTTTGTCAATGAGTACAGTGTTGAGCCAGCACTGCGCGCCGGGCGCGGGCTGCAGCGTGGCGGTGCCGGCCGCCAGCAGCACGCGGCAGTGCAGCGGCAGCACGCCCGCGCCCGACAGCACGATGTCGGGGGTCGGGACTAGCTCCGCACTACCTATCACTGTTTCACCCTCCTGTATACAAACAAAGAGAGAAAAATCATTTATTTATGAGACAAAACAATATGTAATGTTTTAACACAATCATTGTTTATAGCGAGGACTTAGTATGAAAAATATAATCTACTCAAACGGACTACGCTAAAAGAGCTACGCGCAATTACAAACGCTGACCTAAATCGCAACTGGCGCAACATCATAAATTCAAGAAAAGTCCGCCTTAAGTCATTCACATAGAATAACTAATTGCTGAACAACGTGCGTTACAGCCAAGCATGTAGGGTTCAAGGTCCCTCCAAAGATCCCAAGATGATTACGAAAACGTAATCAACGTAGACCACACTTTAAAACACTCCGTGTCCTTACTTTGACTTCTCTGTATATATTGGATTTGAGCCTATTTGTTTACAAAAATATTAATCTTTTTAGTTGTAACCGTGACCACCACGGAATATAGAATACAATGGAAGTAGCAAGTAGGCGTGGCACGCGTGCCACAACTGGGCAGTGTACTGCTTACTCGAGGCAAATTCGAGTTCAGTCTCGTTCGAACATCGCGTTGAGTTGCTAGTCTCGTGACAAATACATATTTCCTCAACTATGCCGTTCTGTTCCGTTTTGGCGTGTAAAAATGATAGCAGCCGGAAAATCGTAAAAATGGAGGTGTTTCGTATCATCGGTAAGTACAATTTTCATTGTTTTCTTGTAGAAATCTTATTTCATTTCAATTTACAAAAACGGTTATTAAAATAATATTATTTACTAAAACGGTTAGTCAAAATCAACCTTACGCCTTCAAGATAAAGTTTATTTTGTATTTATTCCATTCAATAGAACATTCTCGCCAGTTCTACGCTACTCAAATAGTGATGTGGTCAAATCACATATTTAATTTATCGATTGATATCGATGCAAGTGTAATGTAACGTTTATTTAGATTATTTTTTTATTATTGTTTTAGTGGTTACCCCGACGTGATTGGAAGCAACCTTCACTTCACGGAGCAGATCAGCACCGTCATCCTTATCGCCATCCCTCTCATTTATCACATTATCCATACAAAGTTTGTAAAAATTTATGTAATAGTTGTTACTTATATTGCCAATGTGAAATAAAAAAAATGATTTTTTGAAAAAAGAAACTAATAAAAAATACGAACAAAATGGTTTTTAATTTACATGCAAATAAATACTTACCCTTTTTTGTTACGTTTAAAAAGTTATCAACGACATATTAATTTTATTATTTTAATACTGTCACACTATCGAAGTCAATATTTTATTTCACATTATACATTTTTCATATTATCGATATTATTTTTATCGAATTAGGCTACATCACTATCTGAGTAGAGACTCGCATTCGAGCCAGTGATAAGCCATTCAAATATCACCTTTATTCTTACGACGTTAAAGTTCAAACCAAGTACAACTTTTCGTCGCTAGATGGCATTGTTAAACGCCATCTAGCGACGAATGGCGGTACTTGGTAGTCCAAAATATACTTTTTTATTTTGATTTATAGTGCATTGATTTTAAAGTTGCATATCGTATGATATTTTTTTTGCATTTCGTTTACGCCCATTTTTTTTCTAACCAATCGTAACTTCCGATTTATAGTATGAGTAAATTATAAATGTATTAGTTTGGCGACACCGGTTCTGGCAGAAATATTGTTTCAAGCTACTTCCATTGTATTCTATATTCCGTGGTGACCACTATTCGCAAGACCGTCAATTAAGAAATAGAAATAACTTATCGCTTCCTACCTCCAACTTATCAATATTTCATAAAGGCCCCTATTGCATGTCAATAAAAATTTACAACAAAATACCAAGTAATACACTTCCGGACACTTGAATCGAGCCACCTTGTTTTTTTTTGGTTTGGAGTACTGTAACTTGTAAAAAATCTATGTAGAAGGAAAATGTTTTGATGCAGTTTTGGAGATGGTTTAATCAACATTCATTTAGAGTGCCACTGTTCTAAATTTGAACTACAGTTTATTAAAAAAGTCGAGTTACGTTGAAACAAGTCCATATTTGCTTTTTTCAAAGAAAAAAATCTAATCAATTTTTAAATAAAAAAAATTTTTAAATGAAAAGAAATGTTTATTTAGTAACTTGTATTGCCTCCCCGTGCATTTATGACAGCTCTCATTCGGTTTGGCATAGAATTAATCAATGTCGTTATGACATGTTGAGGAATGTCCTCCCATTCTCCCAAAATTACATTTTTGAGCTCCTCCGTGGTTTGCGGGGCAGGATGATGAGCTCGAACACGCCTCTTCAGCTCATCCCATAGATGCTCTATAGGATTCATATCAGGACTTCGCGCTGGCCACCTCATAACAGTGATACCAATGTCATTTAAGTACTGCCTGACGATTCCCGCAGTATGGGCCCTTGCATTATCATGCATTAAAACGAAATCTTGGCCAATAAATCCAGCATATGGCATCACGTGGTTCTCTAAATATTGGCGAATGTATCTATTGCCATCTAGGGGCGGCAGTCGTGGTCCCGTTACTACCTCTAGCTCAGTTTTGCCTTCCATAGAGATTCCTCCCCAGACAGTCCATAATCCTCCACCATAACTCACTCTTTCGTCAATACAACATTGCGCGAAACGCTCGTTCTCTCTTCGGTACACCTTACTCCTTCCGTCATTACCGTATAGCATTATCTTGGACTCATCTGTGAAGAGAACCTGGCTCCATTGATGTCGAGTCCAATTTAGATGTTCGCCCGCAAACTCTAAACAACGATATTAAAAAATAAAAAATGAAATAATAACAATAGAAAGGAAAATAATGGTAATGTTAATGAATAAATAAAATTGTGCAAATAAGGAGTTGGTAGATATGTATAATATGTAGAATATAAACGAAAATCAATTGAAGCAATTGTGGTAATACTTTAATAATATGTTATGTAAAATCTTTGAATAAAATAGTGTTTTTATTAATTAATACAAATTGCAGCGCCCTTACAGGGTTACAGGGTCATGTTGATACTGCTTAACCAAAATAATATGTATTATGTATAACACCTTGGTACCCACACATGAAGCAATAAAGACTTTTTTTTTTGAATTTGTAAATAGATTTTTTTGTAAAGATTTTTCTTAATTCGTCATAACAGTTGATGTTAATCACGTCTTTTTTTATCCCCGAAGGGATAGGCAGAGGTACACATTGCGGCATTTATTGCCACTGTACAATGTAACATGTAATAGGGGGTGAGCCTATTGCCATATACCGACCACAATTCCAGACTCCGTGCTAATAGTGATTTTTTTTTTAAATCCCAATAATACTTCGCGACCTGGGAGACCCCTTGCCCGGCAGTCCCACTTGTAACCACTCGGCCAAGGATACAATTTTTCTTAGTTTAATAGTGCAAATAACGAACTCAAAACCTTCTTTAGACATATTAAAATACCACATACCTTAAGATGATACAAAGTAACGCCAGTAGATAGCAGATTATCATCGATCCCAACTAGATGGGGCATGTCGGAGTCCAGAACGACCCCCAATCCACTCTTGCGCAGGCCCAGCGCCTTTTGTTCTTGCAATATTTGTTGCGTTTCCCGCCATTTTTCTGTCCATTTTTCAGTCAATACTTTCTCTTGCGCCTCCTTGCGTTGAAGAGTTGCTAGTACTCCTGGCTCGGTTTCTATTGGATCCTGGTGGTAAAATACATATTTTTATTATTGTTTATCGTATTTATATGTCAGGCGGGGAAAGGGAAAGATACTGACTATCATAAAGAAATCTTTTTTCAAAGATAAGGCTAGAAGAAGGAATATTTTAGCTGTTTATATATTACTAGCTTTTACACGCGGCTTCGCTCGCGTCACAAAAGGATAAAAAGTAGCCTATGTGACATATATCAATACACACAGCGCCATCTATACGAATACTTTTGTTTTCCCTCGGGAATATAATTTTTTCCGGGATAAAAAGTACCCTATTATTTAATCCGGACTTCTAACTTTACTTCTGCAAAAATTCAAATCAATCGGTTAAGTAGTTACGGCGTGAAAGCGGAACAAACAAACAAACAAACAAACTCACTTTCCGATTTATAATATTAGTAAGGATAGTAAGGATTAGTTCGTACGTCAGTCACTCAGTCACTCATTCAGTTCAGTCGGTCATTCAGTCAGTCAGTCAGTCGCTTACTCAGTCAGTCAGTTCAGTTCAGTTCAGGCGGTCAGTCATTTAGTCAGTCAGTCACTTACTCAGCCAGTCAGTCAGTTCAGTTCAGTCGATCAGTCATTCAGTCAGTCACTTAGTAACGGAAGAGATTTATATATACAGACAGATAATAACAAACTTACAGTATTATGCGCAATCTGTGCACGTAGCTTGTCAATCTCCTCGCGCAGTTCCCTGATGAGCTTGACGTTGGGATCCTCGTTGATGGTCGGCTTGTTGATGATGTTCTTCGCTCTGTTCGCGTAGCGGAGCGTTGAGAGCGTCTCGCCGTAGTTACAGTCCGCTGGAGATATCTGTTGGGATTTTATGCTTTAGTAGTGGGTAGAAAGGTTCAGTTTTGTTTGAAGGTAGTGTTCATAAAAATTAATACTTTCTATTATGAATAAAGTTACGTACGGCTGCAATCATGATGGTCTTGGAGTTGCCTCCGAGTGAGTCTTTGAGCAGCCAGGTCAGCACCGAGTCTCGGTACGGGATGAACACCTTCTTCTGACCCTTCTGGCGAGCTGCAAAATAAAACAGATTGTAAGAACAAGATAAATTTTATGACATGCTTCAAACTCAAAAGCAAAAGCATTTATTTCAATTAAACCATAATTTGGTACTTTTGAAACGTCAACAAATATGAAATAAATAATAGTCTGTCTATCAGTCTGTCCGTCAGTGAAACTCCATTCATTATTCTTTTAAAAAAAAGTCTGTTTTACACTGATCTGATACATATCACACTCTGATTCACCACGAAAGGGTCGGCTCGACCGGAGGAATGTAGTCTTTTTTTTAGTTAGATTACCAGACGCCTAATTTATCTCAATTTTCTAAATCTCCCCGTACTCCCTAAATCCACTGAAGTTGGCGGTGTCCATGGGCGGCGTCGACTGCTTACCATCAGTTGATCCGTCAGTTTGTAAGCTGCCCCATGCTTACCTTCCGGCGGCTGGCTGGACTCTGCGAGCGCGGAGATGACGGAGCCGAGCGTCACCAGCGACTTGTTGATGTGCGCGCCCTCCACCAGGCGCTGCCCGGTCGCGCCCGTCGCGTCCGCGCGCTCACTGGACCGAACGACGATGTTATTTATGAACGTGGGAAATACGTACTTTATCATTTAGAAACATACTTATATTATTACTACTTGTTATAAAACGGATAAATCTTGTTTCTGATAACAATTGTACTTAGTTTGACAGCCGAAATTATTAACCAATCTCGGTCCAATCTAGCCGACTAGTTTCAAGCCATGCTAGAAACTCATGCTAGAAATTCATGAGCAGCATCCCGCGACAGTCGGCAAACCGTAAACCGAAGAAAATAACAATTAATTGAGTATGTCTCACGAATGTTATATTATTTATAGCCTTTTCAGTTAAAACATGAGCAAATGATGCTTACAGTCAAAATTAGTTCCTAAATCTTTAAGTTGAGATCGATATTCGATTAGTTCTAATACTATATTCGATTTAGAGGTTTTGAACCAAGATCGGCTGTAAAACTTGGTATACGTATCGGTAATAGAAACAAGCTTTATCCATTTCCTTGACTTACCATTTCCTTGACTTACGTGAATAACTCGGAAAACATAACAATACGGTAGTTGACCACTAGTCAAATTCAATACTTTTATCGAAACGTCAAAAACGATACTGTTCTATGAGTTTTGTACGAAATCCCTACTTATGACGTCATCATATTTTCGCGTCAAATAGCACACTAATATTTTTTTTAAAATGCCAGAATAACTCGAAAATTAAGTTTATCGGCAAATCAATAAACAAAACTGCAACTATTTTTCAATATTTATAATTGGACTAAAAAATCAAATTAATTTATTTTTGACCCAGGAAACTAACCAATTATTCTAAAAATATTTAGAAACAGTAACCACTTAAAAGACCACATTTAAAGTCTTATACAGCCTACAGAAGATCTACTCACCTTCCAGCCAAATCCACAAGATGCACCTTAGACACAGTTTCACTGGGCATGTTATTATGCCTGAGGTAGCTCGCCTGGACGAATGTTATCGTGAAGATAGCGTGCGAGCGAGACGACACGTCGTTCATCTGTGTTGATGCCGTCGTACGGTGGAGATTGCCTCGGTGCATGCATTCCTGGAGAGAGAGAGAGAGAGATAACATCAGTTTTAGGTGACTTAGAAGTTTAGATCCACACAGAGACTCAATCTTGTCCCAATCGTCGAATTTCTAATGCGCAAATGGCCGCTAACTTGTAACCCCTATGGTATTCCGGGTGTCCATAGCAGAGCCAATTGCTTACCATCAGACGATCTGTCTGCTCGTTGTTCATACTATTCCATAAAAAAGATCCAATAAGTTCAGTGGAAGGGTCTTCTTTTTTAGGACAGACCCGCCACAACTTCCCAAAACCGCTGCAACTCCTGTAAACCAGGATCTACAGTAGATACAACCATGAAACACCGGAACACTGATGTCCGGCGCGTCCCAGGGACATGAATAACTGTCTTGGTTCCCGCAACGAAGTGAATCAGAAGATATTATAAGAGGAGAAGAGGGAAAATACAAAGGTATGGTCGACGTAATAGACGGCCTTACGTAAATTCTACCTCTCCTCAGTTTTATTGGTATACCTACTACTAAAAATTTAAGTAACATACTGATGACAATCATTTTCCATTTTGATATGGTGTCTATCCCACCCATTTCTCATAGATTACTGTGAGTTTACTCAGGACTGAAAAGCACCAACTATATTTTGTAGTGTGTTGACCGGCATCTAAAACTACAGACATTATAGTTGTATTAACGACCACACGACCAAAAAGACCCCATAAAATACATACTCTCAAATAAAATATCGTACCTGTATGTCATCATAATCCGACACCAAATGTTTGGACAGGTCCTGTACGTAGGGTCCCAGCTTGGGGTGCTCTCGGACCCTCAGCGAGTGACCAGCGTCAGTAGCGAGGAGGTCCTTGACCCGCTCGTTGTAGATCTCTAAATAGCTGACTTCTGTGCGGTAGGAGGAACCTGACTCCTTGCCGGCAGCGACGCGGGAGAACAGGTGACGACATATACGAGGTATTAGGCCTTGGTACTCCTGGAAAGAGAGAAAAGAACAAATGACGAAGATTAAGGAAGAGGGTGAGTTGTAGGGATAAAGGAGTTTGATATAATCTTTGTATGTAGGAGACTTAAGGAGACAAGAGAAGTTATGGTTATGGCTGGTATTTGTTCGCCCTTTATATGGAAGTTACGAACTTCTCGCTTCTGTGTTAATATGATAACCTAGGCTGATAGCTTTTAAACTTGAACCAGCTTCTGGGTGACGATAATATGCTGCGGAAGTATCAGGACTCTTAGAGCCTCATGCTTAGGTGGTGGTATAGGTAGAGTCCGGTAGTCCCCTTTCACTATCGGGCCCAAGGATATAAAGGTAAAAAAAATCTCAATCAATACGTACAGATGATCCCATCATGGTGAATGTCTTCCCGCTGCCAGTCTGTCCGTACGCGAACACGCAGGCATTGTATCCCTCGAACGCGCTGTCTATTACGTCCAGGCCCAGGTCCCCGAACACCTGGAAACATAGAACTTCAGTAGGTCCTAGCTGTGGTACCTAGCTGGTCGAATATTTGAAACAAAATAGCCCAATAAACTTAGAGGTAATATATAATACTGACTGTTGGCTTGACATTCTGGTTTTCTGGGGCTGGTATCATGATGTCCATGACTATTTTGTCAAGAGCTTTCCAAAGAAAACAAGGGCACTTTAAATAATGTTATAATAAATTTACCTGTTCCTGTGACGCGTAGTTGGGGTCATCGTTGGCGAACGACCAATATGAATGGTCGAACGTGAAGTCCTTGTACTTCTCGCGACTGCCGTCATTTTGCTCTTTGCTATTCTGGAAGAAGAATATACAAACATTCGTTAATTTACGATGAATATGACCCATTCTCAACCCTATAGATAGCTTCTAAACACAAATTCAAATTTTGCACCGAGCGATTGCTAAAACCGCAATTCGACATCGCGAGGCGATGAACAGAATTGTCAAGAGTTTTGTTGGTTTAAGAGAGATGAGTGGAAAGAGTGTAGGGAATCCTTTGCCCTGTAGTGGGACGACCATGGCTTAGAATAAATAAATAAAATACTGTTATCCCCAAACCATAAACTGTTCCTAAGCGTGTAGAACTAGATCATGGCAAACTTCATCTAAAGAGGGAGGTCTTTATTCAGCATTAAATGTATTCTGGCAAATATGAGATAGGTAGTTAAAGACACAAATTCTAATTACACATCACTCCCAAAGTTGGCATAAAAATTATTGCCTGACATAGTTCTGTGCAGTGACCGAACTGAGCGACCACCTTAGCGGGTGATCTATATGATTCACACTATTTGCGATTATGACTGAACATGTCTGTCTAATTAATAGTTCAATGGCAAAGATTATGATATTAATTATAAATATCTTTGAAATTTTAAATGCATACATACTTAAATATACTAGGTTAAATAGATACATACTTATAGTATTTCTATGAATGTTATATTACAAGCATATTTATGTAATTATAATGTTTTTCGGTTCACGTAATTATTTGACGAGGACCTCGACTAGTTGAGTAGCAGCGCGCCAGTCGCCGCGTCGCGGATCGCGGAATGTTGCTCATGAATATGAGCCTCTGGCATGGCTTGAAACTAGTCGAGTTCATCGTCAAAAAATAATAATAATAAGCCGAAAAAAAATATTATTATTTTAATCTGTCAAACACCAAGCGGTCACCGGTGACCGCGACCTATTGTTCTTTAATTGTGTCTATAAAACCGGTACTCGACGAGTTAAGTTATAATATAGACACATGTATAGTATATTTTAAATGCTGTGTAAACGATCTACTTAACAAATAAGTTTTGACTTTGAATTTGACCTGCGTTCTGGCCTAATCTCTCGCCAAAGACACCACAAGGTCGTGTCGGTTGGTCATCCCATCGGATTAGCAGAGGAGAAAACATTAGGACCATTCTTGTTGAAGGTATAAACAGCATTGAGTCTATTATGTATAAAAATCTAGTACTAAAAACCGACCACATATTATGGTATATTTAAGTAAGACTATTGTAAACCTACGAAGGCAATATTAAACTAATTAAACTCGACCGAGTATCGAATCTAGGATCTCTTGTTAAGCATATTAACAAAACAGGAATGGTTACGTAACTCTAATTGGGAAATGATCACAAGTGTGTCAAGATAAACAGTCAGTAAAAAAGTTAATGCTGCGGTAATTAGTCAGTAAGCACTGGTTACAGATATAATTACTTAATTAGATATTAATGTCTGCGATTATTGGTTGAAATCCTTGATGGGGCATTAATTCTACTACTATATTAACCACTATTCTGGCTTTCTTTAAGGGGGGATAATAATCGAATGACTTCTCCCGCCATAGTGTCAGACTCTTACGGATTATAAATCACCCCGTTACTACTCCTGCACTACGAGCTGGAGCCGGAGCCCGGGGAGAACTTAACGGAATTCTACGCGGCTCCGTATCGGCATCGGCCCTATTGGGCCCCATCTGAACCACTATTCTGGCTACGTTGTCTGCTCAGTAAGGAAATTTATAACTTAACTAACTGACCCGGTTAACTTCGTATCGCATAGTTTTTTTTTTCTTTTAATCCTTCCCAAGAGTTCCACGAACAATTTAAAACCAAAATTAACCAAATCGGTTCAGCCGTTCTCGAGTTTTAGCGAGACTAACGAACGGAAATTCATTTTTATTTATATGCATAATCATGACAATTTTATGGGATAACCAAATAGGGCAAAAAACGAGCAATGGAACACCTGATGGTAAGCAATAAGCACTATCCATGTACACCCGTAGAATGTTTAAGGGTGAGGACGATTTGGAGGTAGAGGACTCATTAGCACTTACTCAAATTCAAAACCAACCTGGGCCTGGAACTGGGTTTCTGATAGATAACCAGTTATAGACAATACGACCTTTGCCCCCTGCTTTAGTATTCAAAAGACATACCTATTACCAATTACATTTTAAACCTAATCAGGTGGATAACAAATATGTATTTGGAATCCATATCGAAGATTGATACCTATCAATCTAGGTAAGCAAGTACATAGGTACTTCGATTAGTCATTACAAAAAATCAGTGCAAAAATCGTAACATGATCTGAGAAACGTCCTTGAGTGACATGCCAGCGAATTGGACTCAAACCCGCAATTAGCAGGGTTAAGAGCCTGGTAAACGACGCGTGACGTCACACACCAGTGACGTCATCGCTCCGATCCGCATTGTGAGGCTCAGGTAATTCACTTGTGGATATTTTTAGATGTAGTAGAGCTCGTTTGTCTTAGCAGTTGTATTATTTATAATGATCTTAGTAGGAACTTTGAGACATGCAAATGTAACATTATGATTTTTAACAGTTACTAGGACCACGTGTGTATTTGTTTGTGTATGTGTTTTAATAGAGGATAATAAGGTACAATGGAGTTAACACATATAAATTGAATAAAGAAATAAAGAATAAAAAAACACTCAGATTTCAATAGTTGTGTTTTAAGTCCCATATAATAGTGGATGAGGTTAGCCTATAGCCATAGGTACTAAGAATTTTCTAACAATTGGAAAACCTACACAAACATAATGTGTATTGCATGCATGTATTCTCATGGTAAAACACTCGTAGAGATACTGAAACAATTTGTAAGTAACTTTAAAATTTAACATACATAACATCACGCCTTTTATCCCTGAAGGGGTAGGCAGAGGTGTACATTATGCCACTGTACAATGTAACACCCACTTTTCACTATTTATGAGTCCCATGTAATAGGGGGTGAGCCTATTGCCATATACCGGGCACAATTCTAGACTCCGTGCTACTACTGAGAATTTTTTAAAACCCAGTTATACTTTGCTCGACCCGGGAATCGAACCCGAGACCCCTTGCCCAGCAGTCGCACCACGACCACTCGGTCAACGAGGCAGTCGTATGGTGCATAATAAAGAACTTATTGTGTACAATATTCTTGCATATATGACAAAGACAAAAATGCAGTGTAATTAGTTAACAATTCTTTGTAATCTAAGTCTTATCTTAGAGGTTATTTACACTACTACAGTACTAGAAATACTATTACAAATAGAGAAGTAACTATAGTCTATTCACTTATTACCACATCATCAGCACATGACAGCCTACCGTTGTAACTACAATGGGAGAGTCATGCTTCTGTACGAATGGGTCGTCTCGACCGGAGTGATACTAGGGCCTCACAGAAAACCGACGTGAAACGACGCTTGCGTTGTGGTTCGTAAGGTTACCGGAGGCTCGATCACCCTCCTCCCCATTCTCCCCAATCCCCGAATTCCCTAACAATCCTCAAATTCCTAATCCCTAAAAGGCCGGTAACGCACTTGCACGGTTCAGGTGTCGATGGGCGGCGCCGATTACCATCAGGTGATCCATCTACTCGTTTACAGACTTCTTATATAAAAAAAAAACAGAGCTTCTCTTTATAAGAGTTGCCATAATCTCCACGCCTGAAAGATGGATTGGAGAATGTAGTTCAAAAACATTGACTTAAAATGGAAGAGATGAGGATGGCACCAGTGCATGATAAAAAAAAACAAATATATATAAATATGATCAAGAAATCGGACCGAAAACTCCACTTCAAACCAGCGGAACCAGTAGCATTTAAAACTCCAAAACAAGAATAACTCTCAAGGCCAATAAATTCGTAGCTTGGGAAAACCCCTACACACAATGAATGGACAAGTAGGCACCTATCAATGGATTAATCTACCATATCTTTTGCCATGAATCAGAATTCTGTAATAATAATTACAACATAGACATACAGAATCTCAATCGTTTAAAATACCAGCACGCAGTATAGTGGTGTGGTGAGCCAAATTGCGCTAAAACACGCAAGTAACACGGCACGCTGTCTGTACCGACATAATATTTAAATTACTAGTATTAGATACGAAAGTCCGGACGGATGTTTGTTACTCAATCTCCTAAACTGCTGTATGGGTCTTTATGCAATTTGACACATGGATAGATAGATGTATATGTGTATGGATATATAGATGAGTGTATGTTTAGAAAAGCACATTATGTCTGAAGGATATTCATCTAATGTTCATGATATCTTCTGATATGTCTGTTACGCCTTAGAATTAGATAAATTAAAATTTAAGTTCGCTTGTCCATTTCAGACGTCCACCTCGGCAAAGAATTGAATTATAACTGACAAAAATCGTATGAAATTTTATTCGCAGTGTATACTAGGTGTAATTCCGATTATGGAACATATTACGCGAGAATAAAGACCTCGCGATGAAATATCGCTATGCGGACAGACCCTTGATATCATAGACAAACTAGGTAAATATAAACAGTATTTATTCACATAATACAGCATTTTATATGGTTTGGTATTTGATATGAACTGCTGTGCAAACAGCGTGATTTATGTAGTTCAACAGGTGTAGCTGTAATCGGCTCGTGTCGATCTTATCATATTGTTATACCCACACTACTACGTCATACATCGTCACACATCATACATAATCGCTTTGTAGAGAACAACTCACTCTACCCAGGTATTTATTTTAAGGTAATAAACTGGCCAAGCTAGGTTATTTTCTACAATTTCATAAAATGTCAAAATCTATATACATAAAAATGAATCCTTATTCCCTTAGTCGCGGCCCGTGTGAATGGCTGGACCGATTTCATTATTTCTTTTTTTGTTGTATTTGTTATTATTAGGAGAACGTTCTTAAGACAGAAAAAATCCTGAAAATCCTACGCGTACGAAGTCACGGGCAGAAGGTAGTACCTAAGTAACCAATAAAATTAAGATGTAGATATCCATAAAACACTACAGGACGAGTTTTTTTATTAAGGGGGAAAATCATCGAGTGACTGCTCCCGCCTAGGTGAGGCGGGAGGGAGTGTCAGACTCTTACTGACTAAAAACTACCCCGTTTTTTCTCCTGCACGTTGAGCCGGAGCCCCGGTAACCCTTTAGGTTCTCCGCGACACAGGACGAGTGCAGTAGTTAAATTGAATAAAATATATACGTTTTACTAGCCCTGAGTATATTAGGTATTTCACTATTACTATTACATGGGACTCAAAACACAAATAGTGAAAAGTGGGTGTTACATTGTACAGTGGCATTAAGTGCCGAAATGTGCACCTCTGCCTACTCCTTCGGGGATATAAAGGCGTGATCTTATGAGTATATTAGGATGCTATTACCTAATTTCCTCTACGCATTTTAAGCAATTTTCATTCAAACAAAACTTGTCTTGGTGACAAAAACAAATTAGTCCAATTTGATCTTGCCTCCTAAAGGTTACGAGTATAGATTCATTGCGAAGAGTTACTTTTATTCAAGTCTAGGTCTATGATAGATCCAATTGCGAATTAACTAGAAATTTAAAGCCAAACCTTTCTTTTTAACTGTGGACGTCTTCAGACAGTTTAAATATAGAAGATATGATGTCAAAAATGACAAGGAAACACGACAGTGGTTTGGCCGAACGAAATTATTAGACCTCCGAAAGATATGTATTGAGAGAGAATGAATGGATTGGCCAACAATAGACTTTCCGCATAGTATACACGTAATACGTTCAACAGAGATTAGAGATGCATTAAAAATCCATTACTGCGAATAGAATTAGCCACGGATTTCGACCGCTTTTGAAAAACTTTTCCCTACAAAAAATCGTCCACATTACGTAAGATAGATTAGAAATGTTACTTCACTATATACCTACATACGTAAGTATATAATTTTGTATAGGTACTAAGGAACTTAATCCACTTTCAACTAGTTAAAATAGGGTACTTTCCTAAGTTTTATTTGAATGTCCGTTTGGTACATTAATTTAAAACTTTAGACACATATTTTTTCTTTTCTAACAAAATTAAATACTTTCGACGATATATTAATTTGAAATATCGTGTGACGTCACAGGGTGCCACATTTTTTAGCACGTTATTATGTAACGACCTCCCACTCCTAAACTTAGTACCATTTTATCTAAGTATTGCAACTTAATACGAGAAAATAAAAAAAATACGTGACTAATATTTTTTTCATTACCTAACTGACGGACTAATTACATTTTTAATTTTCATACCCTGTCATCATCCCTATTGCTGCGAAATCGAATATGTGTTCTATAACAAATATTTGATAATAGTATCTTTATAACGGGTCTTCTCTTTACTGATATTTTACTAAAATTCCCAAGTAGACCTCTATTAGACTAAGTTCTACTGATCCCAAGAGACATTTAATTCAAGAATATTTGAGCAAAATCAATACAATTCGCAATATCAAATAATGAATTGTAGGGGTGAATGGCACGACACTGAATCTATTCGACAGAGGTCATCTATTCGATGTTCCAACAATAGTTTAGAATAGTCGCTTACATACTTTTGTATAGGGAATTTAGAATTGTAAGCTGTTGTGTTTGTTAGCCATTTAATATGTCTGTAGATTGTTATATCAAGGACGGTGACAATCTTCAATATGTACGGATTATACCTGCTTTTATAGCAACTGTATAATGGCTAGACTAGCCTCATATACAATAAGGATAAATGCTATCGCCGCTAGGGGGCACTAGAGAGAACTAAGGTCCAGTAGACAATTGTCAGACAGTGGTTGACATCGAACAACTACAGTGATTGGACAAATAGCATATCATGATCTGATCGTCCAATGGTAATCTTCCCTGGTCTAAATAACTGTTGAAAAATGGATTCTCTATATTCTATATACAATTCTCTGTCCGATTATTTTGGAACAGGTGTTATAATGTCATTACGCAATATCCACCCAGGAATGAGGACGGTAGAGGACTTAAACCTATCGATTTCTCAGCCATTTGTATTCCTAAAAGGTACTTACCATCTTCGCTACGTTATCAGGACAAAAACTTCAATTTCTTGCTTCAAAAAAACCTTAATCTAATTTATAAAGATTTGATCCTATAATTCTTCTTCTGACACTTCTTGTTTATGGTCACTCTCTGGCAAAATCGGTTCCGTAATGTACTTGGATAAGTGTGACAAACAACTTACAGACAGACAGATACTTACTTTGACAGTGAGCAATCTTGTTTTCTTTCCCTCCATCTGGACAATCAATTTCGCGCCCATGTCCTTTTCTCTGTAACAAAGAATTAAATAATATTAGGATCAGATGATAAGCAGCTTAGTATTGGTGCCAGATAATTATGAACTACGGCCTATAGTTTTTGTCCACTATTATAGCAATACGGTTACTGCACGGTTGACGGTGGTTGGGCAACTGGCTGCCGCGCAACAACAACTGGGTGTCACAGATTCGATTCTCGCACGAACAACTCTTTGTGTGATCCACAGATTGTTGTTCCGGGTTTGGGTGTCATGTGTATGTGAACTTGTATATTATGTATTTGTAAACGCAACCACGACACAGGAAACAATCCTAGTGTGGGGCAGTTTAAAAAAAATCATAAAGATTGTCGATACGAAAAATCAGGGATTAAGTTAGAGAGTTTAGTAACTAATACATATGATCTCGTATCTTGATACACTTCCTAAGTGCTTTACGATATAGACAAGGTTCATCATCATTACAGCCTCGTTGGCCGAGTCGTCGAAAGTGCGACTGCCGGGCAAAGGGTCTCGAGTTCGATTCCCGGGTCGGGCAATGTAATACTGGGTTTTTAAAAAAAATCTCAGTGGTAGCACGGAGTCTGGAAATGTGCCCAGTATATGGCAATAGGCTCACTCCCAATCACAGGAGACTCACAACATAAATAGTGAAAAGTGGGTGTTACATTGTACAGTGGCATTAAGTGCCGTAATGTACACCTGTGCATACCCCTTAGGGGATAAAAGGCGTGTTGTTATGATTTATCATCATTAACATCAGCCAATACCTGAAGTGGTGGACTATGGGCTTCATCTATATAAAACAGTGTGTCATTATCTCCACGCTAGACTAATTTGCCTAGCGATATTCTATAGCGCAGAACAAGAAAGCAATTGAATATATGTATTAAACCTTCTCCGTGCGAGAAGAGGTCTTTGGTCAGCCAGCAGTGACCATTTATAGGCTGTTGATGTATGTAAAATAGGTGTTTCTAACCTCTACAAGTCTACAACTACTTAAAGTCTATGCATAATAAGATAAAAATGTTAATAAATTGACTACATTTTATCAACTCAATAATGCTTATTCACAGTATTGATCAATTTGTCTCCGAGAGCGGAATTTTGAAATTTATGTCGCAATGTCTGGCATTGAACTGTTAAATTAAAATTAAAAGCTTATTGCAAATGCATTGTGATTGTGTTACAAGATAATTTATACTTTTATAGTAGGTATAGACATCCGCTAATCATTATTATCTATATATATAAAAGAAAGTCGTGTTAGTTACACTATTTATAACTCAAGAATGGCTAAATCGATTTGGATGAAAATTGGTGGGGAGGTAGCTTAGAACCAGGAGACGGACATAGGATACTTTTTACCCAATTCTTTTTTTTTTACTTTTTACCGAAAATCAAGAACGGGAACGGGAAATATCGGGATTGCGCGTACGAAGTCGCGGGCAGAAGCTAGTTTATTTTAATTTTACGATTCTCTTTGACTTTGAGTATGTTGTTCAGATTGTGGCCTCTGAATTTGTTTTGGGTGTATCTTTTCGACCGCATCTCATGCATGAGGGTGCGAGTTCGAAACCTACCAACGGCTAGTACCAATGTGTCATTTTTCCGAGTATTTTGTACTTTCTAACATTATCTAGTGTTACAGTCACATATTTTATCGCTCACTATATTTATATTTGTGACTAACAATATTGTCTAAGTATTTCAAACACTATAATGCCTGTTAGTAATATTGTGAATTGATTTAGTTTTCGAACGTGGCAACACTATCCTTGTCGGGCATTCGCGCGGTTTTGTTTTTGACAGCAACAGATTAATTTTTGTAAAACAATATAAACAAGTGAATACAAATTATTTTTGAAGAAGTCTGAGTTTTAATTAAGATCACCATCCTTCTGAGCGTTTTAGCTCAGAAGTGGGATTACAACAAAACATATTGTTTTGTTACGCCCACAAGTTAACATCAAATACAAAGAAACGAGGAAGTTCTGAAGAGAATCGGATCGGAGCCTAGTGGTAGACTTCAAACACTCATAACACCTAGGAGCCCCATACTATTAACAAAGGGAGTCTATCGTGATACAAGGAACAGCAATGGTATGCAATAAAACCGAAGTCGTGTCCTCACACGAACGTCAAAACCAAGATCGAAGTCGAAAGTTTAAAACTAAAGCTGGACCAACTGTCATCGCTTTCAGAACATTGAGGTCAGCCACCATTAACGGTGATTTGTTATTACACCAGAATTTAAACCTTAGTTCACTCGAGATTTGATCAAGTCATGTCTAAAATATGTTTTTCTTTCTTTCATGAATTGCGCGAGAGGCTTTATATATTGGAGCGAAATTGATGAGACAACGACGCCGCAATCTGAAGTCACATGATGTCTCTGGTGATCATCGACGGCATGTTTGCAAATCCAGTGTGATTCGTAGCTCCTTTGGAAATAACACCGAAAGCTTGAGTTCTCAGCAACCGAAGTTCATTGAGCTGCTAAGTTTTTGAAGAATTTATTAATGTTTTTAAGGGTAAAGATTATGAATGGTTTTTGGTAAGATATCTTTTGTTTTTAAAGATTTATTGTAACTGTATTTAATTTACAATGCAATTGCAATGTACTGTACCTAGACGTGATAGTGTCTACATGACTCATGAGCTTGAGCAGAGAAGAGCCGAGCATGAGAGTTATGTATGGCAAACCTTGTCAATTGGGTAGTGGAAGAATAGAGAAGCTATCCTTTGTCAAGCTACATTTAGATTATTATAGTGATAGTGTCTGCATGACTCATGAGCTTCAGCAGTGAAGAGCTGAGCATGAGAGTTATGTATGGCAAACCTTGTCAATTGGGTAGTGGAAGAATAGAGAAGCTATCCTTTGTCAAGCTACATTTAGATTATTATAGCGATAGTGTCTGCATGACTCATGAGCTTCAGCAGCGAAGAGCTGAGCATGAGAGTTATGTATGGCAAACCTTGTCAATTGGGTAGTGGAAGAATAGAGAAGCTATCCTTTGTCAAGCTACATTTAGATTATTATAGCGATAGTGTCTGCATGACTCATGAGCTTCAGCAGCGAAGAGCTGAGCATGAGAGTTATGTATGGCAAACCTTGTCAATTGGGTAGTGGAAGAATAGAGAAGCTATCCTTTGTCAAGCTACATTTAGATTATTATAGCGATAGTGTCTGCATGACTCATGTGCTTCAGCAGCGAAGAGCTGAGCATGAGAGTTATGTATGGCAAACCTTGTCAATTGGGTAGTGGAAGAATAGAGAAGCTATCCTTTGCCAAGCTACTTTGAGATTATAGGTGATGTGATTAATAATTTTATATATTAATGAGACAGCATAGTGAAATAATAGAAATAGTTCTTATGTACTTTATTTATGTTTGTGTTAAAACAATTAGACACATGAAACCAATTGTTCAGTTAGATTTGAATGCTGTTGATGGTTGTTTACCTGTTTTTGTGTATATTTTATAAAAAAAAAAAATTGACAAACCAGATGAAACTAGGGATTTTTTTTTAAGAAAGTGTTTAAATCTCACTTTAGTGAGTACAGTGTAGTAGGAAATAGAAGGACTAGTAATAATAGATATTTGCAAAGTTCTTCAACCTGGACCAGCCCTACATCCATAACCATTGATAAAATTAATAAAAATCAATCAGGGAGACTTCAAACAAGGGGAATGCAATGTGTATTAAATGTAAAAAAAAAAATAAAAAAACAAAAAATTGTCATATAAAGCTATAATGTCATAAGCCAATTAAAAAAATATTCTGAATGCAACTTTTTAGGGCATAACTCAAATTCATAAAAAAAAAACAAATTTGATAATGATAATGTTTCTAATAAAATTGTTACCAATAGTACAATGATTATAAGAGAAGTCTCCTAAAAGTATCTGTACATTATGACATAAATGATAAATATAGCAGAATACAGAGTAGATGTTCAAGTAAATGGTTAATGCTTGACAGTTTGATTTAGGTAGCCTATAAAATCGGTAGTCAGTGGGACACTGTTCAGAGACTTAGGCAGTATTTCCTGCCTAATATACAACTGTATGTATGTTTATGTAGGAGTAAAATGTAGGAGGAACAGGTTAAGAGGTAAATATTATAAATATTCCAGTGTTCCTTGAACACAGTTTTACGGAACAACTTAATTTAATTTAAGAAATAGATACGACAGAACTGATTTAAGAACTGAAAAGATTGATAATTTGACATGAGGGGTGATTACATCAATTTTTAGTAGGGTTCCACTAAAAAATTGATGTAATTTCGAATCAGATATATAGGACTTAAAACAGTTACTGTTGATGCTCAAACGAATTATAGTGGTAGTATTTATTTTTGAGGTTCAATAAGGGGTGAACTTGACACTAAGGGAATATTGTTTATCGCTTTGTGAATACCGATGACCATAGAGTATGCTGTATTCTGATACAGACCTCAAGTTCTTAAACTATTCATTTTGTTAAACTGTCCATGTGTTAGTCTCCCGAGTTAGGACAATGTTGCATCAGAATCGAATTTTGGGTATGTTACAGATATATAATAATTTGGATAATGAAAGTTTTTTTATTTATTTATAATTCATGGAGGACTAACAGCTTATAAAAATGGATAAAAATAACAATAGGCGTAGGTAACAATGAGCCAATAACAAGTCCTCACGTTTAGCATTTGGAATAAATTAAATAATATGGTGTGAGTACTATACAAAATTAAAAATACATACATTCTGCGTAAATAAAAAAATAAATATTGAAACAGACCGTACAGACACTATATGATTAAACAGATCAAGAGAAACGATAAAAAAAAACTAAATATCTAGTGCTGCTTATAAAAAAATTTGAGGCTTAAGCACCTCTTTGCCGAGTTCACACTAGTTGTACACGGATCGAAGTCATATTCCTTACAAACATTGTTAAAGTGTCTGCTTGCACGCATAATGTAACTATTCTGCCTGTAGTTAGATGAGTAACGGGATACGTGTCAAGGTGGATTAAATCTAAATATTTTATTAGGTACATTAAATTTGATTTTTGATAATAGTTCTGGACTATCCACATTGCCGTTAAGAACTTTAAACAAGAATAGACAATCTGCAATATTGCGTCTATCTACCAATGGTAATAGATGGAATTTTCTACAGAGTTCAAGATAACGGGCAGACTGGTATGATATATTTTGGTGGAAACAGAGATATTTTATAAAACGTTTTTGAATGTTTTCCACGCGGTCAATATATTTCTGATATCTTCTTCGTCGTATCGTTTTGGTGGTTCTATCAAGATGGGAGATGGACTTGCTGTGATTGGAAAAGATAAATGCCGCGTTATGTTATCGAAGTACGGCTATTGTTGTTTGACAGGGTTGCATGATTTGGTCTGTGCGTCTGTGGCTGGGATCTATTTGACTGACTCAACGCTGCTCGTGTGCAGGCCTTGCCAACTCTCACATTCCGAACTTGCTTGTGTCCGAGGTTTGTCTTGGTCGCCGTGCAGGATGAGACCAATGTCCGCTTTCACGAATAGAGGATTTACTTGATTAGCTTTCAATATATTCGCCTTTCACGGCGCTTGACTTCGTGTTTGGTTCTTGTCAATACGAGTGGAGTCATGTGCCCTTTGGACTGGCAAACGCAACTTAAAAGTACCTTTGCCATTGTGTTTGACTGTGATACGTTGGCAGGTCCTCAAAATCAACCATGGTGATGTGGGTCATTATGATTTTGAGAAGACTGTGCAAAGAGTCGAATCCATATGTTAGTTTCCTGTGATGAGGAAGACAGAAGGTATGTGTCAGCGTACTTGGAGTGGACGCACCGTTGGGTTCCGATAATGGGCGCTGGATGTCGCGCTGAATACCATACGCGCTGATCATCTCGGGCTATTTCCGCGCGGCGAGCATGGTGGCATGTGTGTTGTGGAAATTGTGGATCCCTTCATAAAGTGTGTTCATTTGTCTTCGGTCTATGGTACGGAATCCAAGGCAAGCATTAAAGTTTTTGGAAGCGTATTTGGTTTGTTTGGATCTTCGTCTGGGTTGATTGCTGATGTGGGTGCCAGTGTTATCAGTAAGGGATTTGGGACGTTTGTTAGGCCCATTGAGGCGGGACATGTGCATGGCTCGGTCGCGGCTCCGCGTCCCGGCGGACGGGTCGAGCGATGCAGTTGTTTGTTGTTGTAGTTAAAAGCAATGACACCGTTTGAGACCCCTACTGTCTGACGTTCATTTAGCCATAAATGCCTCGATACATAAAGTCGCGAAACGGTCACTAATGACCAACCGAATGACTGATTGGGCGGAAAAATTAGGCAATCCATCGCAATTGTAATAATGTCACTGAAGCGATTTTAAAACTGTGTTTTAAAGTGGGACTTGTATAGCAAATTAGGACAGGTGCTAGTGATCGCACTAAAGAATAAGGATCGATTTCAAGATAAAATAAGGATAGATTTGACAGATATCAAAGGTCATCAATGGAATATAGAGTTAGAGGTCTGATAATGATAGTAAGAGTTATTGTTCGGGGGTCAGGGAAGTCGAAGAAGCTAGAATCCAAATGCCATGGGCCGTACCAAATAAAAAGGTTTATACCCAATGACAAGTTCCTTACAGTAAACACACCGCCTTTGTAGAAGGAATATATATATAAGAAAATGAAAATGTATATATAATGTACTAGCTATTGATAAAATGAACCCCTAGATGAGTTTTGATGCACAGACATATTCCTTTATTTATGAATGTACAGATTAAAAAAAATATAATAGATGGTTACATTTATTAATGATGGTTATTTGGTGAATGAATCTCAGTTGAGAGAATAATTTGGTTTGTGGGTAATTCACATTTATTGTTATATAGTATTGATGGTTATTCACTTGAGTGTATTTACTAATGTTTAATCATTGCACAGAGCTTAAGTTAGCTTCCACTGAGCATGAGCACACTTTGTATATAACTCATCTTTTGTTGATTTGAGCCTAGCATGAGAATGATTATATGAACAGTAAGGGTTGTTTTTACAACACAGCTTGGTTAGATGAGAGGTGGACATGAATGATACGACCTGGAGGGGTCGTAGCACAGAGTAACACAGCGAAACAAATTGGTGGTGAAGTGAAAGTGGAGTAACCTCCTTTTGTTAAGCTGTTATAGCGTATAGTTAAGTTGATTTAATGTAAAATTTAATGATCAGTTTGAATTTATATTTGCTAAATGTTAAAACTGATGAACCAACAAAATTATGTAACCAGAGAATTGTATTGTGAACCTGATTGAAAAAGAGTAACCTATGGAGTTTCTTGCTCGTTCTTCTCCATAGGAGTCTACACCTTGGAATGAGCAAATAGCTTCACTTTTAATTTTTCTGTTGCCGTTCAAAAGTGAAATGAATGATTTTGCCTAAAACAATTACGGCCTTAACGAAGGGACTCGTCAATGAGTCGGATGGCCGACTGTTACAGTCACATATTTTATCGCTCACTATATTTATATTTGTGACTAACAATATTGTCTAAGTATTTCAAACACTATAATGCCTGTTAGTAATATTGTGAATTGATTTAGTTTTCGAACGTGGCAACACTATCCTTGTCGGGCATTCGCGCGGTTTTGTTTTTGACAGCAACAGATTAATTTTTGTAAAACAATATAAACAAGTGAATACAAATTATTTTTGAAGAAGTCTGAGTTTTAATTAAGATCACCATCCTTCTGAGCGTTTTACTAGAAACCATTGACAAATGGTAAAGAAAAACATCGTGAGGAAACCTGGGCTTATAATTTCTAATTATAAGTTTGTAATCGCCAACCCGAATTGAGCAAGCGTGGTGATTAATGCTCTAACCGTCTCCGTGTGAGAAAAGGCTTTGCTCAGCAGTGGGCATTTATAGGCTGTTGATGATGTATCTTTTCGGAGTAGGGAAGTAGTCCGGTAGGAAACGCAGAATTATAATGCTACAACTCTTATAAACACTATTTATTAGACTAAACAAGAAGATATGCAAAGTTCTTTGGCGCCGACAATGCCGACATTGTGGTTTTTTAAACCGGATATGTGTGCAATTTCCCTTCGGTACGCAATGGCGCGCTGTCGCCATTGTACAGAAGCGGAGACTTCGCACTTCCGGCTTCCGGCGGTGACTAATACACAAATACGGAGCCCATGGTACCCAAGTAATGGAGTAGTGAACTTTTGTATACAAATTTACATAAGGTAATAGATTTCATACAAATCAGCCAAAGTTTGTAGCGAAAATATGGTCAGTTTTTCTCTCCAAATACTGAAAATATCCACCAACACAAACGAGACCAAAATATATCCTGCCTCCGTAAAAATCTCGTTTAGTTTTTACACGAGTTTTGTTTACGAACCTCTTCACTTTCCAAACTTTGGGTTTTTACGCCCCAATAATCAGAAGTAACTAATTTTTAACTACCGTTACTTGGTCTCATACTGTCCCCATTACTTTCCGAGGTTTCGAATTAATTCAAGTGATTTAATATGCAGGCTTTATTTTCAACCTGCATACAGCAAGCGTGGTGATTAATACACAAACCTTCTACATGTGAAAAGAGGCCCTTGGTCAGCAGTGGCCACTTATAGGCTGTTGATGTTTAAGTATCAGAGAGCCAGAGAGCCATGCTTCGGACGAATGGGCCGACTCGACCGCAGTAGCACGGCCTCACAGAAAACCGACGTGACACAACGCTTGCGTTGTGTCACGTCGTATGAGTGAGGTTACCGGAGGTCCAATTACCCTCCTCGGCCGGTAACGCACTTGTAACGTCCCTGGTGTTCCTGGTATCGATAGGCGACGCCGATTGCTTACCATCAGGTAATCCGTCTGCTCGTTTACCGGCTAATACCATAAAAAATATTTGTTGTTGATTGGTGTTTATTTTCAACAAAACCTCTAAGTGTAGCTATACAATTTAATAAGTACAGATGATGTGTTTCGTACAGGTCTACATTGAGCAGTATTAACATTTCTGATATGATAATATTATGATAGTGATAAAGCGGCTAGATTCACAGCGAAAAGTGCAGTGCGCCAGTTTGCATGGCAAGCAATTTTACGCAGGATTGATTAAAATGTTATCTACTTATTTTCTTGTCCAAGTAATTCTTTTTTAAACAGTAAATACTAAATACTCTCTATTTGAAGACTGTTAACGGGAAATAAATAATTTAATATGTCATCTACTAAACTTCCAGTTTCAACGGAGCTAAAACATAAATCGGTTCTGTTCTGACTAATCGTGTCATTGCGCACACTCTTGCGCAGTACATCGCCTGCGCAGATCTCTATAATCTCATTGAGATTAGCCGCCATGATAAAACGCGTATACACTATGAAACGTAGAAAGCATTTCAAAACATTACTTCTTAGTATGCTTCGGTACTCTTTACGATTACGGACTATTAAGTATATTGGCCCTAGGTTCAATTTCTGTCATTAAGTAAAATAATACCGGCTTTCACAAGTTACAATCGGTGTACAAATATAAAATAGAACTTAAGATAATCAAGTGAACATAATAATTAGCAAAGATAACGATGTTTTGTAGGTAAATATACAAATACTTGGCGACAGTTGTGACTCATATCAGTTGATATGAGTCTGTATGTATGTAGTTACATACACTATGTCGTTATCAAAGCAATCAACCTTATGTTTTTATTTTTGTTGCTCGCGTGTATCAGCTTCTGTTGTTGATCAGAAATGCTTTGTAATCGCCTACGAATTGTACTTAATTGTACATAGTTCAGTTCGCAAAATTTGTATTCCCACGTGTAAAATGGCTAGTTCTAGTGGCTCGCCCACGCCGGGCAATATCGTAAAGAGATATCAAATACTCTATTATTACCTGCCTCGAGACTTATTTAAACTTATATATTCTCTATTATTTACAGCTGAAGAGTTTCTCTGTATTTGAACACGCTAATCTCAAGAACTAGTGGTCCGATTTGAAAAGTTCTTTATGTATTGGATAGTGCATTTATCGAGGAAGGCTATAGGCTATAAAACATCACTCTTTCTCGTATGGACAAGGTTTGAGAGCCTTAAGTAATCACCATACTTTCTCGATGCGGATTCGGGTTGCAGGTTGTTAATATACATAAAGTTTAAATAAATAAATACTTATATGAGAATGAGAAAATTCTGTACTTCAGCTAGTGTACATAGTTTGTTAGAATTTAAATAGCACACAGCAGTAAATCTAGTTTATAGTGCTATATATTCTGTTATCAGTAACACATAGAGATATAAGAGTATATAAACAGACACTACTGGGTTACATATCTGATAACATCATTTTGTTGTGGCTGTGCTTGAATGAGAGTAAATTATCTATAACTACCCTATGGTAGTTATAGATCATTTGTATGCCCAATACAAGATACAGAATTTTAAGGAAAGTCGGTATGATGAAATTTGGTATACAGGCAAGGAATGGGCTGACTTAGGTGATAGGATACTTTTTATCCCGATTAAATGCCTCTATAGGATAAACCAGGAATCATATTCTGTGCAGATGAAGTCGCAGGCAACAGCTAGTATAAAAGAAAAGACAACCACTTATAATACAAGCAGTTTTTACACTCACACTTTACATTAGTAAATAAGAGCTCAAATACAATGAATAAATAACACTTTAACATATTCATTGCCACATATATGTCATTGACTAACGCTTAGCAGAGGACTTGCCATTAACAGTTTTCTGTCTGCAGTCAAAGGCTCTTCTTTAAGAAGATAAATAAAAAAGTTGAAATTAGCCATACATTAAAAGTTATACATGAAAAAACAACAGTTACTCCTTTATAATGTATGCACACACAACTTAATACTGTTTTGTGATCTGTGTGGTATAACTGTTGTCTTCATAAAATGTATGTTAAGATGAATAAATTAATACTAATACACATCTTATGAGCATTTAGTAACGAAACTTTGTTTATAGCGGAATATGTATCTGGTAGAAATTGGGTTGTTTTTGTTTTTTAAAAACTTTGCCCCATTCTTTGATTTTCTCCTGTGTTTTGGGTGCGTTTAGAAACATACAATTTCACATACAAATCTGAAAAACTTATTTATTTATTTAGTCTTTAATATACACAGTTTGATTAAATAGTGGCACATAAGGCAAACTTAATGGCATAATTATAGCATTCTCAACCAGTCAACCTTAGGATTTAAGTACAAAATCTGCGATAAATAAGGTATGGAGAATAACAGCAAAAAGAAAAAAAAACAAGATAAGTAATATGAAAAATGTGTTTTGGGTGTTTTTAATGTAGTTAATTTTAATGTAATTATGGCTTTTAATACAGGATGTAGGAAAATGTTATAAGCAATTGTCGCTAATAACAATCTACCAACAATACACCAAATCTAATAAACACTTAAATAAACTTGATAGATCAAGTTTTCCTTCTTTTTGTTAACTATGAAAAATGCCTTATCATAGCTGGTTCAAGTGAATTCCATTCTCATGTATTTACACAAAAATATTTTACTTTTTACAGATATTCACACCCATTGAATGTATTTTTATAAGAATTTAATTAGACTCCAATTTGGTGTTGTTCTTAACCAGCGAACTGACACAGTGAATAAAAATTCTCATTAGACTTGAAAAATTAATAAATTAACTGGAGTTTCATACAATTTTGAAAAGGATCTTTAATCTTTACAGATTTTTTTCTGTTGAGATAATCACTCATAGCTTATAAAATATATTTTTTTAATAATAAATTATGGGATAATTAATACTAATAAAAACAATAATGAAGTGCATTGTAAACAGGAACTCTGTTATGTGCCATTGTTTACAATACTTGAGATGATAAACAGACAAACAGCATTCCAACATCTATGCATGCATACTACTGACTACACTGCTATTTAATTCTTCTTCATTTAGGTCAAAATCTTTTTTAAATTTTTTCGACAACTTTCATCTAAACGGCATACCCGAGGTACAGTTTGTGCTCCAAATGCAACTGAACCGTGAAAGTCATTGTCATTTAACATGACATCATTGCTTTTTTGCACTTTCAAATGCCATGAAAAACTTTACTGTTTTATCAATTTAGGACCGTACTCTACACGTTCATAATCTCTCATATCAAACCAACGAACATTATAAACAATATAATACATTAAATTATCAACACAATGCGTCAGAACCAGTGAAACATAATTATTTTATACAATACGTAAACTCCCCCAAAACATTGGGTAAAAATTGTACTTTCCTGAGCACTATATTCACTGACCTTTGATTGAATGGGCGAACCCTTACAGCCACTTTCACCGAAGCCATTGTCACACATTATATTGTCAATAGTTTCAATTTTATTTTAAAATTACATTTAACCACACAAATACGACACCACAAAGCGAGTTGACATTTTTACTTTGATTGACAACTTGCGAATGACGTTGCAATACGGAAAAATGTATGAAAAAAAGTGTTATTTTGTCAATTTGGGAAAAATTATGACTCAAGAAATTATTTATTTGAATAATAATCAGTGAATGCGAATTTATCAAAATAATAATGCTAAATACATGCTAAAAAGAGATCCAAAAGCCCGCGAAAATGGTAATGAGAATTAGAGGTACACCAACATTGAGAAATGTTTAGTCGAATTTATATTCAACATACTAATGAAAGCATCAACTTAACTTTATATGAAGGCAATGATGCAAAGATTCGTTAATCGGTTGTATTTTCTGTAAGCTATTGAAATAATACAGAGAAGGGAATTAAATGTAAGTTATTTATTCCTTTAATTGACGTTCAATTGATTAGACGAATCTCACTTTTAACAATAATATAATTGAATAGCATTATCAACGCACTACTCTACTCCTGTCAATTTTCTGTCGTTGTCGTCAGGAAAGGTTAGAAATTTTAAATCGATTTTTATGAAATAATTGGGTAAATAAGTTAGAATATTAGTTTTCTTCAGCATATGTATCCTCATTAATAGTTGAAATATTGAATTGTCGATAAAAAATGTCATTAATCATTATTTACTGTTGAAGGTAAGTTTGGGGTAACATTACATAATAATGTGTGTATGTTCTTCCGTCAGATAGTCAACCAGCACGATGTCGGACGCCCCAGGCCGCCCCATGAAGTTCCCCTACACTTTCAGCGCCAAACTGGCGCAGTTCCCCATGAAGTTCTACGTCCAGAACCAGTGGATCTGGAAATACTGGATGATCGGAATCGTTGTCTCCACCCCCGTCTTCTACAAGATCCACAAAATGGGTACGTTACCATTAATCGTATATAAAACTCGTCTTTTACTTATAAGATTGTCTTGTACAGTATTTTATATTTTATTCCGATTGTAATATAAGCCAATGATCATGGCTATAAAAACTGATAATTTGCCAGCATTTTAACAGTCAGATAAATAATCAATTGCCTTTCGTAAAGGATCACTACAAGAATGGCTCTAAACCTTTGATTTGATCTATATTCTGTACTGAAACAAAATTAATTAAAAATGGAGTTATAAGCATGAATTCAGCGAATTCTAATATAATTTTTGTTATAAGACCTTGAATTTCATTTCTAGGTCAAGTAAACAAACATAAGTAATATAATGTAGGAATCAGATTAACACTCATTGGACCCCTACCTGATTAAATTGGTTGGAGAACAAATACATGTGAAAATGTTTGATTACTAAGCCTAAATGGTGACTACTATCTCTATAGTAATAACTAAATTTGTATTTTGTAAAATGTAGTAGAAACTATTATAACCCGTTGAAAATCATCCCCTAAATTTGTTCATACAAAAATAGTCTTAAAACATTGGAAATAAGGTCTATAATGTAAAACAATTTTTTTTTTCTATACTGATGTTAGTGGAGAGCGTTCACCGGTGACTACTTGGGGATATATGGGTTAAAAAAAGAGATTGAAGTCTATAATAATGGGAACTTAGCATATTGATCCCTACCTTTTCTGCTTACTTCCTAATGAACTAGAAATGTAATATTTTCATACTAGGTAACATCATTTAGTATCTCAACAAAGAAGATCTCCTTTGGGACACCTTTTATATTGGTAATATTCTCTTTTCAGCCAACTCACCTGCAAACGTCAGCAAATGGGCTGAGATCAGGAGGAAGGAGGCTGCCGAGCACCACTAACTTAGCAAGATCAATAGTACTGGGTTATAAGAAACAACTTGTGTGATTTATTTATGTTGTAAGCGAATATTAAATCATGTAATAGTTATATTTTGTTTTATTGTGTGTGTGAGTGAATGTTGCTAGTTACACAAATTTTACATAATAACAACATCACGCCTTTTTATTCCCGAAGGGCAGAGGTGCACATTACGGCACTTAATGCCACTGTAATATGTAACACCCACTTTTCACTATTTATGTTACACGCCCCATGTAATAGGGGTGAGCCTATTGCCATATACCAGGCACAATTCCAGACTTCGTGCTACTACTGAGATTTTATTTTTAAAAACCCAGTATTACTTTGCCCTACCCGAGAATCGAAACCGAGACCCCCTTTTTTTTAGGGGGAAAAATCATCGAATGACTGGGTGAGGCGGGAGGGAGTGTCAGACTCTTACTGACTAAAAACCACCCTGTTCCTTCTGCACGTCGAGCCGGAGCCCCGGTTACTCGTTAGGTTCTCCGCGACAATGCTCGGCAATCACACTTGCGACCACGAGGTATTCAAGAAAAGGCTCTTAGTCCCTCCCACATTAAACGACAACTCGTCCCTCGCATCCATTGGCTCCCCGCGATTATGACGATGTCCAGTCCACCATAGCGGCCATGTAATGCAACACACTGGACATATTGTGTAAAAACCAAAAGGAGACATCAGTTGAAAAGTTAATTTACTTTAAAAATAAAGTACAAACCAGGGTAAATTGTATAGAAAATAAAATAAACACAACAACTGTACGTGGGTGCTTTATTCACTACCGTATAAATTAATATAAAACTTATAAATTACATAAATAAATAGTTGCTGACAAAATGATCATTATTATTGGAAAAACAAATCACTGTGAACAATCAGATATTATTATTATAGTTATCATGTAGGAATGCACTGGTACGATTTATTTATTTGCACAGTCAACCACTCGCCTATTGAGGCCAAGTTATTCTATTACAGAAATAATACTACACGCAAATTAAAAAAAATAGCAAAAATATAAAATGCAATGCAACTTGTGTGGCTGACTGTAGTTAAGACAAGGTTGCCATAAAACAAAATTACAATCATATTAGTGAATTCGAGTATTGATTAAAATTGACGACATAAATACAGAAACGCTTTAAAAATAGCAACCACTGCCAAGAAATAAAAAATACAATTATTTTTGGTTCCCTAATAATATCAAATTATAATTAAAAAAGCGGCTATGCCCTTGTAAAAAAACCAATGCTGTTTCAACTAAAAAAAAGAAAACAAATAAAATTTAGCAAAACAAAACACAACTTTGAGTTCGATTGATCGAAGTTACGAGATTAGAAAATAAAAATTACGTTCAAACATCTCGAGAGGACAGTGACAACATAATTTGGTCACATCAAACTTATGCACTAATAAATTTTTAAAACTAAAACTAATGTCTAGGGGTGTGTACACAATGGCGTATGACGGCTTCACTCACAGATCACGCAAGCAATTTATAAAGCCATTGGGCACGTCAGCCGCGAAGTTGACTAATGTGCTACTTTATTTTTCACAGATTTCTTCATAATTTATCGACATGCAAGCAATTATATTGTACAATGGGGTTCTCAAACAGCACATTAGTATTACAATAACAATGAAAACGTCGATAACAAGCCTTTAACGTCACGATATAATTAAAATCACTAACGAGGTTATTAAATGCAGTCGGCAAATTAAAATCAAGACTTATTTTAGCGAATTAACTCGGTTACAAAATCTCGTCTATGTTTATAACAATTTTATTTGTATTTTTGTTGATATTTATCTCGATAAAATTGAAAATAGTGTTTCTCACCCAAACTGTTTGATTTAAATTGGTATGGTTGTTCCAAGCTGGCAATAATTCCAATAAATTTTATTTATTATTTTATTAAAGCGACAATCAACAATTAGAACATGCTAACCAACGTTAATTTAAGAAAGAAAATCGTTATTTAAAAGCCACGAATAATAATAATCATCGAGAATCGTAACCATACAATTTAACAGGACAACATTTAAATACAGATGGAATGAATTCTTTTAAACAACTAACTACTCAGGGCGTTTAGATTCATTAACGGAAATTTAAAAAATAAATGAGAACTTATTTTGCCACTAGACAGCGCTGGTGTAGTGAAGATACTTAGAACAAAATTCTACCTGTTGTCAACCCTGTAAACTTTTGATAGATAAGGTGACTGGACCGTACGCTACACTAGCGCTATCTACTGACCAAGCCCTCGTTACGTTGCACTATAAACAAAATGTGCAACGCGTTACAGGACACATTACAAGTACATGTTGCGTCTGGAATAAGATATAAAGGCGATAACGCGAAGTTGTCTCAATATTCACAATTTCGTCTAATAAACCGAAATTGCAAAAATAATGTAGAATGTAGCTCTCATGCATGATCAGTATAAATGATATATTATTTTAGAATTATGTATTTTTCAAACAATAGCCGTGTTATTTCAGTACTTTATATTTGTGCTACTAATATATTTGACACTACAATATAATTTTATATATCTCAAATTCTATCCAAGTACAAAATATTTACACAATTTTATATTTAGCATTTGTACATTACCAATTAGTTAATAATATAATTATGTGTAAAGCTTTCTTCAGGGGTATTAATTGATAGAATAAATCAAAATCCATACAACAAATTATTCAATTTAAAATATCGGCTGAATTGGATTGGAAAGTTGTGAATTTTAATAGATTATCAACCTTATACTCATTTACTTAAGTTCAAAATATGTTATGTTTCTGACTAAGCAACCAATTTTTGTACGAGTGTCGCTATTTACTGAAAGAGATATAAAAAATAATATTTTATAACGAATAACGGGGTTAGCTAGGCAGAGTACATAAGTAAATACATTATTTTTGCTATTTATTAAAACATTGGAATATTACTTAGCAATGGAAGTAATTGGACATTATTCTAAATTAATTACTATGTTTTTCGACGTACTCACTTAACTGTTTGACAAGGAACTCTACTAGTACCAAGCCATACTAGAGGCTCATTAATTAAGACACATTAAGACACTCATATTCATTGAACAAGTCGAGTTCATCAAACAATTACGTGACTAAGTCGAAAAACCATAATAATTAATTTAGTATGACTCACGAAAGTTATAATACAATACAAGTTACATTATTCGTATTATTTTTACAAGTCATGTTATTCTTTTCTCACTCATATCAAGAATAGTGTTAATGTTTCCTGTATTTTAATATTACGCCCTAAGATTTGTCTTTTATACATTACAAATTACAATTGACATATATACTTATCAATTTATAAAGTTATTTTGTTACAGTCATAAATAGTTAATGTTCGGGTATTTTTAAGGATGGGTCACACCGCTAGGAAGCTGTGTATGTGCCCTATGCTTTAGTATATCGTGTACTATAAAATGCAGTTCCCAGCACTGGAATTTATAGTACCGCATAAAATTTCACAATTTTAAGTATTTATAACTTTTTTTAGAAACATTATAGTGAGTTTCTGTTAAATGCGAATGTTTGCATTATAATTTATAGTACCGCATAAAATTTCACAATTTTAAGTATTTATAACTTTTTTTAGAAACATTATAGTGAGTTTCTGTTAAATGCGAATGTTTGCATTATTTATGAACAATGCTAATTCACTTGGATGTGATTTTCATAAATATTCCAGACGCTTATCTTGTGTATGCTGATCAACAGCGTATTCACACCATATTTGGTTGATTTCGATGGATTAATCATAACGAGAGCAGAAATTAATACATTTATTAGCAACAGATTTTATACATTCGAAAATGATAGATTAATCACAGAACTTAAGGTTCAATATCGTTTGATAATCAATTTCTGCGCTCATAATGATAGGTATAACAATTAGATCCGTGACAGGCTTGCACATGCGTCTACCACCTAACTCCTATATCATACAACGAACTGAACGCAGCCGTAACTAAGCAGACTAAAATTTTATACATCAATACTGAACGTACTCTTTATTTAAGTACGTGAAACAATACAATAGGGATGACGAACATTAAAAACCTATTTAGTCCGTCTGTTAGACAAAGGAAAAATATTAGACACGTATTTTTTCTTGAAAACAGAATTCAATTAACACGAATTGATCTTTAATAGTTGCTCGCTACGTCACACCTAAGTAAAACTTATACATAGAAGTGATGTCACGCGCTATTTCGAGTCGATATACCGTCGACAGTTGTTTATTCTGTAGGAAAAGAAAATATACGTATCTAATCTTTTAAATTAACCTATCAGACGGATCATATTTAATTTTCCCTTTTATCATCATTCCTATTAAAATGGGACCTTACGTAGTTATGTTAAGGGGTATAATTATTAATCACTAGCCTCAGTATGTGACAAAATCAGCGAGGTGGGAGGGTGCAGGTCACTTGAGCTTGGCTCGCTTGGGTAGCGGCGCGTCTTCGTCCTCGGAGGGCGAGGGTCGCTTGCTACTCTTTGAAGACGCGTCGTCCTCCTGCAGCCTGATCTCTGGCAGCGCTGGCAGCTCTAGCTCCACGCAGCGCTTGTTCATGTACTTTTCTAGGCGGTTGCCAGCTCTGGAAGGTAAATGAATGATGTTATTATGGTAAATGTTTCTGTGAGTGTGTTTTAAAGTGTTGTTGTTTTGCTATTTAACGTGAATCGTCGTGACAAGTTTCTAAAAGAGTTTATAACTAAATAAATCTCTGTTATAATATAATGTCCATTGGAATACTAGAAGGTATTATTCCATTTCAGAAGATACATATTTTAAAATATTTTGATTGAAATCATATCGTATATTGATAAATAATCAATATTTTTAGAAGAGTGCCATCATCAAATTACAAGAGAAGATCCCTTGATATCACAAGTATAGAGACTACTTTAAATCGCGTACAGGATCTCTAGATAATACAATAAATGTAGTACTAACTTGGCGACAGGATGCGAGTCCTTGTTGTACGTGTAGCAGTTGAGGAAGACGAGCGCAGCGTCAGCCAGCAGGTCCTCGTCCGTGACGTACTGGGCCGACTCCAGCTTGTCGCGGATCGTTGAGAAGTCCATCGGCTGGTCTATCACTTCCAAGTAGTCGGGCACCTGGGTTATATTAGCATTATGTTTATATTCCTTGAGAAGTAGTAACACACAAAAGTAAACCTTCACACAAGTTGATGCTATCTATGATGTCACCATTTGCATAAAAACATGGCACTAATACAGAATACAGTAAATTTTTCTGTCTTTTGTATAAAATGCTTCCTGAAAATATAGTTATTATAATCTAGAATACATTTGTACTATTCGCTCGGAGAGGATTTACAAGGCAATTCCTTAGTACTTACATCTTCAGGTGAGACAGGTTCATAGAAGGGCCAGCAGTCCTTATGCTTCATGACGTCCCGCAGCAGTGACTGCAGCGCCTCTGTATGCAGCTGCGTCAGCCTACTGCTGCGCTTCTTAGTGCTTCGCTCCTCTGTAACATTATATCAACTTTAACTGTCATTGCACTGATTTTTTATCTAGCACATATTGTTCCGAGTGTGATGTGAAAATTCTATTGTGTGGCAAATAAGCTATAAACCACTGAAGTCAATCTTCTCGCATGGAAAATGAATATAAGCATTGATCACCACACTGGTCAATAGACAAAGGGTACTTGTCCATAAACAACTATTTAATCCATGTATGTCAAATTGTATATTTGTAAACGCACAGAAATCGTAGTGGCCCGGTGAATAAGACGCTCGCTTCTCATGCATGAGCGTTCCGGTTCGAACCCTACCGACGGCAAGTTGCAATATGACTTTTGGCAAGTTATAAGTATCCACAGCACAAAAGGTGCATGAAAACATCGTGAGGAAACCGGGACTTATAATTTCTAATTATAAGTTTGAAATTGCCAACTCACATTGAGCAAGCGTGGTGATCATGCTCAAACCTTATCCGTGTTAAAAGAGGTTTTGCTCAGCAGTGGGTATTGATTATGATGAAACGCACACACTTCACAGGAGAAACCCTAGCGTTGGCGAATATTTGTTTAAAACACGCTTTTATTTTACAAGGGTTGTGGACCTACCATTCTCTCATGGGGCAGATATTACTGCATAAGACATACGATAATATTCTATTAGGCTTACCGTGATGTCCATTCGTGAGTGAGTTCTTCGATCTTCTGCCCGTCGTGTGCCTTTCATTCGTGGTTTCTTGATCCTGATTCTTTGATCTAGACACGAATGGAATAAAAATTGTATAAGACATTTATAACTGCTTTATTGGCCGAGTGGTCGCAAGTGACTGCCGGATAAGGGATCTCGGTTTTGATTTCTGGGTTGGTCAAAGTGTTACTGGGTTTTTCTAAAAATCTCAGTAGTAGCACGGAGTCTGGAAATGTGACCAGTATATGGCAATAGGCTCACCCATATTACATGGGACTCATAACATAAATAGTAAAAAGTGGGTGTTACATTGTATAGTGGCATTATGTGCCGTAATGTGCACCTCCACCGTATTTGACTAAAACATGACGTCATTAAGTTAGTATTTCATACGAAGATTCACAAGTGTCTTTTTCGAAATAACTATAGAATTGGACTTGTTGTGTAAGCTTGTGTATAGCTTTCTGGTAAACATTTAATGTGTTATACTTACTTCCGTCCTCTCTTGGTCTTTCCATTGTGTACTGGCGAGGATTCCTTACTGGCTCTCCCTGGTTTGGCCAGTTTCACCAGCGCTACATTATATTCGCTGTCATCCGAATCTGCAAAGTAAATTGTCTATTAATTCACCAATATTATGTTATGATGCCAGAGTAAGAGATAAATAGAGTGATTGGAGTTTTATAGCACTAAAATAAAATGATTATTTGTGTCTTTACCATTCACGGGACCACATGGTCCCGGTTATTTGGGAGGCGTACGAGGGGCCGAAGTCAACTGCGCAGAGGCCCTTTAGCCAAAGTTAATCTAAATGTTATGGACACAAAATTATTATTATTCATTTAATTTAGGTAGGCAGTTGATACAACTGATATATGCCTGTATCGTATATTTCTATTAGTATTTAATTCTATATCTTATGTCTATCAAGTTTGTTTTAATTTAAATAAGTTAAAGCATAGAATTAGTTTAACTGCTGTACTTTCTAATGTAATAAATAGCTTTACATTGCAACTAATTGTATATAATTGATATAATACTATTTTTTATTGGATGTTAATCACTCCATTCATAACTGACTCTTTGACATCGACATCGAGTATAAAGTAAAAAACGAGTACCTAATAGGATAGCGATTTATGATGGTATGTTAGTGAGCTTCAAAGCAGTTAGTAAGCGTTTGAAGACTTTACACGTAGCAATGAATAGGGTTTACTAAATTTTCCTGGCGCGAACCATGGCCACATACTGTCCTGATAGGAGTAAATTCACGTAGTGTTTTTTTCTTATTATTTATTTTATGATTGTATGGTGTGTAGAAAGTTAACGTATTTAATGTAACGTCTACTTTGATATCAAAATACTACAGTTAGTTAGAGACATAAAATCACGAGGATTGCGGTAGTTTGAAAAGTTTTGCTATCGTAGCAAATAATTTTTCTATCAACTAAGTTTAAAAAAACCCGACTTCAACCGCCTCTTTTAGTTCAGTTAATGAATATCCTAAAACAAACTTTCCTAAGTGAAACAAATATTTTTCTGAAAACCGCAACTATGTCGATTCAGCCATATCGAGATAATCGCGCTTAAACATATAGGTCAAACTATGAACATTTCTTTTTTTGAAGTCGGTTAAAATAATTTTCAGTTTACTTAGACAATCTATCGTAATATTCTTATGACCTTAAAAAACACCATAATAAGGAAAGAAAATAAAAACAAATGCTGTGCAGTAGATGGCAAGCATGAGAATGCAGTGAGTTAGTACAGAATGTAGATTATATAATATGTATGGCAGAACAACCCACAGCCTAAGGTGATAGGACTCTTACTACAACCAGATTGGCCACGTAATAGACATATTTAAGTACCATAGGATAAAGACTAAAACAAGAGAAAAACAGGATGAAAAAGCAGTAAAAGAAAATATGATTGACGAGACTATAATCGCCAGTGGCGCCGCCATTTAGGAGCAGAAACACTTGTGCTGTTATTTAGTATGATGGGAATTTAAAACGAGGATAGCATCAAATTGTTATCTGGGATTGTTTAATATAACAAGGAATAAAAGTCATATCATAAAATTAAAAGAGTTCGACAACAAGAAACAAAATGATTAATAACTTCAACCAAAATTGGACTTCTGACAAAGAGATGAGGAATGAAATAGACACCAACTAAAATTAGACTTTCCCCAGGAAGAAATAAGAGTGATATTAGTATGTTCGATAGTTCCGTGGCCATGTATCGGTACGCACCGAAGGAGTCCGTGTGTCTCGCCATGCGACTGTAGCTGTTGATGTACGCGGTGGCCGCGGCCGCGCACCGGCGACTGCTCGTCTCTTCATGATATAGGACCCCCATTAGTTTTGTATACAATTATAGAAACTACTTTAACATTATTTAGCCCTAAGAAGCTAAATAGTTTATGTTTTAAGTTGTCTACTGAAGTTTATTAGAGTGAAATAAGATTACTTGTTATGTAATTTTAACTTAAATAAATTTTTTAATTGCTCTTTTAGGGTATTTCAACAATTTTATTAGATTAAGGGATCATTTGACTTGAGTGAACACAAGTTTACAATGTAAATATAATATTAGTGATCATTTTTGCTCAAGATATAGACTTATATCGGGGCGCAACATATGTAACGTCCAATAACCTCGAGTAGAATGACTTCTCCCACCTTGAGTGAAGCAAAGGGTGGTGTCAATCTCTTACTGACTAAAAACTACCCCGTTCCTACAAACCAGGACTTTGGTTTACAAAGGTTGTCTGCAGTCTCGGTTAGGTAGTAGCCCTATTGGGTCTCATTAGTGGTGGCCTGATGGCTTTTGAAGTGCACAGAATACTCCTTGTTGTACGCTCGAGTCGGTTCTTGGTCGCCGTAGAATAGATAGCACAGAGTGGGTACGTACCGCGCGCGGGCGCCAGGCAGGCGGCGCAGAGCCAGCGTCGCGCGGCGCGGGCGGGGCGCGGGCGCGCGCACTCGGGGTGGTAGCGCGCGCCGCACGCCGCGCACGTCGCGCCCAGACGACCGCCGCTGCCGCAGCACGCGCACACGCCCGCGTCCACGCACTCCGAGTCACTGGGGGACGGGACACATCGGTATAAGAATCATCATCATATGGGCTATGTTCACACACGCCTTCCAAAGTAACTTCCAGAAACCTTAGTATGACTTTGTTTTACGTTTAAAATAATCGAAACGAGTACGCGTTGCGCGCGCTGATTGGCCGGCTCCAATAATCCAACCAATCACAGTGCCGAACTCGACCTATGGCGTCAGATAGACCAGTTGAAAGCAACCTGTATCTAACTACTGAATGCTTAGTACAAAGACGAGATTGAAACATTAACGCGTTCAACACTGACTGGCCTGCTCTAATGAACCAACCAATTAGAAGACTAAACAGGGTACCGTTTCGATGTCGTTAAACGTAACAATAGGCCTCCATTCGAGAACCTTTATATCCTATCGGCCGTAATTCCTCCAACATAATTATGTACTTCTACACTTTACAAATATAGACAGACAGCTACATATTTTCATACAACAAGAACAGTAATGTTACCTGCTATTAGCTTCCTCCTGCTCCACTTCCTCAGTGTAGAGTTTCCTCCTCTTCCGCGGAGTCCTCTCCTTAGGCTTGCACACGTCGCAGAACCAGTCGCCCTCTGGCACTTTCTGTTCATTCACAATGTTTTATTAGTACATTCTACAATACACACAAAAATACTTCATTGCACACCACGAGATTAAAGACAGACGACGTACGTATGTACGTACGTACAGAACGCCAGCGACGCTATTGGCAGAAGCTAAAGAAACAAAAAATTAATAATCGAGATCCGATATTCTATAATAAACGTGGACCATTATAAACTGCAAACTCCAACCCGCCTGCCAAATATGGAGATTATCACTTGTAGAGAAGAACATTATTCCAGCAAGAAACTGCCATTTGCTGGTGAATAGTATAATGAATCAAGTAAAGACAGGACATAGTAAACAAATTGTATTTTGTGATGCGAGTAGAATTAAATATATACATAAGTTTAATATTAAAGTAATATTTAGTCATGCAAATTACCTTCGGATACCCAGTTGCCTAGCAGCATGTAATCATAAAAAATACATTTATGATTAAATATTTAAGTGTACTTATGATCATCATTTAGATTCATTGAATTCAACTAATTTCGATAAAAAATCTAGGAGGCCGTATTTACTGTCACAACATTGTGCAAATGTAGCAAGACGTTTTTTATCCAATCACAGCAGCTGTCAATTATTGAACGTCCAATGGTGGGAAACTAGCTAATTCCCTATTGGGCGAAACATGAGAGGGGCTCACTACTGCCATCTAGTGAGCAAAAATAGAGTAGCCCCCATTGTCTGTTTAGATTATTGTGCAAATTTCTAAAGTTTACATTCCCATTGAAAAAATAAGAGAGAAAGAAATATAATGTTTATCTGACGACAGGCTGATCATCTTTATCATTGTATCAGCCACAAGACTGCTGACCAGCCTCCCCAGATTTACATAACAAAAATTTTTTTTAATTTCTGTGTGTGTTACAAGTTCGATTTCTGCACGAAACAATTCGTTGTGGAATGCTCAAGCCGTTGTTCCGGGTTTGGGCGTATTGTTTATGCGAAACTGTATGTTTGTAAACACGTCCATGACACAGCAGAAAATCCTAGTATTACTTTAAAAAAGGGTACTCACAGTGAGTTTAGGCTTCAAGCAGTACAGATGGTGTCCCTTATTGCACCCGTCACAGAGGAGCATATTGTCAGGATCCGTCTTCCTTCGACACAGTCTACAGCTGGTGTTCAGTATACTGGCGGACCAGGTGACGCTGGAGTCCAGTGTGAACAGGTGCAGCATAATCTGGGAGAAACTCTTGCACTCCATTAGGGATACCTCCCAGCGCTGAAGAGCTTCCAGGTCTAAAGACTTGTTCCTCGCTTCTCTGTCTTTTCTTTCCTTATCGTCGAGGCCTGTAGAAGTTATATGCAATTAGTACAGATCGAAGCTTTCAGGAAGAAACATAAATGAGTTCAATCTCTATTTCATTTCATAATATGTTTGATTGGCTGTCACTGCTCAACCCACCGCATACGCCTGAACTGACGTTCACAATGCTTCATATTACAACTCCCTAAAGTATTTTACGAGGTATCGGCTGAGAGGAAGTTGGTCGTTAAAATATGTCAAATATTTTATGTTGTTATTATTTTGTGTGTTATTCGGTGGTTCATGTCGGTGGCGAATAAATTATTTTTCTTTCTTTCTTTCTTTCAAATATGTTACAATGAAACTTTTATAATAATAAAACTGTTAAAAACTATTATAGCCGTTATAGCCGCAGATGACGATGACATGTTATCCTACTGTTGGGCAATGGCCTCTTCTCATGCGGGGAAGCAATGAGCATTAATCACGCCACTTGCTTAAGGCGGGTTGGTAATTCATCGATGACAATGTCACCTCTGCCTATCGAAGTAAATCGAAACTCACCGAGTGGTCGTTTCAGGTACTTGTGGTTTATAGCTTGTGACACTTGCAGCAGTGCGGACGCGAGGCCCCGGACCACTTCGGGCTTGGCCCCGGGCTCCGGAGGCTCCTTCTTGACACCATTCACTTTGGGCGCCTCCAAGTAGTAGCCGGGGTCGCGGTATTTGTTTATTGCTATAGTTTTCATGTCTGATTCTTCTATGTCTGTAGATAAAAATAATGTTTTATTTATAATAAAAATAGGTACACTCTGTCTATGTACTAGCAGATGAGAATGAGTAGCCAGTTTCTAAAAAATACTTTTTATTTATGTTCAGTAGTGCCATTTGTCTACTAATACAGCAAAATTGTGGGTATTGGGGCCGATGCTTAGCTGGACATGCAGACGAAGAGCAGTAAGTACCACTTGAAACTCATATGATTCAATTCAATTCAATCATATGATGACTTTCAGTCAGTAAAAATCAGGTACACAATCCCTCACACTTAATACAGAGTTATTTGAATAGTTCCCTCTTCAAAAATATTTAATTCGTTGATATGTCGTACCGAAAATTCTCAAAATTTGTTCACTCGAAGTAGTCTCCAAACATCGGAAACAAGGTCTATAATGGAGTTAGCGGAGAACGGTCATGAGTGACTTGGGGATTGAACAGTCAATATATTGTACTTAGTAGTGTTTAGACTAACCGTTGGGTAGTTTGAGCACTCCATTGGGTAGATGGTAGTCGTCCCTGTACTGGTTGTCCGGTCCCCAGGTGAGGTACTCGGCCTGCTTGTCGTAGCCGCGCAGCATTATAGTGCCGCGCCATGCCTCGCGGTCCTGTACGATACGTAAATAAATAATTGTATAATTTTCTTATCATATAAGAGCAAACAGTAATTAATCCTACCTAATGGTAAGCAATCAGAGCCGCCTAAAACACCAGAGAAATTGTAATTGTATTGCCTGTCTTTTAAGAAGTACACTCCTCCCTTGAAGGTGAGAGTTTGTTCTATAGTTTTGCTTTGCGAGAAAAAAATTTAGAAAATAGGTACAGTTGTTGCCTGTCAACCATTTATTAGATGGTGGGAATGAATACGCAGTCCATAGTCTCTACCTACCCAGTGGGAAACAGGCATAAAGTTATTTATGTGTGAAACGATGACGGAAAAGTATTTGTAAACACACTAACAATAAAGGAGAAAATCATAGTTTAGGGAAAGATTAGATAACCTTAAGAAAAGATTACTTTAAAAAATAATATATGTAAGTGTCACAGTTACCTTAACTTTGAGTGACCCGAGTAGTCCATGGAAGATCTTCTCCTCCAGCTCAAGTATATGGTCCCTGAGAGACAGCTCCAGTGCTTCAGACAGTGTACTGTCTGCTGGGACATTCAGTGACGGCTGGAACTTGCGGTGGCGGGTGCCGTAGTGGACCGTCGGCGCGGAGGGAGCCTGAAGAGTTAATAATAATAATAAGCCAGGGATGCAGGAGTCTTCGGCTGGAGCAGATGATCTGAGTAAAAAGTGGTGGTAGTTTCCTCTTATAGAGGTAACCCTTCAGCCACTCACAATATCGTTGCCCCTCTAGATATGCATCTCTGAATACCTCTTCGGGGATAAAAGGTGTGATGTTATTTTAAGATAATCTAGTTTCTAGTAGGAATACAGTATACATACAGGCGCGGCAGTGGGGTTGAGTAGATGCAGTGGACACTTGGCGATGTGTGTAAGTATCCTGTCCTTGTCCTGGTCCAGGGCCTGGCGCAGGTCGCCCTCCCGCAGGCCGCGCTTGTTGAGCGCCGCCGTCAGCGCAGACAACTGCTCCGCCGTGTGGAACACCCACCAACGGGGGCGGAGGCTCTGGATATACGAACATACAGGACAATTAGCTTCGTATCTATGGCAGTGAAAATTTAATTCTGTCTATGGAGATTATGTTACATTTTACTGTATAAAAAGATATTTCTTTCTGCTCATTTAGAGCTCTCTGTGAGAAGAAGATAAACTGTGTCTTATCTTCTTTGGTGTCTATTCTTTAGTCGGTTATTTCAATAAAATCAATCAATTTACTAGAGAAAATAATAACATACTATAAAATCTTAGTATCTAAGTTTTATCAAAGCAGTCTGTCCAAACAATCCATCATTATGATATACCAAAATGGCACCTAAATACACGATAATAAAGAGTAAAGGTTAAAGTAAAGAGCTGACCTTTCCATGTACGAGACAGGTGGTGATATCTCCAGTGCACATGAGCAGGTCCTGCAGTTGTTGGGTAGTGGAGTCCAATACTGTGCCATTCATTTTCTGACTGATACCATTGAGATTGGACAATGGCTTCTTAGGTGAACTGCCGCGGGAGGTTGCACCGGATTCGTTCTCTTTGTCGCTTCCTGCTGTAAGTTACGAATATGTTAACATTTCTATATGACTTACATTTGTAAATTGAGCTATTGTTCATTTTAAAACTAAGTGATAAGGTTGAAAATCTATTAAAGTAGTTGAATAGTTACATTAAAATATCTAGAAGACTACAGATGCCATTTACAAGAGGACTATAGATTCCATTTATAAATTTATCGCTAAGTAATAAGGTTGCAAACTTATTGAATGAACTTGATAGTTTTGTAAGTTTAGTGTATTTCTTATAAAATCGAAATTGGATTTAAAATTAGTGGCGTAACATTAAATGAATGATTGATAATACTTTAATTGTTCAAGTGGTAAGGTTTGAGAAGTGTAATAAGGTAATAAGAGTAAGTATAAGTGAGCGACCTCTCTCCTTCTGCTGCTCGAAGAGCTTGGCGACGTGCGCCAGCGTGTCGGCGGCGTCGTGCGGCGCGGGCGACACCGGCTTGTGGCGGCACGCCCCGCGCGCCTCCGCGCCCGCCTCCACGAACAGCCCCGCCAGCGCGCGGCACACCCAGTAGCGCCGGAACGCGCGGTCCGACCCTGCGCACGGGACATATACCTTAACTACACTTTTAAACCTAAAATATCTTCTCAATACATTCTTAGCCCACAAAATACTGCTCAATAAGCCATCAGACCACCACAGATGGGGCCCAATGGGCTGTGACCAAAGTGCAAGAGCAAGAACAGGATGGTTTTTAGTCAGTAAGTGTCTGAACACGAATGGACCAGCTTGATCAGAATGACACCACATCTTTACAGATAACTGGCACAAAGCAAAAGCTTGTGTATATAGTAACTGAAGACCCAACATCCCCTTCCACTCCCCCTCACCCCCTAAAACCCTTGTAACACCTGTCTATTGGTAGCGCCACTAACTTCATCGGCATCAGATAATCCATGTATTATATAAAATAGTAACACTTCACTGCACTCACCAACATAAGTAGTATACTCAAACAACTCCTCCTGGTGCCCCTTCAGCTCCTTCTCATACTGCTTTTTCTTCTCCTCACTCTCTGCTATCAGTTTGTCTATGGCTGCCTTCATCTCCTCATCCACTGCCCTTGCCTTCTCTCCGGTCAGCTTATTCTCTTCCTTCTTAGCAAATGCCTCTTTACGGATCTCTTGTTTTGCTGTTATCAACTGAGCTTCGCGTTTCCTTTCATTTGTCTGTTGAAGTAAAGAAAAGTGGAATTTATTGTTACGTAAGTGATGGTTCATTACCAATTGATGATTGGCTTATGTTGATGATAATGTAAATTGAACTTTATTGCTTAATGTTAAAGTTGATAATTGTCTGTTTCAATTTAATAGTTAGGTTAAAAGTTATGTTGTGATTAGTAGAGGATTTTATCATGCAATAATAATAGGAAATAAATATGTAAATACATACTTGTAACAGTCTGAGAGCTTGTTTGGTGTTCTTCATTTCTTCAAGTCTTTCTTCAATGACGTCTCTCAATGTGGCGTAACTCAGGATCTGGTTCATTAGGCATTGGAGCACTAGGAACTTGTCCTCTGTACAAAAAAATGTACTTTAGTCTGTGCTTTGATAACCATGTTGTAATTTGTTTTGCAGTTAACAACTCTTCGTTACCAAGATGGAGGATAAATAAATTTCTAACATTAACATTAGTTTTACATAGTTTCTGTTAAAAACAGACTTTTATTTACAGGTTTTTAAACTAAGATCGGTTAATTAATTTCAGTCATCAGATAACGTTTATATTTTCTAACCACCTGTATATGTACATTATGGATGCAATAAATACTTGATTACTTGATAACGTAAGTAAAAATAGTGTTACCGAGTGACAAATCCGCGATATGCGTGGAGTGCAGCGCGTGCAGTAGCGCGGGCTGCTGCACCCGCAGACGCAGGCCGGCGTCGTCCGCGCTCGTGTACCCGCCGCGCGCCTGGTAGCGCCACGTCGCGCAGCGCCCGCCCGGGCCCGCGCCCGACGACAGCAGGTGCAGTCTAAGGAACATTATTTATTTTATTTACAGCCGTGATCGTGTCACTGCAGGGTAAACCTACCCTTCTTCCACCTTTAACTTGACACCTACGATAAAGATTGGCCGCAGAAAGTTTTGCACAGAGACGAGTGGATGCCTGTGATATACCAACTCATTCAATATAAACACTACACAGTGATTGAGGTGACAGAAGACGCAATCCCCCTCCCTCATTCCTCCCCTTGTTCTATCTCCACCTCCAACCCCATTTTCACACAACCCATTTACTAAACGATATTCCACCATCACTGAATTTACAATAGTACTAAAACACCAGGAATAAATGATAACTATGACAATTACCAATTTGAATCCAATTTCATTCGTTCTAAGAGTGTACGAAATAAATAAATTACTAATGAGTAATAGAATTACAGATTACACAAAAAAGCATAGAACAGCAACAACAAATAACTGTATATAGGCTTTGACTGTATGGGGATGATAACTGACCTCAAAACTTCGCTGACTGTGGTGGGGTCAAGAGGCAGTTTGCTGAGCGGAGTGCCGAGGTATGTCTGTGACCATTTGCTGGCTTTAGTCGCCAGCTCCATCGCCTTCGTCACACCCATCTCAGTGTCTGTTTCTTTGTCCTCTGCAATAATAAAAAAATGTATTTTATTAGTTTAATAGGTTCATTATGAACTTTTCTCAGTGTATTCACGTGAGTAACCCGTGATTTTAGTTCATTTAGTATGTCTCACGATAGTTATTATAAAAAATAGGTTCATCTATGTGCCTAAATGTGTTAAAAGCAAAACTGAAAACTATTACGAGGAAAAATTATAGAGTAAACCTATTTAATAATATAATATTTTTTGTGTCTAGGAGTTGAAATATTTAAATAAGACTACACCAATAATTTACTTTAGAACATGCTTTTGAGCATGTTTATGCATTTAAGTGTGGAAGAGTCACGCTTCGGCACGAATAGGCCGGCTCGACCAGAGTGATATCACTATCGACCAGAAAACCGACGTGAAGCAACGCTTGCATTGTGTTTCGTCGTGAAGTGAGGTTACCGGAGGCTCAATTACCCCCTCCTCAATCCCCGAATCCCTAATGATCCTCAAATTTCTAATCCCCAAAAGGCCGGTAACGCATTTGTAACACTGCTGGTGTTTTGGGTGTCTATTGACGGCGCCGATTGTTACCATCAGGTAATCTGTATGCTCGTTTACAAACTTATTGCATAAAAAAATTAAGAAACGGTTTTTAAAATATCAATTAAACTTATATTTGTTAAAATATGTAAACTATGATAGTTACCTTCACCAGTAGACAGTTGTATCCTTCCATTCTCATTATACTCCTCAGCTTCATCTTCTTGCAAGGAGAACACGGTAGTCAAGAACATCTGCACCAGGTCACTGAACAGGCCAGCATGCTCCTTCTGTGTCAGAGCCTTCCTGAACGTCTCCAGGTCTAGTTGCTGGTTGTGGAATACATCCTTCACCTTGAGGATCTCGGAGTATTGGTGGACAAACTCCAGAACTGAGAGGAAGTCACCAAAGTGTTCATGTGGTATCCCTTCCACTTCTACCAGAGTACCAGTTGGTAACACCTGCAAAAAGAGTTAGTTATTATGTGTTGAGATGTAAAACAGAACAATGATTCAGCATATATGTGAAGATTTTTCTTATTCTTAAATTCTTAGCATATTAACAGAATATTCGCAAAAGCAACATTCAAATTAGTCGCATTTCCAAGCTTATAAGTGAATTGATTAAGCCTTTGATTGCTGACAGAAAACTGCTGAAGGCAAATCCTCCGCTAACGTAGGTCACCGGTGACCTTGTCTTTGAAAAAAAGACTTAACTGATTTTTTGCTATCTCTCTCATAATAATAATAAATGTACGTTGTTATTAAACTTTTTATATTTGTATTACATACTTTCAAATGACCTAAAACACTATCAAAATAGATTACACTAAACAACTTACTTTGTGGTCCTCCAGTTCTATATCATCTTTAACTTTCTGCCACTCCTTCATGTAGGCCTGCAGTCGTGCAGTCTTCTCCTTTTTACGCAACCTCTCCTCTTCCTTGCGCTGTCGCATCAAATCTTCTGCTTTGCGCATCTTCTCCGCCATTTCTTGCGCACTCTTTTTAGCTGCCGGGTCCATTGGAGGCTTGTTCTTTTGTGCTGCAGAATTCGTTGAGATTAGGTTAATGTTAATTGTATTATTGTAGACAACAATTATAAGTATACTTGATAAACAGAATATTGGATTTTGGTTTATTAAAAGTGGAGTGGAATTTTGCTAGAAACACTTTTTTTTTACATTTTATAGGTCGACGTTTGACCACCATCTCGCCTGATGGTAAGCGATGATGTGGCCGACGATGGAGCACGCCAACCTATGAGCAACCTGTTCACTCGGGACTTGAAGACACCCAAGTCATATTTGACGGGAAACACAGCCTCTGGCAAGGAATTCCATTCCTTAGCGGTTCGCATGAGGAAGCTTGACGCGAAACGCTTCTTGCCTAACACACAAAATTGAAGACTTCTTTGTGATGATGTAGGCAAATCAAAATAATTTGATGTCTTTGAGTATAACTTACCTTCAGCTTTATCTGTCTTCTTCACAAATTTGTCCATGGACTCCTGACGTCCCTTCTTATCAGGGCTGGGTTTCTTGACGGTCTTAGTCAGTTTGGAGGCAGACCCTGGCTTAGCTGGACCTTTGGAAGCTGGTGGTGACTTTAGGAGCTTCTTAGATGATGGGAACACCGGTGGGTTGCCCGTGAATATTTGGTCAAAGCTTACTTTGCTTATATTGTACTTTTCTTGTGCTGATTTCTGTGAAGAAGGAGATTTAAAGTTAATAAAAGTGTTCTGTATTGTTTGTGGATCTAGTACAGATGTCAAAGTTGCTAACTGCCAGTAACTTGGAAGTGTAAAGTCCACAATCTGACTTAATGTAAAACAAAATGTAACTGTAAATCAATGTACCTTAATAGAAATAACACCATCGGAACCGCCTTCAACAAACTGTTTGAGGAAGAGGCGGTTCTTATCGCGCGTGTAGACTCCCTTGCGCCTGCGCACGCGATCTGACGGCGCTGTGCCTATCTGTCCTGACGCGGAGGGGTCACTTTCATGATACTGTTCCACTTCGTAGCAGTATGCTGTAGATGGTAACATTGTTTTGCTGAGGAGAAAAAGGAATTATTGGTTACAATTACAATTTTATAATAAGCGAGTGAATCATAACATCACGCCTTTTATCCCCAAAGGTTAGGCAGAGGCCGTAATGTGCACTTACGGCTGTTAATGCCACTGTACAATGTAACACGCACTTTACACTATTTATGTTATGAGTACCATGTAATAGGGGGTGAGCCTATTGCCGGGCACAATTCAAGACACGGAGTCTGGAATTGGGCCTTCTACTACTACTGAGAATTTAAAAAAACACCAATATTACTTTGCCCGACCCGGGAATCGAAGCCGAGACCCCTTGCCCAGCAGTCGCACTTGTGACCACTTGGCCAACGAGGGCGGTAAGTGATTGAATATTTACTAAGTTACTGCAAGTTAGCCCCGCTTCCATTGCCACAACTTGTTCATTTGTTCCACAAGGTAAAATGGAAAAGTTATGTAAGATAACATGTTATGACGTCTTATTTTTTGTATTTAATTAATAGACTCATTTATCATAAATGGAATAGAAACTATTGAAGATCATATTTTAAAATAAAACCTATTAGTGAGAGTATAAAATATTTTTCACTGACTTTTGCTTTCTTACTGCATGGTGCATCTATGGTGCATCTATGGTGCATCTATGTAAGAAAGCTTAAAGTTTTAATAACTTCATCATCATCATCAGCCCGGAAATAGGCCCTTTTCAATGGCACGCCACTGAGCTTGATCTTCAGCATTACGCATTTAATAACTTGGGATTTAGCAACTATCAGTATCCATTAGCATCACGCCTTTATCAAATTCACAAAAGAGCAAAAGAGTAATCAGAGGTGCACATACTCAATGTGATAAAAAATTCATTATTTTCAGTGATTATAAAGTTTCACCAATGTATCAATTATGATGAATATTATAATATATTTTTATCAAGATTTGATAAGCAATGTCATTTCGAGTATTTGATACTAAGCATGTCTAATGAGACCAAACTGTTAGATAGGTAGTTTAGATAGTTACTAGAGATCATTGACCTTATCCAAAGTATTTATAAATGCGATATTAACTCTGCCTGTCTATCTTTCTTCACGCCGAAACTACTGAACCAATTTGTGTGAGATTTGGTACAGACATAGTTTAGATCTTGAGAAAAGACATAAGATAGTTTTTGTCCCGAAAATCAAGCGAAAGCGGGAACTTGTCAAAAATCCCGCGCGATCGGGAACTATGTGAGTAAAACCAAAAATCTGCCGGAAGTCGCTGGCAAAACCTATGTTATAAATGTTTTAAACAATCTTGTTAGACAATTATCTCGGCTTTTACTACCTGGAGTAATAGGCAGAAGTATAAAACTCTCTCACCTTGTGCCAGGTAACAATTTATTTATGAACTCCATATTTATTAATTATTATTTACATAACATCACACCTTTTATCCCCGAAGGGGTAGGCTGAGGTGCACATTATGCCACTGTACAATGTAACACCCACTTTTCACTATTTATGTTGAGTCCCATGTAATAGGGAGTGAGCCTATAATTATTATTTAATAATTATTCATTATTGCCTAATCCTATTTAAACTGAAGATGTAATAAATGTTTCTTTACATATAGAAAGTTATCCTACAATTTATTGAATACTTCATTTTTTTACTAGCTTCAGCCAGCATCAACTTCAATAGTAATGGAGGAAAATTAGCCCATAAGTTGTTTCAGACCATATTCTATCCTGTTACAAAGTTCATTGTGATCCTTTAAGCCAGTTTGATGTGACTGCATAACAAAGATACACAAACTCGCAAATTCACAAACCATTTCATTTAGCCACATTAGGCCCAACCGTTATTACAAGGGACTCATAACATAAATAGTGAAAAGTGGGTACATTGTGGCAATAAGTGCCGTTATATGAACCTCTGCCTACCCCTTCGAGAATATAAGGTGTGATGTTATGTTTGGCATTTAAAATAGTAGTGAGATTACCTCTACCTACATCATAATTTGGAGATTATAGAAATAATCAGGAGTTTATAGTTATATTAGTAAGAGATGGTATTGCACTCATTAGTTACACCTTTGTTATAAGCACTTGAGGAAATTTATTAATTAGAATTCTAATTTCAATCAAGTGCCCTTGTTAACTCTTTAAAGCTATTTCCTTAACACATGTTCCTCTCAATTGACACATAACATCACGCCTTTTATCCCCAAGTGGAAGGCAGAGGTGCACATTACAGCACTTAATGCCACTGTACAATGTAACATCCACTTTTCACTATTTATGATATGAGTCCCATGTAATAGTGGGTGAGCTAATTACCATATACTAGGCACAATTCTCTCAACTGAATCTTATTTAAATTAATTAATCAAACAAATCACACCTTAGACAAATGTGGTGATTAATGTTTACTTCTTCTTAGTGTGAGAAGAAGTTTTATCAGTAATGGGATAGACTGACTGATTATAGACTAATGATGATGATTAAATTTACTCTAAAGGAGATGGCTTTTTCTTAGTATTTTATATATGTATATATATTAAATACGTACACAACATTTTTTAACATATTTTCCAATTGCAATAGGCAGAAAACAGCTATGAGAACTCAAAAACTTTTTTTAATTGCATGGTTTTTTAAATTTGTTTCACATGAAAAAAGAAAAGCTATCTTTTACATGTGAAAAAAATTTAAATACAAAGATATGAACTAAGATATCGTTTTTTCATAACATATCCAGTTGTTTCAAAACCAAACCAATTTCTAAACTCGATACTTTTTACTTAGCAACAGTATTAATATGTGACTCATAGATAATATTTAGATCAAATAAGGATACTTTGGTATATTGTACATGCATAACCTTCAGAGCAAAGAGTATTTAATTGTCATATTTTTTGCTTATGTTTTTTTAGAAAGGTACATTGTACCTACTTGGTGTTAGTTATTGTGGAGTTCAAGGTCAAATGTGGTTAAGTTTAGAGAAATTCCAAGTTTCCATAGATATACAGTTGTATAGAATATTGTGGATATATCTTATGTATGATACCTACACATTTTTATTAAGTTGGGTACTTGTAACATTTATTCATTGTACTTTTAATCTTGTTATTAATTAAATTTGTAGTTTTATTATTATTTAGTACTTTATGTTAACAGTTTGTTTTATTGTTTTATTGGTACTGAGATAGTGTACTTAAGTTTAGACTTACCTGTCTGGGTGCTGTTTCTGTGCGGTTATGGAGAGTATATGACCCTCTCTCCACACCTCTCCCTCCAGACAGGCCTCCACTGTCTCTCCAACAAAGTACCGGTCCCTCACAAAATTAAAGACATCCTCAGACATCTCAGCAAAGGAACACCTCTTGGTTCTCATTGCTAGGTACAGTATGGGTATACGGAGCTCCATAGGGAAATCCTTCAGAGCTCTCCGTGCTGTCCTCTCACTGTGAAGGGCTTCTGAGTATGTCAAGTTGTTCTTCCCTGTCATCTCACATGTCCATACCATTGAATTGACGAGAATGATCCTCTCACAGTATTCTCTGCAAATAAACATTCATCAAACATTGTCTAATTATGATAAAAATTATGACGCGAATGACAGAAATAGCGAAATATTGTGTCACGCTCGCGTTGTTGCGCGACCCGCCGCGCGCTGACAATGCCAACGGTCCCCGTAAACTGATAACTACATTTAAACACAAGAATTTCGCGAAAACTCGGCGATATTATTGTTTACACTAATACTTACTCATAATCTTTGAAAATTTCATCAGTGATCTCGCAATGAAAGACCTCATCGTCATCCCTGAGGTACTCCGACGCCTTTGATTTCTCAAATGCTTTCCTTTTTAACAGAGGCATGTTGTGAGTTCGCGGGTCACCACGGTGGGAAAACGATTTTCAGTCCGTTTCAATTAATCACTTGTATTCAATACCACTTAACTTTGTACGGCGCATCTATCCCCACGTTCCATTGAATAACACATTAGGAAATTGATAGATTTTACAAAATATTTCCAGAGAAAAATGTTGCGTGGTTTCGGTTGACAAGCCAAAAAACGGCGCGCTGAGGCGCTTCTTTTTACGCCAGAAACATATGAACTGGGTTAACACACCATACCGGTTTCTACTAAAATGGTAGAAATGATTTCTACCTATAATCGATTCATCAGTTTCATTTATGTACAACTACAAATAGATATATTTATGGCTCCGTCCCATAGGCTATGATCCTCATAGTACAGAATGTGATTTTAGGGCATAAACAAAGAGAAAATTAATATTATGCAGTTACTAGAAAAATAAATCGATTGCTTTTTGCAGAACTTCACGAGACAAAAATATGAGTTTATGTATGTACTTTATCTTTAAAACCCCTGAATCTCTTTGATTGAAATTCAGGACGTTAATAGTTTAATTTGAGACCCAGGAAAAGATGTCTAAAAGGTTTCAACCTGGAAATCCCACGAGCCCGGAATTTTGAGTTAAAATGACAGGACTCTACTTTTAAACTAATGAACCTATTTAATTAAGTAAGTAAAATGCGTTACAACGATAGTTTGAGACCTAGAAAACGACATACTGTACATGTTTTTTTTACGGAATTCCTACGGCAACGGGACTTAAGTTTTTAAGTCATTATCTTAAATTCATTATCTTAAATTCAAATCAACTACTATATTACGTTCCACCATGTTTTACTTAGGTGGTAACATAGACTAATACAGATCATTGTGGACCCTGTCGGTCACAGTAATGAAATATATAATTTTAATACAAAAGATGACAAACTAGCATTACAGAATCAATACTAACATTTTGATATGAAAAACAAAAAAGACTGCCTCGTTGGCCGAGAGGTTGCAAGTGCGACTGCAAGGGGTCTCGGGTTCGATTCCTGGGTCGGGTAAAGTATTACTGGGTTTTTAAAAAATTCTCAGTAGTAGCACGGAGTCTGGAATTGTGCCCGGTATATGGCAATAGGCTCACCTATTACATGGGACTCATAACATAAATAGTGAAAAGTGGGTGTTACATTGTGCAGTGGCATTTTTTTTTTAAGGGAGGAAAATCATCGAATGACTGCTCCCGCCTGGGTGAGGCGGAAGGGAGTGTCAGACTCTTACTGACTAAAAACCACCCCGTTCCTTCTCTTGCACGTCGAGCCGGAGCCCCGGTTACCCGTTAGGTTCTCCAGCAGTGGCATAATGTGCACCTGTCACCTCTGCCTACCCCTTCGGGGAAAAAGGAAAGGAAAGAAAGGAAAAAGACCAATTAATATTATCAATTGACAAACAAGAAAACAAAATATATAAATTTCCCTTGGCAGTTTATTGTATATCTTTATATAGACATTACCATGTATTTAGCAAAGACTAATTCAAAAGGCCAATTTCTGCTAGAAGACATTATTTTACGCGGACGAAGTCGCGAGTAATAGCTAGCATATGAATAAAAAAATAAATGTTATTCAATAAAAAAAAATATAGCTAATTATTTTTCAGATAATTTAAAATAAATATTTTATTGTAAGAAGCAGGTTCAACTATTTAAGAACTTTGATAAGAATAAGATTTTCGATGCCATAAGTTAGTTCTTTTCTTTCCCTTTTTTATTGTTAATGTTTACTTATTAGACAAAAATTTACCTTTAAGTTGTAAATATTTTCGTTATTATTTCAGTTAAAATTTTTTGAATAGGTATTTAGTTCTATTTAGTATTTAAAAAATAATTTCCTCCTTTGGGTAAAACATTGGTATCCCTTAAACGGTAGGTAACTTCGTTTAGCAATATGGTATCACTAAATAAAAATTCATTCAAGCAATCATTCGCATGGTATTTTAATAACTTTTGATAATTTTGTTACCTATTATTGGTCGCAGTGAACGCAGTTTTTTAATTCTGTCAAAAAGTAATTTGCGGTTTATGTTAAGATTATTGTTTTGTGTGATTATTAATGTAAAGCTGCAGTAATAAAGTTGAATTAATGTTACACGGTGTTCTTTAAATTTATTCAAGATGCCGAAGGAACAATATCGCGAAACTTATATTGGGCGAAAAATGTAAGCGAGGTTATGTTTACTACATCATATGGTATTTTATGCTATGAAAATGAATTGATTTCTTGTGAAAATATACTAGTTTTAGTAGTTTTAACTCCTAATTCGATTGCTTAATATGTGTAATTTAGTTAAATGTTGTTTATTTTGTGTGAAAAGTGGTATATTTTAGTAAATTTTGTGTTCGACAGTTCGCATGTCACGTTCAATGTGGACAGCCCGGCTGCTATCCAGCAAGCTGCCCATATCCAGGTCATCACCAAGAACCTGTATGCCCAGGATGGCCAGAGGGTGCCGGCGACTAATGGTGTACTGGACAGGAGAATGGTAAGGCCAATAAACTGTTGAAGCAGTGGTTATTAAAATGCACAAATAAGTAATGTGTAAATAGAATAATAGCAAAATCGGGTCTAGTATTTGATGACAGTCATATAAAAGCAAGTAATAACAAATATTACTATGTATTTTTTATAAGTATTTTAAATTATATTTTTAAAGTTAGTACCTATACAGTACAAGTTCATATACAATAAAATAAACACAATATATCTCAGCTCACCAATGATTTTTGAAATTTTAAAATTATGTTTGAAATGAAAACAAATAACTAATTGCTTACCATCAGGCGAGATGGTAGCCAAACGCCAACCAGTTAAAAAATAAATATAATGAATAAATATTTTTGTTAGTTGTATGTTTAATTGGCCTATGCACTAAACGGGTAATATGATGTTATGTTATTCAGGGTACAAATCAGAAGGATGCCAACTGTGATACATGCGGGCTGGGCCTGGCGGAGTGTGTCGGACACTTTGGGTACATACAGCTGGCCCTGCCCGTCTTCCACATCGGATATTTCCGATCTATCATTACTATACTACAGACCATTTGCAAGGTGAGTTCCTATATTGTTACATATATAGTGTTTTGTTTCTTCATTAAAGATAATATTGTAATAAGTAGCATGATTTGATGTGGTACAGTTTGATTTTTGAATGCAGTATTTTTAGATTTCGTTATTAAATTCTGATTCTCACTCTTATTCTCCGAATTCTCATTGTCACACTCATTCTCCGTAAGTGAATTGTGTATGTGTTGGTTTATGAGAAATAAGGATATTCTTATTATTATACATATTTATTAAAGAAAAACATGATAATTTAGAAAGTTGCTTTTAAAAAGCAATAATCAACTCAAAATCGCGTGTTACTCACATGAATATACTGAGAAAAGGTCTACTACTAAATCGCAGCCCACTCAGTAGGCTTCGCAATATCGTCGCGACCGCACACGCTGCTCATGAAGAAGAACCCCTCTGTGGTTCGAAACTAGTAGAGCTTTTCTTAGTATACTCACGTGAGTAACCGGCGATTTTTAGTTAATTTAGTATGTCTCACGATAGTTATTATAAAAACAAAACAATGATCAATAAATTTATTGTATTCCACAGAATTGTTCACGAGTAATGCTACCGGCAATTCTGAGAAGGGCTTACTTGCGTAAATTCATGAATCCTGAACTGTCGTACTTGCAAAAAAAGAACCTTCGGACTGCAGTCCACAAGAAGGCGAAGGCTTGCACCAAATGCCCTAACTGTGAGACTTTGAACGGCATGGTAAAGAAGAGTCCGGCTGGCATCCTTAAAATTATCCATGACAAGTATCGTACTAAGAAGCCTACCGATGGTATTGTCAAGCGAGTGCTGAAGGACTTCCATGAAGCGAAGGAGTCTAACAAGGAGCTGACGACTATGATCAACAGCGGACTTGTTGTTGAGATGAGTCCTGTGGAGGTATGTTACTATGTTCGCAGTATATTAGGAAGTGGTATAACTTCTTTGTTAATTTGTACTTTCGGTTTATTGATCACTAAAGGTCATGATATACAGTGGCAGGTCTACTTATACTATGTGGCAATTGCATTAGATTATCGATTTTATACGAAAACAATAAAATTGAAAATTTAATAAAGGATTTTGATAGAAAACTACCAACTGGTTGACTAACACTGTACTTAAGATCAGATGATAACAATCTTAAGTTTAAAGGCTGTATTTTACCGAGACGGTATAAGCTGGTTGTGCAAGCAAGCAGACAGCAGGTAAGTAACTCTCTATAGAGATGTATACATTTTATTGGTAGCAGCGACTGGTGGCGCCGCCATAGTATACCGGTGAAAAAAAGAACTAACATTTACGAAAAAGCAACTGACACACGATTGGAGTCTTTATATCTATCGACTTAACAACGTGTATTCAATAAACCCATTTTTAACACAGGTGATGGAATTATTCTGTCGCATCCCGGACGATGACATTCCTTTGTTGGGTATGAATCCGCGCCTGACGCGGCCAGAGCACCTGATCCTGACTCGCCTGCCCGTGCCACCGCTGTGTATCCGACCAAGCGTCGTTTCTGATATCAAGGCTGGAACGTAAGTCATTATTTTGCAGACAATTTATATCTCTATATCAAATTCAGTATAGACAAAGTAACTATTAGATGTTATCGACCTGTCATTAGCCGCGGAGGAATTAACGAGTTGCCGGGGCTCCGGCTGCCTGCCAGAGTAGGAACGGGGTGGTTCTTAGTCAGTAAGAGTCTGACACTCGCTCCCGCCTCACCTGGGCGGGAGAAGTCATTGGATGATTTTCCCCCATTCTTTTTAAAGTCGTCCTATCATTATGATCAGTTTTATGTAGGTGCATTGAAGTTTTGTCCTATATGTTGTTTTGTTTTAAACTTGAATCAAACTTCTTTCATACTTACTTATGTAGATTACTTGCTCTTATATTTAATTTGTTATTTCTGACACCTAATGCTAACCGTCTGCCTAATTTAATTGAGGTTTTATGTGTAAAACAACATTTGACAACGTAATCCCAAGCTACCCTTCATTGCTTTTATAAATATATGATTGATGATTTACTAAAATGAATAAAATTCAACATGATACACTTTTACAGAAATGAAGATGACCTAACAATGAAACAGTCAGAGATTCTTTTGATAAACGACGTAATATCGCGACATATAGCTAGCGGGGGCAAGAGCGACCTGGTACAGGAGGACTGGGACTACCTTCAGCTACACGTCGCTCTTTACATCAACAGCGAAATGTCTGGCATTCCGCTGTCTATGCAGGTAATATTTGGCTAAACAACAAAGAACTATTGTGTGTAAAAAGTTTTGGTTTTCTTGGATCTGTCTTAGGCCTTTGACTACTTTAACTACAGTAAAAATCATTGAAACGCACTTTCTCAAGACGCAAATTGTAAAAATCATTCACAACTTAATAATTTTGTCTAATATTCCAAGTTAACAGACAAATATTCTTAAAATGGACCTAAACATGAGTATCATGTCCAATGGTGTTCCTCAAGGATACGTTTTCGGTCCAAAATATTTCTAAAATTGTTTTGTTTCTTTTCAGCCTAAAAAACCGGGTCGTGGTTTAGTACAGCGTTTGAAAGGCAAGCAAGGTCGTTTCCGTGGCAACCTATCAGGAAAACGAGTGGACTTCTCAAGTCGTACTGTCATTTCTCCTGATCCTAATCTTCAAATTCAAGAGGTCAGTTTTATTATTTTGTTTTATTTTGCCATCAACTTTTAAATAACACATTGATTTTGTATAAGCAAAAAACGTGAATGTAGCAAATAGACAAAACTTTATTCCATCTTTAAAAGTATACCTACATAGACAATTATATTTTTTTTATACCATAAACATACATTAGCATTACGTATTTAGTCTCTACGTTCCAGCAGAGATGGTGTAACAAGTAGCTGAATACAAAGAAATATTTTTATTATTTTGATATATCATTACAACATTTTGGAATCATACTTATAACGATAACTACAAAAATGCTGTGAACTCAAGTTTCTGCGTACAAAGGCGAGGCTATCGATATTTGATCTAACATTTTGCATTTTAAACCCTAACTCCTTGTAAATAAGCTTCAATTTCCTTTACCATTCGCAATTTTACAAAACTCATAAATTTTTAATCAATGTACGTCTGATCTCCGATTCACATTTTGCACCCTCTTTCTATGGAAATAAGTTCCAAAATCCCATACCATTCCCAGGTTGGAGTACCAGTACACGTGGCGAAGATTTTAACATACCCAGAGCGGGTGTTCCCTGCCAACCTGCTATGGCTTCGGAAGCTGGTCTGCAATGGACCTGATGTGCATCCTGGAGCCAACTATGTACAGCAAAAAGGGTTGAAGCATAAGAAGTACCTTAAATATGGTAATAGAGAGAAGATTGCGCAGGAGTTGAAGGTACTTTGTACTCTATTGTTCTTCAGTTAAAGTTGATTGTTAAGTGTTATTTCGAATTTAGGCTTTGTCTGTTTTTGTTTGAAGTGAATTGTACCTTACTTTGATTGTGTTAAAGTTGATTTTGGATTGGTTATGATATGAAATCAAACCATTGTTTTTTTTCTATTGGCAGTAGAGTATCCGGTTGTTCTAGTGGTAGCGAATTATCCAAAAAACATTTTAAATTCGGTTTTCGGATAGGACAAAGCTTGTTTTAAGGTATTTTATGAAACTAATGTATGTGTTGTAGTGTGGCGACGTGGTAGAGCGCCACCTGGTGGACGGTGACGTGGTACTGTTCAACCGCCAGCCCTCGCTACACAAGCTCTCCATCATGTGTCACCGCGCCAGGGTCCAGCCACAGAGGACCTTCAGGTATCTATCTACCTACTTACAATATTTTTTTTAATGGGATTGGTCGGCAAATGTACTGGCGGATCACCACTGGTGGTAAGCAATTAGCGCCGCCCATGGACACCCGCAACACCAGAGGAGTAACAAGTCCGTTGCCGGCCTTTTAAGGATTAGGAGGATTATTGGGGTTTGGGGAGATTGGAGTAATTGAGCCTCTGGTAACCTCACTCACACGACAAAACACAACGCAAGCATTACTTCACGTCGGTTTTCTGTGAGGCCGTGGAATCACTCCGGTCGAGCTGGCCCTTGCGTGCCGAAGCATGCCTCGCCAACACTTATAACACTTAATTTTTTTTATAAACAATATGTTAATTATTATATTTTATACGTGTGTAGATTTAACGAGTGCGTGTGTACGCCATATAACGCGGATTTCGATGGAGACGAGATGAACATGCATCTACCGCAGACTGAGGAGGCCAGGGCCGAGGCACTCATACTTATGGGGGTAAGCACATCTTATTACTTTACAGATTACAATATACAGAGTGCAATCGGAATACGTGATGATAAAAACGAGTTTTATTTAAAAAAAAGGAAGGAATTAAACATTTCTTTTATACATAACATCATCACGCCTTTTATCCCCGAAGGGGTAGGCAGAGGTGCACATTATGCCACTGTACAATGTAACACCCACTTTTCACTGTTTATGTCATGAGTCCCATGTAATAGGGGGTGAGCCTATTGCCATATACCGGGCACAATTCCAGACTCCGTGCTACTACTGAGATTTTTTTTTACAAACTCAATAATACTTTGCCCGACCCGGGAATCGAACCCGAGACCCCTTGCCCGGCAGTCGCACTTGCGACCACTCGGCCAACGAGGCAGTCTTTTATGTATTTCTTTTATGTAATTAATAATAGTTCAGTATTTTATTAATAATGGTTGTGTGTGTATATTAGTAATGTATGTAATTAGTGCATGTAAATTAGTAATAGTTCTAATCAGTCGATTACTGTTCAAGGCTGATGTTACAGAAATAACACGAAAACAGAATCGATTAAAATTTTAAAAACATAACATAACATCACTCCTTTTATCCCCGAAGAGGTAGGTAGAGGTGCACATTATGCCATAATACAATGTTACGTTGTACAGTGGCATAATGTGCACCTCTTTTCACCATTTATGTTATATGAGTCCCATGTAATAGGGGGTGAGCTTATCGCCATATACCGGGCACAATTCCAGACTCCGTGCTACTAAGGAGAATTAAAAAAAAATAAAAACAATATTTTTTTTCTGCGTTTTCAGTAGCGTTCCGTTCACACCCTGTGCTTGTCACCACCCCGACTTTCCTCCAGGGTGTCGTGAAATCTGACTAAGAGATGACATATTTAATAAAGACCGGTTTAACAATATATCGTTATCCACAGAATAAATCTAACTTGGTGACACCTCGTAACGGCGAGTTGCTGATCGCTGCGACCCAAGACTTCATCACCGGAGGGTACCTGATGACACAGAAGGATAGTTTCTTCACGAAAGATGAAGTTGGGCAACTGGCAGGGTGCCTCCTGGCCGGGACTGATGCCAACATGAGGATCGACATACCAACCCCTGCAATACTCAAACCTAAGCAACTTTGGACTGGGAAACAGATTTTTAGGTTCGTTTTTCTTATTTTATGGATTTCTATTTAAATTGACCCTTAACCGACGAGCATGCTTGAAAAGATTGATGACTGTTGATGAAGCGACAGAGGTATTTAGGAATCGTAGCAATTGGTGTTCCATAGTCTCTGTACAACCCTAATGGGAGACAGGCGTGAAGTTATGTATGTATGTATGTATTGCTATATTGAGCTGAATTAGTTTTATCTAATGACGGTGGCAAAAAAGCCGTGTGCGTCCACAAGTGGTTACCGTGGCCTGTGGACGCATGCAACACATGTGCATTGTCGACTTTTAAAAAACCTATTTAGTCCCTTTCAAAATCAAAGTCACTTATTTGAATTAGAACAAGAAGAAACTTTGAACGTCAAAACAAAATATTAAAAAAAATTACAGTCTGTCGGTCACCTTTATAATATTGTAGTAGTTTTAATTAACATAAACAAATTTGCCGCCTCTACAATTTTGAAAAGTTCCCCTCGGTTTCCATGGGATCCCGTAATCAGATCCTAACCTGATGGAAATGGGACCACCCCGGGAGTATGACCCTTCCAACAGAACAAGAAATATCAAAATCCATCCACACGCCGGAGTAATCGCGTAACATACACACTAGAAAAAACATACAACCGAATTCATAACTTCCTTTTTGGGAAGTTGGTTAAAAATACAAGCGATTGTGACGAGTGATAGTAGGCCTTAGATAAGTATAAGGATTAACGGGATTTGACTATGTTGTCTGTGTCGTGGGTATGTTTACAAACAAAAAATGTTATTCACATCACAATGTGGGTCGCTCAAGTATTATTTTATGAGAACCACGAGGCCATTGCACCGATGGTGTAATCAATGTTTAAAATTAAAATGTATTGTATTATTTCTGCCTCGTTGGCTGAGTGGTCGTAAGTGCAACTTCCGGGCAAGGGGCGACCCGGGAATCATACCCGAGTATGATTCCCGGGTCGGGCAAAGTATTACTGGGTTTTTTTTAAATATTCTCAATAATATCATGGAGTCTGGAAATGTGTCCGGTATATGGCAATAGGCTCCCCTATTACATGGGACTCATAACATAAATACTGAAAAGTGGGTGTTACATTATACAGTGGTATAATGTGCACCTCTGCCTACCCCTTCGGGGATAAAAGGCGTGATGTTATGTTATGTTTGTATTATTTCAGTCTAATAATGAAACCCAACAAGAAGTGCGAGGTGAAGGCTAACTTAGAGACCAAGGGCAAGAACTACACCGGGAACAAGGACATGTGTGTGCAGGACTCGTGTGAGTACTATAATCTACTCAGCGTATGCTATATATGACGCTAATCTTATAAGCAGGTTAACCTAATAGAGTTAATGATAGAAGATTCATCTTTTCACTTTAATCAATTGTCTATCTCTCCCTCTTCATTCTCCCTTCTCCATTCATCTCTCTTTATCTTATTTATGAATTTGCTTATATCCAGAATCTATATCAAATTGCATCTGATTGCTAATCCGTATTTCTGTGTAAATCACACATTTACAAACTAAGTCGATAAATTATCGTAATCGCGAGGTTTTGAGTTCGATTGCCCGGGTACGTTAACAGGCGAAAAGTATATGTTTCGTTTAACCTATATCTTTAGGAACTTTTAATAACTTGTGGTTCCTCCATAGACGTGATAATAAGGAACTCGGAGCTGCTGTGCGGTTCCATGGACAAGAGCACCCTGGGCTCCGGCACCAAGAATAGTATCTTCTACATCATGCTGCGGGACTGGGGCGAGGAGTATGCTGTCAGGGGGATGTGGAGGTAATGGCATTTCACTTTTTTCATACGTCGGGATTAAGAGGCGTAATATTATGTCTATCCTTACCACAGATATATTAAAGAAGGAGATATGGTGTGGAGTCAAAAATGTACGCAAAACCGGTGAAGCCACAACTGCCCCTCCATAAAACTAATTTTACACACACAGTTCAGACAAAACAATACTACGAATAAGTGCACACACGCGGCATCGATAATTCAGTAATTCAAATATAAGCCTTATTCTTTAAACGACAGCGCACATTGTCCTATGATTTACTCACACGAAAACAATCTTGTTTTGGCTTATATGTCTGCACGAAATCACTGTACAAGACGGTATTTTATCGTTGGTTGTACGATCGCGGGTGACAACAGACTAACTCGCGGTGACGGCCATGTTTTCCTACATTGAGCCGAACGCTCAAGTGCGAGCGTAACCGACACGCCCCCTTGCCACTTCTCCTTTTTTAATATTTCTGTGATCCTTACTAATATAATATTATAAATCGGAAAGCGAGTTTGTTTGTTCCGCTTTCAGGCCATAACTACTAAACCGATTGCTTTGAATTTTTGCAGATGTATAGTTAGAAGTCCGGATTAAATAATAGAATACTTTTTATCCCGGAAAAAAAATGATATTCCCGAGGGAAAACAAAAGTATTGGTATAGATGGCGCTGTGTGTATTGGTATATGTCACATTGGCTTTTTGTCCTTTAGTGACACGGGCGAAAAATAATAGAATAAAACAATATCTGTGTTTGTAGGTTAGCGCGTATGGCGTCCTTCTATATAATGAACAGAGGCTTCAGTTTCGGCATCGTCGACGTCACGCCGGGGAGGAGACTTATCGATGCCAAGAACAAATTGCTTGAGGCTGGGTAAGTGAAAATAGTGTACATGTAAACTAGTTTATCAAGGCGTCCCTTAGTACGATCTTTCCTTACATTCAACGGCCAGTTTATACCAGTCTCGCATTGCTTGATGTATACCTGTACATAAATTGTGTACTTGTCAACTAGTCAAATTCAATACTTTTTCCAACTGTCAAAAATGACACTTTTCTATGAATTTTGTATGAGATTGTGTATTGTGACGTCACGTTTTTTTAGAGGCAACAGCATATATATTTCTCAAAAAAATGTTGGAAAAGTACTAAAATTAAGTTGGTCATAAAATCAATTAATGAAAGTGTGTTATATTTTTAAATATTTTATTGTATTGAACAGTCGAAATCATTTTCTTATTCAGCCAATCGCTGCTTCCATTACATAATCAAAATAATGAATGAATTAAGATGACGATGGCCGATTGTAAAGGATTTCTTTGCGGGCAAATATATCGCATTGCATTTTTAAATATTGGTTATTTGTGCAGGTACTCAAAGTGCGATGGTTACATCCTGGAGATGGAGAAGGGCACGCTGCAGTGTCAGCCCGGCTGCACCATGGAGGAGACACTCGAGGCTGTCATGCTCAGCGAGCTCAGCAGCATCAGGTCTGTGACTACCATTTTGACTGCGCGGTGGCTGGGGAACTGGCTGGCGCGCAACGTATCACGGGTTCGAATCCCGCACGGAACAATTTTGTGTGTTATCCACAGAATGTTGTTTCGCACGATTAGAATTTTGGTGTTAGAAAATATTATAGCAGAATAATTCTTTTATAAATTACATTCCAAAAAACTTCAAACTCCTCTTTTTTGAAGTCGGCTAATTATAAATACGCTAAATCCTTCTCCCAAGTGTAACAAACATTTTTCTGAAAACCGCATCATAATCGGTTCAGCCATTTGCGAGATAATCATAGACATACGTACATGTATACAGGTCAAACAACAAACCTCATATTTGTTGAAGTCGGTTAAAAACTAACGCGTCTATCATTTCATATTATTCCTTATTTTTTATAATAACTATCGTGAGACATACTAAATTAAGTAAAAACGCGGGTTACTCGCGTGAATATACTGAGAAAAGCTCTACTAGTTTCGAACCACAGAGGGGTTCTTCCTCATGAGCAGCGTGCGCGGTCGCGGCGACGACGCGCAGCTCACTTTCCTCAGTATATTCACGTGAGTAACCCGCGTTTTTACTTAATTCCTTATTTTATTTGAAGTTATCATGTCCCACCACAGAGAGTTAGCAGCGAAGGCGTGTTTCCGCGAGCTACACCCCAGCAACGCGCCGCTTGTCATGGCACAGAGCGGCTCCAAAGGTTTGGCATTCTGTTTTAATATACAAATATATAAAGTGTGGGAGAGCCATGCTTCGGCACGAACGGCAACGCTTGCGTTGTGTTTCGTCGTGTCTCACCTCACTTACACGACGAAACACAACGTAAGCGTTGTTTCACGTCGGTTTTCTGCTCGGCCGTGGTATCACTCCGGTCGAGCCGGCCCATTCGTGCCGAAGCATGGCTCTCACACACTTAAAAAATCTGTTGCTTTGATAAGTCTCCATCCTCTTCTTTAATGTATCGATAAATATTTTTAACAATACTTATGTAATATTGTTTGCACCCTCAGGTTCGAACATCAACATATCGCAGATGATCGCGTGCGTGGGTCAGCAGGCGCTGAACGGGAAGCGAGTACCCAACGGGTTCGAAGACAGGTCGCTACCACATTTTGAGAGGCATTGTAAGTATCTTATATTTTGTTTTATGGATCACCTGATGGTTATAAAATGACGCCGCTCATGGATCTTCCAACAGTAGAGGAATTACAATTGCATGGTCGGCTTTTAGGGAACTTGAACGCCCCGCTCCGCGTCAGTGGAAACACAGCCTTAGGGCGAAAAATAAGATAAATGTAATAATTGTTTTTCTGGGTGGTCTAGCATAATGTTTATATGATTGTCAAGAGTCTTATGTCGGAATACTCAAACGCTACTCAATTTTAAGTCGTGCTTAAGTATAGTTCTGTCTCTACAAATTCTTTGTAAAATGACAGAGATGGCACGATATTTAAGCACGACTTAAAATTGAGTAACATTTCAGTATGCCGGCACTAGTCTTAGTAATTTATATTTATTGTCAATATTTTTATCGAATTGCTAAAATACAATTTCCTTCCATCCCCTTTTAGCCAAGATTCCAGCGGCGCGTGGTTTCGTAGAGAACAGTTTCTACTCGGGCCTCACTCCGACGGAGTTCTTCTTCCACACGATGGGAGGGCGCGAGGGTCTCGTCGACACTGCTGTCAAAACTGCCGAGACTGGGTACCTGCAGCGACGACTGGTCAAGGTATGTGGCTACTGTATATTTGCTCACCAGGTGGCGCTGGCGTGCCACTAGAGAGAGTCGGCTAGTAGAGAATTAGCTAGTGTCACGCCATTGCATTCAATATTTGACAGCTCACAGCATCTGTCGACTAAACCCTCTTGCTATATAACCATTGAGGTTTTGGAGATTTAGCAGGCAACGTAGAACCAAAACTACAGAAAAAACAAATTATAATTTTTCATTCGCGAAATTATTTCCAAGCTGGGAACGAATGGAATATTGTTTGTGTAGAGCTAAATGTTTTGACTGTCTGTTTGTTTGCATAAATCTCTGGCAGTAGTCCAATCCGATTTGAATATACATTTTTGCATCAAGCCTATTTAATAAGCTAGAGTGACAGGTAGGAAGAAGAGAGAGTTAGAGTGTCATAGTCATTGGATGGTATTATGAAGTCTGACGGTGTTGTTCTCAGTCATTAGAAGACCTGGTCTTGCACTATGACATGACGGTCCGCAACGCGATGGGCGAGGTGGTGGAGTTCCGGTACGGCAGCGACGGCCTGGACCCCAGCTACATGGAGGGGAAGGATCGACCCGTGGACCTGGCCAGGGTACTCGCTGATGTACGCGCCAAGTATCTGTCTAGGTAAGAGTCGCAGATTTTTTGAGTATAAATATTTTTTAGTGTTTGGGGTAGTTTTCTCAGTCTAAAACTAATTGTTTAAACTTTTCCCCTACAGTAAAATTATGCTACTTGACGCAAATAACTATTACGTGTTAAACCGTCCAGCGTCCGCGTTCCTTATGATCCAACGGGTGCACACGTGACATTTGGAGAAAGAAAGAAAGAAAGAAAATGCATTTATTTAGCCATTGGCACACGAAAACAAGGATCATTGTAATATAAATAAAAAATGCAGTCAAAATAAAAACAAAACATTAATAATAGATTTTATAAAAGAGAAAGCAGCATGGAGCATTTTTTTTTATGATCCACCGGGTGCTCATAAGGATGCTCGAGGGGTTAATTTGCTGTCTTGTACAAAATTGATAGAAAACTATCATTAGTAAAATGAAGTGAAGTGAATGACGAAATGTAATGAAGTCGTGCTGGGAATAATTCAGTTCGCGCGTTGTATACTTTCTTACTTTATTTTTTTTTCCAAAATGCTTTCTCTTTTAAGTTTAAAAATAGACAGGTGTTTTTCAAAAGGAAGGCCTTCCTTTATTCTCCTGCGTCATGCGTGCGTTTTCAAACGTACATAACATTACATAACATCACGCCTTTTATCCTCGAAGGGGTAGGCATCCACTTTTCACTATTTATGTTATGAGTCCCATGTAATAGGGGGTGAGCCTATTGCCATATACCGGTCACAATTCCAGACTCCGTGCTACTATTGAGATTTTTTTTAAAACCCAGTAATACTTTGCGCGACCCGGGAATCGAACCCGAGACGCCTTGCCCGACAGTCGCGCTTGCGCCCACTCGGCCAACGAGGCAGTCAGGCAGAAACGTACAATTTTAACATACATACGCGCGTGGTTTTTATTTTTCATGAAGTACATTTCCGTTTTCCCGTTCATCATGACGAGTCGTTATAAAATCTCCAATGAATTATTTCAAGTATTGAATGTATATGTTGGTTCTGTATCCAGGGACGAGGATCCCCTGGACGGCGACGGCATCGAGCTGGCTGCGGCGGAGACACTAGCGCTAGATGACTTCAAAACCTGCACACAGGAGTTCAAAAACGAGTTGCTGTGAGTTATTGATCGTTATTATTTATTGATGGCGGTGAATGTAGTGTCATCGGCCTCGTATAGTTTTTTTTTTAAATTGACGTGTAAAAGTGCTGCTATGTAGCCTATTTGCAAGTATAAATTCACTTGTTTCACTTGGTGGCATGGTGGCCCGGAGGTTTAAGACTCTCGCTTCTCATGCATAAGGGTGCGGGCTCGAAACCGGCTAGTACCAATGTGACTTTTTCTGAGTTATATTTACTTTCTAAGATTATCTAGACACCACTAACAAACGGTGAAGGAAGACATCGTTAGGAAACCTGGGCTTATAATTTCTAATTATAAGTTTGTAATCGCCAACCCGCATTGAGCAAGCGTGGTGATTAATGCTCAAACCTTCTCCGTGTGAGAAGAGGCTTTGCTCAGCAGTGGCATTTATAGGCTGTTGATGATGATAATGACGTGGTGGAGTGGTGATGATAATGCTGGTGGGTAATGGGGACGATGCTGGTGGGTAATGGGGACGATGCTGGTGGGCGATGATGATCGTAGTGAGTGGATGATAATTGCGATGTCCTCCGGTAGCATGTCAATGCTACGACACTCATGTCCAAATACTCAAGTGGTACTCGATTTTAAGTCACGCTTAAGTATAGTTAGGTAGCCTTACAGTATTTGGCCGTTAGTTGTGTGAATATGTACCATACCATATAGGTGTTAGTGATGGGTTGGTGCGCACTACCGCGCTGCGTGGCAGTCATTTGTCGACTGACTGTACAGAAGTACCCGCGCTATATTTACTATCTACGCAATATTACAGTTGTCACTAGATATGACGGTATTGCAGAATATACGACTACCTGCATATACTTATGCAGGTACTCGTATGTTCTTCAAATAATCACTACTCGTGTTATGATCATTGTATCCATATTCATAATTAATACTAGTGGTGATTATTGTGATGATGATATTGATGATGATAGTGGCGGGTCATGGTGATGATGAAAGTGATGATAGCAAAGTGATGACGATGGATAATGATGAGGGCAGTGCTGGGTGACGATGATAAATTGGGATGCTGACAGGGTATGAAAATTAAAAATATAATTAATCCGTCAGTTAGGTAATGAAAAATATTAGACACGTATTTTTTATTTTGTTGTATAATAAAACAATACTTAGATAAAACGAATCAAAGTTTAGTTGGGTTGGGGCTAAAACGTCATTTCTACGTATAAAATGTACACAGAAGTGACGTCACACGACATTTCAAATCAATATATCGTCGAAAGTATTCGTTTCTGTAAGAAAATAAAAAATACGTGTCTAATGATTTAAAATAATCTACCAGACGGACATTAAAATAAAAATTAGTGATCTACCCTATTGATGACCGTGTAGGAGAGGCGACGAGAATAACATTCGAGGTGATATATTATTGCAGAACATTCTTGAAGTCCATAGCAGCGAAGGTCCGCAAGCTCCGCGCGCGCTACGCCGGCTGCGGTCCGCTGGTGAAGCAGCTGGAGCGCCTGACGCTGACGCAGCTGGTGCAGTTCCTGCGCGTCTGCCACCACAAGTACCAGCGCAGTGTCATCGAACCCGGGACCGCCGTCGGGGCGCTCGCTGCGCAGGTACGTTTCATACAATAACTACTTGACTTGACTGCACGGTTGGCGCGGTGGTTGGGCTACTGACTGCCGCGCAACGTGTCCCGCACGGAACAACTCTTTGTTTAATCCACAGTTCGTTGTTCCGGGTCTGGGTGTCATGTGTATGTGAACTTGTATGTTTGTAAACGCACCCATGACACAGGAGACAATCCAAGTGTGGGGCAACGTTTAAAAAAAAAAGTAAAACGAAAGTTCTCGTGTCGAGAATAATTTTACATTATTGAGATATTAAACCGAGAAATTAATTAACTAAATATATAGGTGAACTCACAGGTCTAGTAGTTACAGAGGAACCCCTCCTCATGAGCAACATGCAACAGCAAATATTGATACCTACATTCAATACCGCGTTGTGTTACAATGTACAGTAATAATAATATAATAAGAATAAACAAATAAATGATTGGAGAGGCCTATGTCCAGCAGTGGACGAATATGGGTTGATGATGATTGTTATGTTGGTGGATTGATAATTAAACCGTCAAACACCGCGCGGACACCGGTGACCGCAACCTATTGTTATTTAATTGTATCTATAATGACGGTACTCGACGAGTTAATAGTCTGATTTATTTTACTTGGATTAATAGAATAATGTGCAGAGCGCACGACGTGTACACACAACTGAGTTACATTTATGTACGAGTGTCCTACCTTATATGTATAACACATAGTAAGGGGGCCACTACTTACTAAATAGTGATGTTAATACAGACTAATACATACATGTAACAATGATGATGATGATGAAGAATAAAATCAAAGTCAAAGTCAAAAGTCAAAGCATTTATTTCAATTAAACCATAATTTGGTACTTTAGAAACGTCAACAAATACAAAATAAAAAAAGCCTGTCTGTAAAAATAATCCTTATTACGAAAAATGTATACAAGTATACATTAAGTAATTAAGTCACATAATAATATCTCTTGAAGCTGTACCAATCTTACAATTACATTGTTCTTACAGAGCATAGGAGAGCCAGGTACTCAGATGACTTTGAAAACATTCCACTTCGCTGGAGTAGCCTCCATGAACATCACGCAGGGAGTGCCCAGGGTCAAGGAGATCATCAACGCATCCCGCAACATATCCACTCCCATCATCACCGCCGAGCTGATGCAGCCCACGGACCAGGAGTTTGCCAGGAGAGTCAAGGGCAGGATTGAGAAGACCACGCTAGGAGAGGTTCGTTAAATTGGAACGTAGATGTTTTTGAAAGATGTATGTCATGGATGTTAAGCTATGAAATGTAAAGCTGCTTTTGCGGGAGGGGAGGGGGGGGGGGGAGAATCGAGCGTTCTATACCGAACGTTACTAGTCAAAAACCCTCTCCACTCTTGATTCGCATCGCACGGCATTGAAAAGGATTAAGCGTCTTCAACGTTCTTTAATAGATTTTTAACTCTTTCGTTTTGTAATAAAGTCGAAAATCGTTTGTTCGGCTACTTAGTATCCCGCCAGAACTTAAGCCCTTATTTACTTGGGTTTTGAAGACATTCAGACGGCTTAGTATGAGTTTGTTTTATGTTTAACGAGAGTAAGATATTACCGCATTCGTCGGTGTGATTGGTTGGTTCATTGAAGCCCATGGCCAATCAGAGCGCCGAACGCGGCAACGTTTCCAAGTCGTAGACTGAACTCGTTAAGCCTTCATAGTCTAAGAGTTACTGAACTCTCGAAATAAATTTCGTTATTTACACCCTGAATGTACTATGACTGAGACTACACACAGGCTACGTATTCAGTATAAACTGAGAGTTGGATGCGCGAATAGCAAATACAATGCGAGAGCATTTTAAACTGGTTTTGTATAAAAGGTTGTGTTTTTAATAGTAAGCAATCGGCGTCGCCCATGGAGACCTGACATACAAGAGAACACAAGTGTGTTACCGGCCTTTTGGGAATTGAGGATTGTGATTGATGTAATTAGCCTACCGATAACCTCACTCAAACTACCAAACACAACGCAAGCGTTGTTTCACGTCGGTTTTCTGTGAGGCCCTAGTGTCACTCGTGGTAGATGATAATGTGCAGGCCTGGTGACTGCCAGATCGTTTTGATTGGCTTTAGCATGTACAGTAGCTCTTAGACTATTAGAAAACACAGACTCGGGTATTTTTTAGGGGGGATAATCATCGAATTACTTCTCCCGCTAGGGCGAGGCGGGAGGGAGTGTCAGACTCTTACTGACCAAAAACCACCCCATTCCTACTCCTGCACTTCGAGCCGGAGCCCCCGGTAACCCGTTAAGTTCTCCGCAGCTGCGTATACAGACCCTGGCAGAGAATGAAGTATTTATAACCCTGTAATGTCCTCAGATCACGACATACATAGACGAGATGTACCTGGCCAACGAGTGCTTCCTGCTCGTCCGCCTGGACGCCGAGAGGATCCGACTGCTGTGTCTAGAAGTCAACGTCGAGTCCATCGTGTACTCGTAAGTAAACACTGTTTTATACAAGAATTTTGGAAATCTTGTACTCAGCATAGACTGAGTACACGTGTAACACTAGACTATCTGCTTACAATGAAGCGGTTTAGGGAACAGCGAGTATAAGATCGAAGAAGGAGGATCCTCCGACCAGGTGAGGTGATCCTGCCTTTCTGCCCACCAGTTGTTCGTGGGGATTTTCTATCAGTGTTAATTCGCATGTAAACTACATGTGCGATTTAGGGGTTTTTATGACGTCATCCGTTGATTTGCTTCTATAAATATTCTTTATACAAGCAGTATAAAGAATATATATAAAAAAAAACATTTATTTCAATTACGCTTACGACTCACATGACTCGACTAATTTCGAGCTACAATAGGGGCTCATAAATAAATCAACTATTGAAAAATTACAATTTTTTCACCAGAATATGCACATCGAAGCTCAAAATAAAGCCGGCGAACATCCACATAGTATCAGACTGGGCTATAAAGGTATCAGCCGAGCCGAGCAAGCAGGGCGGCTGGCTGAACCTGTCGCTGCAGCAGTTGGCGCGCCAGCTGCCGGCTGTCGTCGTCAAAGGCCTGCCGCAGGTCGCCAGGGCTGTCATCGCCTGCAATGATACTGATACTGTACCCACGTAAGTATCTCATAATAATAGAATATAAACTTTAAAATACAATTGTTAACAAAGCTGCCTTTACGTTTGCTAAAGGTAAACTGCCGCTTGCTCCTGACGTTTTTTTTTGGTTTTAAAAAAAAAAATGTTGCCCTACACTAGGTTTTTCTTCTGTGTCGAAACAACTTCCGGACCGCGACCGTAACCGCGCTGTAACTGTGATATTCAAATCACTTGCATTATGTTCTGAATTTTCTTGTTAAACAAGTATACTTATGTTAAACTAGCTGTTGCATGCGACTCTGTCCGCGTAGAATATGAATTTTAGAACATAAATTTTTGTTCCAATTTTCCAAAATAAAAGTAGGCTATGTCCCTCCTTAGTACATTAGCTACCTGCCAATAACAGCTTTGTAAAATCGGTTCTACCATTTCAGAGATTAGTCTATACAAACAGACCGACAAAAAATGTAAAGAAATATATTTTGGTATGTGTATCGTATGTACATATACTCATATGCATATAGTAAAAGCGGTTATTTTATTAAAAACAGACACTCCCAATTTTATTTATCTGTATAGATTAATGTAATCAAATATATTTTGAATTAAAAATTGTTTTCATTATAGTTACAAGCTGTGCGTGGAAGGAGACGGACTGCGTGACGTCATCGCCACGTACGGAGTCGATGGCACCAAGACCACCTCCAACAATATACTCGAGGTAACACTATGTTCATTACTAATTAATTGGGTACTTGCAAATTCAATACTTTTTTCGAACTATCAAGAAAGACAGTTTTCTATGAATTTTGTACGATATTGTGTATTGTGACGTCACGTTTTTTAGCGTCAAACAGCTCACTTATTTCTCAAAAATTTGCTTGAAATATAAATTAAGTTGGTCATAAAATCAATTAATGAAAGAGTGATTCTTTATTTATGTCAAAAATATGCTTGAAATATAGATTAAGTTGGTCATAAAATCAATTAATGAAAGAGTGTTTCTTTATTTATATTTTACTAGCTTTTACCCCCGGCTTCGCTCGCGTCACAAAAAGATAAAAAGTAGCCTATGTGACGTATACCAATACACACAGCTCCATCTATACCAATATTTTTGTTTTTCCTCGGGAATATCAAATTTTTCCGGGTTAAAAAGTACCCTATTATTTAATCCGGACGGCGTGAAAGTGGAACAAACAAACAAACACACTTTCCGATTTATAATATTAGTAAGGATTGTATTTAACAGTTGAAATAATTTATTTTTGATAAAGGAAAGTGCCCAATTTCTTATAAAATTAGTAGGTCAGTCCACTATTTACTTTATGACCAGTATAGTCAGTTGACGCAGCCATGCCATCGTTAGCGTTGTTCAATGCGCCTACAGTTTATGATTATGAAACCCGGTGTGTTTCGAAACTATTCGAGCATCCTCGAAAAATTTTAATTAGGTAAATTATTAATAATATTATCATTTTGTCCAGGTATTCCACACGCTAGGCATAGAGGCTGCGAAGTCTACCATCATCAGTGAGATCCAGGCCGTGATGGAAGGTCACGGTATGAGCGTGGACCGACGCCACGTGGAACTCCTGGCCGGACAGATGACTGCAAGGGGCGAAGTCTTGGGTATCACCAGATACGGCCTCGCCAGGATGAAGGAATCCGTACTTAATCTGGCTAGTGTAAGTAGTAATTTGGAATATTTCGTTTTTAATGCTGTTTTTGGCTCAGTGGTTGATTGGCAGCGCGTTGTGGGTTCGATTACCGTATCAGGTATTGAAAGATTTAGATAGTTGGGAGCACCTTAATGATTTAGTGTCTTTCAACATCATCATCATATCAGCCACAAGATGTCCAGCGCTGAACATAGGCCTCCTCCAATGACTTTTGTTTATGGAATAAGCCAGGCAGACGGATCACCTGATGGTTAGCAATCGTCGCCCATGTACACTTGGAACACCAGAGGCGTTACAAGTGTGTTACCGGCCTTTTGAGGATTAGTAATTTGAGAATTTTTGGAGGTTCAGGGATTGGGGAGATTGGGGAAAAGAGTGGGGGTAATTGGGCCTCCGGTAACCTCACTTAACACGACGAAACATAACATAAGCGTTGTTTTACGTCGGTTTTCTGTGAGCCCGTGGTATCACGCCGGTCGAGCCGGGCTATTCGAGGCAGTTATATAAAATAGGCCAGTAAACTTCCATATAGGCCGATTGGAAGCGACTGGCATCCTGCGGTTCCCTGCGACCTTCATACTAGTTTTTACCACTGAATAATTTGAAACCTAATTGTAAAAAAACAAAACTAAATTTCTTACCTGACTGAAATCGAAATGTTATCGCGTTTAGCTCTCTAATTGGTTGGTTCATTGTAGCTGGCCAATCAGAGCGCCGAACGTCATAAATGCGTTGAAGACGTTAAATGTTAAAACTATTCGTGCTATTATTAACTATTATTAATTTTCGTAATTATTAATTTTCGTGCTATTAATTTACTATTATTAATTTTCGTGCTATTATTAACTATTTAAGCTCCCAGCAGAATAGGGTCGTTTCCTAAATTTTATTTTAACGTCCGTCCGATACATTAATTTAAACTTAAAACACGTAAAGTACGTGTCTAAAGTTCTTTTCTCACAAAATTAATACTTTCAACGATATATTAATTTGAAATATCGTGTGACGTCACAGCGTGCCACATTTTGTAGCACGTTATGACGTAACAACCTCCCACTCATAAACTTAGCGCCATTTTATCTAAATATTGCAACTTAATACGAGAAAATAAAAAAATACGTGTCCAATATTATCTAACTGACGGACTAATTAGATTTTTAATTTTGATACATTGCTAACTACCCAATTACAAGAATATTAACTTATATATTTCCAACAGTTTGAAAAAACAGCGGATCACCTATTCGACGCGGCTTACTACGGCCAGACAGATTGTATAGAGGGGGTCTCAGAGTCCATCATACTCGGGGTCCCAGCGGCCATCGGGACCGGAGTCCTGCAGCTCCTGCACCAGCATCCGAGGGCAGAGCCCCCGCAACCCCGGGAACTACTCTTCGACAGACCAGAGCTCCACTCCTCGATATGGGAATAACCCATAATCCCTGGCCGTAGACGCAGTTCTTCGACCAGAGTTCCCGTCAAGAAGTAACTTAAATTTGTACTTTCTTGGCTTGTGTATAAGACTGGAAATCATTTGATTGTTTGTTGTGTTAGTATTTGATTGTGTGCTTTTTTACGCAGCTCTTACAGTTAGGAACCGGATTAGGAGATTCTTAAATACTTATTTTGTGATGATAACAAGTGTTTAATCTTTATAGAAAATTTAACAATAAAAGTATATCAAACTCTACAATACATAAAATATTCATTTTAAATATATATTTTTTCTTTTTACTCCGTCCGGTTTTCTTTTTCTATCTCACAATCCGCCATCTTACAAAATGGCGGTTTTCTCAAACCCTAAGATGACGTTACTGTCTCATTAAAATGTTCAAATGATTTAACTCAAATAATGACATTGTATATAAAGTATATTAATTTTAAGTTGTGCTGTAATGTTAATTATTAGTATCGTAACTTTAAACTTAACAGTGGATATATTTAATTAGTTTGCAAAGCTGGCAACACTGCCGATATTGCCAGCCTTAATAAATAAATGTTATTTTACTTTTTCTGTACTGTATATATGTATTATATAGTTGTTATTGGAAAAAGTAAAAGCAAGGTCGGATCTAGGATATATTCAGGATATTTCAGGATCATTATAGGATACTTTAATACATTCGTTACAGAATACATTCTATGAACAAAAATTTTAGTTTTATAATTTCATACATAAAAAATCATAGAGAATTTTCGATTTTGAAAATATATTTAATTGGCTCTCCTTGATCCGTAGTTTTAAAGTGTTTTTTCATTAAAGTTTAATATCGTTTGCTGTTGTACAGACACTAGAAGCCAACTACTATTGTTCGTTAACACATTTTGAACTTTATCACAGAAGCATAAGGTTGTAAATCAGTAAAAAAAGCTTGATAGTTGATAGTATGTTTATCTATAAGTTTGTAATATTGACTGTTATGTTTTAAATTGTAAATATTTAGTGTTAGAAGTGTAAGAAATTATTGTTCCTGCTTAGCTCCCTTAGACAAATGTTAAGACTCGAATCTTGGACTTGGCTTAAAAGATTTGATTTAGAGTTGACAAAATATACCCTGAACATGTTTTTACAATAATAAATTTTAAATATAACATTTCTTGTTTTATTGTCTTATACGCCATGCTTCGACACGAATGGGCTGGCTCGACCGAAGCGATACCACGGCCCAACAGAAAAACAACGTGGAACAACGCTTGTATGTCTATACTAGCTGTTGCCCGCGACTTCGTCCGCGTAGATTAATGACTTCTGACAGAATTAACCAGAATCAATTCAGTGCCCAAGTAAGATTTACCTATTTTGAAATGATTTATCGTAGTTAAAATAAATAAATAATCATTACCAGTACAGTGCCCGATCACGTAAGGTTTGAGTAATAAAACTATTCTATCGACTATTGTACCGAATCTCTCTAGAATAAGTTCAGTGGTTAAGAGTTAGAGAGTCCTGGGGCATTGACGCATAGTTCCCGTTCTCGTGAGACATCTGTGAAAAAACTATCATACGTTACCCAGGTCCTAAATCATCGTTTTACCGAATGTAATTCAAAAAGATTCAATGATTCTAAATTCAACGGCTAAGAAGATTTATACAAACTCTCATTCCCTATTTTATCCCCTTAGGGGTGGAATTTATCAAAATCCTTTCTAAAGAGATACCTATGTCATAGTAACTTTATGCATGCAAAGTCTCAGCCCGATCAATTTAAAACTGACAAAGTATCATACAAACTTTCACCCCCTATTTGACACTTTGGGGTGAGAATGTTCAAAAACCTTTCTAAAGGGACGTTTACGTCATAATATCCATCTGCACGCCGAATTTCAACCCGATCGGTGTAAAACTGACAAAGCTTCATACAAACGTTCATCCCCTATTTTACCCCCTTAGGGGTGGAAATTATCAAAATCCTTTCTTAGCAGATGCCTATGTGATAACATCTATCTGCATGTCAAATTACTTCAAAGCGGATGCTTACGTCATAACATCTATCTGCATGCCAAATTTCAATCCGATCGGTTTAGAACTGACAAAGTTTCATACAAACTTTCATCCCCTATTTTACCCTCTTGGGGGTGGAAATTATCAAAATCCTTTCACATCGGATGCTTACGTCATAACATCTATCTGCATGCCAAATTTCAACCCGATCAGTTAAAAACTGACAAAGTTTCATACAAACTTTCATCCCCTTTTTTACCCCCTTGGGGATGGAAATTATCAAAATCCTTCCACATCGGATGCTTACGTCATAACATCTATCTGCATGCCAAATTACAACCCGATCGGTTTAAAACTGACAAAGTCTCATACAAACTTTCATCCCCTATTTTACCCCCATTGGGGGTAGAAATTATCAAAATCCTTTCACATCGGATGCTTACGTCATAACATCTATCTGCATGCCAAATTACAACCCGATCGGTTTAAAACTGACAAAGTCTCATACAAACTTTCATCCCCTATTTTACCCCCTTGGGGGTGAAAATTATCAAAATCCTTTCACATCGGATGCTTACGTCATAACATCTATCTGCATGCCAAATTTCAACCCGATCAGTTAAAAACTGACAAAGTTTCATACAAACTTTCACCCCCTTTTTTACCCCCTTGGGGGTGGAAATTATCAAAATCCTTTCTTAGCGGATGCCTACGTTATAATATCTATCAGTATGCCAAATTTTAGCCCAATCTGTCCAGCGGTTTGGGCTGTGCGTTGATAGATCACTATGTCAGTCAGTCAGTCAGTCAATCACCTTTGAATTTTATATATATAGATTATAACTTTCGTGAGCCATACTAAATTAAATATTACGTTTGGACTTCCTCACTTAACTGTTTGACGGGGAACTCGACTAGTTTCAAGCCATGCTAGAGGCTCATAATCGTGAGCAGTCTTCCGCGGCACGCGCTACTGTCGGTAACGCGACTTATGTAAGTAAGCGGAAAACATAATAATTGGCTTGTATGTCTAATAAAAATAAACAATCATCACACATAAACAGAATATAAATCCTCCCTGCTGACCAAAGGCCTCTTCTCACACGGAGAAGATTTGAGCATTAAACTGTCAAACACCAAGCGGTCACCGGTGACCGCGACCTATTGTTCTTTAATTGTGTCTATAAAACCGGTACTCGACGAGTTAATCGCCACGCTTGCTCAATGCGGGTTGGCGATTTCTAACTTATAATTGGGAATTAAGACAACCAATGTATTTCTACAATTTATTAACAATAGAACTAAAAACTAAATAACATATTAAATGCTTTTACAGTTTCATTCACTCCATACATCTAATAGTAATACAGCAAGTCTTAGTCATTATGTCTGTCTGTGTGTCTCACTATCATTAAAACTTGTTTTAGGGGTGCTCTTTAAAAAATATAGTAAAATTACGATAATATGGTCAACAAAGAATTCTTATAATTTTAGTAACTTTAATCATACACAATATTAGTTAGTTACTTGAGAACAATGACACGGTTTAAGTTTTAACTTTGCATTGTGAATGTCTTGTTAAATATTCCCAAGTTATACAATCAATAGACACATTTCAAAGAATTAGAAGAACTGTGAAACATTCATAGTAATTCCTTCGATAATAAATTTATCTGGCGTTGGGAAAGTCAGCGTTTAAAGAGTCACCCAAAGCTGAGACGTAAGCTGACATTTTAGAATTGAATGTTTAATTGTATTATTCGAGATTTATGTATGACGTATCACGCAGCTTTGGCTTGCGCAAGCGCAGCTTTGTGTTGGTCGAGTTTGGTCCACTTTTCGCTCACCTTCCACAACCAGCTCGCCAGCTCGTAGTCTTGCGCCAGCTTTGAAGGCTCCTTCTTCTTCATGTCACTGCAAAAATGACATATTTTGCATAAATTATTACTATTGCTATTTATTACTATTGTTTGTTGCTCAGAGTTAACATAAGAAGACTGACTGACTGCACCTTTGGCGCGGTGGCTGGGCAACCGGCTGCCGTGCAACGTGTCGCGGGTTCGATTCCCGCACGGGACAACAATTTGTGTGATCCACAAATTGTTGTTTCGGGTCTGGGTGTCATTGTGTTATGTGAACTTGTATGTAAAGGCACCCACGACACAGGAGAAAATACTAGTGTGGGGCTACGGTTTAAAAAAAAAAAAATAAGAAGAAGTGATAAATAGATATATATAATAAGAAGCATAGTGCAGGTGCGGTTCTTGGGTCGATCTATTAGGTCAATTTCTTTATTTCGAATATTCTAGTTCATCCATTTGGATAGAAGTGTAGGTACATAAGGTCCACCCCTTATTGTATATTTACAAGGAATGGCCTATGATATAATATTATTGTAATACACGTTTTTACAAATATATAAATGTATATATAACAATATTGGGAAATGAAAAAGTTGTCCAGAGATTTCTATAATTCTTTCACTAACTACGTTTACAAAAACCGACTTAAAACCCTTCCTTTTTAAGTCGGTTAATTAATGTACTAAAACATTCTTCTAAGTGTAATACTTTTATGAAAACCGCATCAAAATTGGTCCAGCTAATCACGAGATAGTCGCGCACAAACATATACACATACAGGTTAACTGAGAACCTCCTTGTTTTTGAAGTCGGATAAAAATCATTTCAAAATTGGTACTTACACATAATAATCCCCTGAACAGTCACTGAGCGCTGGATCTAGGGCGGCGTGGACGATGACCTGACTGCCGATCTTGGAGGACTTCATAAAGGGCCAGAACATTGGGTACACTATGAAGCGGGAGACGCTCTTCATCACCGACATGTGGCGGGTTATGTTGGTGTCTGTCAGGCCTGGGTCCACCGCCACTACTGACACTCCTGTACCTGGGGATTAGGGCGGAGAAGTAAGTAAAAGATTACAATTCCAAAACATGTAGGCATCCATGACTTTGGTGTCAAACTCATATTGATTCTTATCATACATAACATAACAACACGCCTTTTATCCCCGAAGGAGTAGACAAAGGTGCATATAACGGCACTTAATGCCACTGTACAATTTAACACCCACTTTTCACTATTTATGTTATGACCCATGTAATAGGTGGTAAGCCTATTGCCATATACCGGACAGATTTACAGACTCCGTGCTACCACTGTTTTTTTTAATCTAGTAATACTTTGCCCGACCCGGGAATCGAACCCGAGACCCCTTGCCCGGCAGTCGCACTTGCAAACACTCGGCCAACGAGGCAGTCTTGTTATCAATTCTATTCTATTGTAGCTACTCCTAATCTAAACAATTTATTATATGTATTGAAATTGGACGTTTGTAGACGCATCCACGACACAGAGGGAAATGCTTTTGTGAGCTGCACTCGGCTACTTCTACTCCTACTTCTACTCCTATTTGTTCTCCTACTTCTATTTCTTCTACTCCTACTTTTTCTCCTACTTCTACTCCTTCTTCTATTAGATCATAGCGTCCTATTTTTTAGCCTATAGTTTTCCTTGATAAATAGACAAAACTAATTTTTCGTTTTGTTCGTTCTCCCCGCAACTACTGGGAGTTCCTTAATAAAGTAAGAACAGAATAAATAGTTACCCAACAGCCTCCTGCCAAGTTCTCTAACAAACAGTAGGTTGGCGAGCTTGCTCTGCGCGTACGCAGCCGGCGCGTCGTACTTCTTTGCGAAGTTGAGATCATCCTTGTTGATCTGTCCGCGTTGGTGTACACTGCCTGTCACTGTGATCACTCGGCTTGGAGCTGACTCCTAGGGAGGGCGTAATAAGTATTTTTTAAAATTTTACATTTAAACAGTCTCGTCAGACAAGATTGAAAACAATAGAAAACATAATGATGAGGATATAAGTGTAATAATCAAGGGCGTAGCTAGCGCCGTATTTAACATATCAAATATAGCATGGTTACTGGTGTATGGCAATAACAATGCCCTCTACTACATGAGACTAGCTAAATGTGAACTTTACGCAGTATTATGTTACCTTGAGTGTGTCCAGTAGGAGGTTGGTGAGCAGGAAGTGTCCGAGATGGTTGACTCCGAACTGTGTCTCGAAGCCGTCCCGTGTCACGCTGGCCGGCGGCTCCATCACGCCCGCGTTGTTCACCAACACGTGTAACTGGGGCTCCTCGGACTTGAACCTGATCGGATCAGCATCAAAGGAATTAGGTCACTGAAGATTTAGAGGATACTCCTACTGATCCCTTCGTGGGTTATAACAATATTAATTACTAGCGGCCCGTCCTGGCTTCGCACGGGGCGACTTAAGATTTTTTACATAGTTTTACGTTTTATTTATATTTATTCTCAGTTTTTTTTTTAGCGACCTGCCCTCCGTTGTCGATGTCGCGTCTTAAGGTAACCGATTGAACAATTCAAAAGTTATCTAGAGCAAACTTTTATAAGGATTGAACCATTCATTAAAACGATTGTTATGGGTAAACTATAAAAGGTAGACATATGCTCTCGCGGACTTTTTTAAAAATAATGTTAAGATAAACAATTCATCTATAGAACATTTTTGTATAACTTTAACTATATGCTCAGCGCACGCCACGGAAGGCCTCAGAAACGATACTTTTCCCCCGTTTTTAAAACATTTTTGGTTACTGCTCCACAACTATAGGACCTAGCGTGATATTATATAGCCTATGTTACTTCTGAATAATGCAGCTTTCGAATGGTGAAAAAATTATTGCAATCGGTTCAGTAGTTTTTGAGTTTATTCATTACAAACATACAAAAATACAAATCTTTCCTCTTTATAATATTAGTATAGATATAGATTAATATATACCGGGGTAAAGACAAATAATTGTGTCAGTCTTGGTCCAACCTCGGCTGGATATAGACATCACCTTTTTCTGCCATAGTTAGTTCCGGGCTCTAGCATATCATACAACGCAGTTTTAGATGGTTCAGATTTATTTAGCCTTGGACATAGACAAATTACCAATTTTACTTCAAGAAGTTATCAGTCAAAACTGAAATTGACCATAATTTAGTATTGAAGAAGAGAATTATAAATCCTAAATCACCTACGATTTTATCCTACCATCTATTTTTTTATTATTAAGTATTTAAATATGATATTACCGTTCAACGAACTTCCTGATGGACTCAGTGCTGGCCATGTCACAGGGCCGGCAGTACACGAACTTGTTGCTGGACTCCAGCACGATGTTGCGTCGCACCTCCTCGCACGTTTCCATGTTGCGACATGCCATGAACACCTGCACAACAACAACATGGATACTTTATAACAGTCAGGTAAGACAGACAACGTACTATAACTATATTGTCGCGGAGAACCTAACGGGTAACCGGGGCTCCGGCTCGACGTGCAGGAGAAGGAACGGGGTGGTTTTTAGTCAGTAAGAGTCTGACACTCCCTTCCGCCTCACCCAGGCGGGAGCAGACATTCGATGATTTTCCCCCCTTAAAAAAAAAAAACTATAACTATATTAGTACTTTGTACTGAATAAATATAAGAACTGCCAGCTTCGTTGATCCAATGGCTAAAAGTTTCCGGAGCCGCGGAAGACTTAACGGGTTGGTTTTTAGTCTGTAAGAGTCTGACACTCCTTCTCGGCTCACCTAAGGTGGGAGGAGCCATTGGATGATTTTCACCCCGTAATAAAATGGCCAAAAGCTTTGATCACCGAGTAATAGATCTCAGATTAAGATCAAGAATATTTTATCACAATTTTCAAAATTCTAGCTCGAAGCCTCGAAGCCAGTATACTCATTTTACATGGGGCTCATAATTTTAGTATATTATGAGTAATTTCATAACATACCTCTAAGTATCAGAAAATGAACTATCGTTTGATTAATGAATAAGATTGCACGGTTGGTGCGGTGGCTGGGCAACCGGCTGCCGTGCAACGTGTCGCGGGTTAGATTCCCGCACGGAACACCACTTTGTGTGACCCACAAATTGTTGATCCGGGTCTGGGTGTCATGTGTATGTGAACTTGTATGTTTGTAAACGCACCCACGACACAGGAGAAAATCCTAGTGTGGGGCAACATTTAAAAAAAAAATTGCTTTCCCCTTCCAATAAATATATTATCTTACCTTAGCGCCTCGTCTAGCGAAGTCCCAGGCAGCCTCTCTGCCGATGCCGCTGGTGGCCCCCGTCACGATGACGACCTTGCCCTCAGCCTTCACATTCTTATCATAAGGAGGTCCGCCGTAGAAGTCTCTGGAATCCCACTGCAATGTTACTATCAACTAAGGAAAACGCGAGTGAAGATTCGAAAAGCACCTCACTACAAGGTATTACGTGTTGAGGTTGTATTACATAGGACCTTTAGATTACCCGATAACCTTTTTTTCAATGTCTTTGTACGATAAATTTAGATTTTGATAAACATACAAGTAGGTTATGTTAAAATTAAAGTGTTTTTGGACTTTATTATTTTCTTTACTGATAGGGGGATACAAGACTATGTTCCTAACGTCCATGGACATCACGGAGCTAGTACTTACTTGAACAAGCAGAGCCCTCCTGCCGTGGCCGCCACCGTCGACACGATCACAATTGGCATGTTCGGCACCCACATTGCTGAAGTGCTGTTGAATAACACCGGATAATATTATAAAAGAAATTGCTTTAGATTTAAGAACATGAAGACGACGGATGAAGTCATTGTATATAAAGTATTAAGGTACAGGGTGCGATGTCCCATAAGTTAGGATAACGGAAGATCCTCCGATCATAGGCTAGGTGGTCATGGCTGGCTGGTTTCTGGCTACATATCTACCCATTAGTCGTCGCGTATATATTTAGATAATAGGATGGCGTCATCAGTTAGTTGTTATCGTTGAGATTCTTGAACCAGCTACCGAGTGCCGATGCCGAGCAGTGGCATCGTCTCATATTTAATTACTAATACCTACTACGAATCTGAAGAGATTTTTGTTTAAACGCTCTATTCTCAGAATTGACTGGTTGGAATTGAATACTTCTTTTTGTGTTAGATATTCCATTTGATTTTATCTAGAGAGACTACAAAACATCACGCTACGAATGATACGATCAATAGAAGCTGAGCAGCAGGTGAAAGGGCGCGGGAGTAGCCAGTATTTTATATTATAATAACTACCTATCTGTGATCTCGAAATCGCCAGCCAAGTGTTGGGAGCAGTGGGGCAGTCTGGGCACGGCAGTGGGTGTAGGCGACTAGGTATCTACCCGGCTGATGATGATGATGTTTTTTTATGGTATAAGCCGGTAACCGAGCAAACGTATCACCTGATGGTAAGCAATCGGCGTCGCCCATGGACACCTGGAACACCAGAGGCGTTGCAACTGCGTTACCGGCCTTTTGGGATTAAAAATTTGAAGTTTTGTTGAGGATTCAGGGATTAGGGAAGGATGGGGAGGGGGAGGGGTAATTGGGCCTCCGATAACCTCACTCACACGACGAAACACAACGAAAGCGATGTTTCACGTCGGTTTTCTGTGAGGCCGTGGTGTCACTCCGGTCGAGCCGGCCCATTCGTGCCGAAGCATGACTCTCTCACAAAAATTCTATCAGGTTGTAAAGGGAACAGTAAAATGAAACAAAGTTATATATTTCTTATTTATACATATATTTAGTATTCACTTTCTTTATCTAGTAATATATTACATTTCAGTGAAAGGCTAGGTGTGAACCGTTTATATTACAAGTGCCGTTATTAGGTAGGTCGGTAGGTACATTACAAGGTAGGTACATTTCGTTATTATCTTGATAGCTTAATAAAATATGTTATTTAAATTATAGAAAAATAAAATGGACGAGATTTAGTCAGCATATTATTTTTATTAATTCTTAGAATTAGTTACTTAGTGTTGGAGTTTGATGCCAGAGTCGGTGCATTTTAGTTCATAGTAAAGACTAGCGGTTATGTATATCTACGTAGTACAGCGACAATAAGCCATTACCAATTTTATCGCAATACTACTACGGGTTGTCGGGGCAAAGTGCAGGAGTAGAAACGGGTTAGTTTTTAGTCGGTAGAAGTCTGATACTACCTCTCGCCACACCCAGGAGGGAGAAGTCAAAGGATGATTTTCCCCCTTAGAAAAGATCTATATTAATTTGTTTAATAAATATATTTTGCTTTCCGTACTAATCTGTCGACTTAAATTGGAAACTTATCGAAGGGCTGAGACTGTAACAGTGGCCATGGTTACTATAAATCTTTTATATAGGAAACGTTCGTAATTATGGTAGAAATAAACCTGTTGACGCCAGCCAGTGGCGCCGCGTGCCTTGGCGGGGCTCCGTATGAAATGTTTGTGTGTGAGGTTTTTGTGAAGGGTAAAGATTTCTGACATAATATTTTTTTCTTGCAAAATGTATCTACTAATTTAAGTCGCGCTTATGTATAGTTCTGTCACTATAAATTCTTTGTAAAATGAATGCCAATGTAAAATGCCATCTTAAAAACTGCTTAAATATCGTGATATTTAACTACAACTTAAAATTGAGTAGTCTTTCAGTATTCGGCCGTATGATTAATTAGTTGTTTTAAGTTTTTGACAATTTTTGATCGCTTATTATACGCGGGAAAAAAGTCAGTTAACTACTTTCCCTGGTACTGAAATAAAATAAAAATTGGGAAGTTTCTATTAATTTTTGCTTAGGTACACACGTTAGGTACACACGTATAAATGATACGGAAGATATGCAACAAGCTACCCGAACGTGTCTCAATTAATTTCGAACTTTATTTCAAAGGACAGAAGGTTAAGATTTTAATAAAGTATATTGTTGTGCTAGTGTGGTTATAATTTACAAGAAAATAATGTTATAAAATCACGCAAACTCTGCCAGTACTTACGACACTACACTGTGGGACATAAATAATTGGTCACACGAATATTGCTCAATCTTGCTTCTGTTAAAGTACCTAATGAACTGGAAATGAAATCTTAGTTTAGGTAAGGCAATTTAAAAATGTATCTTTGTTAATTCCTTATTAGAAAGATTATTTTAAAATCTCTACCGAATCTATGATATTTAATAATCCCAGATAATCGTCAGATATTTATTATGATATTAGCATCTTGTTGTTACTTTTTATCCCATTATTGTCATATACACGAAAAAATCGGAGAAGAACCACGAGTTACTGGGGCTCGGGGCTTCTGATCGAAGTAGGCGTAAGACCGAGGTGGTTTTCAGTCAGTAAGAGTCTAGCACTCAATCTCTACACACCCAGAGCAGGATGTTTAAATCAATGATATTCTCCCCTCAAAAAAAAGCATTCACATCACATGTATGTACCTGCCGTTCCGCACCGCACACCGATTTAACCGAAACCCGCAGGGTGTAAAAAGGCAATAACGGTCAATATCTATAGTAGCTAAGTTTGTTCACATTGTTTTGGTATAATTTCGAAGATTACACGCATTAACGTACCATTAATTAATAAGTAATTAGGCGCCAAGTTTACAAGGTATATATAAATTCGACTTTATACCTTCCGCAAATGGGTTTTATATTGGTACCAATTTATTTTGCAATCCATTGTAATATCGTGAGTTTGAACGAATTATGTTAAGTGTATATTTACATTATAATGTTTGAAGCAAATTTTACATCAGTGGATAGGCTTAAAAGTAACATAACATAACATCACGCCTTTTATCCCCGAAGGGCAGAGGTGCACATTATGCCACTGTACAATGTAACACCCACTTTTCACTATTTATGTTATGAGTCCCATGTAATAGGGGGTGAGCCTATTGTAAAGAGCTTAAAAGTATTTTTGTATAAAATGGCCAGGCTATTATCATTACTTAGATATCTAGGTTCGTTGAAGAGCTACAACTCCTGTTCCAAATTACATTGAATAGGTACTAAACATTGCATTTATAATTTACTAGCTTCTGCCCGAGATCCCGTGGGATAAGTAGCCTATGTGTTATTCTAGACTCTAGAATCTAGAGTATAATCTACTACTGCTCCAAATATCAGCCGTTTTGACATGATTCGGTAACAAACTTCATTTACCTTACGAAGTTAGTTAAAAAAAAAATAATTGTTACAATACACTGGTCAGGTTTACGGTAATAGTGAACATGAACTACTTTCTCAAAGGTTTCAGTCACGCACGTTGGCACGTAAAATAGGCATGGACCTATCTACCTACACTCCGATACATTCAATACATTTTCGACTTTATCGCCTTTGATATTATGAAGCAGTGCCTTGGTGCATCGGTTTGCGAAAAACTCAAAAACTACTGAACGGATTTTAATGCAATTTCGGATGGGTAGAGGTAGAGGTGTGATTCTTGTTGAATATATTTTAAGTAAGTACTTAAGTTAATTGTTTCATGACGATTTGAAGGGGTAAGAGAAGACCCACTGTGGTCACAAAGCTAGTAAATAGGAACTTAAGTTGAATTCGAAGTGAGTTGCTTAAGTTTTCACATTGTCAGACTTGTTTAACCAGGAATCGAACCCGCGACATGATTTGCTGCTACTTACTGTACCATCAATCGACCTGTTAGCCTGTAACCAGCGTGTAACCAAGGATTCTAAGATTTTATCTAGAAGTAACTCAGTAGTGTATTCATTTCATTGTAAGAATTTTGATACAAATATCGAGGCACTTAGGAAACACTTCCCACAGCGGCAAAGTTCGACGGCATTGAGCGAGCTCCTAAAATAGACGCGGAAAGTTTTGATAAATCAAAATAGTAGATAGTTTATGATATAGGCATAGACGCGTTTCATGGTAGCCTTGGAGAAATGGAGAACCACTTCTCTCACCATTTTAATGGATGGAAATAAATATAAAAAAAGTAAATAACATAACTAATACTAGTAATGTAAACGATTTTATTAATTATTAGGTACATTAGTTTAACATTGAAATGTTTTAGGCAATATGTGATTCATTTCATAAGTACAAGACATTTTACTTTATGTTAATTCAAGCCCAATAGTGGGATAGACCATTTATTACAATTTACATAGGTTTTGTGTGTAGCTTAATTATTTATGTATGGGCACGATCGAGGGAAGATACAAAGTATTACATTAGTTGAGACCGTGTCACGTATAAAATTACTAAAAAACTACAAAAATAAGACTGTTGTTCATCTACCTAATACAAACATAATATCTACTGAAGACTATATATATTATGCGAAATTACAGGAACTATAATAATTATAATTTAATGAGGATTCTATAAAAATCCCTCGAGTTATAAAATATGTATGTACCTACAGCGCGTTACATAAACTTATCTTCGGTGGTACAGATGTAAGGGATCGAGGGAATATTGCTTTATTATTAAAAATAAACGGAAGCAAACTTTAAAAATATAAACTAGAATAAAAGCTCGATAAATTACGAAACTAGTAGCAGTTTTACAATCAAATTGCAATATATTTGGAAGATTTATAAAACGCACTTAACAGGTACCTATGAGTTTGGAATATTTGTGTAATTACGCGCAGGTAAACAATATAAACAAAATCAATACTTAGACAAATTAATAATGCAGAGAGCTGACCGGGTGTGCATACATTAAAAGTTTAAGATCTGCCGCGTGTCGATAAGATTACATCAGTACTCCAGAGATCAGTAAGCTTATGAATTGATAACATAAATGCAAAATAATACTTGAAATTATGCATAACCAAAGACCATTTCATTGTCTTGGACTATTGCACTGGAATTTCAGATAATTCGATTCTAATGGTAGCCCAGCATTACAATAAAATAGTCCAAGAACTATTTGGTGAACAGTTGTACAATACTTTTCAAACATATTATAATTAGCTTATATATACCACTCATATCACATGTGCCCGCCTAGTTTTGTGCAATATTTATTATACAAACAAAAATGCATATTGCCTTTACATCTAAGAGGCATTGAGGTACCTAATAACGAAGCTGATTCCAAATAAATGTATATCTTATTACTTCTCAATTACAAACTAGTTTTCTTTGTAAATATTCTTCATACAGGTCCTTATGTACTTGCAAACTATAAATATACATACTTACAACATAGTTTAAGATTTTTATACAAAAAATATAAAAGGCAAGAACTCAATTCACAATCAAATCCTTTTTTATTTATAAATGTGTATATTTATATTAATACTATTCAATGCAGGTGTAGTGAGATTCGAATATTCCTATTTACAATAAAATTTATTTTATATAATTGCTCCCTTAGGTAAATATCTACAAGATACGTGATATTACAATCTAAAGTAAAAAACAATTGTTCAATACAGGGAACATTTTGTGTAAAATTATTATAGGTAAGTAGGTATAATTACTATGGACTGTCTTGGACTCTTGTAAAACATTCAACAATAAACATAAATAAATAAATCCAACAGAGCAACATATAAGTTGATATTTTAATACAATATGGATAAAAAATTAATATTTTGAATAACAACTGTACAGGTACTTTGATACATTAATTGTGTACAAGAAATTATTTACAAAAAATTCAAGACAATTCATTGCATAATTTTAAAATGTGCTTTTAAAATGACATGTGTCTTACATATTCCTATAATTACTAGTAAAGCGTTAATTATTATTGTATCATACGAGTTTTGAGCTCTGTCGTGCAACCTCTGTGTAACTTACGTCTACTGACTTCGTGACTATCCCTCGAGAGACTTCTGACATACTTTCATACTGTCTAACAAATTAAATAAATAAACAACTGATATAAAAAAGGACCAAAGATTGTTCTATGGTAGTTCAAAACATTTTTGCCAAACCCAAACATGAAGCAATATTGCACTTTTGAATTCCTAATAACCATTTGAAGTGATTGTGACACATGTTATATGTCAGAATCCTCTCTGCCACCTGCCACTCCTCGATATGTAGACCCTAAAGCATACAGATATGACTCAACTTGACTAGTACAGTTTATTGACCACAATATTTAATTAACTTGGTTTTGTGTTCAGTGTAGTGGTACTTTTTGACTTAGAGTCTTGTGGAGGAAGTGGCCTTGCTACTCCAACCTTTACAATACCTCTTGGAGCACCCTTCAGAGCTTGCACGGCCTGGTCAAGGGTAGCATTCTTAATACTGACACCATTCACTGACATTACTCGATCTCCCGGTGATATCTCTCCATGCTTCTCAGCTACACCTCCAGGAACTAGACTACGCACAACTATGACTGTACCCTGAGGATCTACAGGATCCTGGTAGTCCAATATGGAGAAACCTAACCCTTGATCACCTTTGAACAGTTCCACTATGTCTTCTTTGCTTTGCCACATGGCTAAACCTGACACACACTCCAAAGACCGTGACTTCTTTGAATGGCCTGAATGGTTTGTCAATGTAGCTGTGCTGGACGTGTTGATTGACGTGTCTGACTGTGCTTTCACAAGGGTTGTCAAGTTATTCAAGCTGCCTGATATTATCTTTCTTGCTTCAAACCCTTCTCTGTCTGGAGCTAAGTTTATAAGCGGCCGTGGGCCACTGTCTATACTACTGCGTGCACACACTAACCGCACTCTATTTGGAAGCTTCTTCAAGATATTTACTACTTCTGTATGGGTTAAGCCATGGAGTCGGTATTCATTTGCTTCTAGAAGCTCGTCTCCAGCAGAGAGGCTACCTTCCTGACCTACAGGTCCATCAGGAAGCACAGATCTAATATAATGATGAGGTCTCACTTCCTGCCCTCCTTCTACATCCACAGTCCCCTCAAGGCTAATACCCAACCCTTCTAGCTTGCTTACTTCAGCCACTAGGATTTCCTTGTCTGGCCCTATTTCTTCTTCCCACCGTTTCTTTATTTCTTCTTTATCAACAGCTAATATCTCATCGAATCTTCTGTCCAACTCTTCTTGTGTTGGTTCATCCACAAGTTCCTGTGTGTCAACAATTTCTAGCACATTGGAGTCTATAGTTGTGTTAGACTCAGGTTCAGGTTCAATTTCTATGGTACTGTTTTCAGCTTGGGAAGGCACTGGAAACCAGGACAAAGTGGTTGTAGAAGGTGACGGCGATGTGGGCCGCTCGTCATTAAATATAGCTAGTTGAAGATGCTCAAACTTTGGACCTCTCAGATATCTCTCCAAAACTAGGTGCACAGATATGCCTGTGTTTCTTAGAATTTCTACTGCCTGGGGATTAGTCTTATCTGCTAACGAAGTCCCATCAACTTCTATAATTCTATCATTAATTCTAATTTTACCACTCTGTTCAGCACTGCTGCCTTCTATAATACTTTTTACAAATATTCCAGAGAGTTCCTCCTTCTCACACACATAGCCTGCAACAGTGATGCCCAATCCATACACATTTTTATTTAAATCCACATGAACAATCTCAATCTCAGGCTCATTCGGGATCTCCACAGGTACAGTGATAGTGATGGTGGGTGAGATGGCATCAGATATGATGGGGTGGTCAGGGATCTGCTGAGGGTTGTCACCAATCACACTGACAGCAGCAGCCACGAAGCTGGGCTCAGCCACACCATTCTGAGAGTTGATGTAGTCGGTGAAGCACTGAGACAGATCGTACACTGCACCATAGCCAGTTTCTATGAGGTGTCGGTCTAGCAGCTCGGGATCGCCGAGGATTTTAGTAGGGACTAGCGCAGTGCCGGGAAGCGGGGCACGTAAAGCCGCAGCAGGGTCGGCCGGGCGCGCGACCAGCAGTCGCACTGCAGGGCCTGCCTGGCGCAACACTGCAGCGACTTGCTCCGAAGTGAAGCCGCGCAGGTTGACAGACCCGACTTGGAGGACGTGGTCTCCGCTCTGCAGCCGCCCGTCTTTGTCCGCTACTCCGCCCGGTAGCACGTACTTGATGACCACCCCTGTGCTGCGCCCGCCTACAAGATTAAACCCCAGGCCGTTTCCATCATTAGTGAGCTCGACAACTTCAACCTGCGCCCACTCGGTACTCAGCACCATCGCGGTTCTTCTCACCATCAGGGCACTCCCGTCGTTACGTGATGTTGCGAGCGCGCGCCGCGCGGAGGTTAGGAGCTCCCAGCGCCGCCATCATTACGTTTATGTCACAGAAATTATCACAAAACACACGAGAGATCACGAGAACTCAATACGGACCGCTGATAACATAAAAATTGTAAAATAAAATAATATGTGACATTTACATACTTGCTGAAATCGGAGACAGCAAAATGTGGCCAGCTGCGCGCAGGGGTGACCGACGAATAATTCAATTTCCTACTAATACATTTTTAAATGTCAAATAATAAACACTTTTTTAGTTTAGTCCTTAATTTTAGAAAATAATAAATTACATCTAATTGCAACAACTATTTGAAGGAAAATAAGTATTAAGCAATTAAACTATATTTTTTGTGTTTACTCTCACAGATGGCACTAAACAGCAAAAAGCAAAATAGTCACAATAAAAGGGACATGAAGTTTCAATAATGTAACAATAGAGGACGCTAGCTATTTTTAGACTTCATTCTAGTGTTGGATTTCGATTAGAAACGGTTAGAAAGACTAAAAGTACTTACTTAGGTGGTTATTCTACTTGTCACCAGGTGGCGTGATAGTGCTATCGACTCATTTTTTGAGTTGAGGTTTTTTTAAGTACTTACGTAATAGGTTAGCATTTGGACACAAACTTGCCGTTACTCGCCTAGTACACGGTGATGAGGCCGACAATGGAGTACCCCTACCCTCTTGTGAAGCTGTATCCTTCGGGAAACGTCTCTGGCAACGTGTGGCAGCTAATTGAGCTTTGTTTATTTCCAGAACGTTTTCTATTACTATGAAATCCCAGGAGTCCTACAGGGTTCACATATGAGACCGATTATATTCAACAATTTCATTAATAAATAGTGTATCTACATGTCTATCTGTTATTTCAGCACTTGACCCTTTTATATTTTGTTGTTGCTGTTTGCTGTTGACTTGAAAATGAATGGAGTCTTGATAGACATGTTCAAGTACATAGACTAAGATTGAAATATTGTACTGCATGGTTATCGCGGCGGTTGCCGCGATACCCTTCACGATACTTGTAGCGGGTTCGATTTCCGCACGGCACTACTCTTTTTATAATCCACAAATTTTTGTTCCGGGCCTGGGTGTATAGTAAATTTTATGTGAACTTGTATTTTTGTAAACGCACTCACGACACGAGAAAAACGTAGTGTGGCGTAATGTTTATAAAAAATAAATAAAGAAAAAATAAAGAATATGTACCTATAATAAGCACCGAAAATGCAAGAAATCTCGTTTGATTTGATAAAAAAATGTTATCTGAGGAATTGTGAAAAAGGAATAAAATATAATGGTATTATAGAAAGTAAATATATACCTATATTATTACCTAAATAAATACCTACACAGTACTAGATATATCAGTAGAGTGACGCATCCTGAAGCCGGCTTATCGATTGACTCACGGTATTGTGTATGCAGTGACCGCGGCATTCAGCTGCTGGTCGAAATTACACATTAAAACATTTATTTATATTATAATTATCTGGAGTGAGAGAGGATCTAGCAACATTGTTTCTGTGATTACAAGGTAACAAGCTTATTTCTTTTTAACCGACTTCCCAAAAAAGGAGGTCTCAATTCGTCTGTATGTTGCTTTTTTTGTGTGTGTTACACGACTACTCCGGCGTTTGTGCACGGATTTTGATAACTCTTTTTTTGTTAGTTAGATTTTAATATTCTCGAGGAGGTGGTACCGTATTCGCTAGGTCTGGATCCCATATTCCCTCATGATGGGATCCCAGGGAAAATGAGGGGAATTTTTAAAAATTGTATGGGGTGGTTAGATAGTTTTTAAAATTTATTATTAGTATTTAAAACTACTGCAATTTTGTGAAGATGTGGAGTTGATGTGGTGATAGAGTCGAGAGACAGTCGAGGGAACTCCTCGAGGATTTGCAGCAATGACTCCGTGTTTGGGCTTAATTTGTTTGTATTGATTGGAACTTTACCTAGATGGGGTGAGATTGTCACCATGGGCCTGATGATGAAGTAGTGTGATAGCTATAAGGGAACTCCTCAACGGTTAACAGCAGATACCTGGTGTTTGGACTTGATTAATTTGTATTGATGAAAATTTAACTTTTTTACTTTCTAGTTTTTACCATGTCTTTGTTGGTTTTTAAGTCGGTTTTTTTATTAAGTTGTACTAGGAGATCCATTAGCTTGTTAGCTTCTCTGTAATAACTACACACGCCATTTTCGAAATAGAGGTGCAGTGCTTGGTTTAGCTTTTCTGTAAATATATTATTACTCACTTTGCCCGAGTGATTGAACAGGTTATTGTCTACGGGAGACTATGAGACTACAATAACATGAGTTATTTATAACTATATCGCTATATCCAACATTGGAAAAGCTAGAAAACTAACTCATGCCATGATGCCAATATAGACAGCTCAAATCTTAGATACTAATTATTATAAATGCTAAAGTTTGTGTGTTTCTTTGTTGCTCAATTATGTAGCTAAACGGCTGAAGGGATCGGGATGTAAATCGGAACAGGGGCAAAGTATAGTCTGGATTAAAACAGTGGCTAGGTAGTTTTTATGTCACGGGATCGCAGGAGAAATTGCTGGCAGAGGCTAGCTACTTATAAATAAAGAACCAATTGCAGCTCCAAACAGTCATCGAAACTACATGAGTCAATAGTAAATAATGTATAATTACGATACCTGTACCTACCTTCACACACCAAAGTAGTCACAGAGCCAATTTAGATTAGACCATACAGTTGTTATCTTTTACAAGTATTTAGATTAAGAAATACGTAGATATTATGAAGTACGTACTTATCTTTTACCTATAGAACTATAACTTCTCTCTAGGACAGTGTTTTTCAACCTTTTTCTTGATGCGAGCCCCCTGGTATATAAAAATATTTCGCGACCCTTCACACATACGTGTATGTTACAGTATTACCAATAATCATATATTATATAATCATATATAATATATTATTCGCGATATACGAAGTATTTCGCGGGACGATCTCCGGCCACCGTAAGCGCGAGCCTGCGGACGGCGAGCATGGGTGGCTCCCCATCCGACCAGAAACAGACATGAGCGTACGGCGCGTTGCGTTCCGCGCGCCGAAATGAAATGTTACGACCATCTACAAAAAAACCCTCTGGTGGCGAAACGGAATTCGCCGAGTTTGTTAGTCGGATATAAAAACGTATTATTTTAAAATTGCATTACACCTGGAATTCAAGTCTTCTAATTTGGATACCTTTAGGTTAATGAGAAAAAACGTCTTTATGGCGACAATTATTGTAATTCGGGTTTACTGTGATTGACAATAAACCACAGTGCATTATTTGCTTTGAAAGCATTTTAATTATCAAGAGAAAGCTTGAAGCCATAGAAGTTGTTGCAGAGAACCTAACGGGTAACCGGGGCTCCGGCTCGACGTGCAGGAACGGGGTGGTTTTTAGTCAGTAAGAGTCTGACACTCCCTTCCGCCTCACCCAGGCGAGAGCAGTCATTCGATGATTTTCCCCCTTAAAAAAATAAAAATAAAAAAAGCCATAAACGTTAACACGCCACCTTAATTTTTTGAGAGTAAATTGCAAGCTCTTCAACATCAAAAAACTGGTATTGTACAAATGTCCAATCTAAATGGGAAACCGTTACTTGCTAGTTATAGAGTGGTTTTTCGTGTGGCTAAAGCAGCAGTAAGTAAGAGTAATTTTAGAGTCTTACTTAAAATATAAATATTAATTGTCTTCATTGTTTTTTTTTACTAAAGTACCCAGTTTTTTCGACTTTTGGCGACCCCCCTACAGACGCTTCGCGACCCACAGTTGAAAAACACTGCTCTAGGGTATTCCCCGACTGTGTTTGTTGCGCTCTGTCATTCCATCCGGTCCGAATGTTATTATTTACTTCACTAACAACTATACTATCATTATAACATGTAGATATGTACAGGTAGACCTCGCTAGAGTCCACTGCTGTAACATCGGTCTCCTCTACAAAAGAGGGGTTTCCTTCGCTCGTCATAAAGTCAAAGTCAAAGCATTTATGTCAATGGAACTCTAATTTGCTACCCTACTTGTTCTAAAATGTATATTCGAATAGCTCACCCCCTATAACATAGGACTCATAACATAGGTAAATAGTGAAAAGTGATATGCACTTCTGCCTACCCCTTCGGGAATAAAAAGCGTGATGTTATAATAATTAATTTAGTATGTCTATCGAAAGTAATAAATATGAAATACTTTGTTCTTAGATGACTGAAAACGACACTGCACGGAGCATCGAGCTGGGCGACGACAGCGACCATACGTCTGAGGTAACAGTGCGTTCTGGAAAACATTTCAGACGAAACTACTATAAGACTGAGTTAGACTGACCTCACAGAAAACCGACGTGAAGCACCGCTTGCGTTGTGTTTCGTCGTGTGAGTGAGGTTACCGGAGGCCCAATTACCCTCCCCTTCCCCAACTCCCCAATCCCTGAATCCCCAACGATCCTCAAACTCCTAATCTCTTGTAACGCCTCTGGTGTTCCAGGTGTCCATGGGCGACGCCGATTGCTTACCATCGGGTGATCCGTCTGCTAGTTTACCGGCTTATGCCATAAAAAAAAGACTGAGTTATACTCAGTGTTATAGTAGTTTCGTCTTACTTAGTACTTAGTCTTTCTTCTATAAAAAAAACTAACAAAGAAAAACGGGTTACTCACGTTACAGGCAAAAGGTTTCGGCCATTTTTGTCCATAATGACTAATTTAATTTGAATATATTCTCACAGACGTTTGCGACATCGATACAGACAGAATAATAAAAGCGATTTGGTACAATCAGAAAAAAAAGCGTCACAAAAATATGTATGTACCTACCTCTATATTTTTGGTGGCTTTTAAGTTCTAAGACAAAGAGACCGAACATTTTGTACCAAATGTCAGACGGATGAACTAATGTTGGTTTTGTTGATAATATTATTGGTTAAAATCGACTTACAGTACTGTAAAGTGAATATAATTGTATTCAAACAGTAAAGGAACAATAAACTTAAGAATTCGTTCTTTTATTGGGGTTTTTGGAAATACCTATTTTAGGGTAGTTTCTTAAATTTTATTTTAATGTCCATCTGTTAATTTAAAACTTTAGACACGTTTTTTTTTCTCACAAAATTAAATATTTTCGATGTTACATTAATTTAAAATATCGTGTGACGTCACAGCGTGCCACATTTTGTAGCACTGAATGACGTAACGACCACCACTCCTAAACTTAGCGCCATTTTATCTAAGTATTGCAACTTAATACGGGAAAATAAAAAAATACGTGTCTAATTGTTTTTTATTATCTAACAGACGGACTAATTAGATTTTTAATTTTGATACCCTGGAGACTACCCAATTATGTAAGGTCTATCACGTTTCTTTTAGGTTGAGAATGCCAAAGAACAGTCACCGGGAGCAAGTAATGCCGCTGGTAGCAGTCGGAATAGTAAGTTAACTTTGTTATATAACAGAAGCCATGTAACATGTCGTGGTGGCTCGGAGGTTTAAGACGCCCACTTCTCATGCATGAGGATGCGGGTTCGAAACCAACCAACGGCAAGTACCAATGTGACTTTTTCCGAGTTATATGTACTTTCTAAGATTATTTAGACACCACTGACAAACGGTGAAGGAAAAACATCGTGAGGAAACCTGGACTTATAATTTCTAATTATAAGTTTGAAATCGCCAACCCGCATTGAGCAAGCGTGGTGATTAATGCTCTAACCTTCTCCGTGTGAGAAGAGGCTTTGCTCAGCAGTGGGCATTTATATAGGCTGTTGATGACATGTAACATGTACAAACATAACATGATGATTCCCCGAAGAGGAAGGTCGGGGCGCATTAATTGTACGTTACATCCACAGGCATACATATTTATAAAGGGCACAATTCCAGACTCCGTGCCCACTACTGAGAATTTGGAAAATTCAAACAATAAAGGTTATCGCGCTTACAGCTTTTTTATATTGACGTTATGAAACATGTCGTGTGACATACGATTTAAAGTTCATATTATTTAGATGCCTCTGCCTCTAGACTGCCTCATTGGCCGAGTGGTCGCAAGTGCGACTGCCAGGCAAGGGGTCTCGGGTTCGATTCCCGGGTCGGGCAAAGTATTACTGGGTTTTTCAAAAAATCACAGTAGTATCACGGAGTCTGGAATTGTGCCCGTGTCAATAGGCTCACCCCATATTACATGGGACTCATAACGTAAATAGTGAAAAGTGGGTGTTACATTGTACAATGGCATAATGGCAACCCCTTCGGGGATAAAAGGCGTGATGTTATGTTATGTTATTATTTAGATGACAATGACGTTGGTTGGGTTTGAAGCCATGCCGGAGCAGTGCTTGTTAGGTGTGCAATATACTGTTCCACAGCCCGGTATAATAACTTTGCTTACGACCAGGCGAGATAGTAGCAAAACATTAGCCTATCTATACTAATATCTATACTAATATTATAAAGAGGAAAGATTTGTATTTTTGTATTTTTGTATGTTTGTAATGAATAAACTCAAAAACTACTGAACCGATTGCAATAATTTTTTCACCATTCGAAAGCTGCATTATTCAGAAGTAACATAGGCTATATAATATCACGCTAGGTCCTATAGTTGTGGAGCAGTAACCAAAAATGTTTTAAAAACGGGGGAAAAGTATCGTTTCTGAGGCCTTCCGTGGCGTGCGCTGAGCATATAGTTAAAGTTATACAAAAATGTTCTATAGATGAATTGTTTATCTTAACATTATTTTTAAAAAAGTCCGCGAGAGCATATGTCTACCTTTTATAGTTTACCCATAACAATCGTTTTAATGAATGGTTCAATCCTTATAAAAGTTTGCTCTAGATAACTTTTGAATTGTTCAATCGGTTACCTTAAGACGCGACGTCGACAACGGAGGGCAGGTCGCTAAAAAAAAACTGAGAATAAATATAAATAAAACGTAAAACTATGTAAAAAATCTTAAGTCCCCCCGTGCGAAGCCGGGACGTTCCGCTAGTCAAGTATAAATACAAACTCCACACAAGGTTTCAGCAGTGAAACTTGCGGACATTCAAGTAGCAAGATCATATTATTTGTAACTTTATTCTGACTAGCCTGCCTCGTCGGCTGAGTGGTCGCAAGTGCGAGGGGTCTCGGATTTGATTTCCGGGTTGGACAAAGTAGTACTGGGTTTTTTCAAAAAATCTCAGTAGTAGCACGGAGTCTGGACATGTGCCCGGTATATGGCAATAGGCTCAACCCCTAAATTACACGAGACTCATAACATAAATAGTGAGAAGTGGGTGTTACATTGTACAGTGACATATGCCATAAACACCAACGTACTTGTGTCTGCATCTGTCCACAACAGATGCAATACTGACTTCACCACTGTTACTTAATTCACGACCGTCACCAGCGCCACCAGCGCCACCACCGCCACCACCGCCACCACCGCCTGCACCCGATGCTGAAGCTGGCAACATATTCGATGAAATTCTCCAATACTTCGCGAAGCAATATCCTGCACAGCGTTTTCCTCCCGATGTTGCGCGCCTTGTCGACAGGTGTCGCCGGGAGGCAAGTAGATTGGTAAGCCATTATTTCATAACGTTTATGACATTTAGGTATAGTATCTCCCTGCCTTACACCTTGCGTTAGAAGATTTAGTCCTCAAGTGCTGCATCTGTATTCGGATCGAATAGTGACGTTTTTATAGGAACTTTAAACACCTCGGTCTGCGACTGATCTAACAGGTTTAGTAATAAAGACGACTAATTTTTATTTTAATGTCCGTCTGGTAGATTATTAATTAAAACATTAGACACGTATTTTTTCTTTTTTTACAGAAACGATTACTGTCGGGCGATATATTGTTTTGAAATGTCGCGTGACGTCACTTCTACGCACATTTTATACGTAGAAATGACGTTTTAGCCCCCACTCCTAAACTTGGATTCGTTTTATCTAAGTATTGTTTTATTATAAGACAAAATAAAAAAATATGTGTCTAGAAAGAAAGAAAGAAAAATAAATTTATTCGTCATCAGACATGGACCACCGAAAATAAAACAATATAAAAAACATTAAATAACAAAATAAAAAAAAAACAACAATAAAACAAAAAAACATTATATAAAAAAAAGCAAAATAAAAGAGACCGGGTGGCAGCATGTCCACGACGAAAGGGCTCGCCAACTCAGCATAAGCTGTCTTATATTTTTCATATCATACAAAAATATAAGTCTAATATTTTTTCATTACCTAACTGACGCAGTTATTACATTTTTAATTTTCATACACTGTCATCTTCCTTATTGATACGTATCTATAACTACGATACATTTTCATAGAAATTTGCACTTTTATCGATACTACACTTGTACTAGGTACCATACTCCGCCTTCACCTTTGTCAACTGTGTCCAATGCTAGTATGTTGTTAACATTGGACAAAGCTTAGTAAACAAGATAAGCATTTTATTAATAAATTCATCTATCACTTGTTTTTAAGGTTGCGAGTGCCAACGCACAGTCTACGGGATCAAGTTACGTCGCGGGCAGCAATCAGAATGGTAAGTTAAACATTTATTTATATCTACTAATGAAAGTCTTATAGCTAGCTACAATTCATTTTAAAAGAAAGATATAACATACATATATTTTTGCATAACGAGCTTATTTACCAGAGCCACCAGAGGGGTAAACAGGGCCACGTTGAATGTACCTCTAGATACCTAACTAACTGACAAACATTCGCAAGGTACTCATATTAATTTAGAAAGATTAGATTTCTTGCTTAGTTGCTTCTGCTGAGAATTTTGAAAATTGAAACAATAATGTTGTAGGTACCTACTCTCTCCAATGACTGCCTCGTTGGCCGAGTGGTCGCAATTGCGACTGCCGGGCAAGGGGTCTTGGGTTCGATTCCCGTGTCGAGCAAAGTACTAATAGGTTTTTTAAAAAAATCTTAGTAGTAGCACGGAGTTTGGAAATGTGCCCGGTATATGGCAATAGGCTCACCCCCTATTACATGGGACTCATAATATAAATAGTGAAGAGTGGGTGTAACATTGTACAGTGGCATTGAGTGCCGTAATGTGCACCTCTGCCTACCCCTTCGGGGGTAAAAAGCGTGATGTTACGTTGTGTATAATGTTGTTGCACGACCCGGGAAATATGACTTAAAACTTCAGCCACTGAAGTGGTGAGGTAAGCGCATCGACAGGTATTAACATAAGCAAGGACTTATTGTAATCCTATTCTTACTTGAAATATTAGCTAATCCTTACTTCCTTACTATATATAATATTATAAATCAGAAAGTGAGTTTGTTTGTTTGTTTGTTTGTTCCGCTTTCACACCATAACTACTAAACCGATTGCTTTGAAATTTTGCAGACGTAAAGTTCGAAGTCCGGATTAAATAATAGGGTACTTTTTATCCCGGAAAAAATTGATATTCCCGAGGGAAAACAAAAGAATTGGTATAGATGGCGCTGTGTGTATTGGTATATGTGATATAGGCTACTTTTTATCCTTTTGTGACGCGGGCGAAGCTGCGAGTAAAAGCTAGTATAGTATAAGCTCCTTGTATACTTAGTTACTTATCCACTGCAGATGCTGTACATGGTTCACCACCACCACCACCGCCACCACCACCGCCACCGCTACCGCCACCACCGCAGGCACGGCCGCTACCGCCGCCACTAGACCGGATGCGACTGATAACCGCTAGCCCACCGCTACATGTCAAACAGCCGTCAGACTATAAGAGCTCAGAAATATCGCTCCGCGAGTTATTAAGGAATCGCGAGAGAACCAGAGGCATGCCTCCAGTTACGGGAGATGATTTGACACTAGTCGAGTTAAGTAAATTTTTGTACGAACTCGAAAAGGTGAAGCTCTATCATGAGAGTGAGATACAGACGCTACTGGAGGTAGGACGACTCCAACATGTTCACCAATACACTGTGCTGTTAGAGCAATCGTTAAGGACGATACTGGGAGACGTACATGAAGCACGGATGCGACAACCAAATCAGGAATCTGGGATGCGACGACTCGAATTTGTTCGCGAATACTTCGAGTTGTTACATGAATTGAATACTGTTACTCAACGCATTACTGCTGAAATAGCACAGTATCGACAGTAAACTGTCCCCGTATTACGTTGTATAGGCGGTATATTAAACGTAAACCATATTTTTAATTTTTTTTACGAGTTCTATATATTTGAAAAGAAAACTCCTATTAATACTTTGCATGATCCAGGAATCGAAACCGAGACCCATGTACGCCAATTGCACTTACCGTAATTTCACCAGGCCTCTTGTGTATGCATATTAAATGATTGAACAAAATAATGTTGTTTTTGATTTCATATAATGTATTACGATACATTTTATAGTTATTATAAAACGATCCTAATAATAACATTAGCTGCTGACTACCTCGTTGGCCAACTAGTGCCAAGTTTACACATCTTAAAACCATTCAGTTCACTTCACCATTGCGCTACCAGACAAATGACATAACGTCATTGTTATATGGTACTTAGTTATTCCATACGCTAAACTTGCCGGAGTTTCCAGACTGTCTGTCTTGTATATTCACACACCTTGCTTATAGGTAGGCGTGCTCCGTCATCGGCTACCTATAAGCCACCTTTTGCTTACCACAACATTGCTTAACCTGGTGAATTACTAGCTAAACAGTTACACATTATTACAGTTACAGTACAGGTTAGCACGGATAAAAAAAACCCCAACTAGACTCTACTCTAAAAGACAAAAGGGGTTCTTTTCGGAGACTAGAAGGCGTGATGCTGAGTACATTATTAGTGAACGTAGATAGCAACTACAAGGACACTACGACATGTCCTAGTTCTCCAGTTAGGGACTGAAACTGGAAGAAATAAAGTCTAACAGCAGTTGCTACTGCAGACGGAGTAGCGGGCAGAAACTAGTTTTAATTACACGAAAATAAAAAAGGTACAGGGTGTAAGCGAACCTCCCCCAAAAACGCAGACAGGGGATTCTAAAAAACGAGATTTATTTTGAATAAAAGTAAGGAATTTAATGTTTATTTTATCTATATTTATAAAAATGAAACTCCTTTCCCGTTGTCACGCCATAACTCGAAAACAGCTAGATTGATTTGAGTGATCTTTTTTTGTTGTATTTGTTATTGTCAGGAGAAGGTTCTTACGACAGAAAAAATCCTGAAAATCCTACGGTACCGGGAGAAAACGGGACTGCGCGTACGAAGTCGCGGGCAGAAGCTGGTGTAGGTATTAATAGTTGTTATCAACTGCTCAAAGCGGATGTTGTATGAATAACGCGAATAAAAAATGCTTAAAACTGTAAAATTGTCTGCGTTTTCGGCACCGTCCCGTTTACACCCTGTATTGTTGCCCTCCTTGTATCGTGAACGAATGCTCGAGAAAACTGCTACCGTCGTTGGCACACCAACTAGAACACGCCTGAAGAGTATTATAAGTATTTTGTTCCTAATTATAGGCTCCTTATGTAATCTCTTATAAATATCGACCAAGTCCTTAATCTAGAACACTTGATGACCGTGCCGAATATACTGCGTAGTTGTTAGTATTGTTTTCTATTAGGAAATACTTATCTAAGTGATTGAGTACATGAACTAGTAAGTCAGCGTTCCACTTCCACGACTATTGTACTGTTGTATGTACTAAAATGCCAATAAAGGCTATATTAGATTCTTATTAACAAATGCATGTACTTTACATCGAATTGACTAAAGCGTTGGAATAAATAAAGATTCAAAACTACACTACAAAAGATACGGCATCACAGACGCACTGTTAAATTGGTTAACTTGGCTTAGTACCTTATCGACCTTTCTATGTAGTGGTTAATAGTAAATGGGAAATTGTTTACTGCGCCTCTATTTAGAAATATAAGCAAACAAAATTTCTCCACTTGTAACCTACTGCATATCAAAAAATTACTGTACTACAAATTAACTTATTATTCACCGTAAAACAAAATTAACCCTTAGAGCGCCACGTCAGTCAACGGTGCCTGACGCTAGTGGAGGTTTGACTTTCACCATTTTAAACTTGGCAGTTAAAGTATTAATGATTTGCACACAAATTGTTCAATATTACAACGGAATTTCCAAAATAGGTTAGGTTAGGAATTATTAGATTTACTTTTAGTTAAAAGATAGTTTTTTTTTTTTAAATAAAACATTGCCCCACACTAGGATTTTCTCCTGTGTCGTGGGTGCGTTTACAAACATACAATATCACATACACAATGACACCCAGACCCGAAACAACAATTTGTGGATCACACAAAGTGTTGTTCCGTGCGGGAATCGAACCCGCGACACGTTGCACGGCAGCCGGTTGCACAGCCACCGCACCAACCGTGCAGTCAATAGCTAACAGTATATTATAATTGATTTATTTGATGAGAAAATTTAGTGTGCAATTCAGTATTTTTGGTGGTAATTTCGAATAGATATTTTGAATAAAAAAGGAAATTTACAGTTAACGTATTAAGTACCACCCAAAGTAAATTGGTACGAGTAAAATCTTTTATTAAACCCCAGGAATGCCTCAGGATACACACCTGACACCGATTTTATTCAACTATTATATGAATGAAAACTCGTCAGCAAAAATTAAAGTTAAAGGTATGTTGAAGTCAAGTGGGTTGACAGAAGATTCAAATTAAGGTAAGCAGTAAAACTCCATGAAACATGAACTTGATCTGAAAAATGGGAAAACGATAGACAATATTATAATAAAGAAATAAAACAAAATCTTTCCAGGAAAGAGATTTATTATTACCTAAGTACCTAAGCAGTTTTATATCAGTAGAGTGACGCATCCTGAAGCCGGCTTATCGATTTACTCGCGCTAGTGTGTATGCAGCGTTGACGCCATTCAGCCGCTGTTTGGGAATTATTAATTCAAACAACACTTAATAATTATAATATTTGTACCGAGTGTGACAGGATCCAGCAACATTTTTCTCTAATGTGATCACAAGGTAATACATTTATTAGTTTTCGTATAATTCCATGTGCTGTGCTGTGCACGTGCCAAGAAAGAATATGAGGTTGTTTCTTTGTTTTGTTTAGTTATCCTACAGGTTACGACGAGATCTGTATTATGATTACTTATTATAAAATATTTCAATTATATGTTTATAATATGTAATTGAAATCAATTAGACCCATCAGTCAACACAGTGTCCCAGACGTTATCTGAACACGATAACTAACTGCACAGACAGCTTGTCTGTGAGTGTATTGTTTGTTTTGCTTATATGTACATACTCTGGCACAGCTTTACATAGGTTAGGTATAATTGATATGGTGGACTCCAATGAAGTTAAAATATTTTTATTTATTTAATCGGTTTTGTCTGTTGGAGTCCTAGGAACTACATCGCCCAGTACAAGAAAAGCAATGTAACTTACAAGTATGTTATTTATCAATTCATTAGTCCCTCATTCCCTATTTTAACTATTTATTTTACGCTTTGTGTACATAATACATAGAATGGGGCGTGGAACTGAAAGACAGCTTGCCTAATTAAAATGAATTTGCTAACAGTCCGTTCACCTTAGAGTGATACAGAGATCCGTGCCAGTTTGCGTAAAACTTTTGCATAAAAAGAAAATGAAAAAAAAAAACACTATCAAATCATCATCATCACTATCAGTAAATATCCCACTGCTGTAAAACGGCCTCTCCTCGCACAGAGAAGGAATAAACACTAATCACCAAACTTGCTCGAGACGTATAAATCCTAAACCATAATCAAAACTTATAATAGGTAGGTACACAAAATTGGTTCTCCCATTGCAATTGCACTCGTTAGTAACACAGGCCTCTAGATTAGTCCAAGCGTTTGTTATCTTTTATAGGCATTCAGATTAAGAAATAGGTACCTAGATAATATAAATAAGTTATTTGTACCCAAATATCCTTATCTTTTGTTCCCAGAATTGCAATCTTTAGGTACCTACGTGCCATATGTATGAACTTAAAAACAATTCAGTTTACTGATAGGTTACCGGTACCGGTTCACCGCGCCTTTGACTGCCGACAGAAAACCGCTGAAGGCAAATCCTCCGCTAACGTAGGTCACACGGTCTCCGGCCACCGTAAGCGCGGGCCTGCGGACGGCAAACATGGATCGTGGGTAGCTCGCCGCCCGACCAGAACCACACCTGAGCATGTGGCGCGTCGCGTCCCGCGCGCTCCTCAAAGAGCCATCAGACCACCATGGATGAGGCCCAATAGGAGTCGCGGAGAACCTAACAGGTTACCGGGGCTCCGGCTCGAAGTGCAGGAGTAGGAACGGGGTGGTTTTTAGTCAGTAAGAGTCTGACACTCTCCCGCCTCACCCAGGCGGGAGCAGTCATTCGATGACCTATCCGCGGCGGGGAACGTGTTAATCGGACGGATCACCGTCTGCTCATATCAAAATGACTGTAGGTATATGCACATCTTTAAAGTTGAACTAGCGATAATTAACAACCCGTTGCTTCATACGTGCTCCGTGGCGTGACGCCACGCCTGTGCCACTGCACGGTTGGCGCGGTGGCTGGGCAACCAGCTGCTGATTACCAGGCGAGCAAAATGCAGGCAGCAGGGGCGCGTGCTGCCTACATTTTTTAAATAGAATTTAAAATGTTATTGTTCATGCTCTTCCGTTCATAGTGGGCGGCGGTGCTATGGTATCTGTCAAAATATACATATGATTAATGATGGAATAATTATTTTTAGATGACTGGAAACGACCGACATTACTTTGAATATGGCGATGGTAGCGGTCCCTCCAAGGTAACAATGTGTTACTTATTCTTCTTATTACATTTATTTATTTAGACATCTGGTAGCTAAGCCACGACGACATACCTATCGTTTTATTTTTATTGTTATGTTTTTGTGCTTATAGATATTTTAAATTACTTAATTATTTTGAGATATTTGTAAATAACATCACGCCTTTCATCCCCGAAGGGGTATGCCAACGAAGCATATTTGGAAATCATAGGATAAAATGGTGTTCACAGACAATTAGCCTTAGTGCCAAACTGGCGACCAACGCTGGAGATGGCGACATAGCCGATAAACTTCTCCAGTATATCAGGGAACGATATCCTGGACCACAGCGCCTTCCTCTTGACGTTGAGCGCCTTGTCAACTTCTGCCGCCTGAAGGCAAATAAATCGGTGAGTCGTACAATACATAGCAACATAAATTTTATTCCATATAAGGGTGCTTACATCAAGAAACAGTACTGTAACTTATACTTTATATTCCATTAAATAATGGGATATTTATAAAGTAACATTTATGGAAAAAAGAAATATATGTACCTATTACCTGATAATATTAAGTATTTCAAAAAATAAGCTTTTAAAGGCAAAACATCTTTTGAAATTGGTTTAGTAATTTTGAAGGCTACATGTTGAACAGAGAAACAGTAAATTCTGTCATCTTAATTGTCATCTAAATTAATTTAAATAGGTATTTCACACATTTCCTGTTCATTTTCAGGTTTCACCACCCAAGAAAAGAAAAAATACACGTTTCTCGCAAGATCCAGAATACTTAGCAAGGAAGAAGAAATTAGACGAACTTAAGTGTAAATTGTCAAAGTCTAGGGCAGAATTTCGTGACTTCATGGTCTCCAAACAGGTAAAGAATAGAAAGGAACTCATACAAAGACATCAGCGTCGGCTCCAAAATAACGTACAAAAACTTACGGATTACGCAGAAAAGAACAATATCGATGTAGACAAAGATATTTCAGATTTAAAAATACAGATAATGAAACCAGGCGAGGGTAAAGATAAAGAAGAAAAGAATAATATAAAAACTAAACCAGATGATGAAAATAAGCGTCTGAAAAATAAGCGAGGCCAGATAATAACTAAAGAGCAGAAAAGCGTCGGGGAAATGCAACATGAATATGACTTGATGAAACAAAAATCTGAAAAGAAAATAAGAGATTTGCAAGAGCACCAAGCTAAGGAAAAAACAAGAATACAACACGAAATTCACAGAATTAAGAAACGAGAAGAACAAGTCATCCGCATTATCAAAACACTCCAGGAAAAAGTTGATAAAAAATTGATGAAGGAAAAAACAAGTCATGCTATTAAAATACGAGAATGGCGTAAAAAAAGGAACGAACTTGAGCAACAATATATAATAGCTAGTTCTGAGCTAAACAAAAAAATTGAGAAATTTATTAAAATTAAAGATGAAAAGGAAAAAGAAATTCACGAAAAAATTAAAAGTCTTCACGAAAAAGAAACACAGGAGAGGGAGGGTTTGAAAGAAAGAATTAAACAATTGCAAAATACTTATGATAGTGAAAAGATAGAATTCGAAAACAAAATGCGAATTTTACAACACCAAGAGGATGAAATTAAATATGAAATATATAACGAAATACAAAATTTGAAACAACGTCAACAAAGAAAGGAAGAAGACAAAAATAAAAATATCGAGAGTTTACAAAACATTTTAGCTGAAAATAAAGAGGATTATAATAAAAATATACAAAGTATAAATCAATGCTTGGCAACGGAAGATAGTATAATAAGAAAAGAAATTGAAAACAATAAAAAACGCGAAGCTAAGGCACGACTTGATATGGAGAATAAAATTAAAGATTTAAAAAACCAACTAGCTGAAGCTGAAACTCAAGCTAAGCAGAATATCGAGAGAATGCAACGAGAGGCAGATGAGAAGGAGAATGAATATAACATTAAAATACAAGAATTACAAGCAAAAGAAAAGAGAATTAATGCAGAGACGGATACGAATATGTTTGTACTGAAAAACAATTTTGCCATAGCTCGAAACGAACTCAATAGAAGAATCCAATTGTTAAAACAAGATGAATCTTTAAAAAAGCAGCAAATAGAAGCTGATATTAAGCGTTTGCGAGATATTGAAGAAGAGAGAAAGGCTAATATTAAAGAATTGGAAGATCAGTTAGCGAAACATTCGAATGAAATCGAGCAAGAAGAACAAAGAAGTGCTGATGTAATAGCCGAATGCCAAAAAGAAATAGAAAAAGCTATGGAAGTTCAAAAAAATAAGAAAAAAACCATGGACCAAAATATTACTAATTTAGAAATTACACTAATTAAGCTAAAATCGGACGTGGAGGAAAGTTGTAAGATAAAAGAACAAAGAGAGCAAGAAATACAAACAATGAAAAACATTGAAACACAAAAGAAACAAGAGCTACAAAATATCATCAAAACATTAGAAGATGAGTTAACTGCATATAGAGTTCAATTCGATGAAAGCATTAAGACGATGCAAATGCAAGAAGCTATAAAAACCAGGGAAGTTCAAACTCAAATTAAAAGCATGAGAGAAAGCAAAGCTCAGCAGGAAGATATTCACAGGAGGAATCTGAAAACATTACAAATGTCAGTGGACAATCAAAGGGAACAATTGCAGAGGGAAATTGAGGCTTTGCAGCAGATTGAGGCTGAAAAGACCCACAAGATAGAAAACGACTTACAAAACCTCCAAGCTACTAAGGAAAGGGCGCGCGCCGAGACCGAGAGCAATATCGCTGCGCTACGACAACATGAAGAGCAGACGAGAATAGAAATTGAAAATGAGATACAAAACTTCCGAGAACAAGAGAAGAGAGAGCGCGCTCAGATAAAGATCAACATTGCTGCACTTCAAGAAGATAAAGCGCAGAGACGAATGGAAATAGAAAGAGAGATACAAAGCCTCCGAGAAGATGAAGAGAGAGTACGTGCCGAAACAGCCAGCAACATCACTGCACTACAACAACATGAAGCGCAGAAGAAAAGGGAAATTGAGAGTGAGATACAAATCCTCCGAGAAAATGAGGCGAGAATACGCGTCGAGACTAACAGTAACATCGCTATTATGTTGCAGGCTAAAACGAATGTCCAAAGTAGTATAGCTCAACTCGAGAAACTTTATGGTGAGACAAAACAAGCGCACGAAGCAGATATTGAGGACTTGAAACGACAAGAAGCTGAAGAAAGGGCTACTATTGAGGAGAATATTAAAGCGTTGCAAGATGAGTTGGTTTTGAGAAAAGAAGAATTTCAAATAGTCATAGACTCTCTGCAACGAGACGAGGCCAGAATACAGAGAGAAATCGAAGCTGAAATTGAAAAACTGGACGATGCTGAGACCAACAGGAGAGAAGAACACAATAAAATTGTCGATGATTTTAAGTTTAAGTTGTGCGAAAAGAAATCTCAAGTAGAGTCTGAAATTCAAAGGATACATGAAATTGAAGTTCAAACAAGAGAACAAATAGAGGGACACTTCCAAGCTCTGGAAGCTATACTAGCTGGGACCATGAACAGATAGTGTAATAAGCAGATGTTAGTTTTTATAATAACAGTCTCTTTAATATTTTTATTGTTTACTCTCTATCTATCTCTGTCTAATAGAGTGTTTTGTAAGAAAAATAAACAATGCGCGCACTTACCGACCACGAAAAATCTGGTCATGGTTTGTGTCGGGGCAATGATACAGATTATGAGCTAGAATAGTTTTAAGTAGTATAATGTTTCAAAATCGACATAATTATAGATAAATGATAGTGCATGTTGTATGTTAATTAACTATGTACAGAATATTTTATAAAAGCTTTTTATTAAATGTTCCTTTTGAATCAGTGTTTTATTGAGAGTTGAAAATAAAGTAATTTCCAAATATTAATAGAAATAACCCGAACGAGGCCAAGAGAATTTATAGACTCCACTAAATACACGTGCCATATAAAAATAATTTACTCATTTTAATAGTAGAGGTATAAGCTCGTAGTATAGGCGAGCGACGGAGCCCAGCTGCTGGGGCTGCTACTTCTGTCTTCAGAGTTTGACGTACCTAACGAATGGCGTTACCACTGCAATGCCATGATAGAATCCAAATTCTGTCCTATCTGTCTACCGTGCCTGGTTGCTCATATGTTCTGCTTCTTGGCTAGGTAGTAACTTTATTTGCCGTCCCAACTAAAAAAAAAAAAATTATGTGACAAGATCTGTAAACATGATGACGGTTTACGTTTCATTCTACGGGTTGATGTTGATTTTTCTAGAAAAACAAATTAATTACGAATTTACGAAATGGTTTCATGATGGTGTTGATGGTGAGTGGCGAAGTCCCTTGCTCTGCACATCCAGAAACCATGAAGAGTTACAACTTATTTCTTGATCTTAATTAATTAATTTATGTATAAGTATGTACGTGTCATATTCCTTACCTACGCAGTAGTTTATCAGTGGAGTGACGCATCCTGAAGCCGGCTTATTGATTGTTTTGCGGTAGTTTGAACGCAGTGTCCGTGCAGTTTAGGCGCTGTTTGTGAATTATTATTCATCGTTTAGATTTAATTACTTTATAAATAACAATATTTCTACAAATACAGGTGAGATAGGATTCAGCAACGTCTTCTTTGAATGTGATCCGAGGTAAGAAAATAGCTTTCGTGTAGTTAGATTTGTGAGATTATAAAAATAAGTTTTGTGAAAAGAGTAACGATGTAGTTTCTTGCTCGTTCTTCTCCATTCGAAACTACCCTTTGGAACGAGCACGTAGCTTCCCTAACAATTCATGTTGACATTTCGAAAGTGCCTAATCGAGGTTTAATTGAAATAAATGCTTTGACTCTACATGTGCCTCGGTCGTGTTGTTTAGTGATGCAAGTTTAGACGTAGTTTCTGTTATCAGTGTACCTAATAAATGCGTAGGCACTCTAGAAACTCTAATAGATTCGATATAGCCAGTACATAAGACAATATTATACAAAAGTGGTCCGTCCGTGCCATTGCAAATGCACTAGTCATTACTTTTATATTGTATTTATTTAAAACGTTGCCGCACACTCGGATTTCCTTCTGTGTCATGAGTGTATTCACAAACATACAAACTCACATACACACACACCCACACCCGGCACAACGATTTGTGCATCACACAAAGAGTTGTTTAATTCCTTCACTTTTAACTTTTCTGATTTGTTATCTTTTATAGGCATTCAGACCAACAAAGACTTTAAATAATGTAGATAAGGCATCTCTACCCAATTAACTTTATCTTTACTGTAGGGAAGGACGATGTTTATATCTGTAGTCTAGGGTACTCCCCGTACGTCGGTAGTGCGCTGTCAATGTGTCCTATTAATATTGTAAATGCGAAAGTTTGTATGTTGCTCCTTCACGTCCAACGGCTGAAGGGATCGGGCTGTGGAACAGGGGTACAATATGGTCCGGAACAATATATGATACTACTTGTCTACCACGGGGACGCGGGCGAGGATAGTTTATTTTATTTTATTTTAAAAGACTTCATGCACATACTATTGTACAAGGTGGGCTTAATGCCTAGGGCATTCTCCTCCAGCCAGACCTTTGGGTGATGCAGAGACAAAAACAGTGGTCGATGCAAGAAGCAAGCGTATTTAAGACTCAACAGAAATGCATAAAAAAAAGGATAGTATAGACTTACATAAAATAAATTCCTATATAAACTTACATGTATATGACATAACAATAAACCTACATAATTATATTACATATACTACTTAGACGTAACATAACTATACATAGTATATTGATAGTTACGACTCTGCCAACCTCTTCAAAAGTAGCTCCCGCACCTTCCGCTTGAATGACAAACGACTGGGCACCATCCTGATATCGGGAGGGAGCGCATTCCACAGAAGAATAGACTGAATAAAAAAGGAGGAATGAAGAAATTTAGTACGATGTGTTGGACATTGGAGGAGGCGATTATTAGAAGAGCGAAGATATTTGCTGTGGTTTGCGCATGTATATTGGAAGTGAAAGGACAGATAATGAGGCGAATGAGGTGAGTCAAGAACAGAGAAAAGAGTGGTTAGCGCCCTTAGTTCCCTGCGCTGTCGTATGGGCAACCACTTTAATTGCAATCGGTATGCAGAAACATGATCATATCTACGCAGGTTGAAAACGAATCGAATGCAGTTATTCAGAAGTCGGTCAAGTTTATTGAGGAGATCTGCATTCAGGTCATAATAACACACATCAGCATAATCAATAATAGGGAACAACAGGGCCTGTACCAGCATTGCCTTGGTGTCGGACGGGAGCAAGTTTTTAACGCGATAAAGAGCCCGCAGCGATCCAGTCACCTTTTTGCTCACACTAATGACCTGTGCATGCCAGTTAAGATTGCTGTCAATATGTAAACCGAGGTCTTTGACGTCGCTAGTAAACGGAACGATCGCACCGTCGAAAAGGACAGCGGGTAGAGATGCAACGTCAACCTTACTCAGAGAACGAGAACTTCCTATCACAATCGCCTGACACTTCTTGGGGTTTACCGAAATGCCGAACCTTACCGACCAATTATTAATAGCGGATAAGTCGTTGTTAATTTTTGAGATGGCATACGGCAATCCGTCGAAGCTGGTCTGACAGTAAATCTGCAAGTCATCCGCATATAGATGGTACGCACACCGAAGCTCGGAAGTGATGAGATTAATAAAGATGGAAAATAAGAGAGGTGACAGTATACCGCCTTGAGGAACGCCAGCCTTTAATTCGCGCCAGTTAGATGAATTATCACCGTGCTTGACCACCTGCTGACGCTCCCGAAGATAAGAAGAGAACCATTCCAGTGACTCGCCCGAGACCATAAGGTGGGATAGGATAGCCAACAGGATGTCGTGACTGACCATATTGAAGGCATTCGAGAAGTCAACCAAAACCAGGACTGTGGCTTTGGTATCCTCAAAGCCGGTTCTAATATCGCCAGTCACTTTAAGGAGGGCGGAAGTAGTGCTGTGGCCAGGTCTGAAACCAGATTGTAGAGGACTAATCAGTGAATTCCGATATATGTAATTAGAGAGCTGTTTATGAACACAGGCCTCGAGCACCTTGGACAGGAATGGGAGTATGGATATTGGACGGAATTGAGAGGGAAGGGTGGGAGAAGAGGCTTTAGGGAGCGGATGGACAAAGGCTCTACGCCAGAGGGCAGGGAAAGTACCGGAATAAAGGGAAAAGTTGATGACATGGGTTATTGCAGGTAGGAGTTTATGATAAGGATCATATTATAAATAATGGAATATCTTATTAATCGACTTCCCAAAAAGGAGGAGCTTATCAAGTTTGTTGTATGTTGTTTTTTTTATGTTGCGCGATTACACCGTGTCTATGGACGGATTTGAATGATTCGTTTTTGGTTTTGATTTTACTCTCGAGGTGGTCCCATTTCCACCAGGTCAGGTCATGATGACCCATATGAGCTGTACATTTTTTTTTTGAGTGGGGGAAATCATCCAATGACTTCATCCGCCCGGGTGAGGCGAGAGGGAGTGTCCTGCACTTCGAGGCGGAGCCTATCGGCATCAGCCCTGTTGGGCCCCATCTGTGGTGGTCTGATGGCTCCTTGAGGCGCGCGCGGGCTTGGTTCCGATCGGGCGGCGAGTCACCCGTGCTCACCGTCCGCAGGCCCGAGCTTACGGTGGCCGGAGATCGTCTCGCGATCCCCGACGCCCGGTGTGTCTACCGCGACGGCTGGGGCGTATGTGGGCTGTACATAGAATAATAGCTTAGTACTAAACTAAAAAGTATAAAATAAAAATAAAAACTTCAAAAACTAAAACTAAACACACTCAACTACACTACTGACTAACTGACTCTACAGTCAACTTCAAAAACTAAAACAAACGAATAGCTATACTTCAAAAACTGAAAAGCAAAATCTAATTATTATTGGCCATACGTACTTATAGAAAGGAAGAAAGAAAATCCATGTATTAGGCCACGCACTACAAGAATACCCACAACAAGAATACACACAACAAGAATACACACAACAAGAATACACACAAAAAAGCCCATGGTGCGTCGTGGCGCAAAAGGCTGGAGCTCAGCTTAAGCTTGGAGCAGCTTTTTATAGATTATACACCCACCGATAGGTTAAAAGTCGATGCCACCACCTATAACAAAATACAACTTAGGTATATCTTCACACACACAGGTCACAAGTATATCTAAATAAATATGACTCAAAGGTGAATGACTGACTGACTGACACAGTGATCTATCAACGCACAGCCCAACCCACTGAACGGATCGGGCTGAAATTTGGCATGCATGTAGATATATGACATAGAATTTATCTGCTAAGAAAGGATTTTGATCATTTCCACTCCCGAAGAGTAAAATACGGGATGAAAGTTTGTATAAATCTTCTAAGCCATTGAACCTATTGAATCTATAACCATTAATTGATTCTTTTTGAAATTCGGTAAAACGATAATTTAAGACCTGGGAAATGATATAATTTAATATAATATATTATAATGATATAATATAATAATTGGGCCTCAGATAACCTCACTCACACAACGAAACACAACGCAAGCGTTGTTTCACGTCGGTCTTCTGTGAGGCCGTGGTGTGGTGTTCCTCCGGTTGAGCCGACCGATTCGTGCCGAAGCATGGCTCTCCCACACTTATAGCACAATAAACATAACATATTAATTTCACAACAAACACTCACTCAATTCTGATGAATTCTACCAGGAGAATTCTACACGGACAAAGCCGCGGGCTACAGCTAGTTCCTTATTAGAATTGTAAACAGCTTTAAAATGTTCGGATCTATTGAGGTTTTAATGAATAATTTTGTTTAAAACTTGTGTACATAGGTACTGTAACTAGCCGTGGAAATCTGTGATTATACAATTATAAATATATAATTTTAAAAAGATATTAATCTTATAATAATATCTTATTTGTACAGCATAATCCTGAATAAAAAGTAATATAGCTGTTTGTTATCCAAATTGAAATAAATAGATAAATAAAATATTCACAGATGACTGACGTTATTGCCGAATCTGTACTTGATGATGAGCATGGTGACATAAACAACGAATTTCATCAGTACCTCCACAAACAATATCGGGAAAAGCGTGTTCGTCCCGATATTGCGCATTCTGCCAACCTGTGTCGCCGGGAGGCAAAACAATGGGTAAGTCGGACACACATTGTTCCTCACTCGCAGTTACAGTTTGTGTCTTGCTCGTTCTTCTCCAGAATTCAGTAAATCCGTACTTTAGACGAGCAAATAACATCACATCAACCTCACGGACCGACGGACGACGCATACTGACAGTTGCTGTTTAATAATTAAGTACCTATTAAATGAATATGATTATTTTAAAAAAGATTATGGTAACCCATATTTTTATTGCGCGAAATGGGCATGACTTTCCACCTTAAAATCGATTTATAAAGCTAACTGAATGAAATGATTAAAATCTGAAGCAATACCCACATGTATATAAAAGTCAGTACGTATATATCTCTTTTCGATTATACATATCTTTTACTACTGATGAATAGCCATCTGTATCTGTAAGACACTGCAGTTTGATCGGTACCGTTGTAGTTATATATGCATCTTTTGTATTTCCTGTGGATTGAGTGCTGCACTCTGTCGGTCCAACCAACCTTCCTAGTTGTGAACTCATGTAGTTCGTGCTAGCGCGGCGGTATGTTAGCAGCGCACTGATACACAATATTGAATGGAGTGAATAATGGAATATTTATCAATTTGCAGACGTCTGGAACCGACCGTGCACCTGACGCTGAGCATGGTGACGGCAGCGGTCCGTCCGAGGTGACAAAGGATCCAGTGAGTTAAAACATTGTAATATTTCTATAAGTGCTTGTTCCGGCTGAACGCGCGGGTGCGATACTCACTCGAGTTCGGGTTCACTCAATAAGTTCGATGGTTGAACTTACCTGACACACACAAATGTCTTTAGACGTTTGACGCCACTGCGAGTGGGCCGAGCGCGCCAGTCGCTCGATTGCCCGCTACTTTCACAACACTTGTGTTTTGTACAAATTTGGATGTTATACCTAATTATGTTTGATATTTCGCCACCTCGCCCGCGAGTCAGCGTGAACAAGTATGAAGTCTTATGATTGTTTGTAAATGTTTGATAAATCAGTCTATTGTCTGATATTTTGATACTTGTTATCTTTCCTTCTATTAGTTAAAACTTTTGTGTTTTATAGTTAGGTACTCATGATTTCTAGAACCAGATTCCAGGCCCTCTGCCGGTTAGCGTCTGTGATCTTGTGTACCTAGATTATTTTCTGCTTTTTATATAAATAGCGAACTAACGAAAACAACATCGTTACTTACATATAATTTCTGCTTTTCCTCAGAACGAAAAACCACAAAAGAAAAGGAAAAATAATAGCAGTCCAGAGTATATGGAATACGAATTAAAAAGAAAAATATGCGACGAAAGTCGATCGGTATATAAAAGGAATGTGCAAGAACGTGATGCTATCAAACAATATATTATCATAAGTAATACACTTGAACAACTGCACAACCAAATAATCAAATATGAAAATATAAAACGTGCACAAGACAATGATTTGCTTAAATTTAAAGAAACAGAAAAAAGTTATGAGACTGAATTCAACAAAATTAAACAAAGACGAGCGCAGGAGCAGAAAGAGAGGCAAAAAGAACGCGAAAAATTTGAAACTAAAAAAGGTAAAATCGAAGAAGAAATACAGCAGCAAAAAGAAAAGTATGACAAGGAGAAAAAAGCGATGGATAAACGTCTCGAGAAATTGAAAAACGAATTAACTCAAGCAAAACGAGATTATGATATACAGAAGTTATTGAACGGATTTCAAACAGAAAAACTAAAAGTCGAAGAGGAAATACAGAAGCATAAAGAAAAGTATGACAAGGAGGAAAAACTGACCCAACAACGTCTAGAGAAATTAAAAAATGAACTAACTGAAGTACAAAGTGACGTACAAAACAAAATCAAAGAATTATATAACGATCTGTCTGCAGCTGAAAACCAAGCAAAACAGAAGGAGAAGGAATTGATTATGAAACTACAGGAAGTGAAAACTGAGGTAAAAAGAATTGAAGATGAAAAGAAAAAAGAGATTAACGAAAAAATTAAAAGTCTTAAACAAAAAGAGAGACAGGAGAGAGAGAGTGTGGAAAAAAGAATTGAACAATTGCAAAATACATACGATGGTAAAAAGATCGAGTTCGAAAACAACATGCGCATTTTACAATGCCAGGAGAATGAAATGGAAAATGAAATATATAACGAAATACAAAATTTGAAAGAATGTCAAGAAAAAAAAGAGGAAGATAAAAATAAAAATATCGAGGGCTTAAAAAACGCTTTAGCTCAAAGTATAGAAAAATTCAACAAAAATGTACAAAACATAAATCAATGCTTGGCAACGAAGGATAGTATAATAAGAAACGAAATAGAAAACAATAAAAAACGTGAAGCTAAGGAACGACTTGATATGGAGAACAAAATTAAAGATTTAAAAAACCAACTAGCTGAAGCTGAAACTCAAGCTAAGCAGAATATTGAGAGAATGCAACGAGAGGCAGATGAGAAGGAGAATGAATTTTATATTAAAATGCAAGAATTAAAAGCAAAAGAAAAAGAAATTAACAAAGAGACTGAGAAGAAAATTGGTCGTCTAGAAAAGACATATCAAGATGAAATAATCACAATACAACAACACGAAAAAAATGTGCAAAAGCACTTAGAATATAATATGCAAATTTTAAAACAAGAGGAGTTGGATAGAAAAACAGAGAGCCAGAATACAATTCTTGTTTTAAAAAAAAAATTTGCTACAGTTCGAAACGAACTAAATAAAACAATTCAATTATTAAAACAAGATGAATTAGAAAAGAAGCAGTTAGTAACAGCTGAAATTAAGCGTTTGCAAGATATTGAAGAAGACACAAAGGCTAAAATTAAAGCATTGGAACATCAATTAGCGAAACTTTCTAATAAAATCGAGAAAGAAGAACAAAGAAGTGCCAAGGTAATAGCTGAACGCCAAAAAGAAATAGAAACAGCTATGGAAGCTCAAAAACTTAAAAAAATTGCCATGGACCAAAATATTACTAATTTAGAAATTACACTAATTAAGCTAAAATCGGACGTGGAGGAAAGTTGTAAGATAAAAGAACAAAGAGAGCAAGAAATACAAACAATGAAAAACATTGAAACACAAAAGAAACAAGAGCTACAAAATATCATCAAAACATTAGAAGATGAGTTAACTGCATATAGAGTTCAATTCCATGAAAGCATTAAGTCGATGCAAATGCAAGAAGCTATAAAAACCAGGGAAGTTCAAACTGAAATTGAAAGCATGAGAGAAAGCAAAGCTCAGCAGGAAGATATTCACAGGAGGAATCTGAAAACATTACAAATGTCAGTGGACAATCAAAGGGAACAATTGCAGAGGGAAATTGAGGCTTTGCAGCAGATTGAGGCTGAAAAGACCCACAAGATAGAAAACGACTTACAAAACCTCCAAGTTACTAAGGAAAGGGTGCGCGCCGAGACCGAAAGCAATATCGCTGCGCTACGACAACATGAAGAGCAGACGAGAATAGAAATTGAAAATGAGATACAAAACTTCCGAGAACAAGAGAAGAGAGAGCGCGCTCAGATAAAGATCAACATTGCTGCACTTCAAGAAGATAAAGCGCAGAGACGAATGGAAATAGAAAGAGAGATACAAAGCCTCCGAGAAGATGAAGAGAGAGTACGTGCCGAAACAGCCAGCAACATCACTGCACTACAACAACATGAAGCGCAGAAGAGAAGGGAAATTGAGAGTGAGATACAAATCCTCCGAGAAAATGAGGCGAGAATACGCGTCGAGACTAACAGTAACATCGCTATTATGTTGCAGGCTAAAACGAATGTCCAAAGTAGTATAGCTCAACTCGAGAAACTTTATGGTGAGACAAAACAAGCGCACGAAGCAGATATTGAGGACTTGAAACGTCAAGAAGCTGAAGAAAGGGCTACTATTGAGGAGAATATTAAAGCGTTGCAAGATGAGTTGGTTTTGAGAAAAGAAGAATTTCATATCGTCATAGACTCTCTGCAACGAGACGAGGACAGAATACAGAGAGAAATCGAAGCTGAAATTGAAAAACTGGACGATGCTGAGACCAACAGGAGAGAAGAACACAATAAAATTGTCGATGATTTGAAGTTTAAGTTGTGCGAAAAGAAATCTCAATTACAGTCTAAAATTCAAAGTTTACTTGAAATCGAAGCTAAAACAAAAGAACAGATAGAGCGGCGCGTACAAGGTCTGGAAAAAGAATTAGCTAGAATTCAAGAACAGTTTGTGTCGTTGGGAGATATATAGAGGACACTTCCAAGCTCTGGAAGCTATACTAGCTGGGACCATGAACAGATAGTGTAATAAGCAGATGTTGGTTTTTATAATAACGCGCTTCAGTCTCTTTAATATTTTTATTGTTTACTCTCTATCTATCTCTGTCTAATAGAGTGTCTTGTAAGAAAAATAAACAATGCGCGCACTTACCGACCACGAAAACTCTGGTCATGGATCATGACCAGACTTCATGACTCCAACCATGACTCATGGTTCGTGTCGGGACAATGATGCAGATTATGAGCTAGAATAGTTTTAAGTAGTATAATGTTTCAAAATCGACATAATTATAGATATATGATAGTGTATGTTATAAGTTAACTAACTATGTATAGAATATTTTATAAAAGCTTTTTATTAAATGTTCCTTTTGAATCAGTGTTTTATTGAGAGTTGAAAATAAAGTAATTTCTTCATTTTTTAATAGAAATAATCCCAACGAGGCAAATAATAGTTATAGACTCCACTAAATTCACGTGCCATATAAAAACAATTTACTCATTTTAATAGTAGAGGTATTTTTTTTTTTTTTTTTTAAGGGGGAAAAAAATATAAATCATCGAATGACTGCCCCCGCCTGGGTGAGGCGGGAGGGAGTGTCAGACTCTTACTGACTAAAAACCACCCCGTTCCTTCTCCTGCACGTCGAGCCGGAGCCCCGGTTACCCGTTAGGTTCTCCGCGACTCCGAATCGGCATCAGCCCTATTGGGCCCCATCTGTGGTGGTCTGATGGCTCTTTGAGGCGCGCGCGGAACGCGACGCGCCGTACGCTCGGGTCTGTTTCCGGTCGGACGGGGAGCCACCCATGCTCGCCGTCCGCAGGCCCGCGCTTACGGTGGCCGGAGATCGTCCCGCGATCCCCGACGCCCGGTGTGTCCTTCGCGATGGCTGGGTTGCGAGGAGGCAGCGCTTCGCTGCCTCACGCGTCCCGCCTCCTCCTTAGCTAGCATGACTGCTTCGCAAAAGGAGGAGACGGCATCCCAATCCCCCTCGCTCCGCATCATGGCCTGCACTAGGCCCGGACGCGAGAGGTCGCCATCGCCGATCACTTCCCTGAGGACACGGCGGTGCTCAGCCCACGAAGGGCATTCTCCCACCGTGTGTTCCACCGTGTCCTCAGGGCGGTCCTCGCAGTGATGACACCCGGGCGTTTCCTCCCGCCCCATCAGACACAGGTACCTCCCGAAACTGCCATGTCCGGTGAGGACCTGCGTCAGGCGGTAGGTGAGGACGCCGTAGCGTCTCTCAAGCCACTCCTCAAAGAGGGGACTTACCGCTGCGATGGCAGCGAGAAGCTCGTAGTATAGGCGAGCGACGGAGCCCAGCTGATAGGGCTGCTACTTCTGTCTTCAGAGTTTGAAGTACCTAACGAATGGCGTTACCACTGCAATGCCATGATAGAATCCAAATTCTGTCCTATCTGTCTACCGTGCCTGGTTGCTCATATGTTCTGCTTCTTGGCTAGGTAGTAACTTTAATTGCCGTGCCAACTAAAAAAAAAAAAATTATGTGACAAGATCTGTAAACATGATGACGGTTTACGTTTCATTCTACGGGTTGATGTTGATTTTTCTAGAAAAACAAATTAATTACGAATTTACGAAATGGTTTCATGATGGTGTTGATGGTGAGTGGCGAAGTCCCTTGCTCTGCACATCCAGGAACCATGAATAGTTTTTTTTGAATCTTTATTTAATAAGAAGGGTTTTTTTCCGTAGAGGAAAATGTCAGCCCAACCATGAATAGTTACAACTTATTTCTTGATCTTAATTAATTAATTTATTTATAAGTATGTACGTGTCATATTCCTTACCTACGCAGTAGTTTATCAGTGGAGTGACGCATCCTGAAGCCGGCTTATTGATTGCTTTGCGGTAGTTTGAACGCAGTGTCCGTGCAGTTTAGGCGCTGTTTGTGAATTATTATTCATCGTTTAGATTTAATTACTTTATAAATAACAATATTTCTACAAATACAGGTGAGATAGGATTCAGCAACGTCTTCTTTGAATGTGATCCGAGGTAAGAAAATAGCTTTCGTGTAGTTAGATTTGTGAGATTATAAAAATCAGTTTTGTGAAAAGAGTAGGTAACGATGGAGTTTCTTGCTCGTTCTTCTCCATTCGAAACTACCCTTTGGAACGAGCACGTAGCTTCCCTAACAATTCATGTTGACATTTCGAAAGTGCCTAATCGAGGTTTAATTGAAATAAATGCTTTGACTCTACATGTGCCTCGGTCGTGTTGTTTAGTGATGCAAGTTTAGACGTAGTTTCTGTTATCAGTGTACCTAATAAATGCGTAGGCACTCTAGAAACTCTAATAGATTCGATATAGCCAGTACATAAGACAATATTATACAAAAGTGGTCCGTCCGTGCCATTGCAAATGCACTAGTCATTACTTTTATATTGTATTTATTTAAAACGTTGCCGCACACTCGGATTTCCTTCTGTGTCATGAGTGTATTCACAAACATACAAACTCACATACACACACACCCACACCCGGCACAACGATTTGTGCATCACACAAAGAGTTGTTTAATTCCTTCACTTTTAACTTTTCTGATTTGTTATCTTTTATAGGCATTCAGACCAACAAAGACTTTAAATAATGTAGATAAGGCGTCTCTACCCAATTAACTTTATCTTTACTGTAGGGAAGGACCGATAGTATAATCTGTAGTCTAGGGTACTCCCCGTACGTCGGTAGTGCGCTGTCAATGTGTCCTATTAATATTGTAAATGCGAAAGTTTGTATGTTGCTCCTTCACGTCCAACGGCTGAAGGGATCGGGCTGTGGAACAGGGGTACAATATGGCCCGGAACAATATATGATATAGGCTACTTGTCTACCACGGGGACGCGGGCGAAGACGCTGGCAGTAGCTAGTTTATGATGAAGATGAAATAAATACTGGAATATTTATTTATTGCCAGATGACTGAAACTCAAGCTGCGCGTGATGGTGAGCAAGATGACGGCAGTGGCCCGTCCAAGGTGATAGTGAGTTATAATTACATTATGTTTATCTATATTTATGTTACAGCTAAAGTGATTATTTTGATATTATTCATAATGACTGTCACACACTACACAATTTGGTCAAAGTGATAAATGATGCTGAATCAATCACATTGACTTGCTATTATGAGTGAAATCTTCGAAGACTTGAATAAAGTAATTAAACAAGTAGGTGTAGACGAGTAGGGCCGTTTTGCGATACGGCTGGAGGCTTAACGGATTCTGAATGTGAGACATTTTGTAATAAGTAGTATTGTCGATGTGAGACGTTTATCGTCATGGGTGTCGTTTACATGGTTTTCGAGGTCGATGAAAATGATGATGCTGTCAAAATGTAAATCCAAGATAGCCGCTTCCCGAAATTTTGAGTTTATCGTCATGGGTTTCATTTTCGTGGTTTTCGAGGGTGGTAAAACCGATGGTGCTCTCAAAATGAAAATTCAAGATGGCTGCATGAAATTTTTAATTTACCGTCATGCAAAAGTATACATTTTGTTTTCAGACGATTGACCTTAGTGCCGAATCTGCAAATGGTGCTCAGCGTGGTAACATATTCAACGAAATTCTTCAGTACATCAACGAACGATATGGTGAACAGGACGTTCCTCCGAATGTTGCACCCCTTGTCAACCTGTGTCGCCGGGAGGCAAAACAATGGGTAAGTCGAACACACATTGTTCCTCACTCGCAGTTACAGTTTGTGTCTTGCTCGTTCTTCTCCAGAATTCAGTAAATCCATAATTTAGAACGAGCAAATAACTTCACATCGACCTCACGGACCGACCGATGACGTACATTCGGACAATTGGTGATGTGCTATATTGTTTTTCTTTTTTTTTAAATTGCCCCACACTAGTGTTTTGTCCTGTCATGGGTGCGTTTACAAACATACAAGTTCACATACACGTGACACTCAGACCCGGAACAGTTTAGTAATTAAGTATTAATAATCATGATTAATGGGGATGATGACAGGGTATGAAAATTAAAAATGTAATTAGTCCGTCAGTTAGGTAATGAAAAAATATTAGACACGTATTTTTTATTTTGTTGTATAATAAAATTATACTTAGATATAACGAATCAAGGTTTAGGTGTGGGGGCGCGACATTTCAAATCAATTTATCTTCGAAACTATGCTATTCCATAAAAAAATTAAAAATACGTGTCTAATGTTTTTAAATAATCTAACAGACGGACATTATAATAAAAATTAGTCATCTACCCTATTTAAAAGAGATATGGTAACTCGTATATTTTTGCGGGAAATCTGCAGTCTTATCACCCGAGGCATGGCTTTTCCACCTTAAAATAGATTTGTAATACTAATTGAACGATAGATTAAATTTAAAAATGTATCTGAAACATGTCTCTTTCTCCTATATATATATATATAATAGGAGAAAGAGACATTTATACAGAGAGAGATATATATACAGCCATCTATATCTGCTCATAACTTAATAAGACACTATCGTTTGATCGATGCTTTTATAGTTATGTAAGTACCTTTTGTATTTCCTGCGCATTGAGTGCTGCTCTCTGTCGGTCCAACCAACCTTCCTAGTTGTGAACTCATGTAGTTCGTGCTAGCGCGGCGGTATGGTGTTAGCAGCGCACTGATACACAATATTGAATGGAGTGAATAATGGAATATTTATCAATTTGTAGACGTCTGGAACCGACCGTGCACCTGACGCTGAGCATGGTGACGGCAGCGGTCCGTCCGAGGTGACAAAGGATCCAGTGAGTTAAAATATTGTAATATTTCTATAAGTGCTTGTTCCGGCTGAACGCGCGGGTGCGATACTCACTCGAGTTCGGGTTCACTCAATAAGTTCGATGGTTGAACTTACCTGACACACACAAATGTCGTTAGACGTTTGACGCCACTGCGAGCGGGCCGAGCGCGCCAGTCGCTCGATTGCCCGCTACTTTCACAACACTTGCGTTTTGTACAAATTTCGATGTTATAATTATGTTTCATATTTCGCCACCTCGCCCGCGAGTCAGCGTGAACAAGTATGAAGTCTTATGTTTGTTTGTAAATATTTGATAAATCAGTCTATGGTCTAGATATTTTGATACTTGTTACCTTTCTTTTTATTAGTTAGAACTCTTGTGTCTTCTATTTAAGGTACTCATGATTTCTGGATTCTGATTCCAGGTCTTTGGCCTTATTTAATTTTATGTGCCTTGATTATTTTCTACTTTATATAGAAATAGCGAACTAACAAAAAACAATATCGTTTACACATATTTTCTGTTTTTTCCTCAGAACAAAACATTACAAAAGAGAAGAATAAATAATAGCAGTCCAGAGCATACGGAATACGAATCAAAAAGACAAAAATGCGACGAAAGTCGATCGGTATATAAAAGGAATGTGCAAGAACGTGATGCTATCAAACAATATAATATCATAAGTAAAACACTTGAACAACTGCACAAACAAATAGAAAAATATGAAATAATTACAGATGCACAATACAACGATAATAATTTGCTTAAATTTAAAGAAACAGAAAAAGGTTATGAAACTGAATTCAACAAAATTGAACAAAGACGAGCGCAGGAGGAGATGAAGAGGAAACGTGAAAGCGAAAAATTTGAAATTGATAAAGATAAAATTGAAGAAGAAATACAGCAGCAAAAAGAAATGTATGACAAGAAGAAAAAAATGATGGATGAATGTCTCGAGAAATTGAAACACGAACTAACTCAAGTCCAAAGCGATGTGGAGAAATTGGACAGCGAATTTGAAACCGAGAAAATTGAAATCGAAAATGTAATAAAGGAGCTAAAAAACAAGTATGATGTGGAGAGAAGACTAAAAGATGAGTGTCTCACAAAACTGAAAAATGAATTAACTCAAGCAAAACGAGATAACGATATACAGAAATTATTGAATGGATTTCAAGCAGAAAAACTGAAAATAGAAGAAGAAAAACAAAACCTAAAGGAAAGCCATGATAAAGTAAAACGGCACATGGATGAATCTTTCAAGAAATTGAGAAACGAATCAGCTTCACTGAAATGCGATATAGAAAAATTAGAGATACAATTTGAAACGAAAAAATTAGAAGTCGAAAAGTTAACTCAAGTACAAAGCGATATGAAAAACAAAATCCAAAAATTATATAACGATCTGTCTGCAGCTGAAAACCAAGCAAAACAAAATATTGAAGAAATGAAACGAGAGGCAGGTGAGAACGAGAAGGAATTGATTATGAAAATACAGGAACTGAACGATGCTGTGACCAACAGGAGAGAAGAACACAATAAAATTGTCGATGATTTGAAGTTTAAGTTGCGTGAAAAGAAATCTCAAGTAGAGTCTGAAATTCAAAGTTTACTTGAAATCGAAGCTAAAACAAAAGAACAGATAGAGCGGCGCGTACAAGGTCTGGAAAAAGAATTAGCTAGAATTCAAGAACAGTTTGTGTCGTTGGGAGATATATAGAGGTAGATAATATTACGACTACATTACAACAATTAATGAATAAACGCATCTGGATGTTAAAAGGAATAACGTTTGTTTTGACACTTTTGGTAATATAAAAGACGTATGTTTTCACAGAAATTCACGTGTTAAAACAAAAGATGTTCCGTTTAGTGTTTCAGGTTTTATGTTAATTTAATTGGGGGCTACCGTATTTTTACGCGGCAAATGGTGCAAATGCAAATGTAGCAAGAGATTTTTGTCCAGTCACTGCAGCTGTCAAATATTTAACGTCCAATGGTGTGACACTAGGTAATTCGCTATTGGACGATGAACGCGAGGATCACACTAGCGCCGTATAGTGAGCAGAGATACGGTAGGCCCCATTGCACATTGCGTACGATACTCTCATTTAAACGAGTAAAGATTTCAATGGTATTGGTAAGGGGTTTTCATTAAGACCTTGTAGGTAAGTATTCGCCGTTAAGAAAATTAGAAATTTAACAGACGTATATACAGTGGGTAATGCTGCTGACAATCTGTCTATCTTTGTTCTGCAGAAGAGGGCTATTCGATCAGTTCATAATCTTAGGCTAAGGCACTCGCTTAGAGACTTGTTTAAAGAAATAAAAATAATGACTGTAGCCTCTCAATATATTTATGAAGATATAGTGTAGGCTCATAAAACATTAGTTTATTTAAAAAGTATAATGATATACATAACATCAACACAAGAAGTAAAAGCAGATATGTTATGCCTTATGTGTGTTGTGTTTATTAATTAACCGACTTCAAAAAAAGGGTTGAAATCGGATTTTCTAAACGTAGTTTATATAAAAGAACTATTATTTAAGTGAGCAGCGTATGTATATTGTTTTTGAAGTAATCTTAGTGAATAGTAAACTTTGTATCCTAAGTATTTGCCGTTTCAATCCGTGGGAATCTTACATTATTCTATGATATACTTATCGAAAGTGTTGGCCTACCATAGCATTAAAAAAAACTGAGATCCCTAGATTGATTTTGGCTTCATAAAGAGTTTGTCTGTATAATTTACTAAATATTCGTAAATATTCTACTGTTTGTTAAAAATTATAGCTTTAGGGTCGATTTTTCAATCATCAGTTCATTAATTTTTAACTTTACAATAAAATTGACATTTGACAGTTATTAGTATGATAGAATTGTCAAATATTGAAAGTAATTCCAGAGTTAAAATTTATCTGAGCATTGAAATATTGGCCCTTAGTAGGTAGTGTGCTCCGACCATGTAACCACAGGGTATTGTGCATGTGTTGCCTCACCAACTGGTACACAATAACCGATGGTTGGTCAACAACAAACAAAATGTGCTATTCTGTTTGTATTATGCACTGAATTTGTATGTACTAGTACTACCTAATTATAATCGATTATTATATTGTTTTACTATTACTGCCTCGTTTTTATTATCTCTTCTCGTTTTTATTATCGTCGTATTGCAACTGCCTCTTGGCCAAGTGGTCGCAAGTGCGACTGCAGGGCAAGGGGTCTCGGGTTCGATTGTCGGGTCGGGCAAAGTATTACTGGGTTTAAAAAAAATCTCAGTAGTAACACGGAGTCTGCAATTGTGCTCGTTATATGGCAATAGGCTCACCCTCTTATTACATGGGACTCAAAACATAAATAAGAAAGTAGGTGTTACATTGTACAGTGGCAATAACTGCCGTAATGTGCACTGCCCTGCCCCTTCGGGAATAAAAGGCGTGATGTTATGTGTGTATATTACTTTGTATAGAGCATTGTGCAATTTTCAAGGTGGAAAGCTAAGAATTGGTATGCAGATTGGTATTTATTACCAGCAAAAGAAATCGTGCATGGTGCATGATTTCTTATTCTTTATTTTCTGTTAAATACCTTCCCTCAACCCCTTAAAAGACCGCGAACGAACGAACCCGCAGGCAGATGCTAATCCACGAATGAAATGTATTCAGTTAATTGAATTCGCATTTTTCTTTAAAATCCCTGATCTCCGATGCAACTGAATATTGATATTAGTCGTGGAAGTTTGTCAGTCTCCAATACCGATACCACCATATGGATTATGATGGTAAACGAGCAGATGGATTGCCTGATGGTAAGCAATCGGCGTCGCCCATAGACACCCGGAACACCAGAAGCGTTACAAGTGCGTTACTGGTCTTTTGGGGATTGGGAATTTGATCGGGGAGGGGAGGGTAATTGGGCCTCCGGTTACATCACTCGCACGACGATTGATGAATATTGATACCTTGATAGAGATTAACACAATCTATATAGATATAACTAGCAAACCCGGCGAACTCCGTTTCGCCACCAGATGCTTCGTTTTATGTAACATTTCATTTAGTGATTAAAAGATGAAGAAATTTTATTTTTTATATTTTATAAACCTCACGGAGCCCGAGACCTTTGAAACGAATGCAAAACCGTGGAAATCGTGCGTTCTGGAGTTATAGCGTCAGGAAGGAAAACCCGACTTATTTTTATATACCTCTAGTAGATAAATAAAATGGGAGTGTGTTTGTAATATGGAAATAACCGCTTTTTACTACATGCATATTATGAACATACATATGATTTTTTTAAAGGGGTGAAAATTATCGAAACACTGAGGGAGTGTCAGACTCTTACTGACCACATAAATACGATACATGCACTGTCTATTTGTACTGGTTAAGCTCCGAAATGACTGGACCGATTTTGTCGGGACTCTTATTGACAGGTAGCGAATGTACTAAGGAGTTACATAGGATACTTTTATTTTAGAAAAACGCAGACGAAGTTGGGGTTTCAGCTAGTAATATCAAAGGAATCGATTCATAGTTTACGATTCATTTTAAATCGGTCAAAAAACTGTAAAAAAATATTAAATTACGACTTCACAAGCTAATATACTGGAATTAGTTTATTAGAAAACTCTAGCAATAGGTTATAAACATACTAGCTTTTACCCGTGGCTTCGCTCGCGTCACAAAAGGATAAAAAGTAGCCTTAGTGACATATACCACAATACACACAGCGCCATCTATACCAGTAGTTTCGTTTTCCCTCGAGAATATCAAATTATTCCGGGATAAAAAGTAACCTACTATTTAATCCAGACTTCTAAATTCACGTCTGCAAAAATTCAATGCAATCGGTTCAGTAGTTACGGCGTGAAAGTGGAACAAACAAACAAACTCACTTTCCGATCTATAATATTAGTAAGATTAGATTTTTGTATAATTATATTAATTTATATTATAACTTTCGTGAGGCATACTAAATAAATCATTATGTTTTCGGCTTACTCACGTAATTATTTGACGAGGAACTCGACTAGTTTCAAGCCATGCTTTTTTTTTAAGGGGGGAAAATCTTCGAATGACTGCTCCCGCCTGGGTGAGGCGGAAGGGAGTGTCAGACTCTTACTGACTAAAAACTACCCCGTTCCTTCTCCTGCACGTCGAGCCGGAGCCCCGGTTACCCGTTAGGTTCTCCGCGACTCCGAATCGGCATCGGCCCTATTGGGCCCCATCTGTGGTGGTCTGATGGCTCTTTGAAGCGCGCGCGGAACGCTACGCGCCGTACGCTCGGGTCTGTTTCTGGTCGGACGGGGAGCCACCCATGCTCGCCGTCCGCAGTCCCGTGCTTACGGTGGCCGGAGATCGTCCCGCGATCCCCGACGCCCGGTGTGTCCTTCGCGACGGCTGGGTTGCGAGGAGGCAGCGCTTCGCTGCCTCACGCGTCCCGCCTCCTCCTTAGCTAGCATGACTGCTTCGCAAAAGGAGGAGACGGCATCCCAGTCCCCCTCGCTCCGCATCATGGCCTGCACTAGGCCCGGACGCGAGAGGTCGCCATCGCCGTTCAAGCCATGCTAGAGGCTCATGTTTATGAGCACAATTTCGCGACTACTACTGCTACTGTAACTAGTCGAGTTCCTCTCGAATTTATTTGGTATCAATTTAATTATAATATGTGTAATAAAGTAGGTAATTATGAGCAAGAAGGGTCTGCGAGTTATGAGCAAGACGGTTATAACCAACAAAATGGTTGAATATTTAAATTCTAATTCATCATCTGGTTCCTTTAATCGTGTACACTATTCTTGTATGTGGATATTATCGGTTAGATAATTCAGTCGACATTTCCATAAGACTTTATCACTACCATATCTCTAGTGACACTTCAAATTAAATAGCAAATGACATGTGATACGTTAATTTGAACAAAACTTGAACATATTATACAAAACAAAACGTTCCTCAAGGATTATTCTTCGTGTTGTTGAAAACTGTACGAGAATCAGACTCGTATTTTTCGAGTTTATCACGAATAGACAGACAGACGCGACGAGGGACTTTTTTATTTTTGTAGTGAAATGAAGATATGTCCTGAAAGTATGCAGAAGTATGCAGTATGGAGTCCATGTTTTTTTATGGGATAAGTCAGTAAAAGAGCAGACGGATCACCTGATGGTAAGCAAAGCGTCGCCAATGGACACCTGGAACACCAGAGGCGTTACAAGTGCGTTACTGGTCTTTTGGGATTAGGAATTTGAAGATTGTTAGGGACTCAGGGATTGGGAAAGGGAGGAGGGGTAATTGGGCCTCCGGTAACCTCACTCACACTCACCATGTTGGTAAACTCGACTGATTATGCTGTCGCGTGCAGTTCACGAACCGCATGCTTGCGTGTCCCGAATTGCATGTGTGCCTCTCAGCCGTGTAATGTGGACTGCTCCTGAAGTGTTACTCACGCTAACATTATTACAAATACTACATACATACCACACAACGGTACACAATTATCGTCGCACCTGTCTCTCATAGGAGTTAGATAGCAATTATTTACTCAACTTGGGGTAGCTCGAACGTCAATGCCAATCTGTCAACGTCAAGTATCAAAAGCCGTTTCATGTCATCGACAATTTTTTGACGTGACAACGTCTTATAAATTGGTTTGCCGGGTGACACTTCAAGAAACTGCGTTACGCTCCGCTCACGTTATGCGCTCACAATGAGAGCGAGTGAGAGGCACGCGTCCCTTCCACTCGAGCACAGTTAGCCCGCCTAAGAGCGAGAGAGACAGAGCGAGAGAGACAGAGCGAGAGAGAGAGAGAGTGAGAGAGATAGGCATACACACCGGTTCATGTCTTGCGCTTCATTATTTCATCCTTCTTCCTACTATACGAATGAATATTCACATTAAAATTATTTTACCACTCAAAGTCGTTGTCACGTAAAACTTTCGCCCGTATACCGACTTTACAGGCAACCAATTTTTTTTATTATTTATTTTTATATAATAATTGCTCATATTATTTATTTATTATTATATTATGGTGACGGGCTAGTGCTGAAAATCAGCGCCGCGACTCGAGTTATCGCTTTCGGGTCACGGCATTTTAGCTGAGCGCTTGGCCTTTTTGCGTCGTGTACACTATTCTACTATTATTTTGTTACTATTCTTGTTTTAATTTTTGTAATAGTGCAAATACACTGTTTTATTTCTTTCTTTTTGACTTTGTTGTTGTTGTTGACTGCCTCGTTGGCCGAGTGGTCGCAATTGCGACTGCCGGGTAAGGGGTCTCGGGTTCGATTCCCGGGTCGGGCAAAGTATTACTGGGTTTTTAAAAAATTCTCAGTAGTAGCACGGAGTCTGGAACTGTGCCCGGTATATGGCAATAGGCTCACCCCCTATTACATGGGACTCATAACATAAATAGTGAAAAGTGGGTGTTACATTGTACAGTGGTATAATGTGCACCTCTGCCTACCCCTTCGAGGATAAAAGGCGTGATGTTATGTTATGTTATTTCTTTCTTTCAATGGAATCCCTGTTCACTGAATTACTCTGTTTTTCACTTTATCACTAGCGACCCGCTCCGGCTTCGTAGGGTGCAATATGCATTTATTATACATATAAACCTTCCTTAAAAATCACTCTATCTATTAAAAAAACCCACATCAAAATCAGTTGTGTAGTTTAAAAGATCTAAGCATATATAGGGACAGACAGACGGCGGATAGACTTTGTTTTATACTAATAGTGATACTGCATCGTCATTTATTTACTTATTTATTTTAATATAGTACATATCAGGATAAGTAAGACTAATGATATTATAAGTAAAATTCATTTTGACTAAGTAATATACCAATCCTCGATTCTTGACGAGCTAGTACCTGTGCATCTTCGAGGACCTGTCCGTCCTGCAGCTGTTGCTCCGCGGCCAGGTCGGGGAGACTGCTTGCGAAGATGTTCCTTATCGTCAGGAACGGAGTGCTGCGAGTCAGTACCACGTAGCGCAGGCGAGCACGAAACTGACAAATAAAAATAATGTAAGTATGAGCAGTATGCATTTCATTGAAAAGAAATCCTCGTCCTCGTGCAATCACGCTTATGGAAAGGAAAACATTTAAAAATATCTAAATAAAAGTTTAACAATTTATTTCAATCAGACGAATAAGGCACTTTTGAAGGTCAAACAACATACATGTATTTAATTGCTACGCCACGTAGTACAGAATGCTACGCCACGTAGCATGGTGTGCTACGCCACGTAGCATGGTGTGCTACGCCACGTAGCATCGAGTGCTACGCCACGTAGCATGGAGAGCTACACCACGTAGCATGGAGTGCTACGCCACGTAGCATGGAGTACTACGCCATGTAGCATGGAGTGCTACGCCACGTAGCATGGTGTGCTACGCCACGTAGCATGGAGTACTACGCCATGTAGCATGGAGTGCTACGCCATGTAGCACGGAGTACTACGCCATGTAGTACAGAGCTCTAAACCACGTAGTAGATTTATTTTGTTTTATTTATAAATATGTGGATCACATTAACAGTTGTTCCATGCGGGATCCAATCTGCGACACGTGCGCAGCATCACTGCGCTAATCGAGCAATTGAATGTTTAACATTGGAAATAAATAGCCATCTATAATATTCTACACTATCAGTAGTATATCTGCAGAGATACCTACATTACTCAACTAGTAAAAGTAATATAACATTACGCCTGGTGACTTTCAAGGGTCGGCTGAGATGCTAGTTTTGACCGCAGCGGATTAGCAAATGGCTGCTGTGGAACGTGTCGTGAATTCGATTTCCTTCAATATTGATCTTTACCCTTCGCATTCAACTACTGCTAGCCACATAGCGGATATTCACTAAGTTTGCTTGCCATCCTGCCCTCATCTCAAGATATTTAAATAGATAAGTCTAATCTGTAACTCCTGTAAGTCGGGATCTAAAAGTTCTAAAGTCGAAGTCACTTTCTTCCAGTCTTACTAAAATTATGAATGCTAAAGTTTGTGAGTGTGTCTTATTTCACTGAATTTCCAAATGCACTAATTTTATTGAAACTAATGTTTTTAATATAAACGACTAAATGGTATTGAACATTAGAAAAGCAGTTAGTGATATAGAGGTTGACTGGGAGAAAAGCCATATGGCATTAATGTCCGCCTTATGTACCATTACTTGTTACTGTGTACATTAAAGTTTAAATATCTTTTTTTTTTCAGTCTTTGTGACTGGATTTAGGTGTTGCATTGTTCTCACATAATCGAACCAACAAAACTATGTAACTAGAGAATTGTATTGTAAACCTGATTGAAAAAGAGTAACCTATGGAGTTTCTTGCTCGTTCTTCTCCATAGGAATCTACGCCTTGGAATGAGCAACTAGCTTCACTTCTAAATTTTTGTTGTTTGACGTTCAAACGCCATCCTGGTCTAATTGAAATAAATGATTTTGACTTGACTTTTTGACTTTTTAAATTAATAAATAAATATAGCGCTCGGCGGCCGCTGCCGCGGCGTCGCTCGCCTGCTAAGTGCTCGCTCGCAAATGTGTCGGGGTGCCCAAAAAATTTGCTAAAAGGTTTAGATTTACTAAAAGCAATTGCAAGTAATTTAAGATTAGTTTCACTGTTTTCTAGTTCAAAATATACAATATCTGAACATTACATCAAATGAACATTAGCGCAAATGTTGTTATAGCAAAGTCAAAGTCAAAGCATTTATTTCAATTAAACCATAATTTGGTACTTTTAAAACGTCAATAAATACAAAATAAATAATAGTCTGTCAGTCAGTCCGTCAGTGAAGCTAGGGACAGCTAGGTGCTCATTCCAAAATGTAGATTCGAATGGAGAAGAACGAACAAGAAACTCCATTCGTTACTCCTATGTTCTACAATGTCTCTGACACATATTCCAATACTGTACGTATATGTGAGGACAATACAAAGACACGCTTGGCGCATTATTCTAATTGCAAAGCTTTCTAAAATAAAAAAAATAAAACAAATATAAATCTTAGTCTAACATGGTGCTCACATATGCATACTGACAATCCGTAAAAATAATGCTTCTAAACAAGAAAAAAGAAACTCTTTGTTTCAATAAAGTAAGAAATCCTCGATGCCATAAGGAAACTAGATTGTCTACCTACATTAGAATAAAAGTATTAAATTATTAAATTACCTACTATTGGAATCTAACTACTGAGTACATTTGAGTATTGTCCAGTGGAGCCGAACCAACATGCTGCCAAGCATTCTTATCGTCAAGATAATCTGTCAGTGTTTAATAAGCTTGATTGCATAATTCGCGCTTAATATGTGTTTTAAATTTACTTTCATTGAGATCTAGTATGCTATTTTGTATTTTAATATTAGCAAATAAATATTCGACGAACTGAAAATTCTTGTCAAACGATATTATAAGTAATTGATGATTTTCTTAAACGTTGTTCGATTTAGTAATTTTATATCGATCAAACAAGGGTGAACCAATTTAGAACAGTAGAGATTATGTTGTGGAATACCACAAGGAACGCTGGCGAAGCCGTTGAGAGAAGCTAGTTATACGGTGTATCCATCTTTCCTTGGCTTGTCCTCTTCCTTTCCATCTATACCCATTTAGTTGGCCATCAAAATATATGTTTATCTCTCAGTTTCTTTGATACTGCTACTTTCAGGCTTCCTCTAACTAATAAATATTAATCTGTCACCTTTTCCATTCTCACCATAGCACTAACATTGTACAATGTTTATATATCTGGCAAGGAACTCAAACACTAGGTATCTAAGTGCTTGTAAGCACTAGATACCCTTGGCATCTGATTCTTCATGGCCCAGCCTTTAGATCGGTCTAGACCACGTCTAGACCTAGGCACCAAATAACAATAAAATATTTATTTATTTGATAGGAGACCGTGTTATGACTGGTTCAAAAAAGTAGACTATTCATGTAAACACTTAATTTCTGACTATGACGATACAACAATATTAAACGATGGTTACCTAAACTACTTATATTCTTAGAAAACTAAAGAATGTGGTAAATCTGACGCAGACACAAAATATTGTTTTCTAAAACACAAAATATTGTTACAAAATCTAAACCTTTTCTATACCTAGGCCATTAGTATCTAGGTAGATCTTGACCAGGAACAAAATTATGTTAAAGTTACAGTATCTATTGAAGGTAAAACCCCAACGTAACATGTAAGTAGATGTTTCGACAAGTAGTCATTATATTACACAACAGCGATGGATACAACCGCATACTGCAAGATGAGTAGGTTGGCAAAGACTGTAACTTAGTTTGAAACACTGTTTTCTTGAATTCAGTAGCACTATAATTTCACAATAATCATGACATTGTTGGTGCGGAGTCCTTGCTGTGCAGGCAGTACCGAGCAGGAGGCCATCTAGTCCCTCGGCCGAGTGAACTGTGCCAGTAGGTAACGCCGGGTGTGCGTATTTGCCGAGACACACAAAGGTACACATACAAATTCCTAACAACAAACATAAACACGGATACATAGTTGGTTGTGAGGTGTAGCGGTGCCGGCGGCGACGGCGGCCCCCCCTCCGTGGCGACTGGCGCGCCGCGCGACGCGGACTGTGGCCCGGCCGGAGCCACACCCGCCGGGCCGCCGCGCCGCCCGCCAATCCGAGCCCCCGGCCTGCGCGATAGGGCCGCGCGCCAGCCGTGGGGCGGGGCCCCTCGAGTGCCGTAACCCGCGCCGGGGGCTTCGGCCGCCACTCTCGCCCCGAGAGCCACTAGAGGCTGAGCCGTCGAGTGGCGTCGAGTGTCGGCCGGTCGGATGTCCGCGGAGGGCGGCGACTACTCGCCGTGTCCGGCGGAGGCGCTGCCGGAACTGAGCGCTGCCGAGCTGGCGATGAGCCTGTCGCCTAAGTCGGCGCTGCTGCAGCAGAACCTGTCCCAGCTGCAGCTTCAGCACTCTACCCCGTTCTCCGTCACGGATATCCTGTCGCCGATAGAGGAGTACCGCAAGCTGGAGCTGGCGAACAACCCGCCGTCGCCGTACAGGTGCGTGGATCGATCGCCGGGAGGGGGGGGCGGCGCCCTCCACCCGCTGATTTTTCGAGTGGCGAAGGTCCCGACGAGAGTGCTTGAGCGTCGTTCGTAGTCGAAGGATATAGTTCTGTGACGTTTGTTTGTGCAGGTATGTTGTGATTAGCGGTCAAGTGGTGTGTGTGCGGTCAACGATGTGCTGTAGGCGCGCGGCCCGCGGCTGACTCGGTGCTACTCGACTCTTGATCGATGTTACTCTGCTCGGTTCTTCGAAATAACGTCTTGCCATTCATGAATGATAGTGGACTCAATGTAGCACCCTGAGGGACGCCATCGCTAAGCTCTGCTGTTTACAGTCATGCTGGTGGAGGACTACCATTATATGTGGGTATTTATTACATTCTGTGTCCGTGGCTAACTAACCTTCAGTTCTTGGTCTTCATCATTAAGAGTAGTTGCATTCAATTCCATGTGAGACAATCAAACGCCTCTCAATTGTTTTATCAAAAACTAAATAACATCTTACCGCGAACTTGGTAGCTAAGTTTGTAAAAAAATGACGGAGTTCACTATTTGCCAAAAATTAACTAACTAGACAGATTGAAATTATTAGGTAGATCTACAGATTCCTCTTTGACAAACCATTAATGCAACAAAATAATTTAGGCCTAAGCAGGGACTCGAATAGATTTAATATAAAATAAATAAATAAAATTAAAATATGTTAGTTAGGACTACAAAAACAAGTTAACATCGGTGATCACTTTCGATAAAAAAAAAAGTTAAAAGATGTGAATTGTACATGAATTTTGCATACCTACCTATGATAGAATGCGCGAAGAAAATATTTACATAGGTATTTTAAAGTCACTCTTTGTCAATATCTACAACAATACTGAAGATGGAGTAAAGGGCCAAACTAGCCAATAAGGCCTACAGTATAATATGTTGTCCCTGACATTTATTTTCTAATGAAACTAAACTAAAATAGTACCGTAATGTTGATTGCAACTTATCTATTCATGTAAACCACTCTATCATTTAATTTGAAAACTATAGAGTTTCTATTTTGTAGCTAGATAGTGCCTACGTAGAAAAATATTTGAAGAACCTAGGTAACTATTTGGACGATTTTTTCATTATTATTTTTTTTTTAATCTTTCTTGACTCAATAGAAAATCCTAGTAAATAGCATAGAGAATATTATTTTTTTAATGTAGAACGGTCCCAAATTGTGACTACTAAATTAGGTATGCTCATTAGATACATATGTAGGTATAGGTATATAGGTTTCAATAAGTATACTACCTCTATATTAGTTGTTTATTCGTTTATTTTGTAAAATACATAAATAACGGCACAGAGCACAAATCGTATTCAATACTTAGGTAATATATACAACAGAAGACGGTTAAAAAAAATATACGTTTTACCGATCTTTGATCCATGAATGAACATCTTTCCTATTGAAAGAAATTGCTGAATTGATCCATGTTTAAAAAACACAAAATTATCTTTAGAATTTTAAGTGAATGAGAAGTATAAATTGTTAAAAACTTGCGTTTTATAAGTACTACTACATTTAAAACCGTACTATAAGTACGTTAATGTCTACAGTTCTACACATCTGCAGTAGATGATTTAGATTAACGCGTGAATAAAGAATAGAGTAGGTTTCTATCTGCACTTTCGTCTGACAATAATTAAGTTCCTATTACATGTGATTGATTAATCTTTTATATTTCACTTTACAAAATACGACTGTTGCAATCTTTTTTATTGCCATCAAATACATGTAAATAATTAAGGAAAGAAATAAACATGTACAATTTAAGATACATTAAAAGTAACAGAGGAAATGAAATAAAAGAATACTAAAAATGACCATTTACAGAGAGCATCAAACGAAACGCAATTTGTTGCTATATAAAAACTGATTCCGCGTAATCAGTGTTGTGAGATTAGCTTTACAAAACAAACAAACAATCAAAAACCTTTATCTGCTACTTCATTTTATCATTATAGATAAAACCTTGATAACATAAACACAATTAATAATGATATGATTAATTTAACTCAATGAATGCGTCCGTATACCATTCATTCAGTAAAAATTACGATATTGCCGTTGTTTACTTGATAACTTTGATAACAAAGTTTATTATTAATTGATATATCTGATATCTGATATTTTAAGGCTGAAGATATTGTTCGATCTAACGCGATTATTTCCGATACAAATGAATACTATTTACACTAACTGAGCCGGCGAACTTCGTACCGCCTAACAGTCAATTAATGTCGTGTTGCCTTTTAGCTGAACTAATTTAGGCTTCGATGAACGTAATACAATATAAATATGAACATAGATAGATATATATAGGTAAGTATTTTATTATTATGAACAACTCCGGGTTGTAATACAAATTATATAGTAGAATACAGCAAGAGTAAAATAAAATGACAACAGATCATCTATTCAGAAAAACTATCCTACATTCAAGTCGTACTGAGTCTCTTCATTATTTTATTCATCACTTTAATTAATTTAGTACATCTCACGATAGCTATTACACAAAAATGGTGATAGATATTTTATTAATTACTTAACTTTTCTAATAAAAGAAATTCTTCTTCTTTTCTAATAGAAGAAAAATATTTTGATATTAAGGATAGCTATGCGGTCCGTCTTCAATCTCAAACTTTCCTTACTTTTGTATATTTTTCCTATTATAACTGTCGTGAGACATACAAAAGTAATTATTATGTTTTGGGCTTACTCACGTAACTGTCTGACGAGGAACTCGACTAGTTTCAAGCCATGCTAGAGGCTCAAATTCATTCATGAGCAGCATTCGGCGAAACGCTACGCGACTGTTATACATTTTTTAAATTAAAAACAAGACTCTTACAGCACCTAACTGTCTAATATACGCGATGAACTCATAAACTGTTAAACAGATTACAATGCGGTTTTCTCCCGTGGATAGTGTAATTTTTGAGTAAGGTAAAAAATTCGTGAGGTTGGTTGACCGAAGTTGAAAATATGATGAACTAATGGATATCTAAATAAATAATAAAGTGGGAATAAAGTGACGTGATTTCGAGTTAATGTGGCCCCTCTTATTTTTAAACCTCGTAAAATTTTGCAGATAGATAAATAAAGTAGAGAAGAAACATATTGGAGGTTGTTTTATTATATATTTATTTGATAATGGAGATATTTAAAAAATTACGACAGCTTTTTGCCAATTTGATACAATAACAATCACTTTTTTTAAACTTGTTATTCCATTCCATTTTAGGAACCCAGTTGCCTAAGATGACCCGAAAAAGTTATTGCAAATATGAGCATTATAAACAATATAAAACGTCGTAATAAAAAGGCATTCTTCTTAAAACATTATTCAAAAATTTAGAGGTGGGCCACTTTAAACCTACGAAAATTAAAATCGACCATAAAATAAAAAGAAACTACAAAATAGAAATAATTTCAGTTTGAGATCAACTTTATAAGTAACTTTGTACTTTTAGAGTAACTTAAAACAAAAATATTTGTTTTGAAATCGATAATTTTTCAAAAGATAAATAAAGATAGATAATGGATTTTGTAAAACGGGCATCGTCTAGCCAGGACCAAGCAAAATGTCGTCTGAATTCAAAATGGCGATGCGTCGGTAATGAAAATCATTTGCATTTTATGCATTTTGTGTAGCACGCTAATACCATAAACCTGCGAAGTATCAAATGTTTTTTTTTTAAAGTGGGTCATCTTAGCAATCCGGCCGTCTTTGGCGACTGTACCTACCTTATTATAACCTAATTACGAATTTCTATAGGATTTGATTTTAGAATTTTATTTTTACTACTGCTATTTTTGATAGGTACTGGCTACTTTATAAATGTGCAAATTATTTTCAAAATGTGTTTTAATAACCTTCATCGGTTTATTACTGTTTTAATATTTGGAAAGTACAATGTCTATTAACTACAGCATTCTGTATAAAACAAATGTTTATGCTAATGAATATGAATTTAAATAAATCGAGCGTTTCTGTTTTTTTTTTCAATCAGAATATCTCGACTTTATTTATTCTTTGAGGTCATAGACAACAATCAGTGTATGACGTAATTTTCTCGTAGGTACCGAACTATGAGATTTTTTTTTAATTTATTCATCTGTCAAATCAATGTTATTGTGCGGTTTGAAAAAAAAACTATATTTTGGGAACTACTAGCATTATAATTTGTTAGTTTAATTCAATTGTTGTTTGTTTTTTAAACTGTGGTAGCTAATAGTAATCGTAAGGTAAAGGTTAAAGGTTCTATTAATTGTTTTTTTTTTGTTCATTTATACTTTATAATTCTTCGAATTAAAATTATAATTGTACATACATAAATGGATAAGACTGCCTCGTTGGCCGAGTGGTCGCAAGTGCGGCTGCCGGGCAAGGGGTCTCGGGTTCGTTTCCCGGGTCGAGCAAAGTACTACTGGGTATTTTATAAATTCTCAGTAGTAGCACGGAGTCTGGAATTGTGCCCGGTATACCTATGGCAATAGGCTCACCCCCTATTACATGGGACTCATAACATAAATAGTGAAAAGAGGGTGTTACATTGTACAGTGGCATAATGTACACCTCTGCCTACCCCTTCGGGGATAAAAGGTGTGATGTTATGTTATGTATGTATAAATGGATAAGTAGGTATATAGGTACCTATATAGAAACATGTTTAGATACAGTCATTTAAAAAAAAAAAAAATAGTTAAGTATACAAGAATATGAAATTCTATATTGGCGTTTTCTTATACGTAGGTCCCATGCTAGTAATGACCTAGTAGACAAGTACCATGCTAAATATAAAATACCTAGGCTTAAACATATTTATAAAGTTAACTAAAAATCGCGGTTTACTCTCGTGAAAATAGGTACTAAGAAAAGCTCTACTAGTTTCGAACCACAGAGGGGTTCGTCCTCCTGAGCAGCGTGCGCGGTCGCGGCGATGTCGCGCAGCCTTTTCAAAGTTATATGATGTAATATGATTATGATAACTTTCAGGGGAATCATCATAGCGATTACCAACCTAGTTTCACTTACGGATAGACTTACGGACAATTATTAATTAATTAAATAAATAAAATGTTGATTTCATGTAAAAAGCCAAATTACAAAATAAATTTTATTACATAAATAAAGTCTAAATTTATATAAAACCTGAACTAGGTCCAAGCCTGTGTTTCAGGTTAAAAATGTTCTGACATATTCAAGTGACATTGCTTATAAAACTAAAAGTTATATAATATTTTTAATTGAATTAAATGCTTTAACTTTGACAACAGCCGGTGTGTACCGCATGATATTCCGACAGACGGGATAGGAACTTCGTTTTGCAATAATATAAGTAAAATATTTAATATTAATCCCCTGTAAATATTTTTTAACACAATTGTTCGTTAAATTCATGATATTTCGCTGACGGTAACCGGATTTAACTTTGTGGTTTATTAATTCGCTGCGTCATCCAAATGTCGTGTTGTTTGCTGACATTTTATCTAAAATACATCTATACAGATATATAAAATTGGAGTGTCTGTTTGTAATATTAAAATAATCGCTTTTTACTACATGCATATGAATATACATACGATAGGTAGGTACACATACCTACAAAAATAACATATTTTAGAAATTTTGTCTCTCCAAGCAGGCAGTGCTTGTAATGGCTAATCTCTGGAATAGCTGAACCGATTTTGCACGACTTTTATTGGCAGATAGCTGACGTATTAAGAAGTAACATAGGGTACTTTGTTGAACCAAAAAGAAACTAGTTATGTTCTAAAATTCATATTCTATGCGGAAGAAGTCGTGTACAACAGCTTGTTCTAAATAAGAGAAACATGAATATTACTTGACCTAGTAGACGACTATATAAACGAAAATGAAATAATTAAGCAAATAGATGTCTCTATCTTTATCTTTAGTACTTGTAAATACATACTAGCCAACATATTATAATTTAATGGTTTTTCAATCTATGATCGCTTTTTGAACGTAACTTTGTGACTAACAGCCGTACTGAGTCATTTAATTTTTACTTAAACCTAGTCTTTACTTTGCCAATCGGTTTCGGAACTATATAAGATATCGTTACTAGAGAACAGTTTATAAATAATCAATATTATTGTCTCTGAGTACGTCTGCAATATATAAATGATTATAGGAGTATTTTCAACATTCATCGAGTTAAAATACTTATAATGGGGATGATGACAGGGTATGAAAATTAAAAATATAATTAGTCCGTAAGTTAGGTAATGAAAAAATATTAGACACGTATTTTTTTATTTTGTCGTATAATAAAACAATACTTAGATAAAACGAAACAAAGTTTAGGAGTGGGGGCTAAAACGTCATTTCTTAGTATAAAATGTACTGAGAAGTGACGTCACGCGACATTTCAAATCAATATATCTTCGAAACTATTCGTTTCTGTGAGAAAATAAAAAATACGTGTCTAATGTTTTTAAATAATCTATCAGACGGACATTAAAATAAAAATTAGTCGTAACTGTTCGCCGAGGAACTCGACTAGTTTCAAGCCATGACGCGGCACTGTCGCGCTGCTACCGCGACAGACGGCGCGTCGCGGGTCGCGGAATGCAGCTCTTGAATATGAGCCTCTAGCATGGCTTGAAACTAGTCGAGTTCCTCGGCGAACAGTTACGTGAGTAAGCCGAAATAATAATTTTTTGAAACAAATGTATTTGTTGTAATTTTACATAGGTATTGGCCTTAAATCAAAACCCGCCAAACTTTAACGTTTGATTTAATTTAGGATGTTTCACGAAAGTTTTAATATACTTATAATTAGGTAGTTTTGGTGGTTTATAACTCTTAGCTACGGGGCTTGTACTGAATACTTAGAGATAGGTACTCCAGTAGATACAGCTGATGTAGCACACATAAACTTTAAAAATAAATATATAAGTATTTTGTAGTCAAAATCTACAGACGCGGATAAATAATCGAGATGAGCCGTAAATTCATTACACTAACTGATTTTGTTTAAAATATAAATGTAAAATATAGGTATACCTACATACTGCCATTGATTTTTCTACTTTTTCTGTTTTTAGTGAGTCTACCATTTGAAAGGTAACCGTGGGAGACTCTCTAGTGTAACCAGCATTGCAAAACAAACATCTGTTCTTTATTTCAAACTAGCTTCTGCCCGCGACTTCGTACGCGCAATCCCATTTTCCCTCCCGGTCCCGTTCGTGATTTTCGGTAAAAAGTAAAAAAAAACTATTCTACAAAAAGTATCCTATGTCCGTCTCCTGGTTCTAAGCTACCTCCCTGCCAATTTTCATCTAAATCGATTGAGGCGTTCTTGAGTTATAAATAGTGTAACTAACACGACTTTCTTTTATATATATAGATAATGCTAGCTACTTAAAAACATTCCTAAAAATGTAGGTGACTGTACAATTTGACAGGCAGTTGGCGATGAGACAACCATTAGATTTAGCCTTTTATAAACTAAACATTGCATGCGTGAGTGTTTGTTCTTGTACGAGTGGTTCACACCTACAGATTTTTCCGCTAGCGATAAATAAACACTGCTTTACATGACAAACAAGCGGCCATTATGTTATTTTATGGCGTACCCAGTTTGGGAACTAGGAAAGTGATAGTGATGGTCGAGTTTGGACGCGTTAGACATCACCAAACTGCATTCGTATTAGAATTTCCAAGTCATCTGTGTTTTTATGAAGCTTTTACTAGCTTCTTGCAGTAGTTTCGTCCGCGTTGCTGGAAAAGATGTAGCCTTTTTTTTAAGGGGGGAAAATCATCGAATGGCTGCTCCCGCCTGGGTGAGGAGGGAGGGAGTGTCAGACTCTTACTAACTAAAAACCACCCCGTTCCTTCTCCTGCACGTCGAGCCGTTAGGTTCTCCGCGACTCCGAATCGGCCATATGTTATCTATCTATATATATAAAAATCAATGCCACTTTTCGTTGTAATTCCATAACTCAAGAACGGGCTCACCTATCCAAACCAAATGCTTAGGATTTGGTCGGCATATTTAGTAGATGGTTTATGTGAAGTTTGCACAAAATCGGTCGAGCGGTTCCTCATTTGTCACATTTTTTGTAATAAATGAATTCAATAGAAACTTTTTTCACAGAAACTTTTTTGAAGTTTTGTTGACAGGACAAGCACGTTGTTATGTCATTCATGCCGTCAGTTCATTTTGGACGTGGTTTGATTAAAGCATATTATCAGCGATAAATTTCTTTTCACATAATTGCATTTGCAGTGCATTCATACAAACGGTGAGTCCTGAATTTATGTGTACTTTTCTAAGTTGCCGTATATGATTTCACATAGCATCATATGCGACAGCTTCTTGGGAATTTGTTTTTTTTTTGTTCTAATTTTTTTTTCGATTTTTAAGCGAAAACATATGTGCATACGGGAAAAATGCCACCAGCCAGACGAGCAAATATAGGTCGGCGAACGCGTAATGCAAATGATGTGGCATTACTAAGACGATCACAGACTGCAGATGAACGCGCACAAGCTAATGCATCGCAGCGTGAACGTAATGCACGCAATGGATTTGTTAACCCAGTACCTGTACTGAATCTTGCACGGCCATCACGAATACGTCGTGCTGTTTTGGCTGAAATGATGCGTGCTGCTTTTAATTACAACAGTCAGATTGATTATAGTATGTATGGATACATTGGAATGATGGACGCAATATGTCCACATTGTGATGCGGCTAACTTTCCAGGTGAAACGCCCGGCATGTGTTGTGCTAATGGCAAAGTGAGATTGCCAGCATTAGAAACTCCACCCGAACCATTGTATTCATTTATTTTTGGGACATCGCAAGCGTCGAAGCACTTTCTGAGTCATATTCAACAATACAATTCGGCATTTCAAATGACTTCTTTTGGTGCAACTAAAATTATTAGAGATAATTTTATGCCGACGTTTAAGGTAAATACTTCAACAGGATTATTCCATGTTTGTATCAATCTGAAGCATAAAGTATATTTAAAAAAAAACTGATATAAGATTTACCTAAAATTGTATACATGTTACAGATTCAGGGCCAGATTTATCATCAAGCTGGTTCGTTATTGCCATACCCCGACGCTGATCATCAATTTTTGCAAATTTATTTTATTGGTGATGAAAATCGTGAATTGGATCAACGTTGTGCAATTGTTTCGAATACAAGACGAGAAATTATTCGTGAGCTACAAAGGTTTTTCGATCAGCATAACGCATTAGTCCAATTGTTTAAAATTGCTCTCGATCGTATGCCAACTGATAATCACAAAATCGTAATAAGAGCTGATAGAACACCTTTTGGAGAGCATGCAAGGCGATTTAATGCACCAACAATTGATGAGGTTGCAATTGTAATTCTTGGTGATCAGTTTCAATCCCGTGATATTGTACTTCATCGTAGAAATGAGCAATTTGGAGATATCTACAAAAATTGACACTAAACATTAATATGCGTGTTCACCTACAAAATGATCCAGCTGCCCATGAGTTCTCAAAACAATTGTTAGAAATTGGTGACGGCAAAATACAAATCGACAGAACCAACGGATTGATCGCTGTACCGAACAATTTTTGTACAATTGCGCAATCGATAGATGAATTGATTGAATGTGTTTTTCCGAATATTGTTCAGAATTACAGAAATCATGATTGGTTGACAGAACGCGCCATTTTAGCACCGAAAAACATTCATGTCAATGCAATTAATTTTCAAATTCAAGCGAAACTGCCAGGCGTAGTCACGAAATATAAATCAATTGACAGTGTTATGAATCAAGATGAGGCAATGAATTATCCAATTTTATAAATGTCGTTGTGGCCCGGAGGTTTAAGACGCCCACTTCTCATGCATGAGGGTGCGGGTTCGAAACCTACCAACGGCAAGTACCAATGTGACTTTTTCCGAGTTATATGTACTTTCTAAGATTATTTAGACACCACTGACAAACGGTGAAGGAAAAACATTGTGAGGAAACCTGGACTTATAATTTCTAATTATAAGTTTGAAATCGCCAACCCGCATTGAGCAAGTGTGGTGATTAATGCTCTAACCTTCTCCGTGTGAGAAGAGGCTTTGCTCAGCAGTGGGCATTTATAGGCTGTTGATGATGAATGAATTATCCAATTGAATTTTTAAATTCATTGGAGCCGGCTGGTATGCCACCGCATTGCTTGAATCTGAAAGTTGGTTCTTCGATTATATTATTGCGAAATATTAATCCACCAAAACTGTGTAACGGAACCAGATTGGCAGTGAAAAAGTTATTGCCAAATTTGATTGAAGCTACGATCTTAACTGGTAAATCAAAAGGAGAAGTTGTTTTGATACCGCGTATACCTATGATTCCAACTGATATGCCTTTTGAGTTCAAACGTTTACAATATCCTGTGCGTTTATCATTTGCGATGTCCATCAACAAGGCCCAAGGTCAAACACTTCACGTTTGTGGTGTGAATTTGGAGGAACATTGTTTTTCACATGGCCAGTTATATGTTGCCTGTTCCAGAGTCGGTACCCCCAGCCGTTTGTTTATTTATGCTCAAAATGGAAAAACAAAAAATATTGTTTATCCAAATGTTTTGGATTAAGTGTGTTGTAAATAGCTAGCAATTGATTTCGATTTTAAATAAAATATTTTTTTGATTAAATAAATGAATTTGATGTTCCGATTTGTTTATTTTATTTCACTTTATACGTAGCGAAGCACGTACCGGGCCGCTAGTCTATTATATAAAAATGAAACCCGTTTCCCGTTGTCACGTCATAATTTAAGAATGGCTAGACCGAATTGGCTGATTTTTTTTTTGTTGTGTTTGTTATTGTCAGGAGAAGGTTCTAATGACAGAAAAAATTGATTGATTTTGAATTGCGCGTACGAAGTCGCGGGCAGAAGCTAGTTTACATTATAGCTAGGAACAGGCATATCTCAGTACCTTTAATTTGAACTCATTCAGTAGTATTTATTTAAAAGAGTAACTAACATACTCACGTACTCTCGCAATATTAATAGTCTGGATTTTTTATGAATTTTGATGAAGATATTTAAAATGACTTGACTATCAGTAAAACCACAATATTTAAAAACAAAACCGCAAGTTTAAATTTAAAGGTAATTATGGATATTTCGGAACATGTCATTGTCAGTAGTTTCATCACTTGGCTGCCACTGAGTAACGGGATTCAATCGATGAATCAAGCCTTCTATTATAAACTAGATAAGTACATAAGCACAACATTCATACAACAGACAATAATTAATTAATTACAATATATTTGCAATTTTTAAATTACCTATTTTTATTGGATATAATATGTACCAATTAGATACGAATGAGTATCTATGTCATTGGTTTTTGGCATGTCTGGTAAGACATGAAGGTAGTTCCTTCCATTTGATATTATTTGGATGATTCTGAGCCATAATAGATTATTGCCTATATACCCTATATAAGTATATACCCTAAAGCCAGGTTAGATTGGTCACATTGATGATTGGTTTGGTCATCAAGATACCGTAGGTATTTCTTATATAGGTTTCTTCTATAAATATTCCAAAAAATAAGAATCTTCGCAGAACGGGAAATAAACAAAATTCTTCGTGTACCTAAAGTATTCCGGAACATCGAGGGATGTTTTTATGATTGAATTATTATTTAGGTTACCTTACCCTAACTTAAGTGTATTTGTTTTTGTTACGTATAAGTACATTAAAATATATATAACAATTAAAATTGTTTGTAGGTAAGTAGCTTACAGTCCTGAAAGATGAAGTAAGCACTTGTCTGTCTAATTAACAATTTTCTGTGGAAATAGGGTCCTATCTAACCTCCGTATATAACTAATTTTACTTAGGTACAGGTAGGCCTAAATACTAATCAAATTACAGCAAAATTAAAAGATAACAATCTTAAAATCAAATTAAAATTAACTTCAATTACGCTACGTACCAACTTAGACGGATCGCGCCATAATTTCCCGCCCTGTCAAAACTCAATTTGTCAAACCAAACATCGTAATGGCGGCCCTGGGGGTGTTCCATAGACAAGAACATATTTACCGATTAAAATAATCGGTATGATCGTTATTTTATAAACGTTAGGGTTTAAAATTGCTTGTAATTTGTTTTTCTAGGTGTGGAGATGGTTCGATAGGGAGATTAAATTGTGTAAATAGGGATTAGGCAGATAAGCTGTGTATTGTTTGAGAGTGACGTGTTGGCGCCTCGTTGGGAAACGGCTTAGAGTTCTGTGTGTGGCAGATTCGGGTCAAATCTGTTTTGTCTGAATTTAATCTTTTAGATAATTTCGAACATAAAAGAGATGGTGATACTGCAGGAATCAAATACCTAACTGCTTACAATTACTTTACAGTTTTTGTTTCTTAACCCAACCAGAATACTTGATTAGTTGTAGGTAGTGTTTTTTTTCTACCCAAGTGGCTCATGGCGATGATGATTATACATCGAAAACATATCACATTGTTTTCTTTGAGTAGGTTTTAAAAAAGATAGATAGGTATCTCCCATATTTAAATCAATGTAGCATTGTAGGTTTTTAGAAATATTTGGATATCTCCCGATTAGCTGGTTGTTCACGGGTACTTCCAATAATTTGTACTTCTACTTTGTTTGTCTGCCTTGTACCATTTTAGTTTAAAGTTCGTTTGGTCTTGTTGCGTTATTATTTTTTCTACAGACATGCCTACGACTGCTAATCACAAGGTTCAGGGTACAATGACCGAATTTTTCGGAACATTGAATTTCTTGTTAAGTAGTTTTGGTCAGCTAACCGTCAATCAAAATTAAATGAGCTATTTTCTGATATTTGATGTACAGTAATAAACTGCATAATTGCTTACCGATTTGTGATATTACCTACAACAAATGATATACATACTTAATTCAATATTTTATGATTGTTTTGTTATTAATGTGAAAATTGGCTCTATTTCCTAGATTAACATATTTTATTGTTCCGTACAGATCGAATTCATCAGGTAGCAGCATCAATTCCCCACTGGGGCCTTCCTGTGGGATGGCGGCTAACCCGTACGCGGTGCCGCTGTATGGCGGAGCCCCCGTCCAGGGCTATGGCTGCGCCCCGTCAGACCTGCCACACTACGGAGACATGAGAGGCGCGGGCTGGTACCCTGCCTCTAACGACCCCAGGTTTGCCAGTGAGTCGGCGATGTTCTTTATAGCAACATTTGTTACTTGAACCTCCTATTTAACTACACAATATTCATTTGACTTATTTACGAGAATCAGCCCTATTAGTTACAAAGTACACCGGGGCTCTCAACAAAGTATGCGTAACCATAATGTAATTTTATAAATACTTGGCTGTAAGGTTTTAAATTGTAACTAATTAGGATACTCACGTCACACACAATCATGGATCTATCATCACTGGGAAAACTTTGAGGACTCTCCCTAAGTGCGGCTTAAAGGATAAGCAACAAGAGAACTGCAAGAGAACTGTACGTGTTCAATTCCCGTACGGAGCAACTCTTTGTGTGATCCACAAATTGTTGTTCCGAGTCTGGGTGTCACGTGTATGTGAACTTGTATATTTGTAAACGCACTCACGAAACAGGAGGAAATCCTAGTGTGGGGCAACGAATTAAAAAAACACTTTTTATTTAGTTGAACTTATGTAATTTAAAAACAACAATAAACTATTAATGTAAAAATAAGACATAGGTAGGTATAGTCTAGCAGCCTAGTACCTATTCTTCCTACTAACTATACGTCACTTACAACATTTTTTGAACAATGAGGACGCATCTAAATTACATAATAACATCCATATAAACAGAATTCACACAAAACATAAAACAAGACATATGTAATTCGTACTATTAACGCATTAAAATAAATTGACGTCAATCAAAATGGCGGGCGAGCGAGCATGCGCGTAGCAAGGATCGTCGGCACGTGAACCGCGCTTCGAGTAACAAACGGCAATTTGATGTAACCCGACGCTTTTAGCTAATTCGGTATTTATCGGGGAACCGATACTGATGGCGTATCATCTCTTGAGTGGGGTTTCCTTATAGTAAGGTGTTTAAGAAACGTGATATTACTATTTAGGTAACTATTGGTTGCTTTGTGGTATAGCCCCAGTTGTATAGTCTCTTCTTTGTGCCTTTAGGCTTAATTCATTCTGTCTCCTGCAGTAATTCACCGAGGGAAGTGGAAACTATAGTTTTTTCTTCTCCTCTTATAATATCTTCTGATTCATTTCGTTGCGGGAACCAAGACAGTTACTCATGTCCCTGGGACGCGCCGGACTTCAGTGTTCCGGTGTTTTCATGGTTATATCTACTGTAGATCCTGGTGCACAGGAGTTGCAGCGGTGTTGGGAGGTTATGGCGGGCTTGTCCCAATAAAAAAAAAACTATTGGTTGCTTTGGTGCGCAGAAAGATATTTAAAGTTATATAGTTTCTTAAATGGGCTAACTTCTCTAGGTATAAGTAATTGCAATCTGCGGTTTATTTGAATCACATAACATAACATCACGTCTTTTTATCCCCGAAGGGGTAGGCAGAGGTGCACATTTCGGCACTTACTCCCACAGTACAATGTAACGCCCAGTTTTCACTATTTATGTTTTGAGTCCCATATAATAGGGGGTGAGCCTATTGCTATATACCGGACACATTTCTAGAATCCGTGCTACAACTGAGGTTTTTAAAAACCCAGTAATTCTTTGCCCGACCTGGGAATCGAACCCGAGACCCCTTGCCCGGCAGTCGTACTTGCGACCACTCGGCCAACGAGACAGTCGTTGTAATTGAATGACTGATCTACCTCTATAAAACAGGTATTGGCCTAGTTAGGGCTCCCGATCTCTTATTACTTCATGCACTTGCAGTACAACTGGTAATTTATGGACATTGAAAATAATCATATTATAAGTAGGTACGATTTAAGTTACATTTTCCATCTTCTGTATGAACTGTCGATTACTCATTAGTAGCCTATCTGATTACCGAAATAAAACTGTCTCAGATTGCGAGTTCGTTGAGCAAACACCATTACTGACGGTGACAAAAAAGCGAGCTACGTGCTTCGCCAGCTCGCCACCATCTTAACCTCAGATCAACCATAATTTGTGACAGAGGCGTCAATGCATTAAAATATCAGTTTACCTTACTGCGGATCAATATGGCCGACCGAAGCGACGTAGAATTCCGAATTGTGTATTTGTTGGAAATGTCGAAATAACTTTTAACGCGCGCTTTAATATTTACGGGAGCTTTGATGTTGTTAATCAATTGGTCAGCTATCTATGTTTTTATTACATAACAAACGCTTTTTCAAGCAAAAACCAATCTATCCTTTAGAACCCTCTAGAGGCCAAAGTATGTTTCTGTACCAAAGTTTCATCACTAAGAAGCAAGTCATTTATATATGTTCGTTTTACAATATAACAATTTACTACACAAAGTCAAAGTCAAAATCATTTATTTCAACTAGGCCAGAATGGCACTTTTGAACGTCAACAAAAAAAAAATAAAAGTGATGCTATTTGCTCATTCCAAGGTGTAGATTCCTATGGAGAAGAACGAGCAAGAAACTCCATAGGTTACTCTTTTTCAATCAGGTTCACAACACGGTAAGTAGTTTTTATTTATTACTAAAATTCTTTAGATCTAGTCGCGTGCCGTAAAAAAATCGTGTCTCCTCTATAATCTATGACTGAACGGTAATTCGATATGGCAACGGGAGCGCTACCATAGTGCAGGTGCATAGTGTACTGATGCACGATGCACACACTTTTATTTAAATTTCCATTTATTTACTGGGTCGTCGTTTAGTTTCTTGGGATCGTGGACCACGGACGCTGTTTGTCCACCGTTATGTAGATTACAAGTCGTACTTTATTTATTTTAATGTTTTTCTAAGAATTTGGAACTTCACTCAAAATTGTTCTGCCTCAAGAGGCTTCTCGCCTAAACGGGATTATTGATTGTTCTGATGCTACTATTCTTTGACCAAGTTAAGTAAGAAGTAACCTGGCTGAAAATCAAACAATTTGACAAGGATTCTATATTTTTACTAACCACTTCTAAGTTTTATATGGCTAGTCATTGCAAGAGAGAAGTATTAAGAAGAGGGTTTGCTCGGTCGGTTATTCTATTCATCTGTATAGAAATTACTTTAGATATATCTCTATATATCGTTATAAAATTAGTTATTACAACTTATAATAAATCCCTATGTACTTTTATTAATAATGAAGTGTAGTGTCTCAAAGCCGCCGGCGATCGCAACAAGACACCACTTGAAGTGGAACGGTAGACAACACAGAGCAAAGACAATCTGTAATTTAATCTAAACTCCATGGAGGAACCAGGTGTTGACGGAGGGAAAGTATGTTTGTATAAATAGTACAGAATTACTATGTGTAGAAAAGGATAGATAGAGGAACGATTGAGTAGGAGGATTAAGTGAGAACAACTTTTGTAGAAATAAAGCAAACGAAATATCTCGGACATAACGCATTTCGCTCAAGACTCAAACAGAATGAAAGAAATCTTATGACCAATATAAATAGATCTGCAGCTTTATAAAATATAATATTACATCCGTACGCTCTCTAAGAAATAAGACTTCGTTTACAAATAATATTTAAAGACAATCACAAACGTATATGTATCGAACATCAAAACAAAAGTCCTGACTAACAGGCTCTCATAACATAACAAACTACTCTATAAAAGCGCAAGACTCGAGCAGCCCTCTACTTTGTATTTTACTGAAATAATTGAGCGTAGGTCGCGCTTCACAATGGAAACAAAAGAATGGGTCGATCTATTTGTTACGGCAAATGAACTGTTTCTACCAACTATAAGCTATAAGTCCAATATAATTGGCCTGTTGATGTGTATGCTATTTGAAAAATATACCTCTACATCAGCCAATGTAGGATGATAATGTACCAAATAATTAATACAGAAATTGGCGTCTCAATTGAGGAAAAATGTTCAGTTACAAATAGTTTGCCACGATCTTGATTGCTTATGGAGTAACAGTTTTATAATATACCTACTGGTTGGGTTGTAACTATTTTTTATAATATTTCGCACTATGTAATATTTTATGTAAATATACAAAAAGAGATATACATTACAAACATTTTGTTCCAAACATTCGTTAGATAACTAAACAGATCACATTAGTGAGCCTTTCTTTGCTGGAAAACTCAAAACTCCAGCCACAATGGAGCTTATTATCTTTAATAATAAAAAAACCAGTACAATCGAAACAAAACCAACAACTCGTCGAACAAAATTTACAAATAATTTAACACAATAATACATCATGCTTCCGCACATACGAGTATCTTTGAGCAGAGATTAAAACGGTAAACTGTCGAGTGATGTCCAACGGACAAAAAAACATCTCGAATACCCACCGAATTATTGTAAAAAAAGATAACTAAAGTGGTCCGAGGAGTGAGCCCTGAGGCACGCCTGTCGCCCGCCCGTACCTGTTGTACTAGGGAGCTGTGTAGACAGACAAAATAAGCAATTCCATTTGATCGGGCCCATATTTGCCCACCACTAGAGTCTTGACTGAGTAAACATTAGGCCTCACGTCCGCAAATAGCGTGATGTCGGTGCATTCGAAGGCTCCAGCGAGTCCGGAGAAATTATTTTACTAAATGGTAATGAATATGGTAATTGGTGTTCGATACTTATGTTCTTGGTTAGTGTGAAAGGTAGTTTGTAAATGTCAGATAAATACAGTAACTCACGTGTTTGCATAATACTGAGCACGTCAAATACTTAAACTTAAAATATTTATTCTACGTGTCGAGGTGAAGTATTTGTTAGATATTTTGTAGATTTAGTCTCATCAAAATGAACGTTCTTATTTTCTTTAGTGTAGTTATTTTTATTGGAATAGTTATGGTTCATAAACTCAGAAAGTAAAATAAATAGTTAGCTTCGTTGTAGGTCATAAAGTCAATGATTTAAATCCAGTTGAACTGCGAATTAATATTTTGTCCTCCATCACGCTATGCAACACTCGTGTCAAAGTGAAAAATACGCGCACAATTTTCAACCGCTCGATCCGCCGCATTTTTCAAGTGTGGCGACACATCAAACGCTCACAGTACCCACGGTCAGCGGTAAATTAAAATTGCCGCGGGGAAAAAATAAGTGTGTGACACACTTAGTTTCCATGCAGGCGCGCCTAATGCGGGCCGAGTGGCCGCGTCACCGCCAGCCGGCCGCAGTTTATCTTCCTTAGTGTGGCAACACTGAGGGAAATAGCCGCGGAAATGTTTGCTATTTCATTTCCCGCCATCTTTGTTGGTTTGTTTACTTTTAGAAATGGCGACGGTTCCGTTTTTACCGGACAAGAGCCGAGATGGTAATATTGTTGGGTCAGTCTGCGAATTTAGTTGCGGTATCGTTGGTTTAAAAGCATTGCCTTTCCTCGAGCAATCTCTTCATGCTTGTTTGTTTTACACTACAGCAGAACTCTTAAAAGAAAGATTGGAATACAGAATTCTTTGAAATTGATTATGGACGCGTGCCCAATTTATGAATATCTAAACACAAACAAGAACGCTTGTATGTTGACCACATTGGATTGACCATCAATTGTCTTAGCCCCACTCTGATCAATTAGGCGTAACGAGAGGCAAACACCAAACCGGATCACTAACTAGTCAATTAACTACTGAACTACGAAGATTCATCGACTAGCTGTGATTTAAACTCAAATAAAGTAAGTATAAAGTATCAAACTCCAATCTGCCTCATTTTCCGATCGGCCGCCCACGATACGACCTTTTATTTTGACAGCACACTCGGTTGGGGTTGCAACAATGCTCCTATTATAGTCAATGTTTATCCACGCACAATTTGCTCGCGTTTATATAGCGTTGGCAACATTTTCTCGAAGGGGACGACCAGATGCATGCGTATGGCGAATTTTAATGCGATTATTATGAACTGTTATGAAGTGATCAGGAAGATTATGAGCATTTTAATGATGGTCTATTTTAGTCTATTGCAATATGGATGGCTCACACTTACTTAATCGCATGTATGCAACTATTAATCATCAGTTGTCTTGTCTTATTATTCTATATCTAGGATATTAACTTGTTTACCAGTACATTAACGTAATTGCCGGCTGATGACGCTAATATTAATTATTGCTTGAGTTGAATTCAAGTTCACAAAAAGTAAAGTTCATTCGGCTCACGTAATAGTAGTAATTTGTTAAATACATAAATAAAATATGTTGTTCTTAAATTCGTAGAAATAAAATCCTACGTATAACACACATCACAAAATTTTACTTTCAAATTCACACACACACGACCCTCGTTCGCAAAATCCATTAGTTGTCAGTAAATATTGACCCGCGGTGACGCGAGCGCACGGGCCGAAAGCTGCCGACGGTAGCCGAAGTGGCCCGAGCACGTCCGAAGTTATTACGTACGCACTGCACGCTGACTTGAATCCTTAGTGCTTTCACAAACATCACGATTATTGTGATTCATCTAATCAATATTGAGATTCCTTGTTTTACGTTTCATTTAAGTTAAATGTTTGTTGTAAACGCGAATAAGCGGAGCGGCGAAGGATACGAATTGTTTATTTTATAATAACGCATTAGAAGTTATCAGAATTTTACGTGCTCTTTTATATTTGCTCTTTATAACCGTCAAATATCATTACAATATGTAAATTCTTATGTACGTAATTAATAAATTAAATTAAATTAGGTACCCCCACTCACTAGCTACCATTTGGTAATTTTTGTAGCAATCTTTGTGCCTCAATGTGATTGGCAGAATCGGTTACATCACACCTACTTACTATATACTCAAACCGAAGGTGGTTTGAAGACAAACATAGACAACAAACAAATAAAAATGTCATATGTACTAACATGAAGGTGTTACCTAATGTATTCAAGATGAAAAGGTCAATTTGACACGGCTAGTAGCTACGTAAACTTAGTTTTATGTAATTTACGCTACCGTTGTGAACTCAACCGGATACTCAGAGATATATTTGAAAGAAATATAGCTAATTTAATTACTCTTGTAGAGTTATTCTTTTACAATAAGTGCCTAGGTAATTCATTAAAAGTGTTAGTTATTAGCATGCACACACATATTTAATTCACTAATACCTTTTGTCGGTATATGTTTTCAAAGACTATACTTAGATATCTATACTTATGTAGGCCTTTCTAGGGATAATATATCTGTGATATGAATACTACGGTGTTCATAAGGTGATATGATTATGCTGTAGGCCTATTTGGGTGCCGCTGGCATGAATATACGAAATTAAAGGCAATCTCAAAATACATTCCTTGTTTAAATTGCCATTATGATCGAGTAACAAAGACTAATTTAATCAAGAATCTAAAATCAAATAGACATTTCTGAAGTCAAACTTTAGCATTATGACGACCAACTCTAACAAACAGCCCCAACGGTCAGAATATTAACAAAACAGGGACGAACTCCAATCACGCCTAAAATTATGCAGGAAAAGCAATAATAACTTCACATAGACCGGATGGTCATTAAAACTTGCTGAATTTTCAACTAGTATTGTCTGGTTGGTAATTAGTTGTGGTCAGCGGCCGTCAGTCGCAGGCCACCTTGCCCCTCGAAGTCCCCCTCGGCAAGTCCGGGCCAATTTTACGCCAATCGTGTCATCAAATGCACGCGGCAAGCCAAGTATTCGTCCCGTGCAACTATTTATTTTTCTTCAGACTTTTCGCATGGTACGGGTGGCGTGACAATTGGGGAATTTGGCAGTCTTTTTGTTGGAATCAGATGTTGTTTTAGTATGCTAATAGATCAAATTCAAACTACTTAGTGGCAATTATTTTATTATTTTACGTTAGACGGCCTTTTGGTATCTACTCATCGTCGACTTTAGAATTTCGAATTTGGTAGAGTTAACAGAATCTGAATTTAAATTTAAAAACCTACTTCAACAATACCGTATCCAAATTTCTACCAGAACAGTATAGGTATAAACATAATTTTATAGCAACACTGCTGCCAGTCGACCATGAAAATAGTGCCGTTTACGATGACACATTCTGACGCCCCAGCGTCCCTCGTCGTGGCCAGCCCCCGGTTCAATTACCGACGTATTTGTTGTCAAAATATATGCACATCTCTGTCCGACCCCTGTCACATACGATATCACCAGAAATTACGAGTGAAGATGTATTTTTAGGAAATTATAAGGCTGTTTCACACTTCCGTGGAGCATTGTCAAAACTAAGGGTAGTTTAGAATTACGTAGCGTTATTGCCAAATATGGGTTTTAAAATTAATTAATTACTACCCATGTATAGAAACTCTAAAACTCTATTTCCCTTTATAAAAAGCAACAAAACTTCTTACGCATCACATCAAATTAAATTCCCAATAAAAATCTCGTGGAACTATCTTCGAAAGCTATTGAAAATGTTTGTAAACATCCCCTCACGTGTCATTTAACAATTCAATTGGAATCTAAAAACGAAACGCAGCCATTGAGGCGCTGTGGAAATAGCGCAACGTTTCAATTAAACGAGATCCACAGATATCAAAATGTCCGGTGTGTATTGACTACACAAAGGAGGTTTGAAACGAGTACTGCCAGCTTGTTGGGGTACCGCAAGGACGAAACGAATGAGCAAGCATCACGATCGGCTAGTCGCAAAAGAATAAATTATTATTTTGATAACACCATTAACACCCGATAAAACCTAATCATACAAAAAATCCTGTAACTATGAATGGGTAGACAAACGAATGTAGATTTTTCCTTTATACATAGCTATGCGGACACAAAATAATATTTTGAAAATCGATTAGAGAACAAACCAAGAGACCATACTCGGCCGTTTTAACACTAAACTTATTTCTGAACCATGCGCGTCGTTTTAGAGTAATTTTGCACTTAGGCACATTATTTAATATCATTTCTCCTATAATAAAATTCCAAACGGAACCCGCAAACAGTACAGCTTGCACCAATGCCATCGATGAAGCGAAGATACCACACAATACAGAGTACAGCCACACACGCACAATGGAGTAAGACAGAATGGGGAGTTATATTTTATTGAAAGACCCTTTTCGTTGGAGTGTTGTGTAAATACGCGGCGGATTCGACGTGTGTAATGTGCGGGATATTGCTGCCGAAAATGCTGATGTGCCGACCTTTGCAAGCGTAGTCTATCGTTCTTTTGTTGATGGAAGCGTTCCAATTATTTTTATACTAGGTATAGCGTTTGCGTTTGCCTGTTCTGTGCGCAATTCTGTTTTATCTTATGTTATAGAATGATTTATAGGTTGGTGTTAACTTTTATATTCGTACATGTGTGGACAATTTCTTAATGTTTTTGTTGTAGTGACTCTATTATGGTCGCGGGGAACCTAACGGGTTACCGGGGCTCCGGCTCGAAGTGCAAGAGAAGGAACGGGGTGGTTTTTTAGTCAGTAAGAATCTGACACTCCCTCCCGCTTCACCCAGGCGGGAGCAGTCAATGACAAATCGATGATTTTTCCCCATTAAAAAAATGTGACTATTATAAACATTAAGAGCGTAAAGTAGGCCCATAAAGCAATATGTAGTTAATATAAATTGGTAAAGATCGTCTTATAAAACTAATTTTATATGAAAGTCCATTTTTGCTCCTTATTAGGTAGGTACTGTATAGTTGTATCGACGCTAAATTCCGAATATTTATTGATAGTTGTTCAATTTATTTCAAATAATACCTACTAAAGAGTTCAAGTTTCACAGGTCATTGAACCGTTAGATTAGTCAATTGTCATGATGGCGGATGCTGGCAATCAGTTGTTTTGACCACTGAACGAGACAACAGACAATCTCGTTTATTAAAGGTGTTTCGTACGTGGCAAGTGTAGTATATAATAAATGGCCTTTAAACATAAATAAGATTTATTTCTAAAATTAATCCACACTATATACACAAACACAAACCTAAAATATATCATGACCACACCCAGGACAACAATTTGTAGATCACGCAGAGTTTTATTCATATCACGGATGACTTTTTGCAGATTTGATTAAAACACTCTTTTTATTATTGCACGTAGGTACTAGTTTGTTAAAAGGTTCTTTTAAATCAATAACTTTTTAATCTGTACTACCAGTCCACCTAACAGTCTTTTTTTTTAGTCTATCTCAATTAACTGAACACATTAAGTACTATATACTGATATAGAACTGTAGGTAGGTCGCACCTCCTTATGACTCGTAACTAATATAAATAGAGGTGTTCCACCCTGGACTATGAATTTTAAAAAGCGTGCAATAAACGATGTACGCATTTAAACGTAATTATATGTTCTCAAAGTGACTAAAAATATGTTGGCACAGCTACTAACGCGGGGAACCGCATCTAGTGTCATTAGGAAAATGGCGGGCGCCAGCTTAAATGTTACCAGCCCTAAGAGATTAATTTCTACCGCGACAAAGTATTAATTTTTATTTTTTTCGCTACTTCTCTTTTATAATTTAAAAGGATAAAATGTTATTAAAGCAGTGCAGTTTGAAAGTAATGCGAGACATATTAAATTACGAAATTAACATAGAATTGTAAAGACATATCCTTCCGTGCGTTGTGGGTATAAAGGCAATTACGAGTTTTTACGAATAAATAAAATAAATCCCTAATGAAATTGACGAGTAATTAACAAGAACGAATTCGAGTCTCAAATTCAAAAGCTTAGCTAACTGAGGATTGAGCTTTAACCGCTCTTCTTAATGGAGACCGATTTTAGAACTAAAAGCGTTTGTCTTTGGCAAACTTTAGTATTAATTAAATCTTTGGTTGATTTATTTAATGCGGTTAGGATAAAAAGTTCTCTATTTTAGGTTTATTGATTTAGATTATAATATAAGACGAATGATTAGGTTGAATGAATGAAGTGAAGTGACGTGAGTATCTAAGTCTAGATAATTCGTGACTTGATAAGAAATTAGAGTTAATAAAATAATAAAGAAGAAGTGATAGTGTGATTTAAACTAGTCTTAAATCCCTTAATACGTCTTTAACCATTCAGTTTATTAGATGCAAGTGTGCGTATCTGAGCGGCTGCTTTAGTTTCCAGGCTAATGACGTCCACGTCTGGCGGGATGGGCCACGTCAACAACATGGGAGGGTTGGCCGCGTGCGCGGGACCTGACTCCAAGCCCATGCAGTTCCCTCTTGCCCAGAGGAGGAAGAGGAGGGTATTGTTCACACAGGCACAGGTGAGTGAGAACTTTTATCTACTGCTAGCTTCTGCCCGCGACTTCGTACGCGCCATCCACATGGATCACATAACATTTTCAGGATTTTTAAGAACCTTCTCCTGACAATCAGAAACACAACAACAAAAAATCAGCCAATCCAGCGATTCTCAAGTTATGGTGTGACAACGGGAAACGGGTTACATTTTTATATATATAGATATTCATATTTCCAAAGTGCAACAAACTGGTTCAACCTTATGGTTTTTACCAGTTTTCACTGCCAATAGAAAACAAACTGTTGAAGGTGTTAACCTAGTGTAGCTAGCATACTCACAAATATGTGCACATTTCTAAGTTCAAGTGACTTTTCAGTGATACACTTTAGTAAGAATAACTATGTATAGAGATAAGTCAATAAAAGAATTCATTAACTAACACTAAAATAGGAATAGAATCGATGCGATAAATCTTATAACTACCGATTTATTTAAAAACTAGCTACTTCCGCGCGGTTTCAGACGCTCCGCTCAGCTCCTATTGGTCGTAGCGTGCTGTTTTATAGCGTATAGCCGTCCTCGATAAATGCGCTATCCAACACAAAAATAATTATTCAAATCAGACTTGTAGTTACGGAGATTAGCGCGTTCAAACAAAAAAAAACACTTCCGCTTTATATAATAGTATAAGATAAGTATAAAAAGTATAAAATAAGATAAGTAACTATTGCTCTAAGTTGCTCTGCAAAGCCTATACTTAAGTCTGATATATTTAAAGCAGGAACCCTCATCGGGGTACGTTATTTGCCGATCATTTTACAAATAAATGCAGAATAGGGGACGCTATCTACCTTGATTCGCGATATAAGGAAAAGTATTGATGCTGCGATTGAAATGAATTGTTGTAGTTAAAAATGTGGAATTTTATAGGCAATAGAAAACTTACATCTATTATTGTTTTTATTTGATAGGTAAACTTTTAATAAAAAAAAATATAAAATCTTAGGTGCTCACCTTGTTCCTACATAATAGGGTAGATGACTAATTTTTATTTTAATGTCCGTCTGGTAGATTATTTTAAAACATTAGACACGAAATTTTTATTTTCTTACAGAAACGAATACTTTCGACGATATATTGATTTGAAATGTCGCGTGACGTCACTTCTATGTACATTTTATACGTAAAAATGAAGTTTTAGCTCCTACATCTAAGCTTTGATTCGATTTATCTAAGTATTGTTTTCCTATATAACAAAATAAAAAAATACGTATCTTATATTTTTCATTACCTAACTGACGGACTAAATTGATTTTTAATTTTCATACCTCGTCACCATCCCGGTTCTTGAGGTTTTTATTATCTAGACCATGATGTATTTATAAACTGGTTTAACGCAAGAGCGACAGAAATGAAAATCGTTACGCACGCATCGTGAATGGCCGGCCTTACTGGGGTGAAGTGTAGCGCGACTGCGTGAAGTATGACCGGTTTGATGCCAGGGTGGTGCCATGGTGACCGAACCACTGTCTCGAGTCAATTCTCATGGAATACGAGTCTATACTATTAGAAATATTGATTGAAAACTGAGTCAATATTTATACTTGTCCCAAGTTCGGCTATCAAACTCTAGACTTCGATTACGGTTGTCGCCTTTGGGACTACATACTTAGGTACATATGGTGTACCTAAATGTGTGTATTAGTTTTAAACTGTCAAACACCAAGCGGTCACCGGTGACCGCGACCTATTGTTCTTTAATTGTGTCTATAAAACCGGTACTCGACGAGTTAAATAACAAAATGTATCGCTAAATCAAAACATTCCTCTTTGTGTTTCCTTACAATAACCTAAATTAACGTCAAACAACCAAAATGTATCAATTTCGACATTACAAATCTTGTTAAATCAAACAGGCAACTCGGCATTCAAAAGCTAACTAAAGTCTAAAGGCAAAATTGCGTTAGCTCGAGCCCCGAAGGGCGGGCCCCCGCCCACGAGCGGAGCCCCGCCCTGCGCCCCACGCCACCTATCAACCGTGTAATTAATTCTATTTCCACGGAATTTTCCAGTTGCAGTTTGATTCCAATGTAGCCTTGTGTGTAACTGTAGCTTTGAGTACGGTGCGGTTCGTGTGTGTGTGTGTGTGTGTGTGGTATATGTGTGGGTTGATCGTTTGATGGATGAATTTCGGTTTATTGATCTAGGAAATGGTTTAGGATAGTGTCATATTAAATTAATAAGTTAATAATTAATGTACGGCCCATATATTTTTGTCTTCTGCGGATCACTAGGGGTCGACGGACCACGCACCGGTTGGGAACCAAAGTCAAAATCATTTATTTTAACGTCAACAAAAAATTTAATCCTGTAGCTATTTACTCATTCCAAGGTGTAGATTGCTATGGAGAAGAACGAGCAAGAATCTCCATATGTTACTCTTTTTCAATCAGGTTCACAATACAATTCTCTAGTTACATAGTTTTATTGGTTCGATAGTGCGAGAACAATGTAACACTAAAATCCAGTCAAACCGATCGAAAAAGAAAATAACCTTAAGAACAAAATCACTGATGAACAACCACTGATGTATGTAATGCTATTTCTGTACCGATACTTTAATCTTGCATTATGTCCTGTATTTGATTTTATAAATTGGGTAGTCGTTATATCGTTACCAATATAAAATCTATAGATATAAAAATGAAACCCGTTTCCCGTTGTCACGCCATATCTTGAGAACGGCTAGACCGATTTGGCTGATTATTTTTTGTTGCGTTTGTTATTGTCAGGAGAAGGTTCTTATGACAGAAAAAAATCCTGAAATCCTACGGGAATGGGAGAAAACGGGATTGTGCGTACGATGTCGCGGGCAGAAGCTAGTAAATAATACAGAGTATACAGTTTAATGAGAATTGTATCTAACTAGTGACTAGTTTAGTTTTAATTCATATTTGCTACCTTGTAATGCCATGCTGTTTTAATTGTTTTTTTTATTAAACTACTTATTTTGTGCAGGTATACGAGTTGGAGAGGCGGTTCAAGCAACAGAAGTATCTGTCAGCGCCGGAGAGGGAACACCTTGCCTCACTCATACATCTCACGCCGACACAGGTCAGTTACTCTTTTAACATTAATGTACTTTAATATCAGTAACTCGTGTATTACCTGCTAAGCATAAATTGGTATTGTGTTCTTTCAAAGTTTACAGGCGCGGTGATCGCGAAATGTTGCCAGATTAAAAATTAATAATGATTTTGGTAAAAATACCAAAATCATTATTATAGCGACCGGTAGAACTAATCTTTAGTTGTGGTGATCTTGCAACAGAACAATAACTAATAATCTTTACCTACGTAGGTCTACTTAGGTCCATCAATAAGGGTTTCAATATTATCAAAACGTTTCCTCCGAAAGAAACACTAAACAATTAAAAACAACACAACAAGATGAATAATTCACACACACCCTCTCTCTCAAACATTCAAAATTCACAACCCTTCAAGCTTCCACACTATCCAATGAAAACTACATTACGAATAAATCGAGTTAAACACATTCCCGCCTTGTGATATAATTTGGTGTGACCATAGATAATATACAAGCTTTGACAGCAACATGGGTCTGTGTGGGCGTCACGCGGTGCCAACACCACATGGTCGTAAATCACTATTCTAACCGTCCAACGCCTCCGGCAATGACCGAAGTCAATTACACCAAACGCCCACAGAACGCATGTTGCCTCGAGGCTGATATCCTGATACCCATCTAAGGGTTGAGGGTTAACTGCCGCACACTAAGTTTAGGGTTGTTTGTTGTCAATTGATCTCGATTGTGTTACGTAATCGATGTTTATGGGTGGGTTACTTGTCTTTAAGTTATTTGAGAGAACAGTCTCAAAAAGTTAGCTATAAAATTTTCTGAATATTTGTTTGTTTAGAATGGGAATTGGAAAAACAATACCAAGAGGTTTTTTTCTCGTAAAGTGATCAGACGATAAAATATTTTTTATAAAAACAATAAACTTATGATGAAGTAAGTAGGTACTTAAGTATACTCTATAAATGAGAATCAGAATTTCTAAGAAATTAAATATTCAGAAGCTAAAGCAATTTCCATTTTTAAAAGAAATTGGGTATCGATTTCTAGGTAACCTACGTTACTGCCCTCAGGAAAGTTATCTCATGCGCATATGGTCATTTCCATTTCACTTCAAAATTAAAGCACAATCGTGCAAGTAGCTGCAATTAACAACGTAATTAACCTGCACGGTCCAACAATACCAACTATGCGGCCCAATTATAATAACAACGCATTATCTTCGGCTTAACGCGCGCCGCCATTGTGCCCGTTTGACGTTTGTTTTGGCGCCAAACGGCTGGTGTTGACACCGTCAAAATGGAGATTATTCATGGACCTAAAACCATTGTTGGGGGTCGCACCGAGTTTATGAAATTTATATCGACACGGCTAGAGATTATCGACGCATTGTTGTAAAGGATTTGAATTTTGTAAACGAATGTGGGAAATAGGGCGCGTGCCGTTGACAGTTATATTAATAATGGCGATGACATTTTTTACGCAAATATTTGGTGAAATATTTCATGGATGTGTGAAATATGAATGTTATGTTTACGATTATTTGAGTTTGACAAACAAAAGTGAAAAATAACTCATGATGTGAAAGATATTAAAGAAGGTACAAAAGTTAAAACCATAAGAACCAAAGAAATGTTAAAGTCTTGTGCTAGATTATCATATAATCTATGCAGTTTCACTGCTGGAAAAGACTGTCCGACTTTCCATATTAGATCCCCGGAAGACTTAACGGGTTTCCAGGGCTTTGGCTCAAAGAACAGGAGTAGGAACAAGGTGGTCTTTAGTCAATAAAACTTTAATACTCCTTCTCGTCTCCCCCGGGCGGGAGAAGTCATTGGATAATTTTCACACCCAGAGAAAAGAGTTTCCACATACATTTTTCTTTGGAGGTTTTAGGTGCTATTATATGTCATTTAATCACATTGATTTCTGCATTCAAAGACCAGTAAAATTCATTACAAAAAAATTATAGTGAAACAGTGACATTATCCCTAGCCAAAATGAATTTATTGGAAAAATTCCCCTACATTTTACTGTCTTTTAAAGTGTTTCCAAAATTGTATTTAACTATTTTATTCGGAAACAGCCTTGTCCAGTGCTAAGCGTAGTTTGTATCGGCGTTAAATCTGTAGCTACCGGTCCGGTTAACACGGCCGTCCCCGGCTGCTGCCAGGCACACGGCCGGCGCGTGCTTCACGCATTAATCGCTGCATTATCTGTATTGAGTTACGCCATTTTTCTGATTACCATTACCGATTTATTTGATAGATTTAAGTGGTTCATTTTTTTATGCTAAGTACCTACTTATTGTGAGTCCATTAACTAGTTACAGTTTTTCAATCTCAATACTGAGGTTGCTACTGCCTCTCTGTAATATTAATTGTAAAAATGCAGTATTTAAAACAATCGGTATCTATTTACTTAGTACCTACTATGTATAAGACGAATCTAGGATGGAAGTATAAATAATCATATTAATCTGTCCGTTGGTTATTTGAGTGTCCAGAATGAAGGTACTTACTTGGCATACATAATTGGGGACTGTATAAGCCCAATACCTATTGTTACCTTTATTATCTCTTAATACTATGTATACAGAAGCTGTTGGTTTACCTATTTAAATAAATAAAAATAAAAATAATACTTATTGCCATTGGATACAAATACAATACTACGGCTACTATATGGTTGTTAAGGTGATTGTGAACCAACCAACCTTGCCTATATATAAGTACATGATACTTAATGCAAACTTAGGTTGCCAAAAATTCGAATTCAGATTAAATAAGTACCAAAAATGAAGAAGGCAAAACGCTAAAACGTTGCATATTCATAGCATTTAAATACGGCAATAAAGACGGACTCGGCCACAATATCCCGACTGTTTGACGTTCGTGATAAGTAAACAGAGGGCGCTTTCGTAGAACTTAAGTAAATTTCGATGTTCGCGCGCTACGCCCGCGTCCCTTGAACAAACTCTAATTTTATAACTCTAATGACTATTTTAATTATTGTTCTGTGTTCTCTGTACGTGGAATTCAGTAGCTTTGGTTCTGAGTTCGTAAGTTAGAGGACAGAGTAGAGACAGTCTTTAGATGGTCAAGTGAATGAAGGTTTTAAGTTTGTGTAGTCTAACCTCAGATAGTTGTATCTAAATTGAATATCGGGGGCTATAATAGATTTTTTTTTAAAGAACCTTTCTCTAGTCCTATAAAAGTATCGCGGAGAACCTAATGGGTTACTGGGGCTCCGGCTCGACGTGCAGGAGAAGGAACGGGGTGGTTTTTAGCCAGTAAGAATCTGACACTCCCTTCCGCCTCACCCAGGCAGGAGCGAGTGTCAGTCATTCGATGATTCCCCCCCCCCCCCTAAAATCCTGTAAAAGCATCTAATTAGGTAATAAATTTCTAAAGGTAAAGTAACACTATCGATACACAGAAAAATCTAAAACAAAACCGCAAGGAAACATCAAAAGCACCACCACCCCTCTTGGCTCTGACATAACAAATTAGAGTAGGTATAAAAAACTGTCTAAATATCAAACACCGTTATTAAAAGCGTGAGAGATGCCAAAAAAGTTGGAAACAAAAGAGTGTAGGCATTGTCTATGGTCACGAACTCTATGGTCTTGTCTCCGGCGGATGCGCGCATGCGGGCGGCCGACACGTATAATGAGAGCAATGAGATAATGGTGCTTCATGAAACAATAGCTGTCAGCGATGTTCGCTCACTGGCCCTCGTCAAGTAGCCCCCGGAAAAATTATCATATTTGTGTCAGACAACTGTTGATACCATGTCAAAGATTCAATTGGAAATGTTTTTTGCCATTTCAAGATGGATTAATGATCATATATTTGTGAAATGACGTCATCCATCTAGAATCAATAGGCTGATGTCAGCAATGGTGATGCTTGCTTTGCTATACGTCTCTAACTAATTAAAATTAACACCGACTTGAAAAACTTTCGTTCCGTATCAATCTCAATTATCGTAGGTAATCCTTAATCGCGGAACCAAGAGTTCATTTGATAAATAAAACTTTACTAGGAATATCATCTTCAACTTGTAATTGTCCCACTACTGAGACAAGGTCTCTTCCCACACGGAGGACGAACAAGCATTAATGAACCTTGCTGAAGAATTTACAAATAGATAGGTATGGAATCGAATTAGAAAAAGATCAACGACCTTCTTTGTTTGGATCAGTTATTGAAAAAGAGAATACTTATTCATAATGCCATTCCAAATATTTTATTCACAAATTAAGTCATCTAGACAGCCGATCAGCTGCAATCTGTCTATCCACATAATAAATCAAAATGTAACAAAAAACGTTCACCATCGCCAGTGCGGTTACACCACAAAAGAAATTTCCCCCCAATGCCGAAATATCTTCAATAAAATAATATTTACATTCACATCATAATTATTTAAGGTAACCTGATTGAATCCCGTCGGCGAATCCCTCAGAGCATATAATTTACCAATAATCCCACTCCAAGTTTTTTTAATCCATAATCTGCGTGGGATCTCAATAAGCTTCCTGTCAAGCGGCTGAAAATCATCTGCTTTCGGTTATCAAAATTGTGCCCAGTTAAACGCAATGGTTGCACTGCATAGCTGGAACCGCTTGTAAATTCTTAATGGTCTTTGTATGCGTTTTCATAACGTAGTTTTTTATGGATAATTTAATTTAGACTTTTTATCTGAATTGTAGTTATAAGTATGTCTGAATGACGTGTTCGTAGGTTTCTCTATCCAAAAACCTGCGGTCCGAAGGGTCTTTAAGATCACTGCATCAAAGGCAGCGGTTGTGGCCAACATGTCAAAACAAATTTGAAAAAACTTTTGATTCGTTTCCCCGAGTTTAATAACCGCGAAAATTATTAGCTGGCATTTCGCTCGGGTTGCCAGCACAAAGCAATTTATTCGAGATTAAATTTTATGAATGGCTACTTTTTGCGAAGCATTGTGAAGGTTTAATAGGACCTATCTTAAGCGGATGATACACCTGACACAGCCCTTTGTGGCACAGGTAACGACCATTATTTGAATTGTAATGTTCCATTGTTAATATTGCGGTGTTTGCGTAGGATCTTAGGATACTTTTTGTGATTATTTCGCAAATTATAGATCGGTGAATTGGACTGAAGGTTTTTTAGTTAAATTTGGTTGGTTTGCAATTTGTAGCTACCTTCTAACCTCTCGATAAACTAGATAAATAAATATTAATGTACGAAATGTTTATAAAACCTCGACGTCAAAGTGTATTTGTTTAATAAAACAAACGTAGGTATAGACAAGTAACATTTAAACCGAGTTTAATAAGCATACAACTTACAAATATTAATTTGGTGGATTGGTGTGTAAACAGAGGCGGGCGGTACGAGTCACGGTCCATGGGCAGGGGTCGGGAGCTACATTAAATGATACTCACTGCTATGTACTACCAGTTACATTTATATAATTACTTATATTTCGGGTTACACGAGAACCGAATGTAGGTAATTAAGGGAATATGGATGTCGGAATATAGAGATTGGCAATATTTATCGTTGATAAATATTTTTTTGGCGTTCTGCCTTTTCATACTTTACGGGTGATAGTGAGTTTTCGACTAACGCCCCTTGCCTCTATTTTATTAGGAGAGACTATCGTCCTCTAATTTCATAATCATAAGACGCATCCACAGCCCGACCAAAAAAAATGTTATCAACTTTAATCATTCTATTTCAGCATCTGCAAAATAAATCCGATTAATACTTAAATAAAGTTAGAAATTATTCGTAATATAAAATTGTAAAGATTTACAATATCTACCTATCTATACAATACACGTAGAAATCAAAAGAATCACAATCACCTGAAAAAACACTGTCCGCAACATTTTGTTACCGACATTCACTCACGTACTATCCGCCATATTTATTTTGCATCTGTCAAATTGTTCTGTGCCGTTAAAATTTAAAATTTTCTTTGGAATAAGATTGAAAATCGTCTGCAACTCAATTTTGTGGTTGCACGATGAGATTTTTTTGCTCAATATTTTTATAAGTTACTAAATAAATGAAGCTCATTGATGCGCTGTCATGGCGCGGACCGATGTTTACTCAGCGCGCCGTCGCCTCGCGTCCGATGCAGAGGTTCTGATACAATAATGTGCGACAATCAGCCATTGTGAAAGCTGCCGGGAATGACAAATCAGTGACACGCCGTACGTTTCTAAATGAATCGACGATGGGAGCGTTTATTTAATCATTCTAACGGCACTTTAGTTCACTAATATTGAAATGTGTTATTTTCCATTACGTATTATTTCTTCACCCAATTTTGTTCTACATCTTGTGGCTACTTGAGATGGCCACCATTCTTTTAAACCTCTACACATCTCCATTCTCAATTACCGTAAAACACACAAACTCATAAATGTCCAAATGTTTGCACTCCTACTGATTCTTGTAAAATCCTTAGAATTGATTTACTTACCATCTCAGACTTGCCTTCTCCAAACTCACACGAAACTGAGCCCAAATACCAGCCATTGTTAGTAAACGCTTCGAATATTAAAACGTCAAACTCATCGCTGGAAAAAATCACTGCAGCAAATGAAGAGCTAAACAAACACGAGTGCATCTTTATTTATAATAATTGTCGCTCGATATACCGAGTCATCGTTCAGAGAAACGGAACACCTACGCGAGGACTATATACCGTGCTATGTCTAAACACTCCACGACCCATTTCCAACCTTAATACCATGAGGATTAGACTTCGATTCAGAAACTCACAAATTCTTGACGAAGGAAAGGCTTCGGCGCCAAAATTGACTTGTATTGTAACGATGACAGCTGACTGGGTGGCCGCTTTTTCATTTTAATGAACGTAATTTTTTTATGCCTCAAAATCCTCACGTAGGTCTTCACAAATATCGTGAAACTACTATAATTATCGAGTTAGTCAATACAATTAAGGAAATGCCAAGATGGATTCCGGTAGCCGACTACAGTTAGCACAACATAATAGGAAAACATCACGCTTGGCAGCTAAGTGGGTGTAAACTCAAGCACGCAAGCCCTCGGACACACCCGAAATGTCTCATCACTCGACGAGTAACAACAGTCGTTTAGATGTAAAACAAATAAGTGAATGGCGCACTCGGGCGTAGAGTGCGTGCGAGCCAACACCGAGCATTATGCACAAGGAGATTGAAAGAAAGTACTCCACACGAGAGCGTCCAAGCCTCGGCGGAGTGCAATAAGCGACGCCCGCCGACGGGGCCCGTTCATTAACTCTCACCTCCTCCTATATAACCTAGCGAGTAGCGAGCATCATTCCTGAACGCAGCACAAAAGCGCGCGTCAATGCTGACAACGTTCCCACAACGAAGCACCACAGAGCAAACGAAAAAAAAGAAAACGCTGTCAATCTGTCTAGTGAGTCTAGTGGCCAGTATTTAGTAACGATGTAACGATTTGTTTTTATAACGGATGTGTGAACGATAAATTGGCGCGCACAAGATAATGTTTGGTATCGTAGCGGGAGGAGATCTTGGTACGGGGGAGTACACATCCATTTCAAAGAATAAACACGAGGAAACGCTCTCGATGTATAAATAATAAATAAAGTGTATATTTCGCTGCGTCGGGAGCGTGCGTAGACAAAGGCTGGCCGCTCGGTGGGGCAAACAGCGCATGTTTATTCTTTCGTCATTAAGGTGGAGTGTTGACCAGGCTCGGCCTAGCGCTAATTTCAGGGAGGCACTGACTCCGCTTGTTGACTCGTCACGCGTTTGCGATGGGATTAGCGCATTAATTGCTATCGTTCCATCAGTCGCAGTAACTTTGTACGGATACGTGAGCATGTCACTTTACTGAGATTAGGGAGGATTGTTTTAGATTCGTGGCAATCTAGACTTAGACTTGTTTAAAGCAAAGAGAAAATCACTAACGACTACTGAATATTTAAAACTTTGTTTGAAGAAGATATTTAATCAATCTGATGATAAAGATAAAGATTAAGACATTTTATTTGCCAAAACATGTGCAGGTTACACAATACAAGCAAAAAATTATGTTTACTATAGATGACACAGTACCTGACTATAGATGGCTGATTGTATCAACATGTTTAACCATGACTGGTCTACAAATATTAATAATGCAATGAATGAATCTAGATAGTAAATGTCAAATTAAAATAATAAAGTCAATAATAATTTACAAATGAAGTCTGTTATTAAGTTATCAAAAGAGACCAAGGGAAAAGTTTTTAGGTATAATATTACTATGTGTTACAATTTAAATATCTTCCTTCACCCATTACCCTTCCTCAAATACATTTGTCGCTATGAAATTAATTTAACATGGTAGTAACATGATATTGATAAGAACTTTTTAAGGTACTTTTAAAAATATTGGCGTTTAATTTTTTCTGAAATATCATTTTAATGGGATAAGCCGGTAAACGAGCAGACGGATCACCTGCTGGTGAGTAAGTAATCGGCGTCGCCCATGGACACCTGGAACGCCAGAGGCGTTACAAGTGCGTTACTGACCTTTTGGGGATTAGGAGTTTGAGGATTGTTAGGGATTTAGGGACTGGAGTGATTGGGTAAGGGATTGGCCCTCCGGTAACCTCACTCACACGACGAATACATAAATATCATATTATTCGCTATAATCTGAGCACCAATACATACCTTCCTTATTTTTCTTCTACTACCGGTGTCTAGTTATTGACTAAGTATAATATCATTTGTAACAGCTACATTCTCATGGTAGAGGGTAACTCGTTTTAATGGCAAGTTTTACGATTTCTCCCCACTACGATCCAGCCATTAAACGCAGATATACCACTAGGCTAATCAATTCGTGTTGCTCTCAACAATGACAGCAAGCCGCCATTTTTATATTTCCTAATGTTGGTAGTAAATACGAAATGGAATCAAATTCACAACTATTTCTTTGCAATGGAAACGACAATGGGCAAAAATGTATGTAGCAAAACATCACTCACATCAAAACATAAACATCACATGTAGACATCTGAAAAAATGAACTTAATAAAAAAACATGGACAAACAATTGAAGATTGATTACGCGTGAATTGAATGAACTTGACAAATTAAGAAAATGTTATCACTATGGATGGGAACAACCAAGAATAAGATTGCCTGATTTTATTTTCACGGAAACTTTATTTTAACGCCCTCTAAGGGCATGATAGGTACCTACGTGATTGTTTTTACAATGAAGTAATTTGTTCCAGGTCAAAATATGGTTTCAAAATCACCGGTACAAATGTAAGAGGCAAGCCAAGGAGAAGGCGATGGCGGAGCAAAATCAACACAATCAGGTCAGTCACAAGAAATTATCACACTGACTAAGATAATATAGTGTACCTGAATAATATACCTAAAGATTTTTTTTATAATATCTATTGTCAATCAAGAAAATCATCATAGGTAGAAAAATGCATTTATTGTGCAATATCAATGTTGTACCTTGTATTTAAAAATCAACCCCTCAACAATTTAATCTCAAAAAATCCCAACCTGATCAAGCGGCGGCGACGTGACATTATTAATTCATAAAATTTTACACAATGCTAATGAATAATGAATATTAACGTGTAAGCGATAATAATCGTCCGCTGACGTGGTGCCTTGGGGCTGCTCCCCTGTTTGCCAAGGCGATAGACTTTGCCCACTCGATAGCAATCTCCCGCTGCGCTCCTCAATGGGTAACAAAATACGGGACCCGCACTTCCCAAATCTGGCAACCCTGTAACAATTAGAATTTCGCGGGAAAATAGGGCTACCTCAACGTGGAACGGTAACCTAGATTGATGTTATCTTCCCGCCTGTTGTTCGAGGAACTTATTGGTCAAGGAGTAATAAAGATTAAATAATATAATTGTGATTACAGCAAAGTACACTAATTTGTACTCTACTATACTGCTAAATTAGCTAAATAAAAATTCAGTCTAGGTTACTGACGTAGCCTATGAAAAATATTTTCAAAAGTCCCTAGTATCATGAATAATGTTGATCTTGTTGCACTGCGCTAACTCCCAGCTAGTACAGTGACCCTGCTTCGTGCGTGGAACATTGGCTCAATTTGCTCGGCGGGGGCGGCAGGCGGATAGCTCCAACATTTCATTGTTCACTGGGCGCCGCCCGCCCACTAATGACTTGCTGGCTTTCATGTAATTTTCGTTATAATGATTTATTTAATTAATTGTAGTTTTATGAGGGCGCTGTTGTATAATCATAGTTTAGAATAGAAACTAATGTAATTTCTTCAACAGTCGTCATCATCGCCCCGACGAGTGGCAGTTCCCGTCCTGGTGAAGGACGGGAAACCTTGTGGCTCTGGGGAGTCATCATCACCAGCGCACAGCCACTGCGCCACTCCGACGTCCGGGTACTCTGCCCCGCAGCCGTCGCAGGCGGCGTGCAGCAACCCGCTCGTGTCGTCATACCGCCAGCCCGCGGCCTACCAGCAACAGTGCTCTGGGTACCTGCCGCTACAGGGCCGAGCCTGGTAGAAGTTCCCACAGCTTTATCATGAGACAATGTTCAAGGAAGAGATGTATTTCGATTAAACTCAATTGTTTTCTTAGTTTTTGTAGACTCAATGATTTCCTTGTCGTTGCATTCTTATTTAGTGTTGCAGTGAGTGAAATATTCTCCCAGACATCGGGGTCAATTCGTTTAGGTTATTTTGTTGATTGCAAACTGTTTGATGTGTATTGATTTTGATATACATGTAGGAACCAACACTAAATACATACTTTTCCCTTTTAAAGTGGTATGTAAAGTATAACATGTCTTTCGTTTGTTATGTCTCCTCTAAGAACACTGTCTCGGGTGAAGCGACGTGGCTAGAGCTACAAAAATGAACATTGATTAGAAAAATAGTGAAATTTCGAAAGTGTTGATGTGAAATGTGGACATAGTCGGTAATTACCGCACAACGGGAGGAGGGTAATGTGTAAATAATTAGCAATAGCTTTAGTTAAGCACACGTGAGGATTTGAATTGATTCTTTGTGATATTTTTTTACTGACATGAGAACCTGAATTAAAAATATTTTTTCGCAATAAATCACACGTTGACAGGAGAAGACGATCTTGTTTTAGTTTTGGTGTTGGAGTTACAATTTACGATAAACAGAGTATAAATATTTTTTGTTCAGGTTTTAAAATAAGAGTGCCAAACTTCCAATAATGTCTTCGTTTTGTTTGACAACAGCACATTCATTTGTTTTTTGCTTAAATAATGTAATGACTTTGACGAGATGTTTCATCACCTTCCAACCTGCGGATAGCATTGCCTACAGCCAAATCACACTTTGAAAAGGTTTTATAAGAAAATGAACCTAATGTCTATAGCAATAATTACTTGTATTTAATGAATTTTCTTTTTATACTTATATGGTGGTGAAACTCTCATCGTCTTTTGTAGGTACATTACTGTAAATAACTGATAAAGTAGCTAATTGTTGTGTGAATAGAAACTAATTTAAAAAGAGTCAGTGTTTGCGTGTGTAGATACTATCTTATGTATATAGTTGTGACCGCTCCTAGCTATCGATGAGCGAATACGGGAGGCATCCCTTGTGCAATTTAATTTCGGTTTCAACTTGGCTGATGGATGATAATTTCAAAAACTATTGATTTCATTTTTACGTTTTGGTTTTCGCTCTTTGGTTTTCAATGAACAAATAAGTACCTAGATAATACCCAGCCAAGTTAAAATGTTTAAATCGATCTTGATTATAGTTGTAACCACTTTTATTACAAGAACACTATTAAACAACGAATTTATAGTAATAAACACAAATGTTTTCTATCGCATTCAAGAAATATTGTGAGTTTATTTCTTCATTGCATTCCATGCTTTTTTTTAATTCGATATTTTTTTAACAGTGAATCAGAGTTCTGTTTATTTATCACACAAGAAACACATTACTTATTCCCTCAATATGTACTTAAGTCAATTTTTATTAATTGAAATCTGCGAATTGCTGCAATGTAAATATTAATTTTAAAATTAGTGAAGATTTTTATTGAAACATTGGCAACATCGTGACAAAATGGCGGTTTTCCCCCACATAACGTCCGATGTGAAATAATAGCAATAAGAATTTATTAAAAATTAGAATAATTCGTCAGTTGTAACAAAATGGAGTTGTAATTAACGTTTTTCAACTTAATTTATATGTTCTGAGAAATTAGGTCGATGTATAATTTGTAGGTTTAGGGGGAGTTAATAATTAATTACGATAATTATAAATAATAGTATTAATGAGAAGGAATTTGTAACTATAATGAAGAAGGAAGGTGTAATGAATTTCGATTTATAAAATTAATAAAATTAATGAGTTTTATTTGGTCTTTCATTCGACATCTTTCTGGAGCCCCTTTGATCCTCAAGTGGACCTCAAAATGATGGGGTCAAGTCTTCGAAGAACTGACATTTATATCTAGGTAGAACACTTGTGACTCAAGTACTCGCTTCAAAGAGAAAATGCTTACATCGAGTTTCAGAAATTTGCATACAAAGGGATAGTAATTTTTGTCTATGTGAGTACTTTTATGTAGATAGGTGAGCAAATACAAAAAGTAAAATCATCTAGAAACCATTTAATAGACTTGGTATTTGGACTACTTAGGTCTTTATACCTACTCATTAAACCGGAAAATTATTTTATTTTCCTGGATATATAGGTACTTAGATGTTAACATGACACTAAAAATAAAGAAAATCCACCAGAAAACTATACTTAAATAGTAATGTGATTGATTAGGACATTGTTCTTTTATACCTCAAAAACATTTAATATCAACGTTTAACAAAACAAAAACACGGCAATCTAAGTCAAGCACACCCCTCAAACAATAAAAGTAACAAACGCTTACATCACCCCTATTCTAAACGAAGGTAAGCTCATTCTTATTGTCTTCAATATTCCCAGATTACGCTATAATCTTTCATAACTCGTATTACAGTTTATTCCGCATGGCAACACCGACTTTGAACGTCAGTCACGGCCCGCCAAAACGAAATAATAACATGGCCGTTCGCGCCATCGAAAGAGTACAAAGGATACTCAATAAATCTGAAATTTAAACCATGCGAATATTTCCATAGGGTGCTTTCTCGTATGAAATGGTTGGGGATGTGTGGCGTTTGGATGTTGGGGTGTAATTTTGATAGAACAAAGGCGACGTAGTGCACACGTGCGAGTCGTTACGGGTCTCGCTAATAAAACGCTGGATTATGTCAAACGTACTGGCGGACAGGTGAGGGGGCGAAATTGAAAACTATTGGCCTCTCGAACAGATTACTGAGTATATTGCAGGATTTGTATCTCAGGTGACGAACACAATCGACATTCTTGAAGCGCTTTATAACTTCAAATATTCGCAATAGAAACACTTCTATCTATGTTTTATGACTATTTTTAACAAGAGTGCGACTTCAGAAGATTGCTAAGATTCTTTATTTAATAGATTTGATTCCAGCAATAAGATGGCACCTATCTAGTTTATAGAATATAATGAGATATGAAACTTTAACTCCTTCTGAGTTTCTATGCTATCAAATATTTTTTGTGTATCTGGCACCGATACCAGCACTTTAAAAAGTTTTATTTACCCGTCGGATGGAGCATGTGATAAGAAAGCCGTCAGGAACCCACGACAGAGGAGCTGCATCGATCGTCAGATAGGGCACGTGTGCCGTGAGCTATTGTCCTAACTCCGGCAAGCATGGGTTAGCATTCAAATGCGCGAGATTCATATTTATTGTGAAGGGTTTATTAGAAAATTTTGAGAACTGGAGATGTAGAAACGTGACGTCAAATTGAAGATTTTAATTTCCCATTGGAAATTAAAAATTGATGATTGATTATTCAATGCTCAATTAGATTTGAATATTATTTTAAAAATTAGAAAAGCGTATCAAGTATTTATTAGGTAAGTACTGAGAATGTAAAAAATTGGGCAAATACCTAAGCATTTATTTATTTAACACGACACGAGCATTGAACATGACTTCATGCTCCGTAGTCAACTTGCAAATTGAACAATGAGACGGGACAATAATTAAAATCACTAATAACATAATCACATTACACAAGCCGGACAAATGCAAAGATGACAATGGTAGCCACTCGACCTTTTTATAACTGTTACTTGTTGAATAATGGTTATACTGTATGGACCGGGTGCATAGAAGTTAAAGAAACTGATATAATAGATACAAGTGGGAGGCTTTAAACAGTAACTTTCTAAGCACCGAGTATGGGCCTGCGGACGGCGAGCATGGGTCCCCGTCCGACCAGAAACAGACCCGAGCGTACGGCGCCGAGCGTTCCGCGCGCGCCTCAAAGAGCCATCAGACCACCACAGATGGGGCCCAATAGGGCAGATGCCGATTCGGAGTCGCGGAGAACCTAACGGGTAACCGGGGCTCCGGCTCGACGTGCAGGAGAAGGAACGGGGTGGTTTTTAGTCAGTAAGAGTCTGACACTCCCTCCCGCCTCACCCAGGCGGGAGCAGTCATTCGATGATTTTCCCCCCTTAAAAAAAAAAAGCACCGAGTATCGCCGAAATATACTTGCATGATAAAACCAATGAGAACTGAAAACTCGCCAATCTTTGCTTAAACTGCTTCGCTCCGGACCCCTCCAGCCTCCATGGATATAAATCTAAGTATCTACAACAACATAAAAAAGTAAATTCATGCGAAAAAAAATCCGCAACGAAAACAAGCCAAGGCTTCCCCATTCTTCCCCCGCGGAGTTTCCTCGCATTGTGCGTGGGTACGCGATCTGTAAACAAATTTGTGAATATTATTCGTATTTATGGTGCCCCATGAATACGGGAAGGGGTGAGACACCATTACGCCTTAAGATTCCCCATTCATAGGGTTAAGAAGGCCGTCTTACTTTAAATGCATGGGGAGGGCTCCTGTAATTGCTGTAATTATGGCGTTCATGTATTTTATTTGGTGGTTATGTGCTTCAAATGTAAAGGGAATCAGTCTGAGCTGAGTAGGTATCTAGATCTACCTAATTTTAGTAAGTTACTATGCAAAGAAACGTGGACGAAGTAGACACTAACTAAGGTATATACGTAAGTACTAACTCATAGATAACATTTTGGAAACACCAAATAGCACTGATTTACATTTCCATAGAATTAAAATTATTACATTATAATAATTTTCCTGTGCGGAGTATGACGAGCACGTGAACTTTTTGTTATATTTCCACAAAACATTGGCGACGGTTTCGTTGGTGGCAGGAGCGCAGCGGAGGTCGAGAGCCGGGCCTGACTAATTAGAACAAAAAACGCGGGAAAACACAAGGACGCTTGACAGTGAGTCAGAGACAAAGAGCGCGCAGTTTCCCAACAAAAAGGTTTTATACCCACCCTCGATTCCAATGCAAATACCAACTCTTTGGATGGGAACGTAAAGCTGAAATTGGGAATAAGGTCTTAACATTGACCGGAACATTTATTTTTCGGGTACCTTGAATTTGGAACGCCCTTTCTCTTTTATATTGCGAACGAATCTGAGCTCTATCACGGGTGCAAATAACATAATGTTGCTTGGATAATGGTTATTTTCTGTGTCGTTTATAGCTGTCTACGACTGCGTAGAGAAGCGCCATCGCGTCGATTGTCTCTGGCACGTTCGGGCAAAGAGGCCACAATCGATAGAGCACGGGCGTGCGTTGTAATGAATTTATTAGAGAACCTAGTATTTTGACGAGGACACTCGTTGCTTTATTTTTATTCGAATATCGCACGCTGAAACGGAATCAGTTGGGAAATGGGGATATCCTAATGAAAGGAAGTACTTGTAATTAAGACAATTTGACATTGCAATAAATATGAACTAAGGTTTAGTACCTATGTGGGTACTTGAGACTTAGAACATTATTTAATTTACATCTTACTAATTACCTATTTTATGTCTACTATAATAAGTACTCATCTTAAGTCTAAAACACTGTTAATCATAGATTTTTAGTACCTAAGTCTAGTTTACAATGTAAGTACTTATGTACCAAGTGTAACACCTAGAATTATACTTATCTATAAGTTGGCAACAACCTATCTACGTATGTGGTGGAGTAGGGTAGAGGTACCGAGGATTCTGAGCGAAGGTAAATGGCTTGAAATTAATTTTGTATTTGCTAAACCTTAGGGGAGGTTTGGGGTGAGCTAGCTGGCATATATAAGGTAGGTGCTGTCATTGTTTACTGTTTGAGTTATGTAGAGACTTAGGTATACCAAGGTAAGTAAAACTTGCCTATAAGAAAATCTTTCAATTTATGCACGTTCATTTAGTTGGTAAATTAAGCTGGCTACAATTCGCGAAGAAGCTCAAAAGTACCCACATTGCTGGACGCAGTAGTCGGATCGAAGAACCCCTGACCAACTCTGACCACTCAATAAACAATGCACTCAAAGCCAAAACAAGGAAAATGGAAAGCTTCTACTGGAATTGCGTAGTATATTAAAAAAAGACCGAGGAGAGCTGTGATAGATGATAGGCTCCCGCTGGCGCTACCTAATATTTAGGTAAGTATTACAAAGTATTGTATTGTGTGAGAAGAAATCATCCATAACACTCCTAGGTCTCCTACATACTTCACGGACGAATTTTTTGATGCTGTCTGTAAATAGTAATTTTTAGTATTCACTTATTTTCCATATATTATTTAAATGTATTTTATGGAAATAAAACTTCACCGATGGGGTGGGGGAAGTACATACATACACAGCTTAAGCTCTTACACACAGCTTCACGATTAACCCCGTGTGGCATACAGCTCAGAGCAAAGATAGTGACATATAATATTTAAAAATGACTTAAACAAAGCCTAATTGGTATATCTTGACCTGCTGTCTACAGCCCACAGCATATGTGACGTGTGAGCGTTTCACACGTCACCACTCGCCACGTCTCGCGGTGGCGCACCTCGTTAGCTCGCCCGCCTGTCTGTCACGACCACCGCCGCGGTTAAACCTTTACCTGTGGTTCCGTAGACATAAAGTCAGGTGACCTGTGTAGTGATGGCTAGAATGTATTAAGTGATAGGCAGATATAACCTGGATTTAGACATAATTTCAATTTCACATTTTTGAAATTATCAATCTGCCTTGTACACGCGGCCACACATCAATCTATTCAAAACCAGTTTATCCTGGTGTCGCGTCGCATCATCTTTCCGCACATTTAACGTTCAGTTTATACTGGTTATGTAAAGCTCGATGTGTAGCCGTGCCTACTTATTTATAATTTGCAGACCATTTAGATACCTACTTCGTTATTCCTTTAATTAACTTAGGAATAAAGACTTTTAAGTTCTATCCATTACTTATTACTCTTCTCCTTAAAAGCAGATTGATAAAACGAGTATTGCAACGTGTCCACTCTCTCCAATATCTGGTTGGTATCGGATTGGACGCCATCACTTTTAAAATTATGTAGTATAGTGACATCTAGAGATTTCAGCTGCTTCCTTTCTTCTACTTACTGACTTATTGACATGTATAATATACCTTTAATATAATAGGTACCTTTAATTTCATCTTTCTTGACATTCTATACCTGGGTAATTTTCATTTTAATTCTTAATTTATTGTTATTGTAGGTACATTTTATGGTGGTTGTGCAAGTTAAACTTGTAGATAAATTGATTAGGAAATAGGTATATGTATGTAAGTACTTATACACTATCTGCATACCATAATGGCAAAATGGTTCTCCCATACTATAAATATTAAACACCTAGGTATTGTTGGTATAAACTAACTCTAACTCATGTTTGCAACCAAAATAAATGAATTGATTTGATTTCTCTCTTTCTAAGTCCGTTACCCGTCGTAGATTTTCTAAGTAACCCACGCATCTCCAGCGCACGGATCACCCTGCTATGACTCGGCAAATTGTTGCAATGTTCCATAAACCATCCTTTTATTTTAGTCTGCTCTGTGGCGAGTGTTATTTTGACAGGCCTCCAGCGACTCCGCGATGACAGGTGGCGTCATACTCCTCATAAAGATACGTTCATACTTGATACGGAATTAGACGAGATACGAAGACAGGTAAATATTCAAGAGAAAAATAAAGAAAATGTGATCACATAACATAACATTACGCCTTTTATCTCCGAAAGAGTAGGCAGAGGTGCACATTACGGCACTGTACAATGCAACACCCACTTTTCACTATTTATGTTACGAGTACCATGTAATAGGGGGTGAACCTATTGCCATATACCGGGCACAATTCAAGACTCCGTGCTACCACTGAAAATTTTTAAAAACCCAGTAGTACCTACTTTGCCCGACCCGGGAATCGAACCCGAGACCCCTTGTTCGGGCAGTCGCACTTTCGACCACTCGGCCAACGAGGCAGTCAAAGTCAACGATAAAATGTGATCCATCTGTGTGTATTTGTAGAGTACCTAGATTATAATATCTATGTATCAAATGTGTTTTGAGAAAGATATTTGTGTTTGCCTGATAAGTTAGGTACTGTATTCATGATAGGATAAGTTTCTATGTCAATTATAGTAAACACATTGGTATTAAAAATAAAAAAAACGTCACACTGATTTACTTTATTGTCGTGAATGTGTTGACAAAGACGTTGCAATTGGATCTGTAACAATACCTAAATTTATTTTCTCAATTGTAAGTACCTACTAAGTTATTTTTTAATGATTACTGAAAACCAAAAGACAAAATTATAACCTAACAAACATTATCAAAATAATATTTATTGAAAGAGTCTCACTGTGGTGAACGCGCCCTAACGTGTCCAGAGCGCTCATTATAACAATCCGAGTTATGTGCTGCTAATGAATCTAATAACTACATCAAATTGATGTTTGTTTTGATTTTATAAATATCAAGAACTTTTTGCTGTGCTCCGAGATTGACATCATTTCGTAACGCTATTGTGAGTGAGCCTATACAATTATTTAGGTGCCTATTTTGCAAGTAATCACACGGTTGTGATTCTGTCGTGTAGACAATCGATAAATTAAGATGCCTAACTAACGATTTATTGTTTACTTAGTTTAGTTTTAGGTAAATGTTGGAAGTATTCGGGTACCTACCTTAGATTAAGTAGGTAAGTACTTATCTACTTTTCAATGATACCTGATTGAAGTTCTGTTCTCATATTAAAAAACGAATCGAAATCTTATATTGAAAACCGCAATATGTCCATTTCCCACAATAGGTATCTACGCTTTGATACATACTTAGGTATAGCATAGCAACATCATCATCATCATCAACAGCCTATAAGTGCCTACCGCTGAGCAAAGCCTCTTCTCACATGGAGAAGGTTTGAGCATTAATCACCACGCTTGCTCAATGCCGGTTGGCGATTACAAACTTATAATTAGAAATTATAAGTTCAGGTTTCCTCACGAAGTTTTCCTTCACCGTTTGTCAGTGGTGTCTAGATAATCTTAGAAAGTACATATAACTCAGAAAAAGTCATATTGGTAACCCCGTTGGCAGGTTTCAAACCCGCACCCTAATGCATAAGAAGCGGGCGTCTTAAACCTCCAGGCCACCACGACATTTTTTAGGTACAGCATATAACCTATTTATTGTGTAAAACGTGCTCGAAGCTGGTATTTTACGTACGGCTCTTGATACTACTCGAGTTAAATACAAAGCGGACGGACATAAAGGATTACTTTTAAAGGCAAAGGCACGACTTTCATCCTCTCGACGGAAAATGGCGCGCGATCTGACAGCTAAGAGGTTTTGGCGCGCTTTCATTTGTACGATTGTTGCCCGCTAATGGCGCGCACCGAAACAATGGGAAAATATCGCGATCTTTGCGCACAAAGGACATTAACGTTTGATGTCGAACGCCATTGTGGCGTATGTACGAATCGGGTTAACGGACTCGATTGGAGTTTTATTTTTTATATTTAAAAGCTTTTCGTGTAAGTGAATGATTGTCGCCACTTGTAGGTTTGCCAGTTTCACAAAGGTATTAAGTAATGACTTACCTCGAACATAGAACATAGGCATATCTATAGATACTCTACAGTTTATAGTCAGTCGAAAATTACCTAGGTGCAATGTAGGCACATATTAAAAGCAAATGCTAAATCACAAATAAAATCACCAGGTAATTGTTTTTTTAACAATGTCTTTTTTTAGGTTCGTATCTATTTGTACGTTATGGTTGGTACCTATATATAAATATATAGTCCTCCTTACCAATTTCGGTAACGGTGACTCTTAATAGCTATTTCCTGTCGTGTGCCTTAATGTGACTGGCCAGACCGAATTTAGAGATTAATATCTCGAATGGAGTAAAACAAGACTGCATCATGGCGCCACACTCTTTGCCATTTACTTTTCAGTAGTTGTAAGGCAGTACTGTAATGACGAAATACAAATAAATTTCCGGTCGGTACCTATCTACTCTTGGTACTAAACCTTTCTCTATAAATAAAATAAAAAGTGTGCACATAGGTAATATACACAAGGACTGTTTAACCGATGTTTAACAATGTCGTCCACACAGGCACACGCCATTCATCACACGTAAGCCACACATGGAAGTTATTGAAAAATGCAACGGTGCTCATTGTAGCTCATTGCGTAAGTACATGGGTTGGCACCTCAGCCACATGCCGTAATTGTAGTCCTGCAACAGCCCCGCTCAATAGCACTCCACACGAGGACGGGGGAGATTACGAAACAATGGATTTTTCCAAAATACATAATAATTCACAGCGTCAAATGAGGCAGTTTTTTGTGTGCGCTTAGAGATCCTTCGTGTGTGGTTTTTTTCTTTTTTATTTCCTATAGAGAGTTTAACAGTAAGGCTATTTTAGAGGAAGGTTTTAAGTATTTAGATACCTACTTGTCAGCAGTAAGTATAAGTGTGATAAAGGGTATAATCATTTTCAATTGGGTAGAATTAAGTCGTACAACTAGGTAGGCATTAATTTGGTAAGTAAATAGGTACACTTAGATATTCAGGGACCACCTACCTAATGATAGCCAAATATATATAAATGATAGGAGATACGTAACAACCGATATCTATCTACTTTTCTACCTTAATTATTATCCCGTGGCTTCAAAAAAACTGTAGCTACCAACTTCGCTGCCAATTAGTTACAGCCATATTAGATACGGAACCCTGATCAATTTTGTCAGAACTACAACAACACATGGGTGGATTTTTGAGATTTTTTTGGGTCCGTGCTCGAGTGGAGTGCTTGAGTCTCGACCGCTGCGCCGCGCGAATTATTAAAAAGTAAAAAAATAAAAATATATATGACCCTTCAGAGTGAGGTCGCCTGTGAAATATAACATGCCAGCTTACTCGCGGACAAATGAATTAATCAAATTATAATGTTTAATTGTGTACAATGAATATGTAATGCGAAGGTAGTCTTGTCGCAGTGTTTGATATTCAGCACCAACACCTGAGGTGTACCGTGTCGTAATAAAACCTTTTACATTAGTTTCACCCTGAACTATTCATTTAAATTAGATATCAGTAGGTATCCTAAGTTGATAACTACTTAGGTATAATAAAATACTATGATGTAAGTTATTAGGTACTATCAAAAATTCAAGATAAAAATAGTACAATACCTACTTAATTTAAATGAAAAAATATTGTGATCTATAACCTCTTATTCAATTTGAGATGTCTCAATATCTATAGACCCACTCATTTGCTTACCCAATTTAATATTTTATGGTCACCAACATAAACATACCTTCCAAAGTGCCATTAACAGAAATGAAAATACTCGAAATACCTAACAAAACATTATATCAGATCATTAAATCATGATATCTTTAGCTAAAACCACTTTTTTAAACCGGTAGTCGGTAACAAAAGCTCAGAATGAGTTATATCACCCCTCCACGTCTAACCAACCGCACGACAAATGAATTAGGCGAAATAATACAAAAAAAAAATTACACAATAGCTTTTTCAAACCGGTTGTGGGCGAATTTGTTACTAAAATGTAGCAACATCTGTCTGCAGGGGAAAACGTGTCATCCTTATCTCGAAACTGTATCTTCTATGTCAATCAACATTGTACTCTAATTCTTCAAGTTAAGGTTAAAAATCAAATAGCTGAATTGAATACATACTACCTTTTTCACTGATACGAGTAAAGTTAACGCCATTACTGTCAAATTGTGGGCCAATCAGCGTGGAATAGTTCCGACCAATCAGAGCGGCGCACAGAGCGTGTTCCGAATGTAAAATTCGGGGGGAACTGTGCCGTTAGTAAGTTTTTGTGTTGACTCGGCGAGAATTAATTTGTTTTTTAGTGAATGAATATGGGTTAGATGTTAAATACCACATCTGTTTGTTATTCTATCTACATACTTGTTTGAGGAAACCAGTAGATAGATTCTACTTATGTTCTTCAGTATTTATTACTCTTTTTAGTGGAAATTTTGTTCTACATTAATAAGTAATCAAAGTAAAAGTTAATTTTAGATGCAGATTTTATCTTTAACTCATCGAGTACCGGTTTTATAGACACAATTAAAGAACAATGGGTCGCGGTCACCGGTGACCGCTGGGTGTTTGACAGTTTAAAAAGGTAATAACACCTTGGTTCCTATAGGTACAGTCGAATGCTCTCAATCGCAACTGCCGAGCAAGGGTCTTGGGTTCGATACCGGATCGGGCAAAGTAATTAATAAATAAATTAGTGATTTTCGTTTTTCTCTCCTTTCAATGATAACACGAATTTCGAAATTGTGTAAGATATATGACAACAAATCTGGGGTAAAAGAGGTGTCACATCTATGATATATGTAGATATAGCTATGTGCACTTCTGGCTAATCGTTTGGTAAATAAGGTTATGCACCTACTTGCCGAAAATAAATATCTAGACAGCACCTAAATCTTGGGTAGGCATAATTAGACATGATATACCTACCTACCTACCTATCTGTGTTACAAACTCGAACTTGCTATATTTCAGTAAGTAAGTAGGTACTAAGTAGGCATCCATTTTAATAGCAAGTTCTTTATTTCAAAAACATAACTAGGGCCCTCCCTAGGTCAATTACAGTTATAGCTCTATTCAAGTCTTGTTTCTTTCACACTAACCTCGGGGCCCTTAGTTATGCGTCAAAAGTACCCAAGTATTATTTTAAATAACATATCGCACCCACTATGCGGAATCACCGAATAGTAACAAATATTCGCCAGACCAGCCATATTTCCGCATTCTCACACACATCACACGTCAACCGGAAACCTTACAACTCTGCTCATTTCCCATAAACCCGGCCAAGATCTAGAATGTGCACTTTACCATGAATTAATGTGTCAAAGGTTTGTCTTTTGTCGACTGTGCTAATGACGCGGGGCGGCGGGCACCGCCAGCGTGACGTCAGCGTGACGCCGGCCAACCCGCGGCGCTCGCGTGACTCTGAATCGCGTCACGCAGCGCACGCGCAGCATGCTACCGAATTCAAAATTCAAATTCCGTTTGACAGATGACTTTTGATTTCCCCGTCTTGAGAATTTGAGTGGCGTTTCTAAGTCGACGGAGTGTGAATGAGCAATTCCCATTTTGATGGGAAATTGACGGATCAGACATTGTTATCGCAGAATGAGAAGGTCAAGTGGTCGCGATTCGCTTCACTTGGACCGCGATTGTGTGAACGTGACTTTATGAGTGCGCACTGCGCAGGTCCTGTCAAAGACTATTAGTTGCCGACTAATTTACAGTTGAATAGTTTCACGGTTTCTCACGACTGTCATGTGTAGGGAATTTGGCACTTTCTTTTCTACTTGGTTAGGTTTCTTTTGACTGGGTAGGTACAGCTTAATTAGGTACAACATAGGTACCTAAGGTAAGGTTAAGTAAGTACCCTTACCTATATCATCAATATGGTAATAAATAAAATAGATAGTAGATAGGTACCTACATTAGGACAAGCCCTTTTATCGTCATTAGCCAAGGAAGTAATAAAAGGATTAACACCTCAGTGACAGCTGCTGCAGACATTTTTTTTAATCAGGTAGGAAGGCACTTCTATATGTTTTAGTATCTCTATGTAGATAGCTAATAGACAAGTGCCCTGGTCAAACTTTGGGTCCATCTGATTATCACGCTCTTTAGTTAAATAGACAATAATGTAGCCTGTTTTTAGAACATACTTAGTTACAACAGCTACTAACCAAATGGTTGCATTAATTAGCACAAAAAACGAACTAATAAAATTCAAACATAATAAGACCAAGCATTAGCAAACTAAACGCAATGAATTATTTACAGTCCATTACATGCAGTCTGGACAAAAAAAATCTTAAAAAATCGCCGTTAACTTTATTCATACCTCAAGAGGCTCCTTTCATTGCCTACCTTCGATTATGAAAGAATAAAAAAAAACTATTGATCGTGAACAAACGCGCGCCACTTGAAAATCTTTTGTCCGCCATATTGGAAAACGTTTTGACATGTGCACTAACGTGTTTTAATTTATTTATGTGTTCTGACATCGTGGGTAAGCACAGTTAATCACATTGATATAGGTAGTAGTACCTAGGTACTTATTTGTAGATTTAATTATTTTTTTCTTTGTATGGATTCATCAAAGGTCCATATTTTGCAGATATTTTCACTTTCACTAGAATAAATTGCGAACTGAAATAAAAATACTCGAACGAAAATATAAAGAAAAATATCTTGGGCTAATCTTAGATAGTAACCTGACCTGGAAAGCACACATTGAAAAAATTAAACTTAAACTAGGCTCACTTTCAGGGGCCCTGCGCAATATATCAAAATGTCTCCCGCAAAGAGTTAAATATCTAATTTACAATTCTTTAATTAAACCTCATATAGATTATCTCATTGAAATTTGGGGCACTGCATGCAAAACTAACGTAGATCAAATTCAACGAATTCAGAACAGATTAATCAAAACCCTATTTAATTATAAATATCGGACACCTACTGAAAAATTATACCAGAGCACAAGGTTAATGAATATAAAACAAACATATGTATACTACACATGTATTTTAATACGTAAAATATTAAATAAGGAAATCCATTCAAACTTAATTTTTTTAACAAAACAGCAAACACGTAAAATAAATCTTAGACGTGTGAGTTACTTAGTAACCCGTCCCCCTAGAACTAACTATGGAAAAAGAAGTCTGGAGTTCGAAGGTATTAAATTATACAATAGACTACCATCAATGATAAGGCAAGAAAAAAGTTATGTGCGGTTCAAAAAATTACTTAAAATTAATATAATTAATAACTACAAATTATGAATACTTGTAAGTATAATTAAAATATTGACTAGTGTTTACTCCTAATAACGTAAAAGGCAAATTCTAAATAGTTTAAATTAAATACCAAGTACAATAGTAAAATAAAACAAGTACATTAAGACGTATAAACTATGCCATCAATGCCACATCTAGTAAAAATAGTTCATGTATCAAGTCATTGATTAACTTATTGGTTTACCCACATTTACTTCATATTTTTGTTATAGTTTACTGGTCTGCCCGTGTTGCTTGATTCTGTTATTTGTGTATATTTATCACTTTACTCACATTTTTAAATAGTGAACATTTGTATTTGTTCTTTTGTATTGTTTTTGTTTATATTATTATGTACGTACTACTGTGCGCTCTAAATTGTTTACTTTTGTATGAAATATTGTTTCTCAGTAAGTGAATTATGTATATGATTCTTTATGAGAAATAAAGATATTCTAAACTGAAATTGCGAACTGCAAATTGGTAGCCTGACTCCCTGTGTTGCAATTTGCTGACCATTCGATTTGCAACCTCTTTACTTACGGAGAAAATATATGTCTCTGGCCGTATTGTGACAAAAAAATTAGAAACACCATTTGCGATTTCTTTTTAAATGTTTTTTTATTTATTTAATGGCTGCGGGTGGATTATTGCGTGTAAACCAGCTTGTTTGTTTTCTTAATAAAAACTTTTTGCTATGTGAAGATCACAAGAATCACAATTTTCAAATTAAAACTGAATCAAAATAAGATCAATAAAAACAAGCAAATAGATTTGTTGAAATATATTTATTATTTCTTTTTGATTGGTGCCGAATCATTTTTATACAAAATTAATCTTAACGATTAAACCACATTATTGCAATCAGACAAAAAGGTCATCATTCATTCATTAAAGAATACACGTATTATTTTGGAAACGTAATACTTTGCACACATCTGTGGCAACAATAATTATGAACAATAAATAGGTACGGGTGCACGGTAGAACACCGCAAAGTCTGCGAATCAGTTCAATCAATATCTACAAAATACAAAAGATTTAATATTGAGATATTGTTTCATCACTTCCCGATAAGTTCAGTTAGTAAGATAAACTAAATACATAATTTGTAATGTGTCAAATAGACTAAAGGACACTTAATCGACAGTGATGAAACCGGATCTCATTAATTTATTAATTCAATAGTTCTATTCTTTCTAATTGTTGACATTATGTCATATTTTCAGGGCATCTTCGCCACACAATGAGCAAGTAGTTGGCTCATGAGTTACCAACCAATAGACATACCAAAATATATTTAAAGTACAAACAAAACGTCAACTTTTAGGATTTTATAAGTGTCTTTATCTGAAGATCCCTAATCAAGCGCGGCCCTATAATATTACTATGATGACATACAGAGTATGTAAAGAAATATTACATTTTAGTGTAAATAACAGTCTTACTCATACATTTAACACGTTGACTGTGCGTGCATTCATTGCCTCATCGAATGCAACATAAATGGACTAGATGTAAAACATCTTAGCACTTTTTATATGAAATATAAAAATATATAAGTCGATCAACTAGAGTCCAAGCATTTTAATATTTATAACCGACTTCAAAAAAGGATGTGGTTCTCAATTCGACCGTATATATGCTTTTTTATGTTTGTTCGCCGATATCTCCGTTATTTATGAACCGATTTCGATAATTCTTTTTTTTGTTTCTTTAAAATGACGTTGAATACACTAGGATCTTTTCCTATGTAGGGGGTGCGTTTACAAACATACAAGTTCACATACACATGACACCCAGGCCCGGAACAACAATTTGTGGATTACACAAAGTGTTGTTCCGTGCGGGAATTCAACCCGCGACGCATTGCACGGCAGCCGGTTGCCCAGCCATCGCACCACCTGTGCAGTCAACCTAATAATGCAATTTATGTGCGCGGTAACAACTGTATTTTATTAAGTTTTTCTATAACAGAGAGCTTTTTAAATAATTATTAACTTTAACAAAGTTATTTCTTAAGACTTAGCATTATGCATTCGGACAGTCAAGGAGTTAACATCTTCCCAATTTCTAGATAACAGTGACCCACCCACAGTCACACAACAAGACAATAGTCCCTTATCGAAGGTACAATGTCAGAAAATGTTTTAACCCCTCGAGCGTCCTTATGAGCACCCGGTGCTGCTTTCTCTTTTATAAAATCTATTATTAATGTTTTGATTTTATTTTTACCGGAATTAGTATTTCTATTGTAATGATCCTTGTTTTCGTGTGCGAATGGCCAAATAAATGCATTTCTTTCTTTATTTCTTTCTTTCTCCAAACGTCACGTGTGCACCCGTTGGATCATAAGGAACGCGGACGCTCGACGGAAATTGAGTGATTACCATTTAGTTTTAGTGGCATACTAATGACAAAGTAAAGTCAAAATGTCGTACTCAGACACATTTAATGGTTGCTTAAACTATTCCTTAGTGATTTTGTTTCGAAAACAAACGCTAAGAGTTAATTTAAGTAATCTGTAAATGACTGAGTACCGAAGTTCGTTATTTACTGCGTAGACTTCAAAGTTACAATATGGCGACGTCAGTTAGTTGGGTGTAAACAAACCCAGTTTTCCGAAACAGGGTTATTTTAAAAAATATTAACTCGAATGTTTTACGATTACACGTATATTTATTAACTTATAGAATCTATTATTTTCTCTGATAAAGATATAGTAAATACGATATTAATGTTTTAAAAAGTAACCCTCCATACAAATAATATAAGTTGAATTCCGTGGTTCGCCATATCTACTAGATTTGACCAATTCAAACATAACGGTGAGCGATCAAACCAAATGCAGTAATCGTAAAAGAATCATAAATACGTATTTATTTATATTTCATAAATCAAGCACCTGGTACAAGCTACCAGTATTTTTGTCATAAAACGTATTTTCTGTAAATAACGTATAATATTTTGTAATTTAGCCATCATTTCATATAACACAAGATATACAAATACATTGTAGTCGACTGAAATAAATCATCTTTAAAAATGTGATACATAGCATAGTGATGCTAGATTTGAACAAATGTGATATTGCATTGGAACTAATCTTGGCTATTTTTACTATTTCCTCAAAGTTTATTTTTGTTGCCTATGCATACATTAACTTATATTTACCGCGAGTGCAACGGGAGCGTCTCAAATACTGTCACTCTGACAGATTTCTTACCAATACAACGTCTATTTTCTCATTACTTACAATTTATTATAAAAAATATAATTATTTTAGTTCCAGGACCTGCCATGTTGTCTCCTATCCCTATTATATCTACTCCTCGGGTCTCGTGATCCTTCTGCGCTGGAATACCCTTGATTTGGAGGTCTGTATCCGTGTCCGCTACTGATAGATCCCGCGTTTCTATCTCTTGGCTGATTCGATTGCTGTGATTGGTATCCTTGGTAATTGCTGACGAAATTAGAATTGCGCTGGTACTTGTTTATAGGTCGGTTGTCCTGGTTGGACTGGTGACCTTGACTCGACTGGTAGCCTTGGTTAGACTGGTGACCCTGGTCCTGCTGGTATCCGCGGCTGTTCTGGCTATAGTCCTGGTTTCTCTGCCCATAGTTACGGGGACCCTGGCTATAATTACGGTTGTAACCCCCGCCTTGTTCCTGCCCCGTCGAACTGTAACTACGTCCTTCGGCTTGGTTCTGATAAGGAACGTATCCGCCAGGTCGTGGTCCGAAGGACTGTGACCGATCTGAAACAAACAAAATGTCATTATATAAATATTTGCTTTGAAAGCTTTTGTTTTCACAAATACTTTAGTGACAGAAGTGAGTTAAAAATATGAACATGAAGTAGTCTTTAACAATATTAGTATATTGTATTCAAAGAGTTAATTTATATCAATCTAGCAGACTTTGTGATGAGTAAATGAGATGACATTTCCAAATGATCCGACGATATAACCGCGCTTTACTTTAGAGCTTTAGTGGGAGAATCAAGCGCCATCTTTTATCCGACACTTGCGTGAATATAAACGTTCCCTTTGAGCACAAAACTCGTGTATTGCGACACTCGGCTAAAAGTCGCTGCGACGCGCCCCGCGCGAATCGCACCTCGAGTGTTTAATCGCTCGCTTTGTCAAGATGTAATGCCGACTGCGATAATGGAAAACTGGAAGAGAACCCGCGAAAGCTGTCACACTATATTTAATGCAATTTCGATATATTTATTGTTTTACAATTACTGTAAGAACTGGAGGATATTGCTTATAATGTGTCCCTACAATCAGACGTCATATTTTTTTATAGTTATGCAATGTTATCGACATACTACTTAATATTATATTTTACTTTAGTTTCTCACCATTACTATCTTTCATTTGACGCGCCAATCACATAATGATTAATCGACCAATCCAATATTGTTATCCACAACACTATGATTGAACCATCCCAGCAAAGAGAAGGGTAGAAATGCAATTTTTTAAGGATTTTCTATAGGCACATCCAGTGAGAATAAATCGAGAAAATCTAGGCTCCCATAATCCTTGCAGGTCTAAGTAACTGTGAGCTGTTCCGTACATCAAAAAAATTTGGTGTAAAGAGATTGCGGAGCAGAAGAGTGGCTCAAAGCGGCCTCTAGCGGCTTAGTATCTTCGCAAATAGATTACGAGTATTTACATATTGCATTGAGTGTACCTTTGATATCTCGTAGGTATTTAAACACTTGAAACTTTTTGTAGCAAGGTTTGTGTGAAGTGTGGAGATTGGTGACGATTTATGAGCAGTTTGAAGTATAAAGTGAAATCGAGCACGTGTACTACTAATAAACAGTAGCGTATAATATTTAAGTGCTTCAACAAAAAATCGAAATACAACAGTTGAATACTGTTTGAGGGACAGACGGTATAATAAAATTAAGATTTCGAACACCCTGCAGCACGACTCGAGAATATACCTAGGTACTAGGGACATAATTTCCATGAGCATAGTCTATTTCTATTTGTACCTGTCACACGTAGCAGTGCTGGCATTAATAATGGCGGGATCGTGGAGAGCGTAACGACGCGTCGCCATTAGCCGCCATTGTTGGGCCCTGATGGCGCCCAACGTGGGGCACGAACACGCTATTAATTCTAAGTATATGATTGTGCGGGTGTTTGTGCGTACTGCCTCAAATTGCTCGTACCCATTGTATACGAGTTATAAGGGAGGTTCGAGAACGACATAACTATATTATAATCTTAGATTTGGAAGATCAAGACTTGATGTAATTCTTATTCTTAAGATTATAACAAGACATCTTGTTGTAATCTTAAGTCTTCTTAAATAAGAATTAGTCTTCCATTAGACAATACATTAGTTTTAAACGTGTTATCAGAACGCTTTGGATAATTAATTTTGTCTCTTTTAATATTGGTTCATTTTGAGATGTTTATATGAAAATTGTACCTCCTAGCCCATTAGGTTTGAATTGTCCACAACTGTAAGTTACTTAAATTTTTAAGTAAAATAAGTATTTTACATGTTTTACTAATTTTAATTACCGTTGCTACAAAGATGGCTGCCGAAATACCAGCTATCTTAAAAGACGCTAACGCGCTGAGGGCGGTGAGACTGTCAAAATTCTCCTTTCACGAGTTTCGCCACAAGATCTTTTCATACAAACCCGAAACTTTCCGTTAAGGTCCGACACCACTGTGGTGTAACAAGCGAGTGAGTCATATTATGTGCACTCTTGTCGTTCTGATATACTAAGAGTTAGTTTAAAATACAATAACAGTTCAATATCCGGCTTTTCAGTATATTGCAAAGATATAAGATCCTTTGGTCTTATTGACAATACCTAATATTGTTTGAAAAGCTTCGAGATGTATAAGATTCACTTTCTTAGAACTTAGTGGAAGTTTTGATATTTTAAATTATTGTCTACTAAATTGACGATTAAGCTAATAACAACATAATTAGGACAATTTAGCTTGTAATCCAAGACTTACTTATGCAATTTTTTCTAGAAATTCAAAATGTTACGCTACATTCGGCGTCAATCTTTAACAAGAGGAGTGGTAAAAACTAAAAAATATAAAACCTCGGGTGGCTGGCAGACATAATAGGCACCTAATGGTCGCGTCGCGACACATTCAGGTGAAAGCGACGGGCGACGCCGCGCGCCTAAATTATACCACGTACGCTGAATATCTCTAGTGGCTTTGGGTATTTTGAGTGCCAACTTCTGGTACATTTTTGAAAGCTTATATTTATGGTTAGAATTGGATAGATTGTTAAACATCAGTTTCTTTCATGACCAATGAGGTTAGAAGGCGGTTAGCAAGTTTTTCATAACACTTATTAATCAACCAGTTGACAAAATGAAAAAAATATTAAATAAGAAAGCGACCTTCCTCAGAAACTCGGAACCCTTGGCAACGACCAAACGTAGAGGCGACGAATTTTTTAATAAAAGCACTCAAGCATTGAATTCGTACCTGTTCAAAAATGTCACCAGATTATTTTTAGCTGGCTTCTTTTTTGAAAATATCTTGTGTAATGTTTGTTATTTATTTTGTACAACGATGAAGATCGCTGCTGGCTACGAATGTCTTTGAGAAATAAGTTAAGTGTCAAGCAGAGACGGCGGGCAATACACCGCAAAGATATCACTCGGGAAACATCAAGTAGGCTTCAATATTTCGGATTCCGTATGCCCTGTTGAGACGTATTTTATTCCGAGTTCGGACCCATGAATATATTTACTGTACAACTTGTTAGGGACTGAGAATTATTGTTTTTTCTTGCTACTTACTTTTCCTTTATTTATTTGAGGTCTAGTAATGTGTAAACGAAGTTGTTTTGTATTATTTTAGACGAAGTTATATGCTATCTATAATTTGCAATGATCTGATTCAAACTATTGTATTGCTAGTGTTCTAACTCCGGCTAGATATATTATTGAGTGCAAGTTTTTAGTCTCTATGTATCTGTTGTAGAAATCTGAATGGTGTATAGTAATGACCAAAACTGGACCTGAAAAACCTCTATGACATAGAATGTTATTGACTTTGGTGCGGTAATATCAGCAAATGACTTCCATATTGCTAATATTAGAAACGCTAAAGTTTGTGAGTGAGTTTGTGTATATGTTTGTCAATCACTGCACGGTTGGTGCGGTGGCTGGGCAACTGGCTGCCGCGCAACGTGTCGCGGGTTCGATTCCCGCACGGAACAACTCTTTGTCTGATCCACACTTCCAAAGATTGTTGTTCTGAGTCTGGGTGTCATGTGTATGTGAACTTGTAAGTTTGTAAACGCACCCACGACACAGGACAAAATCGTAGTGTGGGGAAACGTTATTATTAAAAAAAACACATACACACGACAAAACGTCTGATGGGATCCAGATAAAATTTGGAATAGAGTTAGTTTATGATCTGGAATAACGCATAGGCTACTTTTCGTCCCAATTAAACGCGAGCGAAGCCGCTAGTTGAAACTAGTTAATTCAGAATACGAATGTAAACCATAACAAACATTTTTATAAAAAGTCTAGAACAACAATTAAACAAAAGTCTAGTGTTTCTAAAACCGAGTTCATAATGAGTGTGACAAGACAAAAATAGTTATTACGGATATAGAAAACTGTTAGGTGCGAGTCGTCCCGTTACTATCATGGTCTCTATGTATTCATATTTTAATTTAGTTTATTTATTTTATAAGTGTTGTGTTGTAAAGTTTGCTAGTATCTATGCAGTTAAAGTTGAAGTATGGTATGCAGAAAATTAAAAATAGTTGGACAAGAAACTTAAAAGACAATGTGGGCTGACACGTGTTTATACAATTTACTATTGGTTGTTAGGAATGTAACAATTCAGTGACATACACAAGACAAAGCTTTTTACATGAAAACGCAAAACATAGCCAGTGTTACCACTGCAAGAATCTTTGATGAACAGCAACACCGGCACTAGAAATTCCATTCTTAGTCAGAAAGGATAGCTTAGTATTGTGGTGATTTTATCAGGCTGAGGGAACTCTGAACGGTGAACTGGCACGTCTGGCAGGTTGCACCCTTGAGCACGCGCGGTGTGGGGGCGAGAGGGGGTGCGGGGGGTGAGGCGGGTAGGGGGGTGTACCGTGCCTCTAATTACCGCGCAGTCGGACGGCGACAATGTGGAGTGGCGCAGACGACTCGTTTATTTTCTATCTACCCCCTGATATTGTTGAGAGCGTTCGTTATGCGTGACGCGTGTAATCTTACGAGGACGCGGATATTTTTTTTGATGTGTCTGTCTCTCTTCTGTCTTCTTGGGATGGAAACTGTCACAGGTGCTTAACAAGGGAGGATGTCAAGCAATTATCGGTTAAATATATAGAGCTTTTTCCAAGATGAATACAAAATATTGGCGTCTTCTGTTTGCATGTCAATTATATGTTGTGTAAAGAGATGCTCAGTAGTAATACCAGTTTGCGTTATTTCTATGTTTCATGATACCTATTTCATACATGGATGTTTCGACTTAATTTCTAGTGAAATATCCATCCATTCTAATCACTTCATTATACTTATCTACTTGTTATCATTATCATCATCAACAGCCTAATAGGTAAGTGCCCACTGCTGAGAAAAGCCGCTTCTTATACGGATACGGTTTGAGCATTAATCACCATGCTTGCTCATTGCGGATTGGCGATTTCAAACTTTTAATTAGAAATTATAAGTCCAGGTTTCCTCACGATGTTTTCCTTCGCCGTTTGTCAGTGGCGTCTAAATAATCGTAGAAAGTACATATAACTCGGAAAAAGTCACATTGGTACTTGCTATCGGTACGTTTCGAACGTGCACCCTCATGCATGACAAGCGGGCGTCTTAACCTCGGGGCCACCACGACAACAACCTATCTATTAGTGGGTATCTACTTGTAACAGATTAATAATAGCAAAATGACTCATAGTATCAATGAAACTACATTTTCCTAATTTTCTCCTAATCTCATCTTTACCCACCTTCAACATACACCACCAAACATAGTCATACACAATTTACAAACACGTCAATCTTAAAATAAAATAAGCATGTTCAATTAAAAACCTTCCCTACTCGGGGGGTTGAAACTCATAATTGGGCCGCGTGCACTCAACCCCCTTGTTTCAAGGGAAAACCACCCTTATACGCTTACAATAGGGATTACAATAAAGATTATTTCTTTTAAATTAATTGAATTATAATTGGAAGTCTTTCAAAGTGACTTTTGATGGATTGGTGGCGTTTGAGCTATGAATTCATTGGTTTATTGATGTGCCTAGTAGACGCTAGTTATTTCTGTGTGATCATATTTTTAAGGAGTACACTATACACACTTGTCGTAGTCGCCTAGCAAGACCGGCTTTAATTTTCCGGTCGTTATTAAAGATTTGCTGAATAGTTGTGAGTAATTTTTGTACAGTGTATTATAGACAATTTTGTTTTATGGCATTAACCGGTAATCGAGCAGACGGATCACCTGATGGCAATTTGACAAGATGACAAAGCAATCGGCGTCGCCCATAGACACCTGGAACACCAAAGGCGTTACAAGTGCGTTACCGGTATTTTGGGGATTAGGAGTTTGAGGATCGTTGGGGTTTCAGGAATTAGAGAGATTGGGGAAGGGGAGGGTAATTGGGCCTCCGTTAACCTCACTCACACGACGAAACACAACGCAAGCGTTGCTTCACGTCGGTTTTCGGTGAGGTCGTGGTATCACTCCGGTCGAGCCGGCCCATTCGTGCCAAAGCATGGCTCTCCCACACTTAAAATAGGTTGGTTTAGTGATATGTGGCTCATAAAGTTTAATATCTTGTGAAAAAGGCACCATTTCATAATGTTCTTTTTTCAAGTATAAATGTCTACGGTCTCACAACACGCCTATGACGCCTATGATATCTAGATAAAGACAAAGCATTCATTATCATTTTTAATGTTTCTAAAATAAAAATATGTTTTGTAACATTATCTCTGTCTGAAATATACCATTTTGACACCACAAGACAAATTTTCCTAACAGAGATCAATAACTACACTTTAACCAACCACATTCAGTAATCGATACTTTAATACAAGTGGGTGTATTTGTTGATAGTGAAACTCGATATCCTGTCAATGAAATCGAACCTGGTATAGCCAATGTATGTAGGTATGTGTGAGAGAGACACGCGTCTTACGTGCATCTTAATATCATATTACATTATACCAGTTATTCTGTCAAGGGGTAAGTAGAGTTGGAAGGGTTTCTTCTGTGACTATTTTTCGCTAATTAGAGGGTCTATCGTTGAGCTAAGAGTTGTATTAAAAACATTCTACTTAATGATAACCTAAACATATATTATAATCTTTCAACTAACCTAAGAGTTGTGCTTAAAATGCCTTGATTAATAGTCACTACGACTATTTGTTGGTCTAACTAGCTAGTTAGACACGCATCAACGTTAATATTTTTGACAGTCTATTTTGTAAGCCAAAGTAAATACATATCCGCCTTTGAACCTACAATACGAAAGCAATATTAATCAAAAACCCATCTTCCAAAATATAACAAAAAAGATAAAAGCCCAACACTTAACAGTGCAAAATAACCCGCAGTTAAGATCACAAGATATCTTTATCCGATTATAGAAAAAAACGCTAAACCCGGTATTAGCACACCTGGTTAAAAAGTTTAAAAAAATAAAAAGAGTGAAAAAACCGACATTGTATCGGTAATCCTCTATAGGAAGCACTTGAGCTTCGATATTTAAAAAAACCGGCGCCTATTGTTGGCAACCCTCTATAATTATTATTTTCGTAGCTGGCGACACGGAGGCACACAATGGCGTCCCTACGCACTTCCTGTTTGCCCTCGCGCGCTATTAAACGTGAATGCGAGCGATTGGCCAATTTGAATTTCGAATGTCGTATAATGGAATACATTTGCCGGCTATTGGTGTGTAATTTATTTCTTTTTTTTAATAACGATGGGTAGTTATTAACTATTTAGTGGACAAGGCGATGTTTGTATACAGCCTTTGTCAGATGTTACTTTACTGTTTTGTTAGATAATTGAGGAACTAACCGGAGTTGCCTTTTTGTTGTATTTGTTTGCAAAAATGTTGTGCAAGTAAGCCATTACCTATCTTGTAATGGATCAAGTATTGTTAAGAAGTTGTATACATTTTTACTATTATAAAAGCTCTAGATCAAGGATTTATATTAAATCCAGAGTAACAATAACCGCCACAAAGTAATCTCGATTACATAAAATAACATAACATCACGCCTTTTATTCCCGAAAGGGTAGGCAGAGGTGCACATTATGCCACTGTAAAATATAACACCCACTTTTCACTATTTATGTTATGAGTCCCATGTAATAGGGGGTGAGCCTATTGCCATATACCGGGCACAATTCCAGACTCTCTGCTGCTAATCTCGATATAAACACATAACAAATCGCACGGTTTTCCGAAAGGGTAAGAACTCCACACATTAAAATACCAACACCCAATTTTCTATTATCGAGACCCATATAATAGGGGGTGCGCCTATTGTCGGTTTAAATGCAGCCCTAACAACAGCCTAAGGTTAGTTGTAGAACAATTCCGACATCACTTGACAACCGGTAGCAGTTGTAACCTCGGGGCAGTTATAGGGGTGTGCAATAAGTGAGTGAGTCGCGACCTTTGTGAGGCGATCATGTAGTTATTGTGACAGCCCTAGCCTGAGGCTACCGCTTACCTTGTTAATGGGAAATGTGATGTTTGTTGTTTTAATTTTAATTGTAGTAGTGAATTGTGGTTAGGGAAATTTAATTTAGTTATGATAAACGAAGGAAACCTTTTTGTATGTTTTTTTATCAAAAAGATAAATGCCAGTAGATTATCTGAAAGTGAATACCAACATAACATCACGCCTTTTATTCCCGAAGGGATAGGTAGAGGTGCAAATTACGACACTTAATGCCACTGCACAATGTAGCACCCACTTTTCAATATTTTATGTTATGAGTCCCATGTGTGAGCCTATTGCAATACACCGGGCACAATTCCAGACACCGTGCTACTACTGAGAATTTTTTAAAACCGAGTATTACTTTGCTCGACCCGGGAATCGCACCCGAGACCCCTAGCCCGGCAGTCGCACTTGCGACCACTCGGCCAACAAGGCAATCGAACACCAACTGTTACTACAATTTTAGAATTCAACAGATGCTGTTAAACTGGTATTTAAATGAGAAGTCATTTTGTGTCGAGTAATAGAAAAATCAGTCAAGTAACAGAAAGAGCAGATACCCAGCGGTGTGATTACAAAAAACAGTTAAAACAATCCCTTAATTTAATTGCAAAAAAGGGGCGAGATAAAACGAAGATTCAAATAATAACAACCCTTATTTCGCAATAAAAATCAGAGTCAAATCAAAATGAAACGTCAATCATTAATGCATTAACCTCCTGTAGCTCACGTGCGCTCCCTTCAGCGGCCAATTAACGAGTGACGGGGTCGGGTGGGGGGCGGGGTACGTTGGTATAAGAGGGAGGGGGGTAGGTCACGTGACTCAATTAAATCGCACGCTCGCGCCATTGTTGGCGGAAGTGACGTGCGGCCAAATTAATTTTTAATAAACTTCACAACTGAACTGTTTGTTATGTATGTCGACGGTTATTAGTTTGTGTTTAGGATTATATTCAATGTTTGTTTGTATATTTTTATGAATTTGATGTAGATTGAGTTTGTAGTTATTGTTTGTGTTGTAACATCAATAGTATATTTTCAGCTGTTTTCAACAAAACGTGTTAAAAATATTTCGTCAAATCAAGGGGCTTACTCTTGAATCCAATTCTGATCGATCGACATTGATATTGTGAAATTTCGGACTCTTGAGTTGCAACACTAGCGCCTATTGCATCCGTATTGCGTGGATATTTCATGAAGTGAATAGTTCAGCTTTATTTTTCGTACTGTGGAACATGATTTTAACAGCTACGACTGGTGTTGTATAGATGTGATTTTAAATAATTATTGAGATTTTATTAGATTGAAATTGTATTGATATAGAAATTGGTTTCAAGAGAAGTTTTGTAATAACTAAGTAAATAAAAAACAAGTACAGTACAATAGGGTAGTAGACTACATTTTTTAAAGTCCGTCTGGTAGATTATTTTAAAACATTAGACACGATGTTTTTCTTATCTTACAAAATTAAATACTTTCGACTTATACCGATTAGAAATATCGTGTGACGTCACATTTTAAAGGGTAGCGTGAGGAAACGACCTCCCACTCCTAAACTCAACTCCGTTTTATCTAAGTATTGTTTTCTTATACGACAAATTAAAAAAAATGTGTGCCTAATATTTAATCAGTATTTAACCGATGGACTAATTTCATATACTGTCTACTACCCTATTATTCTGAGCTGAGATGGGGCGCTAAGACAAAACCCTATTCATAAAAAGATGACTTTGGGACGAGCACCTAGCTTCACAGACAGACAGAACGACGAACAATTCAAAAGTGTGTAATTAAGAATGAATAGAAATGCTTAGAGTGTAGAGTACTTACGATGTTGTTCTGGCGGCGGTATGGAGGCGTAGTTCCCGCGGGGCAGGTGGTGGCCCAGCATGCGGCGGCCTGCCTCCTCCATGCTCGCGATCGTGTTGGAGCGGACCATGCCTACAAAAAAAATATATTATGAGTTAAGGATATTAATGTGGCAATAAATACCATATTATGTACTATTAGGAAAACTTATTATGTTTAAAGGTATATTTATAAAGAGATAAAGATAAAGATATCTATCCTATTGGGTATCCTGGGTTTAACTCGTCGAGTACCGGTTTTATAGACACAATTAAAGAACAATAGGTCGCGGTCACCGGTGACCGCTTGGTGTTTGACAGTTTAAGGTGTTTTAAATAAAACATTTTTTTAAGAAAGAAATAGAAACACTCACCAATCTGGGGCCTCCAGTTCCTATTCTCTTCATGTGACAAGTTCCCAGGTTTGAGTACCCGCGGGGGTTGCTGGGCGCCCTCTAGTCGTCTCGCCGGGAACTCCTTGTCGTACGCAGGGTCCACGAACCTCACACATACCACGTGGTTGCCCAGCACTGGCTGCAGACCTATCACTGGAGATGGCAGCTGACTGTAGGAGGAAAAGAAGTGATTAGTTTAATTATTATGTGTATAGTAGTAGTAGAGGTAAATAGTGAGAAGGGGTAAGGGGGATAGTCGAAGATATAGAGGGGGAGTGAGAGTGGAGTACGAAGTGGGAGGAAAGATTTGGGTTTAGGAGGAGTGGGAGTTAGGAAAGACGGGTGTAGATAGGGGTAGGTTTCAAGAGAGGGTGAGAGTAGTAATAGGAGAAAGGGGGGATAGAGAGACAGAGAAATAGCAGTTTTCATCCGATACCAAAATTATAAACATCATTAAAATACATACCCGCCAATAACAACACAGTCCTTGCTGAGCATGACGTCCCCCGTGACCCCGTCGCAGCGGTACGGATACTTGTGTTTGTCCTCAATGAGCTGCCTCAGCTTCCCCCCAGCGCTGGAGTACAGTCCCAGCAAGAACGAGTAGCTGGCGTTGGCCGTGCCCACGTACAGACGGTCGTGGCCACGGATGTTGCGTAGTTCTGTGTAAGAAGATAACATATTAGGTCTTGTCGAATAGTTAAAAAATATTTAGCGTTTGATGCAGTGACTAGGCGAATCAGATTAGACTAGTTTGACTGCACGGTGGCTGAGCAACTGGCTGCCGCGCAACGTGTCACGGGGGTCGATTCCCGCGCGGACCAACTCTTTGTATAATCTATAGATTGTTGTTCCGGGTCTGGGTGTGATGTGTATGTAAACTTGTATGTGTGTAATCGCACCCACGACACAGGAGACAATCCTAAAGTGGGGCAACGTTTAAAAAACAACTGGTAATTTTTTTCATTACATTCATTAATTGTTGTTGCGAAACTGAATATGATGTATATTTGTCATCGTGTATTTATAAACGAACACAGAAAAAGACATTAGTGATTAGGGCTTAAATGTAAAATCTTCAACAAAAAGGTTCTGTTGTCAAAGTCCAAGGGAACAGTTAGATCGCTCACCAAACCTTGCCATTTTAAGAGCTATAATTAATTCATTATAGAACAGAGTACTCACTCTCAGCCTCCGTGAGGTCATCATAGTAGGGCTCCAGGGCCTTGAAGAGTCTCTCCTCGTCGACGAAGGGTAGCAGTGCCACGCCCTGCCAGGCAAACTTCTTGCCGTTTAAGTCGATCTTGAAGTCCGTCGGATAAAAGTCGATGATCGGGGAAAACTGTATGGAATAATGACATATATATAGACATAAATTAATAATACACACACATAGACATAAATTAATAATATTATTTGTTAAAAGGGTCTTTGTTTTTAAGCTGCAACACACTAAGCAGCTAAACAACTATAAGACTAGTTCAACTCCAGAATAATTCACAATAAATGGCGAAGGCTGGAACACCTTTACTAGTCTTCGCTTTTACAGCAGCAAGAAGCATAAATACAGGAAGAAAATGTCAGGTAAAAATATGTTGCATTGTGGAATTAAAGCATCTAACTTTTGGTTAACTAAGAGTGTTATATTAAAAGAAACCTTATATCTTATCGTTAAGGTTGATATTCCAATACTTACCGGATCGCTCATGAGCTTCGCCCAAGGTTTTGGCACGTGAGTGGAACTGGCTGCAGGGAACACGCCCATCAACTGCTCTAGAGGACGGAACTGTGGGAAAATGTGTCTTATAAGTCAAGGTACTAGATTCAATATTGCACTAGTGATCTAAATAAAGGCTTTTATTGTATGATACATAAAGATTATTATCGTGTAAACTTAACGGTGGCTTTGAACTTTTATTTATATCGTAAAAAATTAAGAATGGAATAATTTTAAACTTTACTTTTATTTTATCATTTGACAAATGTTACCAATCACAATAAAATAAATGTTTAAGTTACAAAAGAATGGAACCGAAAATTGGACAAATTCTTATTTGCTTGACAGTGAAAAGTAAAGTAAATAATCATTTTAGTACAATTTATTATTTGTTACTTATGATTTGACCAAAATAATAATTATTACTTTGGCTACATATATAGACTTACGGGTTGCGTGCCCTCCTCGAACTTGGTGGACAGTCCGCAGATGTTGACGAAGTCTGAGGCGAATGGTGCGTAGTGGTAGGGGAAGTACCACTTCCAGCTGGCGCAGCCCTGGTAGTAGTAGCGCAGCACCCAGCACAGCCCGCGCACGTACTGCAGCGCCACGCGGTACCTGCGAGGTGACACACGTCACATACAACATTCTCCGCCGGGATAGCAGGTAAGGTAATGTATCAGAGACATTGTAGAACATACTTATTTAAAAAGAGTAACGAATTGAGTTTCTTGCTCGTTCTTCTCCATTCGAATCTACATTTTGGAATGATCACCTAGCTTCACCTAGCTTCACTAACGGACTGACTGACAGACTATATTATTTATTTTGTATTTGTTGATGTTTCAAAAGTTTTGACTAGACTTTGACTTTGGTCACCATTTATGTGCCGAGGGGCCGAAACGAAGCAGGAGAAGGAACGGGGTGGTTTTTAGTCAGTAAGAGTCTGATACTCCCTCCCGCCTCTCTCAGGGCGTCATTTAATAATTTTAGAGTTCAATGTGTCAAATGTCAATGGTTCAAATTATTGTACACACACAGTACACAAAAATAAACAATTTATGGCCCACTTTTAAATAACACGTATGCGTTTTGATTAGTTATATCGCAAAATGTATTCCTACGCGTAAAATTCGATAGCAACCAAATGAATTTTATTTTACAATAATGCGAAGAACAAAAATAGATATCATTAATCAAGTCTGCTAACACAGAATTAACATCTTAGCACAAGACCACCCCACTTCTAAATCTTTTTTACCACAAATCTGACTAAAATTCACATCAACCAACACTATTAACTACAGCTACACCATACATGTAGTGTGTACTGACCGGAACTCCATGTTGTCCCTGGCGACCTCGAACTTGCTCTCGTAGTACCTCTCCTTGAACCCCTGCTCCCACAGCCGCACCTCGTCATTCTTGTCGTCGTCCTCGTCGTCCAGCCCCGCCGCATTGGCGGACCGCTTGCGGCCACGACTCTCTGCTTCTTGCTATAAAACATAAATAATGATTAAATGTAGACTAACAGCGGTTTCATCATCAACAAAAAGATGTCAATTGCTTAACCAAATGTAGTTGCCTAGAAGGTTCAGTTTTCCCTAATTTTTGACTCGTATTTTCGACTTTATAATCAAAACAATACAGTTAAAATTGAAATGAAATGTATGTTGACGAGAGCCACAACACAAAATTGAACTTTATAAGCTCACTTTGATAAGATACTAGACTTGGGTAGTTCGCGAACGAAAGACAAAAATGAACTAGTTCATTAGGAAAGCAGCAACTTGTCTTTCGTTCAGTTTCATACAGACTGTATCTCTAGTTCACTAGTTCACTTGGTGATTCGCATCTCATTTTGACTCAAGAACTACTACCGAACGACGCGACGATCGCTCGTTTCGTTTCTGAAATGAACAAGAAGGAACTACCGAACTAAATGAATCAAGACACTTACAAAAACCGATCGAGCACGTGCATCGTCTTGTTTTTATTTACGAAATGATGTGAGACAATAGATATGCATCGCTTGCGTTGCCGAACAAGCAATAATATACTTTACGTAACTAACAATACGGTACCGTTTTCCATAATTTCGTCCAGATGACGTATCTTTTAACAAGTATGTATAGAAACCAATATCTGTTGACCTCGAATCATATAAGCGTACCATACAATGATAGGTCATTTTATACTGGTCATAAATTGAACTAGATGAACTAGTGAACTAGATGAAAGATATAGTTCGTAGGACGAGAAAGATACGTATCTCTCTTTTCATCTTATTGAACTATTATTCGCAACTCTATAAGATACTTACAGCAGCTTCGTTCTGCATACCGGCGACGCGCATGTTGGCGGCCTCACGACGTACGTTCTCCATTGGCTTCGACTGATTCTGTCCGACAGCCTGGATGATAAACAGACATAAAATATTAATACCAGAAATATCGCAAACATCTGAACTAGAAGGAAACAGACCAAAAAACATTTATGTGCGTTTGTTAAAATAACGACGTTGTAAGATCACCATCTAATAGTGATCCTTCGTTTAGTAAATGTTTGTATGCCTGAAAAGCGTAATAAATTGGAACCTGGGAGCACACTGAAGGGTTGAATATCGTATTCAGAAATACAGCAGGACACAGTTCATGCACATAAAGGATTCAGGATACAAGTTACATTATGCTCACCATAGGGGCAAACTGCGTCTTCTCCAGCATCTCAAAATTGACGCGCTGTTGTTGCCTCTTCTTGACCTTCTCTCTAGCCTTGAAGTTGATCTCGTTCTGGTGTCGGCGCTTGAAGATCTCGTCCTCCATGTGTCCGAGCTCTGTCATAATCACCTGCACCCGCTCCAGCTTCACGTCGCCCGAGTCTGTGAGCCAGCCCTGCAGAAAAAAGCAGATCGTGAAAAGGTGTCGCTAATTTATTTATTTCCAGGTCTTTATCTAAGGCTTTAAAAGTGTGAAATCTCTTTAATGGACTTTCGATTTTATTGCATAAATATAAAACTCTAAAATCTATTATATCAAGTAGATATTATGCGATAATCAAATAGGTTTACGCGCATCATTAGCACTATATGACGCTAGTATTCTGTTAAATAGTGGCAATTCCCTAATCGAGCCATTTCATTCACGATGCGTAAAGAACCTAGGCCTAGTTTTTTAGTTAGTAGAGATCCTAGCACTGGTAAGATAAATAGAAATGAACAATGAACTTACCCTAGTTTTATAAACACACTTCTTATACAAGTTCACGAGCCGATCCACGGCGCCCTCGCGGATCTCCAAGCTGGGTAGATGTGGCAAGAAGTCGTTGCCCACGAAGAAGCACATAAACACCCAGTCATCTAACGCCCTCTCAAAGTCATAAGGGAATGGGAGGTTTGGCATCTGCAGCTCTTTCTCCAAGTACTCCCGGAGGACGGACAGACGGACGAATATAAAACTGTCCTGGTTGCCGAATGCTGGGTCTGACCGCACTAGAGACGCGTCAGGATTTGTGCCTGTACATTCCTTCATTTCGTGTCCTGGAAACAAGATAAAATAAACAGTTAGTACCTAGTAAAAAGTATTCTGTTTTCATTACTCATTAATTTACAATAAACATGACCAATGCTTCGAACTTAATATGTAAACTAAACTCAGAGATCAACTTTATTGTAATATGCTTCCCCTATTTATTAGATTTAAAAAAAAGCTTTACCTTCAACTTTAAAGAACTCAATATTTAGGTTTAGGTTATGTTACTTACCGAGCTGTCCGCAGACATCGCAGGGGCGCGGCTTGTTGGGCTTGAACTCCTCACGGATGATTGTGAAGTTGGGCTCATGCGTGGCCAGCCCCAACATTATCAGATCCGCGTCCGCTCCACACAACACATGCTGAGTGTTTGGGTCATGGTCCGGTTGCACTAGAAATAGGATAAACAAACAGATTAATATAAAATACTAATTAAAGGCAGATAACTGAATAAGTGGGTGTGACTGCCTCGTTGGCCGAGTGGTCGCAATTGCGACTGCCGGGCAAGGGGTCTCGGGTTCGATTCCCGGGTCGGGCAAAGTATTACTAGGTTTTTAAAAAATTCTCAGTAGTAGCACGGAGTCTGGAACTGTGCCCGGTATATGGCAATAGGCTCACCCCCTATTACATGGGACTCATAACATAAATAGTGAAAAGTGGGTGTCACATTGTACAGTGGTATAATGTGCGCCTCTGCCTACCCCTTCGAGGATAAAAGGCGTGATGTTATGATGATGGGTGTGACTGCCTCGTTGGCCGAGTCGCACTTGCGACCACTCGGCTCGGTCTCGGGTTCAATCTCCGGGTCGGGCAAAGTATTACTGCATGGGTTTTTAAAAAATTCTCAGTAGTAGCACGGAGTCTGGAATTGATTGTGCCCGGTATATGGCAATAGGCTCACCCCCTATTACATGGGACTCATAACATAAATAGTGAAAAGTGGGTGTACATTGTACAGTGGCATAATGTGCACCTCTGCCTACACCTTCGGGGATAAAAGGCGTGATGTATTTTACATAATCTAATGTTGAACTTACCCCGCTGCCGCCTGATATAGTCCATGATCTTGTGTTCTCCCTCGCCGGGTACGTTGGCATCTGACAGGATCACTTTAATGCCCTTCCATCCTGGGTCATTGTTTAATCTGGAAAGGAATAAACAAAATATAAAGTACATGTGTACTTTACTCACAGCTCAAATATTTTCTGGGTTTGATGCAGATTACGTCGTGTGCTTGACCTGAAGGTGTCGTAAGAACTAAGGAACCTACATTTTAACAGAAATGTATTTAAAGAGAGCATATACATCCCCATCGTATAGATGGTTGGCAGGCCACAACTGTGCGCTTCTTACGTAGCTTTCTGCCTCGTATAGCAAAACTGTGGAATGATCTGTCGTCGGCGGTATTTCCGAACCGATACGACCTTCAAACCTTCAAGAAAAGAGCATATTCCTGTTGAAAAGGCTGGCAACGAAGCTGTGACTCCTCTGGTGTTGCGAGTGTCCATGGGTGATCCGTCTGCTAGTTTGCCACCTAATCTATATAAAAAAAGCTGCGATCTCCAACTTCGCATGGCGCGGATATTATGGCTAATCCCTTTTTTGTAGTAGAAGCCCATAGTAGTGAAAAACCACAAAAATAGAGAATGAAGTCCATACAAACCTGTCATGAATGTAATAGTGCAGACACTTGCTGAGGCGGTCCATGAAGGGCGTCCCAGGAGTGATGCAGTTGGAATCAAAGTGAGCTTCCTTGGGCCTCTCTGGAGGCAGGTAAGCACCTTTAGCCAGCAACTCGTCGCGGATGCGAGCAATCTCGTCGATCTTCTCCTGGGTCTCTTTGGAGGCACGGAAACGACGGGAACGCTGTTGGTTCATCTTAGCTCTGGGTGCCTGGAATTAATATGTCATTGTTGTTATTAGACAAATGGGAAGGACATAAACATATTTTCAAAGGATTTGTATAGCTTATTACAAAGGGTTTTTTTAAGGGGGGAAAATCATCGATCTGCTCCTGTCTGGGTGAGGCGGGAGGGAGTGTCCGACTCTTAGTGACTAAAAACCACCCCGTTCCTTCTCCTGCACGTCGAGCCGGAGCCTCGGTAACCCGTTAGGTTCTCCGCGACTATTACAAAGGGTAACCTTCTGTTATTCATACAAACATTATCAACAGTAATAAAACCATTGTCTCACATTTGCCTTTTGCAAAGAACAAAAACCAACAGTATAATGTCCAAGTTTTTGCAAAACTACCAATAAAAGTAGTATTATGACAAAAAATATAAATACTTTTAACAAAACGGCACAAAAGACTACAACACTCACCACTCCATCAATAGCCATGTAGAGCAGCTTCCTGGGTCGTACAATGCGGAACAGTCTGTCGATGCACTCAAAGATCGCCACCATCATCTCGTCTTCATCCTTAGGGGGTGGCTTGTCTTCAGGATGGGTGCAGGGATGGATGATACCATTCATGTCCAGGTACAGGTTGTCAAACTCCACCCCATTTGGGTTTGGGAGTGAAGAGTCAATGTACACAAGTTGGCCATCAACGTCGGTTGGCTGGAAATTTATAAAATCACCATTTTAAATATCATGGTATGATAATTAGCTGTGGATTTGTGTTCAATGGTTTTTTGATAGCAATTAAAGATGTAATAATTACTTATGTGACTTCTGATTCATCTTATCATAATTATAATTAAACTAGCACTGCCATGCGGGTTCACACGCTCTGCTTAGCTCCTATTGGTAGTAGCGTGATGTTTTATATAGCCTATAGCCATCCTCGATAAATGGGCTATCCAACACAGAAAGAATTTTTCAAATCGGACCAGTAGTTTCGGAGATTAGCGCATTCAAACAAATAAACAAAAAAACAAACTCTTCCGCTTTATATATATAATAGCACAAGAACCAATGTCATTAATCAATTATTACTAATTAGTAGTTGTGGTGTATAAAATATAGAATTAGGTGAAATTTCCTGGTATTTTGTGGTCTCTTTACCTCTAATAAACATTCTTATTTACTCATTACTTTCACCTGTAGATAGATATAAGTTTTAGAGCTGAAAGTATTATTTTCATCACGATAGTATTAGTTTTTGATGTGAACAATAATCCTTATTAGTTGCGTGATAAAATTAACACAAAATCAAGTTTCAAACCATTAAAATCAAGATACTTCTGAAGTATGGGTAGTTTCAACTATTCATGATTTCCACTGAAAATATTTCATTGAAATGTGTACCAAAACCGTATACTATGTATGTACCAAAATCTTTATAATAACGTATGGATTATGATAAAAATTAATATTCATGCATTTTAATAATTACGAGGTTCATTGTATAGGATTTATTCTGACAACAAGAGTCTTAGAAAAACATAGTTTTTCGCCAAACACTGAAGCCACATTAAAACACTGGAGACGCAGGACATCAAAACACGGTTTCTAGTATTTCTTTCGTATATCAAAGCAAAATAAACCTGTGATTACGCATATGTATTTATTAAACATATATTTTTAGGTTATATCTTACCTTCTGTTCAATACATTCAACAATGACGCTGGGGTATTTTCTACTTAACCAGCGAAAGAATGCTGGTACTCCCATCTTGAAATTTCACTTTAAATTATTGCTCTGGTCTGATTTTACACTTCGTTTATATTTTGTTACGTTACGTATTCAACACAAACAAATCGACGCAGATGCCACCGATGCCCCTGCCGAATGAAGAATGAATGAATGGAATGAATTCAATGAATAATGAATGAAGTGGAATGAATGAAGACAACTAAAAGAAAGAGAAAGATTGCTAAGCTAGAAAGAGATAGACGACATAAGTTCGGAAATTAATACACGTCTTTTTATAACCATAGACTATAAATCCTTTGATAAAACGGCTTTTCAGAGAAATATGTGGTAAATTAATCAATTTACGGGGTAAGTAACATGCTTGAAACATTAATATAATATTATTAATTAAAAAATATGCGTAAGTACAAATTACGTATCCATTACGTACCTATACATTATTTTGTTATAGATATAAAGTTACATAACGCAACATTAATCAATAATTTGTATTGCAAGTTGCAAGGATGGAGCCCGAAGATGGAGGAACAATAAAAGCTATTACATTATCAAAAATTAGACACGTTTGGAAATTACTGTAGGACTTTTGAGTCAAATGTCAAAAAATACTGTCAATGCTGTCAAATGAAATTGTGACCTTATCAGTCAGCTGGTGGTCTGGTGGTGGTTGATCTAATTTGATTAAGCATGGGATTACCATAGGTTTTGGTGATTTAGTTGCAATAAAGGCTTCAACATGAATCGTTACCGGCGGGTATTTCGAGTGTCTTGGCTCAGAAGATGTTTCTCAACCAATGGAGACAAGAATATAGAAAATATCCGTAACATAGGCATCTTGGCTCACATAGATGCAGGTTAGTAGTAGTAAACTTCCATTAGTATGCATAAAAATAAATAATTTATTATTTGCTACGTCCCACTGTTATTATGTCAGCGAAAAATTATTATTTTCATTCATTAATTTTATAATCTCTGATTTTTATTGCAGAAAACTAAATTTCTATTGTTTTATGAAAATTACTTTGTTTTAGGGAAGACAACGACTACAGAGAGGATGCTGTTCTTCTCCGGGACCATCAGAGCTATGGGGGAGGTGCATCATGGCAACACTGTGACGGATTATATGGAACAAGAGCGGCAGCGGGGAATCACCATTACATGTACATGTTTAACCAAGCTATGTTTGATTTATGATTACATAATAAATTATGAAGAAGTTATTTATCATACATAAAATAATTTGCAACAAAGCTTTTTGTTAAGTCTTCTGACTTTTAATTATTGGTCTTGTAGCTGCAGCCGTGTCATTTCCCTGGCGTGGAAGTCAGATCAACCTGATAGATACTCCAGGCCACATTGACTTCACCATGGAGGTGGAGCAGAGCCTTGCTGTGCTGGATGGAGCTGTCATCGTGCTTGATGCGTCTGCGGGTCAGTCGATGATGCGAAATTGCGTATATTCTTTCATGCGATTGTTTTCGATAAATATTACATGAATGCTTGTACGAGCAGCTAAGCAATAGTGCAATAGTGCGAAATATTTATATTATTATAAATATTTTTATGCCTATTTCATAAAGAATGATTCAGCGAATTCCCTTTTATTAGTAATAAGAGGTTCCATTTGGAAACAAATGGAAACTTTTAACAAAATAGTTTCTATGATCAGGTGTAGAAGCGCAAACCCTAACAGTATGGAAGCAGGCCAGTGGTTATCGAGTGCCTCGGATCCTCTACCTGAACAAGATGGACCGTGGAGATGCCAGCGCTGAGGAGTGTGCTCGCTCCGTGAAAGAGAAGTTGCATGCTCAGCCGCTGCTGCTGCATACTGATGTCAGGCTTGAAGGACGGCTTATAGGTATGTATGATGTGATGATATTGCCATGTAAATTATTATAGCATTTAACTAAGGTACTTGTAGCACACACTTTGTTAGTAAATAGCATAAATGCTTAATACACATTGAATAGTAAAGTTGATGGCATATTTTGTAATTATTTTCTAAAAATGAGGTTTAGCCAAAACATAAGTATAAAATCAATAAATTCAAGTAGTTACTGCAAACATTATGAATTAGGAAATCAGGATAACATTGGTCCTTATATCGCTGAAGCTGTTCCTCTTTCCCAGGTCTGATAGACCTGATAACCATGGAGGAGGTGATATGGACGCAGGGTCGAGGGCAGACGCTGGTGCGACGCAAACTGACGGAGAAGGCGGACGGACACAAGTGGGAGACTGCCATGTCTGAGCACAAGGAGCTTGTAGACACACTGTCCACTCTGGACGACCAGCTCGCTGAGACCATTATACAGCAGGTAGGGAGGTGTTAATTGTTAGGTTTTATTACAGGAATAGGATAATTACAGATGCATTACATAGACATATTTAATCCGGATTACCCCTACTCTTGATATAATGTATCTCAGTAACTAAAGTGCCAAATAAACCAAATCTCTTTCACCAATCAGGAAACTCTAGAAATCAGCAGCAAAGACATCGAAGAAGCTGTCAGACGGTGCACACTCTCAATGAAAGGCTTCCCTATCCTCTGCGGCAGCTCCTATAAGAACATTGGAGTCCAGACTCTGATGGACGGCATAATCTCCTACCTTCCAAGTCCTGGGGAAGGCCACAAGATGTATAGAAGCTTCGGCACTGATCTGGCTGCCAGAGCATTCAAGGTGCAGCATGATGACCAGCGAGGAGTGCTTACCTTCCTCCGGCTTTACAGCGGAGAGATCAGCAAGGGACAGAAGATTTATAATCTTGCGCGGGATAAGAATGAACAGGTAATATTTATATTATGTGGCTTTTATACAAAAAATTGTGGTTGTGTCTGTTTGTAACAAGTTAATGTTTTTGTTGAAACAGGAGTAAAACATGTTTATAGATAATTATTTTAAGAGTAACGGCCTTCAAAAATGCTGTAAGTTTAACTGGACAGCATGAGGCCCTTAGTTTGATCCCCAAATCACTAAGATAAGTTTTATTGTGTTCTTACTACATCGGTTTCTATGTTCGTCTAACTAGGCGGGCGCGCTGTACGTGGCGCTAGCGGACGAGTACCGGCTGGTGGAGAAGGTGACGGCGGGGAACATCGCAGTCGTCAGCTCGCTTAAGGTAAAATTCTCGAGACTTTTAAAAGTACCTATTCCTTCACCCGTGGCTTCGCCCGCGTGATTAACGAGAAAATATATCGCCCTATCGCGCCTAAATTGCTCTCCAAACTTTGTTTTTTTTTAAATAACATATACTTGAAATCCAGGTAAAAAGTATTTTTAAACAAACCAAACATCATTTAGTCTAATTTAGTACCATCTTACTAGACTGCCTCGTTGGCCGAGTGGTCGCAATTGCGACTGCCGAGCAAGGGGTCTCGGGTTCGATTCCCGGGCCCGGGTCGGGCAACGTATTACTGGGTTTTTAAAAATTCTCAGTAGTAGCACGGAGTCTAGAACTGTGCCCGGTATATGGCAATAGGCTCACCCCCTATTACATGGGACTCATAACATAAATAGTGAAAAGTGGGTGTTACATTGTACAGTGGTATAATGTGCACCTCTGCCTACCCCTACGAGGATAAAAGGCGTGATGTTATGTTATCTTAGTTCATACTTCATTCAACATAACAAAATAAAACCAACGTAAAATGCACTTTACTTTCTTATAAAACGGTTGAAAATACTTGCAAACCTATAAAGTATCCTTTCAAGTGAGATAAAATGTAATAGGGATTCCCCAGGCTACGATGACGGGCGACCTGGTGACGTCTTCCCAGGCTTCTGCGTCTCGGGCCAAGACTCAGCTGTCACAGCTGCTGCAGGACGCTGGAGACCACCTCGAGGAACTGGTGCTGCCCAGTGCCAGGCAGAAACTACAGGCCTTGGAAACACAACCTTCTAATGATGAACTTGCTGAACTACTGCTGGGAATCGGTAAGTGGGATTGGTGTATTATTCTAGAGCTCTCTATGTGTTTGATTTGGTGATGATAGAGTTTAAGAAAAGTTTGATAAGACATAGCAGTTGGAAAGGGGTATTGATGTCTGCTTTTGAAGATGTTCCTCATTGTTTAGGCTAGCCTATGTTGATCATAAATTAAACTGTCAAACACCAAGCGGTCACCGGTGACCGCAACCTATTGTTCTTTAATTGTGTCTATAAAACCGGTACTCGACGAGTTAAAGTAAAGAGTTGTTCTGGTTGCTGAGCCACTGCACCAACCGTGCAGTCGATATTTGTTTACCCCAGTAACCCCCCCCCCCCCCCAGGTACGTCAGTCCCGGAGCCCGTGTTCCTGTGCAGCATGGAGCCGCCCAGCGTGTCGCAGCAGCCCGCGCTGGAGGCCGCGCTGCTGCAGCTGCAGCGGGAGGACCCCAGCCTCCGGGTACATACTGACGCGGACAGTGGACAGACTGTACTCGCAGGTACACAGGCATCATCATCATTAGATCTTAACGAATTGTGACATTCTTATATTCATTTGCTCCTAAGTCAACTAGTGTAACATATCATTGAGTAGCAAGCTGGTCGATTAGGTCTATTTTACTACTGTGTAAATTCAGATTAAGCTTTGAGTCCCAAACAAAGTGTAGCGTTATGGAAATATCATACAAATCTATACGATAATATTGAGTTAACTGGATATTTCAATTACTTCTGCAATCTGTGAGTCTTTTGAAACCTACCAAATTTAAATTTCAGTATAATAATCAAAAACATACTATTTTAACAACATGTCCTTAAAATAAATTTTCAAAAGTATTGCAACATTTCCGAATTCTACCTTTTTGTATCTAAAACAAGGTATGGGAGAGCTCCACCTGGAAATAATCAAAGAGCGCATTATCAGGGAGTACAAGATCGAGGTGGAGCTGGGTCCCCTGCAGATAGCGTACAGGGAGACCCTGCAGGGCTCCGCGCGACACACGCTGGCCGTAGACCGCAAGATAGGGGGCTCCAGGCAGGTCTGCAAGGTCACCATGTCAGCTAAACCTATGAAGGGCCTCGCACCCGAGAAAATCTTGAAGTAAGTTACAGTATTTTTCCTAACATTCAAATTATATTACAGGGACGCTGTTGTCTAACTGCCAACTTCTATAACATATCGTAATCCAAAATATGTGGATTAAGATCGATTTTTGACAGAAACTCCGTACAACTACTGTCAATAATCGATCTATATCGACAGATTTTGGATTAACCTTTAAGTACCGACATGCCATCTTAGTTACATAAGTACCGACGTGAGGTCTGCTAGACCACTATAGCTTTAGTAAGGAAAACTTTCATATTACAAAATATTATTATTTTTTAAATGTGTCTATGTATTAATAATATATTTAGTTATTGTATAAATAAAACAAGATAAAGAAATTTTTATATTTATTATTATTATTAACACGAACTTTGAAGTCTTAATTTCTTTGGGAGAAAAAATTAACATTTTACTTTTTTAATAACATTTACCAACTAAGTATTTTTTTTTCATGATATATGTTTTTTCTTATAGATTAATAACTAAGAAAACAAATAAAATTAAAATTTAACAAAGAATTAACAAATTTCTTCAAAATTGCACGGCATCATTATAGGAATTATCACAATTTACAAACACTCTTTGCATACAGGCTTACTGCATTGCAGGCACACATGTTTCATGCAAGTATCGCATTTGTAAGCAGTCTTACGCTTTAGTTTTGAAGGGCAAATGTGACAGAGTTTTCTTGTCTGACTACCCTCGGGTACTTGATTTTCTTCCCTCACATCTTCTGGAGCATCTGCCCCTAGAACTCTACTTATCGACGCATGTAATTCTCTCGGTAGATGTTTATTTAGAAAGCGGCGCTGCATTTGTGGAACCACCAGAGATCTTGCCAGAAGCTTCAAGAAGACAGATCTGTCTGCTATTTTTTCATGTGAGTGATAATTGTACAGAATACATGCATTTATGGCGCTTAGGTCTAGTATCCGAAAAAATATGGTTTGCCTCGATTGGCTGGCCTCGTTGGATTCAATTTCTTGCTGTTCCACCCGCTCACTATCTGACCCTTCCTGTTCAGATGCTGAATCATGGTCACTCTCGGCAATAAAATTCGGATCTATGTCATCAGAATCTGACTCAGAGCTCTCATTTAGCCATTCAATTACCATCTCTTCATGATCCTTATTTTGAGGCTTAGTTTCACGTTTCTTCTTAGTGACAGGAACACTCTCATTTTCTTTTGAGGGTGCACGTTTCACACCCGATGTACCCGGCCGATTCATTTTTATGACTAGCTGAAAATAAAAGAGAAAAATAGTAAAACCTGGAAAAAATCGTCCCAAAAAAAGTTACGTAAGTACCGACGAGTGGTCTGTCAGACCACGCGCGAACTTATAAAAGACATAACTCACCAGAAACGCAAGCGCCGACACAACCACACTCCACGAACGTTGCCGGGCGACTGCCTGAGGGGTACACGAACGCGCGGGGGGTTACGTCTCTGTTAACAAATGAAACCACCGTATCCGAACGCTTCAAGTGTCTGTCAGACCACACGTCGGTACTTAAAGGTTAAGATTGTATAACCCTCGGTATCGAGAGGGTTAAGCTGGGGGTTGATTTGAATAAAAGTAATTGGTAGTGGTTACCGAACACTTGTATTCCGAATTATTGTACAATGAAAAATTTGATATAATAGCACGTGACGAATTGATACCAACATCAAATAAATTCGTTAGACCCTTATACTATTGTCGGAGAATCTTAACACCGCGATTCAGAAAATGATCTTAAATAAAAAGCACCATCTATGAACGAATATTGGAACACTTGTTTTCTGAATCGCGGGTTTCTTACGTGTCAATCGCTTGGCGGTTAGACAAAGATAGTTTATTGAAATTGGCAGTAAATCGTAATTTCCAAATGACTTCCAGGTTGGACAAGAGCGGTGACAGCGCGGCCAACCTGTCCCACATCCACCCTCGCCACATGCAGGCCATCAAACAGGGACTCAGCACTGCCCTCATGCACGGCGCCAAGCTCGGGTGCCCCGTCAGTACACTACTTATCATTGTACCAGTATATCAGACAGTACTCGTGTAACTCGTGTAACCCTACCTACTATTGTCCCCCCAGGTAGTGGACGTGCAAGTGACGCTGCACTGGTTCGAGCTCGGGCGAGGCACGTCCGACTCTGTAGTCACCGCCACCGTCGCACAATGTCTCCGGAAGGTGAGAACTTGAGTACTACTTTAGTCAACCCACTCTATTCACTATACCTACTCGTCAATTTTTATCCACCGACTTCCAATACAGAAGGTTCTCAGCTCGACCTGTATGTATGTTTGATGATTATTTCGTGATCGGCTGAACCAATTGTGATGCGGTTTTCAGAAAAGTGTTTGTCAAGTAATCACGTGCCTAACTGCCGACTTATTATTTAGTACTAGCTACTTCCGTGCGGTTTCACACGCTATGCTCAGCTCCTATTGGTCGTAACGTGATGTTTTATAGCCTATAGCCATCCTCCTATATGATAAATGCGCTATCCAACACAAAAAGAATTATTCAAATCAGACTTGTAGTTACGGAGATTAGCGCGTTCAAACAAACAAAGCTTTATATAATTATTTAGTATATTTAGTATTTAACATCCACATAACACAACGCAGGTATTCGAAGAAGCAGACCCACTACTGCTGGAGCCGCTGATGTACGTGGAGGTGGTGTGTCCGGAGTCCCACTCCGGCAGAGTGCTGGCAGACCTCTCCAGGAGACGGACGCAGATACAGCATATACATGTACGGCATCAGAACAAGGTCAGTGATTACTCCGACGGTATAAGAGAGCTATTAGGTCAAAGTCAAATTCAAAGTTATTTATTGCAAACATAGGTAATAAGTACATAATACAGGATGTAGCATATATAATAATAGTGCGCTATGTTTCGCCTGTCGGCATGCAATTAAGAAAATGTCAGATTCAATTTCTTTAGTGAGAAAAAACAACATAAATGAACTAAATGATAACAATATGTATAATTAACTCGTCGAGTACCGGTTTTATAGACACAATTAAAGAACAATAGGTCGCGGTCACCGGTGACCGCTTGGTGTTTGACAGTTTAATAATGTCAAACAGAGAAGTCTATAAACACTACAATTATCAGTTCACAGTCACCTTACACTTATGTCAATATTAATTCTTATATTCAATACTATATAATATTACTATATAATAAATTCATAACCTAAGTTTAAATAAGTAGGTGTGCGTTAATTATTTGCTAGATGGATTTATCTTGTAGGTACTCATCAACACTAAGGTATAATAGGCCTTGTTTAGCATTATATCTTTAATTTTGCGTTTGAGTAAGTCATTATTCTTGATCTCTAGTATGTGCTCTGGTAGGTGATTGGATACAATCGTATGTACATCTAGTAGGAGTTTAATGTGTTTCTAGTATAGATTTCTAACAGCCTGGATGGCAATAGGAATCGAAATTGTGTAATAAAAGTGACGGAAAATGAGTGATGTTGTGTTTGTGTTAGTAGAATGCTGCTTTCATAACCAGATGCATACATGTATTGAATGTTATGTAGTAGGCAGCATTCTCCAATCTCTGCCTACCTCTATAATGACAATATTTTGTATACTCACATGTACAATCGCAGATTTACCCGCCTGACCATTTACCAATCAAAAATGAAAGGCACTGGGGCGAGGCTAGACAGATCTTTCTTTATGAAATTCAATTAAAATCAAATTAGTAATGATCAGGCCGAGGTGTCCGCAATTGTACTTCTGTCTATCTATCCACTATCTTCGTTTGCAGGTGATCGAGTGCTTGGCACCGTTATCCGAACTGCTGGGCTACTCCACCAGTCTGCGTTCCCTCAGCTCCGGGCTGGCCACCTTCACCATGGAATTCCACTCGCACAGCCAGATGTCGCCAGTCGACGAGGAGAAAGCCATCAGAGCCATCACAGGTTTTTAAACTCAATTTGATGCCAAGTAAGACCATGCGGGATTTAGACAACGACTTACAACAACCAGGAATATAATAATCGGTTTGAGCAATTTTAAGCTCGATGCTGGGTTAAAGCGACGCTTATAATCTGTTTAGATTAAAAGTACATTAATAATGAATGTAATAAACATGCGAATAACAAAAGTCAAAAAGATAGCTACAATATAATAGTTGATATTGAAAACGTTTAAAAGATATATTAATGTTGTCTACCCCTTCAGTGAACTCCAAACTGCTTGATTACTGTCTACTGTCATATATATTAGCAGTTCTTTTTTAAATAATGTCTCCCAAAATTGGTATGACATGTGATACGCGCAAGTACGCACATCTCCCTGCGCGTTTAGAAGCTTAAAGGCAAGATACTACGCATTAAATCGGTAAAGAACAATCGTTCATTAATTTTAATAACGTTGGGTCTATTATGATCATAGACCAAATAATATTTTTATTAAAATTCCGCCATTACACCTTTTTATTGTGTCTTGGCGTTTTATCATAATGTGACCCCTGTGGGGTTTTAGATAGAAATATAAAATGGTGAAGCTTGGACGGCTAAAGTTGAACAACTTGGACCAATAATTATAATATTAAAGTTTTTTAAACTTTCTTATCGATTTTGTCAGGGACGGACTAAACGATAAATGGGTTTGTTTTGTTGTTTGTGTTTTGTCAGGACAACGATGTTTATTCTGTTTAAAGTCTGTAAAAAGCTAAATCCGCCCCTGTACATACATCGTTGATATAAAATATATAATATTTGATTTGTATTTAATGAAATCGTAAAACTTTAACACTTTCATCGTTTTGATGAGATTGTACATTTTTTTGTATGTAATGAATGACTAATAAATAAATGATATGGATTATCATATTTTAGTTATGTTTGTAAATAAATGAATGAAATGTAGAAACTCGGAAGGCTAGTGCATTGGTATATCATTAATTAATATTATAGAGAGATGACTATACCAAAGACTTAACTTAAACTATGGAAACGCACAATAAATAAACATAAAAAACTAATAAAAATAATAAAAAAGTTGTAATCAAATAATCTTCAAAAAAAATAAGTCGCATTATGAATATAATAGAAAAATTTGAAGATTCTGTAACACGATTACGCAAAAACTGCTAAACGTTGTAATAAACTAAACTAATAAACATAATTTTGATGAGAAATTGCCGCATAAATATATTGGTTTGGATGCATAGGGTACGTTGCGTTGGTGATTTGGGATAAAGACTAAAGATTATATTTTGATTTTGATGAAAATAATGACTGCCTATTGACTATTGATATCTTTCAACTATTCTCGTGGTTTCACCTTCTTGCGGAATCCCTAAATGTCGTAGATTACAAATTATTAAATGTAACATATTAAAAAGTGAATCGAATATAATGTCTACCCATATGTACTGCAATCCCTACCCGACAGACTCCCTAGCTTTATATGTATAGTAGGATAGACATGTGTGCTTGATTGAAAGTACAATCGACTAATTTGAATTATGACCCACTACCTTAAGTTTATTTTCTAATTCTGAGCATTAAGCAACAAAAGATATTTGCTTAAAAATGTATGTGCATTTGTTTTATTTCATTTATTAGATATCTATAATTATAATATTTTGTATTGTTAGACATACAAAATGATAAAATGTTATTATTAAAAAGTTTGTCTTTGTTACTTTGACAAATTCACAACACGTGTCATCAAAGAGGGTCATGATTGAATTCAGTCGATAGTACATTAGAAATGAATGTAATAAAAATCGGTGTAAAAATAAATAAAAAATGTAAAACAGTAATAATCTTGTTTTAATTCTATCATGTTCTATTTACAGTGATTATTATAATAAAAGTGCCGCAACTATTTATTTTCGTAAAAAATCAATTTCACCGAACGTAGGTACTGTTTTGTTAATGATTGAACAATTCGTCTACTTATATCCTTCATTACAGTGGTGCCTGGAAGAGAAAATAAAGTCTCACTTTAAATAATAAAGGATTTTTTTTAAGGGGGGAAAATCATCGAATGACTGCTCCCGCCTGGGTGAGGCGGAAGGGAGTGTCAGACTCTTACTGACTAAAAACCACTCCGTTCCTTCTCCTGCACGCCGGAGCCCCGGTTACCCGTTAAATAATAAAGGATAGGAGTCCAAAAGTCAGCATCTTACTTACATAATAATAAAAATAATCTAATCGATCGCATCGCATAACGCAAAAATGTATAGGACCCTGATTAGCCTCGAATTTGGACTAGCCTCCAACCATTGTGGCTCGCATCTTACCAAGTTTAACCTGTAGAAAATTTATTTTCCCTCATTTCATCTATCAAACCATGTTGTAAATAAATAGACAAGTACTTATATAGATGAACTCACCCGGAACAAGTTCTCGAGCTCGTCGATGAGCGTCTCGTGCCGGAACGATATGCGCACGTCGGGCACGTTGGTGTGAGTGATGTCATTGCCCTCCGGACCTTCTTGCAAGTATTCCTCGCCCAGCCAGTGCTGCTTCATCTGTACACATTTGGCATTTTGTTTCAAATATCAGTAAAACCAAAGTCAAAAAGCCTTATTTTCATTCATAAATCATGTTCTTATCTGGCACTGCTGATTACCCTCTTGCGCGCCTCTCGTACATAATCTCTCGAAAAGCGAATTAACTATTCTGATCAATCAAATAAAGAAGGGGTTGCAATCTTGAAAATATACGTCACAGAAAAAATATCCAATCGGTGCGCGTTTCTCGTACACCCGTGTGTACAATTGCGCGATGGGCACTCAACTCTCTCGTACACCCGTGTGTACGAGAAACACGCGAGAGGTTACAGCCTTAAAGCCTGCTGCACATGGTTACGCTCACACTCGTTCCCGACAGTGCGCTAATATCGCTTTGACTTTGTTTGTCACGTGCGCGTCCAACTTGCTTTGTTTACGTCTCCGAATGGTAGACTGGTGTACGACTCGGCGGACACACCAACGTCAAAGCGACATTGGCTGCGATCGAGGGTATATGTGGCGGACCGGGTGCAAAATACAATAGTAGTAGACTAAATGCTATCATTTGGGATAAACACTGCAAGAAAGGATACTAGAGAGCAGTTCAGCGGTATGCATGATAGACGGAATAATTCGCACTACAGAATGTGGAGTCGAGCGGTGACTCCGAGATAATGATAAATCAGTAGATGTAACCCCAAGATCTCACCTCGTGTGGGAACCCGGACATGATGACAGAGTTTCTGGCGAGCTCGCACATGTCACACGAGCTTAACTTCCACGCCTGAGCGGCGATACTATACTCCTCCATCAGCGGCTCCTGGAAGCAATAACAAATAAATCGAGACTATCATGGAACTTGATGATTTTATGTAAAATTTCGAATTCTTGTGTGTAATATTGTCGAAAATCTTCGACGGGAAATCCACAGGGAAATCAATTACCTTAGTATAATGAAACTGCAACGGGTCATCAGTGCTGAGCGTGACCCTCAGTCCTCGAGAGAAGTACTCCGGCAGAGGGTTGCGGTGGTACCTCAGAAAGAGGGAGTTATTGCTAAGAGGGGACATGGCTATGAATATCTGCGCCAGGTAGTACATGTACTGCAGAACTGGAACCTGGATATAAGAGACAGAAATTAATATGCCGTAAGAACAGCTGCGCAATCTATTGCAGGGAAACCTTTGAGGAAATGGTGATGCACAGAACCACGACCAAATAATATGTAGTCCCTTGTAATAAGGAGCCAGGCACAAGTCAAGGATGTGGAGTTTTACTTAACTATTTAAGTAAAAATAGTTACCTTTCTCAGTACTAGCCCGTGAGAAATGTTCTCAGCTAGCAGGAAGGCTGCTGACATGTGCACGGCAGGTCCTGCCTCGCCACAATGGGGTCGAAGAGTGAACGTGTTCAGGCCTTGGTCTCTGTTTGAGACAAAAAATTAGCAAGTTTGATTTTTTCTTTACAAAACCTCTGTTACTCTGTCCAAATAGGATGCGGCATTTGGATAGAGCACAAATCAGCGCATCATAACAAGAACTCGTCACACCTATGAATTTATCTAAGAAATAAATCTGGTGAAAGGAACTTACTTCCTTATCTGGTTGAGCACAGAAATGTTGGCGTACATATAGTAGAGATAGTACGCGTACGGTGGGTTCTCCTCGTCGTCCCACTGGTCCGGCGTCTTCATGTCAGCGGGTAGCATCGTGTTCTCCGGCTTAGACTCATCGTCCACACTGTCGAAACCTATTACGTGCTGGAAAGTAAACATGTTGTTTGTGAGTAACTTTTCATTACACACACGATGTCATTAGTATGTAATTCTTCCAACAAGCCAGACTTCTAGATGTACCAAACGCTTTACATGAAAACAAACTACATTAACATATCACGATGTCCTGAGATACCGACTGGCTAGTAGAAAAATAAATATTATCATACCGTACATATATTGTACGGTCAAAGGTCAGAAGTCCGTAAGACTACTATCGGTTGCGCTGCAGCGCTTATACACACATGCGCACGCATATTTTTATCCGTGTGCGTACGCGTGCGTGTGTTAATGCGTACGCACGCGTTTTTATGCACATTAGAGGTAATATGAAATTATTGCCGTGTGAACATCACTCACGGTGGCAGTGGACTTTTGACCTTTGACTGTGCATGTTTTATAAGAATTGCGTCTACAACAATAGTAAAATAAGACATACTGAAAGAAATTTATGCAGATCTGGATCAGAGCTGGGATCCACGGAGACGAGGAATAACGGCTCGAATAAGTTTGTCAAAAACTCCTGGAAGTTCTTTATCAACTTTTTGTATCGATAGATGTCGCTGGGAAGAGATGGAGGAAGTTTTAGCAATGATTTTGTGTGACAAGTTTAGCTATTCAGACAACTAGTGATTGACTATTTAAATTTTATAAGATGGCTTAGTACGTACGCTTTATATTAATGTAAAAATTTTGTACCATTATTTTATTGCCTGTTTAAGGCGCACAAATACACAAGTAAACAAATAGAATCGTGGCTTTCTATGTACTCACTAAAGCCTCGGCACTTGTACGAGCCAGCGTACATGGGGAGAATGGACGTCATTCTTCAGTGCCCACGAGGCGAGCTTGCTCCACTCATTGAAGCGCTTACAGTAGATGGAGATGCGGGGCTCCGCGTATGTGTACCTACTCTCTTTGAGGTCCCCCATCACCTCCTGCAAATCAAACATTGTAGAATAACACAGAGGAAGCCTAAAAGGATGATAAACAATATGACGGATCGCCAGATAGTAAACGATCCGCGAAGCTCGTGAATCGATAACAAAACTTTAGGTAATTACCTTTATAATGCTAGCGAAGTACTTCCCGTTCATGTAGTTATCAGTCTTAAGAAAAACCTCACGCAGTCTGCTCTCACCGATAGGGTTGTACTTGGAATTGAACTTGTCGAAGCGAAGAAATGTGTTACGGTCCTGTTGGCAACAGGTTAATGAGATACAGATAAGCATGTCTTTAAAAATAATATTTATATCACGAATATTCCGCCGTTTTACCGCATGCACATCCAAGATATCCACATTCAGGTCGTAAGCATCGAGACACATGTCCTCGAAGACGTTCCTCAGTGTGACTGGCATCCCCTCACGCAGGGCCACCACCTCGTCTGCCTGAGTCCTGAGGGTACGTTTGATGAAGCGCAGCAAATGTTTCTGGTTCATGCAGGATGCTGCGTGGATGTGAGTGTCCACTTTCCTGAGTTAGACAGTAATCACCATTAAAAACCTAAAGTTTAAAACATCTTTGAAGAACCAGAAAATTGTTATCTTACTTCTTGCATTACTAAATGCGAAAGTTTGTACGTTTGTGTGATTTTTTTGTTACTCAATCACGTCAAAATTTGGAACAGAGATAGATGATGGTCTGAAATAACACATAGGCTTCTCTTTATCCACTAGAACGCGGGCGAAACCGCGGGCAGAAACTAGTGGACTATAGAGGAAAATAAAGCAATTAAGTCATTCCTACAAAGCCTCACTTGACATTATAGAAGTCTCGATGTGGCACCGCCTTCTGCAGCGCCAGCTCATGCAGCTCGTTGAGCAGCACGTGCATCTTGAACTTAGACGACAGGTACGACAGGCGACGGTAGCAGAACGATTTCCTAGAACACCGAACATAATATTTGATCTGATCGATCGTACATTACATTATGGCATTTCTGTATCTTAGTGGCAAGGCCTTATATAAAGAAAAAGACTCCACTTATTACAGATATTATCGAAAACTTACTAAAACTCCAGACTAAAAGAATGTCTACCACGTTTTAGCGATCTGAAAATCGAAAATCCAAGACTCGTGTTCGAGAGGATCACGTTTGGCACCACTCAAAAAACATAAAACAAGTTAAATAATACTTACAGCGGACCGTCGCAGATCATGGACTGTAGGTTAGCCAGGTCAGTGGCGAAGTCCTGGAAGGATATGGCCTGGTAGGGCAGTGGAGTGTGAGCCTCCACGTCGAGCGGGTTGCGGTAGATCACCATCACACCGTTCTCCCACTGGCAGACGTAGTGAGTGTCCGAGGGGTGAGGCACCGACCAGGGATCGATTGACAGTATTTCTAGTGATGCAGAAACCATTTGGAGTAACCAGTTGTATGAGGTGTTATATAAAAAGGAAACTAGGTACTTATACTGACTGCCTCGTTGGCCGAGTGATCGCAAGTGCGACTGCCGGGCAAGGGGTCTCGGGTTCGATTCCCGGGTCGGGCAAAGTATTACTGGGTTTTTTAAAAATCTCAGTAGTAGCACGGAGTCTGGAAATGTGCCCGGTATATGGCAATAGGCTCACCCCCTATTACATGGGACTCATAACATAAATAGTGAAAAGTGGGTGTTACTTCTATGTGCACCTCTGCCTACCCCTTCGGGAATAAAAGGCGTGATGTTATGTTGTTGTACTTATATTCATTTAAATATTATTAAATATGAAATACTTGATATAGCCGGCAGCTCCTCGTAGCTCTCGGTGGCACCTCTTAGCGCGTCCGGATTTTTAATATTTGACATTGTCACTGCACAACAAATAACAATCTTAAGTAGATACGTCGTCTATGTCTTACTCACATAACTAATTTGCTGGACTAGTTTTAGCCACGGCAAGAGCTCATAAACAAAAATTAATTAAAAATTAATAAGTTAAAGGTTATAGTTAATTCGATAAGTACAACAAAATGTATTACCCCACACTGGTGATAGCAGTTAGCAATAAGTTATGCTGTTGCCTGCTCCTGTCTGGTTAGTCGAAATCTTAAGACACCTAGACCTAGACAGGCCTGGCCTGACAACAACAGTTGACAGTGGAAATTAATTAAAATCAAAGTACTTACTTCTAGCGTCGGAGACCTGAGGACTGACTTTCATTGGCAGCACCAGTTCGTCAGAGGAGCACGTCGTCAGATGCATGTAGTGGTCGGCAAGCGTACCTGCATGAATGCATCTTATTACGGTTCTTAAGCTACGAAATTCTGGGAATTTTTAATGAGTTAAGTCCCCACCCAGATACTCAACCGACTCGAAATCGCCCCACCGGTCAAATGATTTTTATTAGTCTGCATTTGCAGACTTTTGATACGCATTCCAAAACAAGTTTCCAATTCTGTCCGAAAAACTGAAACTCTTCTGCAAACAATTTCACGTTATTTTTCCCAGTGAATATAAAACTTTGGGTACAAACAAAAATAAAATAAATCTTACTATCCATGTTAATAGCATTGGTTTCATCATAGTCAGACAGTTGAAGCTTAATACTGGAGTAGGTCTCCCGGCGCTTCTGGTTGCGCAGGTAGCTGTCCACCATCGGGGAGAAGTACTGGTTGGACTGGTTCATGTACCGCTGCCGGTACGTCAAGGCCTGCAGCAGCAGCTGTGCTGAACGGATCAAGTCCTCCAGCGGCACCTACGTACGAAAAGTATCCCTGTTTTATGACCATTTGGTATGTGTATAAAAGTTTTCTTAAATGGCTCTGGGACAATCTTGTGTAGGTACCTATTAAATTAAGTTAGAATCTTTGTCTTTTCCTAGTTAGTTAATAAGAGATAAATAGTAGCCATATTTTTTAAAGTCCTGCCTATGGGAATCATCGTAAGTAACTTCCTTACCCCGGTGACGTGTATCCCACTGACGGAGACGCGTTGGAAGCGCACCTCATCCGCGTTGGTGCTGTCCCCGGGCGGTCGCACGTGTGTGCGTGCGCAGTTGCGGGTGGCCGCTCTACCCATCTCCTTCACATCGGGAGTCGAGGGGCCCGTCAGATCTCTGACAATATTACACGTCATTACAGACTAAATAAACTGCTCTGTTGGTCTTGTGTACTGAAAAGGAATTACCCTACATGCATACCAAATAGATTTCTAACTTTGAACTTTCTACATTTCTTGTATTACATATGAGTATGATACCACGAAAAAGTTAACTCGTCTGCTCTCAGTCCATATATCCAACAGTCTCAACGAAGACTATATTTTTAAAAACCCTTATTAGCCACTATAACATAAAATTACGAACTTTTAATTCAAGAACCTTCTAGAAATTCAAAGAGGCAACTTATCAAGGTTACTTGGGAAGACGTGGCTTGGTCCATTTCTTGTACTCCTTGTGTGGGCCCTGGATGGTAGCTCTGGCAGCTTTGGACGTACTGGCATGCACACTGGGCCTGCTAAGGGCTGATGGTCGTTTAAACATCCTTGATTTTTTTATTTCTTTCTACAACACAAAAGATTTATCCCATTTTCGCGGCACTTGTCAGATCTGATTTTGTCAAATCTCAATACATTGGGTACATTTTGACATCATTTTGTTGCAGTTTTGCTCATTTTTTGACAGAAAGTTGTACTTTTTTTTCATTAATACATTTATATAAGGAGGTTTGTTTCCTTATAGACTCCACAGACGGAGTGCCCTGTGGTGTGATGTGTATTGTAACTTATCTATTAGCATTATATTTTACTCAATAGATGTATGCCAGTATAAAGTGTGTAATATTATTTTAAACTGTCAAACACCAAGCGGTCACCGGTGACCGCGACCTATTGTTCTTTAATTGTGTCTATAAAACCGGTACTCGACGAGTTAATAAACAGTATTTACTCAGCAGCCGTGTCGTATCATTCCAACGCTATACCTACAGCCCTGTCACTCATAGATTCTTGTCTATCTGAATGTATAATATTCGTTTGCGACAAGTGTGGATTGTGAATCAATTTTATATCTCTTATATTGTCATTCACACCATCATTTAACCACAAGAACTAATGACTTTATCATTACTTATGGCATTTATTGCGATGCCTACTATTCTCTACTAGGACTGGGCAGTCTGCTAACTTTGAAGGAACTCTTTTTCTATACTTACTCTTATATAAGAAGAAAGAATTATTGCATTGCTTCAGGAAAATTTGCATAATTATCTAAGCTAAATAAAACAACAACTTGTTTTACAACATTTTTATTAAATAGGTATGTAATTGAATTGATTATACAGTATTCTAAAATATATACTTAGGTACACATTAAACAATACTATTTGTACTTTTTGTACATCTATTATGTAGAGCTGACATTTTGTAACTAGAATAATTGGATGATTTACAAAACTTAAACACGACTAGGTACATAAGAAAACAATCAAAATAGTTTACAATAAAAATGCAGTTAACATAACATTCTTATTAAAATAAAGTGTAAGTGCAAGTTATCCAAGCATGGCTCTACAGCAGGTTAAGTGCCCACCTGCGTATCTTTACTTAGGTATACTATATAGCCTGTCAGTATTTATGCAGGTCAGAATCAGTGGTGTATCTACAGGCAGGCAAGTCAGCAAAATGCCACGAGCGCCCAGCTGAAGCCCAGCCTCGTTCAGAAGTTTCCATCAGTTTTTTATTCTTCTTTATTGAGAACCGGGGCCCATCCGATGAATATGCCACGGGCCCCGAAAGGTGTAGTTACGCCACTGGCTATATTCTAAGATTTCGACAGTAACGAAAAAGCTGCCCCCGATTATGAAAAATCCAGAACTTTTGGTCGTACATAAGTAGTCTCTAAACTTCGGAAATAAGGTCTATAATGGAGTAAGTGGAGAGCGGTGATTGCTTGGGGACTGGGCAGTTTGAAAATAAAATCGGTAATTAATTGGGAAATCTTTAACACATTGAGTGATATGGGGGACAACGTATAGGCCACGGTTGTCTGTCAGAATTCAAAGTCCTATTTAGTTACAATAATTTGTGCAAAATTAAAGTATTTGAGGTAGATATTGCATCAATTTTAATTAAACTGTCAAACACCAAGCGGTCACCGGTGATCGCAACCTATTGTTCTTTAATTGTGTCTATAAATACGGTACTCGACGAGTTAATTAACAATTTTAGGGATACAGAGCTGATACATTTATTTATTTTCGTGGATATTCTACACAAGCGACGGTCGTTTAAGGCTGACTATAGGAGCTGCGAAGTTGGGGATTGCTGGAGACACGCCATCGTTGGCTCCATTCGTCGTCAGTGGTGCTTCGGGCAGGGCAAAGCGACACTGTAAAACAGTAACCACAACCAAAACAGGTATGAATTAGACACAAACATTACGGTTCGTCGTAACGTCTTATGATTGAGATGATCCATGGGGATTATGTACATATACGTATCATTCAATGATATAAATCATGATGTTTTATTCAAATACTTACCACGTAATTATATAACCCTAAATTAGAACATTAAGAAATGGTCTTTATAAAGTTTATTTTATAAAGATGAACAAATTAGACACAATTTAATGTCAACACACCACACAATAAAGCGGGAAATTTTTGGACACAGATTATACAATGTATCTTCAGGAGTTTCGTCTCAGGGAAACGATCAAGGAGATTGGAGATAAGAAGTACTCTCTGGTCTCTATATATAAAGTGTCCATTTAAATTTGTTAATAGATATCGCACAGTAGCAAAAGGGAGTATTCCTGTCAGCACCTGACAACGTTTTTCATATGCTAATATGAACTAAATGTGCCTAAACTAAATAATAAAAGCTATAAATAGTTTTAATAAGTCACACTTAGAAGTTCAATTGTTGAAAGAAGTACCTAGGTAGGTAATTAAAGTTATCTAGAGTCATTTTGCTACAGTAGTGCCACCTAATGAAGGCAATAAAATGAACACTTTTCCTTAAGATCGTACTTCTGATCTCTTGACCCCTGGGAAGTTGTGGCAGAAAGACACAGATGATGAAGTTACCATCACACTACACACCACACCGTGTACCTTAGAAGAAGAGGGGTGTGCCACACTGCTTTAGCTACAGACAAACATTTTATTGGTTAACAATATCACTGTCATATTGGGCCTAAAACGCATTAAAATCTACAGTATCAATTTTTAGTGTATCATGGTAAGGTTTAAGTAACCCAATAGTTACAGTGTAATATGATTTTATGTAAAATCTAGCGATTCTTTTAGATAATGTCTCCTCCCTTTTTGAAGTTGATCTCGTTTTCGTTCTTTGTTGTGTTTCTTCATTCAAGTGTCATTTTATTTGTATTTTGTTATTTAAGTATTTGTTCGTTTTTACAGTTGGTACTTTGATTATAGTGTTTGACGAGAGCAAACCATATTAAACTACAACACAATGGTTCTATGCAATCATCAATGTAATTTGTTCTATAATAGTATCGCTATTTATCAACGGTGAATGTTTGTTTTGTAAGTAATAAGAAAACGAATTCAATATGATTTTCTTTATTTCCAACAATGATAACACGTATATTTTATAATCATGATTTATAAATATTGGTACCTATATGTTATAAACACAATTTTACAAGTCGTGTTAAGTACGACACTACATTATTCCGTGCAGATGCTATGCGGTTATGATATTTTGGGACATTTGTTACTGAGGTAGTATGGAATGGTAAAACTTGAAGATTGTATTAAAAACACTATTTCATATTAAGTATAAATGATTAAAATTTATTCTGATTTAACGTTAATGAAATTCGTTTAAAAAACATCACACAAAAGGTACAAACACAATCGCATACCATTTGGACAGAAGCACAAAAATGCGTTAAAGATATTATTAATGAAACTGCTTTCAAGCCACAATCTCATAGTCGAACTAGGTTAGTTATACCCTACGGCTTCCTCGCGCAAGTAACTGACGAGATAACTCGACCAGTTTCAAGCCACACTGGGGGCCCATAATTATGAACAGCACTGTGTGACGTAAACGTCGTCTTGTGTAATATTTTTTTTGATTTCACAAGTTATAACACAAAAAAAAACAAATACCTTGATAAAGTTCAAAAAAATATCAAAATATATAAACATGCGCTTGAATACAGTTTCAATAACAATAAAAATACAATAGATATTAACATAATTCATACATGAAAGGTTACAGTAACACAAGTTAGACGATCACAATATGGTTAGACGTAACGAGTTAAGCTAAGGCCGGCAGCTCACGTAAGCTAAGCTAATAGATATTGTTAATAAGACACTCGAGATGATGAGGATGAGATTAGAAATGGACTACAGGTATATAAATTCGTAGAAATGACGTAATTTATAAAATTTTGAGTTCAAAGACATGGATGAAGATTTATTAGGAGAAGTCGAGGTTGCATATTTTGAAACCAGATGACACTGATCGCTTAAAGAAAAGCACCTGCACTTTCCATGGATAAAAGTCATTTGTTGGAATGATTTAAGAAGAGTAGAAAAGACTAGAGATATTCAAGAAGAGAATCACATACTAGAAACGTATAAAACAGAAGGACGTCTCAAGAAAGTAGAAAAAGAAGTAAATTTGGAAATCGTTGGTCTATTTAAAGAAATACCAACGTGATTGGACATAGGTGATGAAGTGTGAGCTGCGGCTTCATGACAATGTATATAAAATTGTACAATTGAAAAAGCTTCCACAGTAAATTCTACTTAGTTAGGTAATAAGGTAAGATTTGAAAAATATTATGAACTAGGAATGTGAATGCCAGAATTTTCTAAAAGACTTTGAATAATTCATTTATAACCTATACATTAAATGTTTAGTTTATTCAATACTTCAATATCATTTCATCATATACAGTAAATGCAATATGTCATGGCAGTTTATTAACTTAACTTTCCTAAAATGTCTTTTCTTCTATCAAAAATTTTCGTCAATTTGGGGTACCATTAGCAAGATTAAACATTTCGCTAGCTACATCATCTTCTTCATCATCTGACGTGTCATTCATCCACATTCATAGTTCACAAATCTATTTAATTTCTATAAATTCAAGAGCAGCAGATCATTCTATAAAACAATGCGATGGCACTTTCAATCTTTCATTTTCGCCTAGTTATCACAAGGGGTAAACTATAGGGTCTATCCTTATTTTAAACATTTTTATTTATAGGCACTGCAGCCCTGGTTTTACGTATTTATATATAAAAACAATAATTATTGGTTAGTATACAGTCTAAGTTTGACTTTAGTATATATGAATGTTTGTTTGTTCATCCACTGTCCTGTCTGTGGATGTTGTTTATCTCCGAGCTGACATACCGTCCTGCAATTATATTTATTTTGATTAGTCACTTGAACCACACATTATGTCTCAGTTTCGAGTGGGTTATCAGTCGGTTGCATGCACATATGCATTGCAAGCATGCAAGTGATCTAATAATTAAACATCTCATTTTGCTTCAGTAGGCAAAATTGCATGTCTTTTTTGCGATTGCATTTAGCGAAATATTACTGCAAACTTGTGAATCATACAAGTGAACAGGTTAATTACAAGCATGCATTTGTTATTACTAAACATATAATGTTAGTTCCTGAATATCTGTGTACAATAGTGCAAGAACAAATTGAGTTACACTTCATGTGACTATTTACAATGTTTATTTATTGGGTAAGCATTATGTATGCAGCTGGGTGAATGATTTTTTACAATGGTTTTGTGTGTATCTGTATCACTTCAGGACATAATAACTAACTTATAAACCTAAGACAATATTGAAAGTCGAAATTGAAGTATTCCATATAAGTGTCATAAGACCTAACATTTTGAATCTATGAACCCCAAGCAAGTGCAAGCCCGACAGATGCAGTTGATAAATAGGCAGGTAGAACTAGAGAAGGAATGTTTGTGAAGTTATTTTACCTTGAAGATGTTGGTGAGTTCGTCGAGCAGGGTCTCATGGCGGAAGGAGATGCGAATGTCTGGTACGTTGGTGCGCGTGATGTCGTTGCCGGCCACTCCCTCCTTCATGTAGTTGGGGCCAAGCCAGTACTGCTTCATCTGATAAGAGATTTAAGTTGAGTAGGACCTAAAATAGTACCTTGAGGAGACCCATTTTTTTAAGGGTGGAAAATCATCGAATGACTGCTCCCGCCTGGGTGAGGCGGGAAGGAGTATCAGACTCTTACTGACTAAAAACCACCCCGTTCCTTCTCCTGCACGTCGAGCCGGAGCCCCGGTTACCCGTTAGGTTCTCCGCGACTCCGAATCGGCATCGGCCCTATTGGGACCCATCTGTGGTGGTCTGATGGCTCTTTGAGGCGCGCGCGGAACGCTCGGGTCTGTTTCTGGTCGGGCGGCGAGTCACCCATGCTCGCCGTCCGCAGTCCCGCGCTTACGGTGGCCGGAGATCGTTGAGGAAACCCATAGCTACTACCTACTTAGCTGACTTAAAATTCTACTCACCTCATGCGGGAACCCGGACATGAGCACGGAGTTCCTGGCGAGCTCACACATGTCGCAGGAGCTGAGCTTCCACACCTGCGCCGCGATACTGTACTCCTCCATCAGCGGCTCCTGGAGACCGGGGAATGTGGTTCAGATAAATAATTCCAGTTCAACTGTCCAGAAACTGATCAAATGTACTGTAATTACTAGACGTAGCTCAGAAGCCCCGTGTTTTTTTTTTAATTTCATTCAGTAAAATTAAAAAGCATTCATACCTTGGTGAAGTGGAACTGCAACGGATCATCAGTACTGAGCGTGATGCAGAGCCCTCGAGCCAGGAACTCCGGCAGAGGGTTGCGGTGGTAGTTCAGGAACAACGAGTTGTTGCTGAGCGGAGACATGGCGATGTAGATTTGGGCCAGGTAGTACAGGTACTGGAGGACTGGGACCTGGGGAGAATTAAAGCTATCGTCAAACCGCGTGCCCAGGGTGAAGATTAAATAGTAAACCCCTCTTTTGTAGTGGAGGCCTGGAGGAAGAGTTCAGTATGGACTGTTGATGTTGATTTTTTTTTATATTTGATGTGGCGACGTTTGACCACTATCGCGCCTGGTGGTAAGCGATGATGCGGTCTACGATGGAGCACGTCGTCCCATAAGCAACCTATTCACTCGAGCCTTGGAGACTCTAAGGTTATAACCTTCAGGAAATACAGACTCTGGGAAAGAATTCCATTCTTTAGCAGTACACACAAGGATGCTTGAAGCGAAGCGCTTCGTGCTGATGATTATAGAGCGCAGGTCTCAAAAAGATAAGTGAAGTTGTAAATCATCTAAGGTTACCTTTCTAAGCAGAAGTCCGTGGGAGATGTTCTCAGCGAGCAGGAAGCCGCAGACGAGATGCTGCACGGGACCTGCCTCACCGCAGTGAGGGCGTAGCACGAACGTGTTCAAACCTTGCTCCCTGATGACGGAGAAACCAGTTTTATTAAACGAATAAGTCGTTAGTCGAGCTAGCAGATATGCAGTAAATAAACATGCAGGCTAAAAATAATTGAATTGTAAAAGACTCTAAATTCAAGCGCAACGCAATTTCAAAGCACTCGCATCTTCTTATAGATTTCGAACTTGTTTTATTTCCATTAAAAATACATCGTGATGTTGAGTAATGGTTCCGAAAATAGAACCAAAACTGTTTTATGAAGTAGGTAAGAATCTGAGCCTTCTTCATCTTACCCCGACGGAAGAGACCTTTTAATATTATCTCAATCGACTTTAAAAAGGAAATGGATGTGCAACAATATACTTACTTCCTGAAGTGGTTGAGCACAGTCATGTTGGCGTACATGTAGTAGAGATAGTACGCGTACGGCGGGTTCTCCTCGTCATCATACTCCTCGGGACTCTTGGCGTCAGCGTCCAGCATTGGGTTCTCTGGCTTCGACTCGTCGTCCACGCTGTCGAAGCCCACTACGTGCTGCAAGATACAGATTCGTTATTAGCTTTCCAATGTCAATATTTGTCAATGATGCTTTGAATAGAATAGATGCTTAAAATGCGGATCTTGTAAATTGGAATTTCTTTAAAATTGTTTGGGCAGTAATTTAAAATTTATTACGCAGGAGTCAGCATTAGAACCATCACAGGTAGAAAATATGGGTAAGTTAGTTTATTGTTAATGAAAACTCACAGTAAGAAACTTGTGCAGTTCGTAGTTACTGTTGGGGTCCCTGGTGACCTCGAACAGCGGCTGGAAGATGTTGCTCAGGAACTCTTGGAAGTTCGTCATGATCTTGTTCGACTTGAAGATATCGCTGGAATACACAACATTATGTTTAGTACACAGTAGAACACATAGTAAGCAATCATGAATCTGGTTCTGATTCAAGATATTTCTTTGTTGTGTCATGTGGTGATGGCAGAGAGAATACGTTCATTGAAATCCCTGCTTCTCGAGGATATCGTAAGTGCCGACTACTGACTACACATTTTTTTTTATGGCACAAGCCGGTAACAAACGATCAGACGGGTCACCTGATGGCAAGCAATCGGCGTCGCCCATGGACACCTGGAATACCAAAGGCATTACAAGTGCGTTACCGGCCTTTTGGGGATTAGGAGTTTAAGGATCGTTGGGGATTCAGGAATTGGGGAGATTGGGGAAGGGGAGGGTAATTGGGCCTCCGGTAACCTCACTAACACGACGAAACACAACGCAAGCGTTGCTTCACGTCGGTTTTCTGTGAGGCCGTGGTATCACTTTGATTCTTTGATTGACACATTGAACACAGATTGCGCAGCAGCCCTCACTAATGAACCTGATCTTTTTAAACTGGCATCTGTAACCAGCTCGTCAAGCGTGAATATTGTAGCAAACCCTGTTTTCGAGAAAAACCCCATAGTCCGGCAATGGGATAAAAGAAAATCATTAACATTTTAACTGAAAAGAAACTCTCTGGTACACCAAATAAAGAACAAAATGAGTTACTAACTATAGTCGCGGTATCTGTATGAGCCAGCGCACGTTGTCGGAGTAGACGTTGTACTGAATGGCCCACTTGGCCAGCTTGGCCCACTCGCCCGGACTCTTGCCGTAGATCGACAGACGCAGCTCCGCGTTCTGGTACTTGGACTCTTCGAGATCTGATGCTACTTCCTGGAGAAGGGAAAATTGTGTTTAGTTTAAGCAGTTTACTTAATTAAAGAATATCAATTTATTTAGAAAGAAAGAAGAAAGAAAGAAAAAACATTTATTCAGCACCCGGCACGATGCAGCATAAATAAAATATAAAAAAGATAATAAAGGTGTGACAGTGGAATAAATAAAAACATAAGAGTTGAAAAATTAAAACAGAAGAATTAGAAGAGAGACGCTGACAACATGCCTATGCTAAAAAAGTCACCCACTCAGTGTAAGCCAGGGATACAAGTTACCCAGCACTGATTTTCAGTGGGCAATTTGAGTTGAAGTTTTCTTTTCTGTCATGCAGCGTGTCTTTGCAAGACTTCATCTGATCTTTGTAGTACCGTCTAGTAGTTCCTACTAACTTTTTGCTAAGCTAAGCATCAGATTTACATATACCTATAGGTATTGATGAACAGAGTGAAAGAATAAAGTCTTTTATAGAAATAAGTCGACAGAGGGCGCGTTGGGCTCGCAGCGCAAGTGGCAACACCGAAGCGAGCGTCAACGCCAGCCAGTGAGCTGCGCGACGTCGCCGCGACCGCGCACGCTGCTCATGAGGAAGAACCCCTCTGTGGTTCGAAACTAGTAGAGCTTTTCTCAGTATATTCACGTAAGTAACCCGCGATTTTACTTAATTTAGTAAGTAAATGATAAAAGTTTCTGCAGATCTAATAATGAAAACTTTGACGAAGTCAGGGACCCTTACCTTGATGATCCTAGCGAAGTACTTCCCGTTCATGTAGTTGTCAGTCTTGAGAAAGACCTCGCGCAGTCTGCTCTCGCCGATGGGGTTGTACTTGGCGTTGAACTTGTCGAAGCGGTGGAACGTGTTGCGGTCCTGCAATATTAAATGGCAATGATAAATATTTTTGCAAAGTAATCAATTTCAAAAATGTAGCAATTTTTACTACATTGCAGGTACTTTTAAACACTGCAATAAGTGAGTAGCTAGATCTTCAAGATACTTTAGGGAACAGAGAGTATAGTTCCCTAAGATCGGAAAAGGAGGATCCTCTGACCAGGCGAGGTGATCGTGTCTGGCGGGCTTTCTGCCCAACAGGTGTTTGTTGGGATTTTCTATCCGTGTTAATTTGCATGTAAACTTTGCATGTGCGATGTAGGATTTTTATGACGTCATCCGTTTACATCTGACATGTGTCGCCACAATACCATATTGATTAACAAAGGGCGTGTTATTAGGAATAGGGAATTAAACAAAAAATTGTCTTGACCAAAATCAACCGCAAAAATCATAATTTTGCTTTAAAAGCTCAAGTACTTACGGCATGCACGTCCAACATATCCACAGTGAGGTCGTAGGTGCTGAGGTTCATAGACTGGAACACTGACTTCAGCGTCATCGGGGTGCCCTTGTGGAGAGTCACCACCTGGAAAATATCACAATTTAATAAAATGTAGAATAGGTTGGTAGACGATGTATGAAAATTAAAAATGTATTTAGTCCGTAAAATATTAGACACATGTTTTTATTTTGTCGTGTAAGAAAACAATACTTAGATAAAAATGAGGTAAGTTTAGGAGTGGGACGTCGTTACGTCACGCTACCCTATAAAATGTAGTATATCGTGACGTCACACGATATTTCAATTCAATATATTATCGTCGAAAGTACGTGTCTAATGTTTTAAAATAATCTGCGAGACGGACATTAAAATAAACTTTAGGATCCTACCCTATTGAAAACAACTGTTTTATTAAGGTTGCTAAAGCCGCTAAAGGCATCGTTGATCTGATTGGACAGTATTCCTTTGTCATCTATGCCGATAAACAAGACTTCAAACTATGCGATAAAAACTGGCTCCTGTTTTTAATCAAATACAAACCTCATCAGCATGGTTCTTCAGGGTCTTCTTGATGAAGCGCAAAAGATGTTTCTGGTTCATGCAGGATGCTGCGTGGATGTGAGTGTCCACTTTTCTGGAAGATAGAAGATAGACAATGATGTATTTTACTATATGTCCCATTTGATGTTATTCTAGTCGCCAAGAGCCAAGGGTTAATTTCTCTGTTAATTTTGCACACTGCCAACGCTATTGTGTGATGAATATTATGATGATTGTGTCACCTAATGTTGTAGAAGTCCCGGTGAGGCACGGCCTTCTGCGAGGCGAGCTCCCGGAGCTCGTTGAGGAGCACGTGCAGCTGGAACTTGGACGACAGGTACGACAGGCGACGGTAGCAGAACGATTTGCTGGGAAGAGGATAGATAGGATTTGTTATTCTGTTTTTTCCGTACTATATAAACTTCGACTATTTTAGCTTTCAACATGTCTCTTAGCTTTCAACTGTCAGCCACTGGGCTATGTTTCGTTTAGCTATTTAAATGAAAAGTTCACATGTGTTTCACCAAACGAAGTTCTAGTTCTTTACAAAGACTCACAGTGGTCCATCGGACATCATGTTGCACATGGTGTTCTTGTCCTGTATGAACTGCTGCAGCGTGATGTACTCGTACGGCAGCCGCTCCTCCTGTCCGTTGGCGCCCTTCTTGTACAGGTTGAACACGCCCTTGTCCGGCTTGATCACGTAGTCCTTCGGCTCAGGGTTGGGGCACTCCCATGGATCTTTGCCCGCCCTGAATGGTGGGTGGACAATATGATCTGGAAGTAAAAGACAATAATTTAAGTTTAAAGTCGATGGATCTTAGGAATAAGTAACTAAAACGGTAAATGAAAATTAATTGAACACATGACTTGAAACAGTTTCTTAGATTTATTTTATTACCAGCGATGTGTTTCTGCACATGCACGCTGGGCACGTAGGCGGGCGCGTTGGCGTCAGTGCTGCGCACGAAGCGCGCCGTGATGGTGGCATAGCTCTGCTGCGACATCTCCATGTAACGCTTGCGCATCTCCAGCGCCTGCACCAGGTACGAGGATGCTTGCTGGAGATCTTCTAGTGGGACCTGAGGGGCACATGTAATTGTAGACCATGTTCATCATAAAAATACTAAATTCTACGTTGTTCTCTAATTGTTCGTAATCATGGTAATCATGCTTAACATGCATTTGAAATCTTATCTTCTTTCGGACGTTATTTAAACAAAAGGTTACTTAAAGCGATTTTGACAGTTCATAGACATGTTAAATTCTTCTCTTTTTATAAATTTTCTAAAATTCTCTTCTCGTCACTTACTCCAGAAGTATCCTCTCCACTGATGGCGACTCTCTGGAAGTGTGGCAGCACGAAGTCGGTCTCGTCATCATCAGCGGACCGCAGCCTCTCGTCGAACACGGCACCAGCTCCACCCGCCTCGCTGCCACCGAACGAACGTACTGACTGTCCGCATTCTGCTGCCCTGTAGACAACGGAGAAAAAAAATGTGAACTGAAATAATCGTCATCAACAGTCTACGACGAAGAGACCTACTATGACACACTATAGAAACCTAGAAGAGGTAATAAAGACTAAAGAGATTAAGTTTTAAACACCTAGAGAGCCTTTTGTGAAAGTGTGGCACAGAAAGATTTGCTAGCACTATGCACCTGTATCCTACACGGCTAGCAACAAAGAACATCGCAAAGAAGAGTATCAGCTGGTTTCAATAGTATACCTCTACTGGCACTGGTGTCATAAAGCCTTTGAATATCAGTCCTTATTTTGAGCCAAACTGGAGCAATGTATTTACTTTGATATCCATCAAAAGTCGACATAGCAGTAGCTACAGGCATAATGATTGATTGCAAATAGATGAGACAATACGCCGCGCGCCGCAAACCGCTATTGTGTTCACAGTAATTGTCCAAATACGCAAATATTAGTACAGACAGACATTATTACCATTTGGCATTCTGCTAATTACATTTGTGTTAGTTAATTACGGTTCTATTACGAGTATTAGGTAATTGAGTTCTGTAGGATGCTTCGTTTATTAGGTACCTAAAATAATAAACAGTATTAGTATCCCTATTATCCAAAAGTATGATATGAGTAATTAAATATTTTTTCATGACATATTTGTAATCCATTCAATAGATAATACAATATAAAATACAAAGATCGAAATTTGAATTTAGAATCAATTTAAGTCCACTTCACAAAATCGTTAATAATAATAGATAAGATTATGATGTAAGGATTGACGCCTGACCAGAATAAACCCGAAACACAGCGACCTGTGAAGCAGACAACAAAGATGGCGAGGACGAATTAATTTAATCGGATGCAGTTCCTTTAATCAAGTCCTTTTGCGATATCTGAAGAGCAACATTCCAACAACAGCCGTTTGATGATTTGATAGCTAATATTTTATTTGACACCCTCACTTAAAGGAAGTAGTGGGTGTCTCAGATAACAGCTAAGCTAATTCATTAGAAAAATAACTGTCGGACATCAGCCGTAATTTGATACCTGTCTATAAATTGTAGTTACGATATCTGTGTATGGTCACTAAGATGGAGAAAAGGTAAATGTTCCTACTTAAATAGTGCCCTTAAGCTTAGGTCGCCGCTTAAGCTTAAGAAATGGTTCTGCATAGGCACCGTATGGAAGATGATGGTACTCTCAAAACTAAGTTTGGCTTCGCTAGTCGTCTTCGAGCTCATGCTAACCTGGATCTAGATGATGATTTTTCCTTTTATAAAAACTAGGTAATAATACAAAACAATAAGTAATCTAATGAGTTGCTTACCACAATTATTCGATTGAAAAGAAATATAAATTAAATAGGTCTGTTAGTAGGAACTTTGCGTGAATCATCCATTTCATAGTATGCTAAAGAAGTAAAGAATAAAGGTAAAGAAACGAACAACAAAAAGATAAAGTACCTGATACAGAGTACTTAGGAATAGATTTAGCTCTATTGAAAATTGTAGGCAATAACGTAAAACATTATACCTATGTTTGAAAGAATTATGTTAGCTCTTACGATAGCTTTCAATTTTTCCATAACTTAAAAAAATCTCAGTTTTCGTAAACTGAAAATAAATGTTGCTATTTCAACACCGGATGTTTTAATACAACACTCGCGCTGCGAATTGGAATTCGAAGCCAACGAATTATGCAAAACTTCGGATATCCGTTTTCCAAGAGCCCTCGTATTCGGGAAACTAATTTAAATCTCCGCCATTTCTGTCAGCGCTATAAAAAGTTCACTTTACCTACCTTGAATTTCTGATCGACGTCCATTTTTGGCATTCAATTTTGCTTCCAAACATAATAAAACTAACACCACAGACAATTTAAACACAACCCACACAGAACCAAAAAACAAATCAAATCTCCCGCCAAAAGTAACAAGTTTTTGAATAAGCCAGGGGATGGCAATGGAACGGCCGCGTTCAGCCAGCGACACGCGTTGCAATGCAATCAAATTACAAATGCCGCGGCATCCCTCACGGTAAGGGTTACTGTCGCTTCAAGGTTAATCCAATTACTTCCCACTAATAATATCGAGTCTCAGCGGCATATCGTGCTCGTGTAAACGTGGCGGCCGCAAAAAGAGGTTTATAGATGGTTTAAAGAGGAGCTTAGGCTCCGAGAATATTTATAGACTGGAGGTGGCAAGACTTACCACTAATGCCTCTTGAACACAATGGCGGCAGTTAACACCGCTCTTATACGGCCAGAGGAACGTTTACGTGACATATAAACGCGAAGATGATGGTGGTATCAAAGAGATGACTCAGGTTTGATTGAGTAGATTACGACACGCAATTATTGGTTATTGCGTTAGGCACATTAGATGACCTAGTAATCTAATGGCTAGGCAAACATTATCAAAGCTTAACTATTCTAGGCTGCTAGGATCTAAGATCAAAGGCGCAATTGCAACCTAAGTGCATCTTCAACAACTTTATCAAGCACACATTATTTGACACACTAAACCAACGAGCAACACGTGTCTGCAGTTTGCTGTGGAATATGATAGCCTGTCCTACTCCTAAAACATAGCTACACACAATCTATTACATCTGTTTAATCTAGAGCAGACTAGGCTAATAAAAGTCATGAGAAGGCGAGGCAATGTTTACGACTAGATATCAATTGAGTCGAGACAGTGGACCTACATCGATTAACATAACTGCTTATTGTTAGGTAATCACGTTTAGATCTGTGTTTACTTCGCTCGGTCCCTATTGTCGTACAAGTCGCAGAAAATGAAACTGACCACAAACTTTATAGACTTTTAACTTTATTACGTACCAAAATCAACGTAACAGTTAATAAACAGGTGTCTGATTTCGAGGATAACCAGTTGTACCTTTGTAGCTTTTTCAAAAATGAATATACTTATCTATATTATTTTTTTCTTTAATAGTGTTTATCAAAAACACGAAGTTTGTATTAAAAAATATATCCATTTTAAAATCACTTCCCTAACTTAGTTACATAAAAAACATTGTTACTATCCACTGTAATTACGCAAATAAGATAACGAGAGGTCATAGTTCAAGCTTTGAAATTCATTTATTTCATAAATCTGATGTAATGCGAACACCATTTTTAAAACCTTAACAATAAGGCGTCAGAGGTTTGATAAGAACTTATAAATAAATAGTTCATTGAGTCTTCTGAGTGAAAAATTGGAGACGTGCAGACCAAAAAATTTAAAGTGAGAAGTAAATTATAATATTGGGCCTCCAGTCCAAGCTCAAAGAGCCATCAGACCACCACGGATGGGGCCCAATAGTTGATTCCGATACGGAGCCGCGGAGAACTTAACGGGTAACCGGGGCTCCGGCTCGACGTGTAGGAGAAGGAACGGGGTGGTTTTTAGTCAGTAAGAGTCTGACACTCCCTTCCGCCTCACCCAGCCGGGAGCAGTCATTCGATGATTTTCCCCCCGAAAGAAAAAGTCTAAGCTGTAACAGGCGCAAATCCAGACTGAATTAAAATAGTTCATCACCATCAGAATCAGCCACAAGTCGTCCATCAGGCACTTAAATATGAGCCAAATACAACTAGAACGGCTAGTTCGCACTTAGACATCCATCTACCGCCTCGTGTTCTAAAAGTTACAACAATACGAGACGGAACAAACAAAAACAATTGAATAATGATTGAATAGAATGTTTGGAACCAAATCGGAGCCGTGTCTAAAATGTATCACGTGGCACATACGGCCCTGACTCGGTCGAAGGCCACGCAAATTGAATTACACAAATACAGGCCCTGTTTTAAGTAAGCCATTCTGCTTTGAAACTTTGAAGAAAGGTGCTTTTCACAATGCCTTGCTACTGGTATAGCTTTTAACTAGGTTCAGTTGATTTTGAATTAAATCGTTTTCTGATGGAGTATGGTTCGAGCCCTGGAGTCTTCCAAAGTATTATTGTCCTCTTTAATTTGTTTTAAGTCCGAGTTCGACATAACTAACATATAACATCATGCCTTTAATCCCCGAAGGGGTAGATAGAGGTGCATATTACGGCACTTAATATTACTGTACCATGTAACACCCACTTTTCATTCTTCTTTCTTTCTTTTTCTTTTCTTATTCTTACATTAAACTGTGCCTGTCCCGTTGGACTGCCGCCTCATCGGATTATGAGAGAGAGGGATTAGAAAATTAATATCTATTTGCGCACACATTAAATGTATTACTATTTATCTACTACGCGGCTAGACACTATAACTATGAGTTATAAGTACAAAGACGTGAAGATCAATTCTAAAACTTTACAATTAGAAAAAGAACTTCATTCTATTACATATATCTATCATTGTAGGAACTATTGGTGTAATACTGTAAATAGATTTTTGTAAAAAAAAAGATAGATTGGCTGGCGTCCGTCTATACGTCCAAACTATCTGGAAGTGGTAATAAACAGCTCCTAGTAATAATGAGTGGCGTCTCTCAACGGCAGGCACTCCAATGCAGCGCGCTGAAGTAAACAGTTACTCGACACTAAGCCGCCTCGCCTCCGACTCAACACCTCTATTTACTGCAGACTCGACTAATGGAACTTGAGTACGTTTGTACTTATGTACCATTTACTATCGAATAAGAAACCCTTTGATACCCTTTGATACTATACGTATTTTTACAAGGGCCGTGTAGGGCTGATCGTTGTCACATTTAGAAGACCCGAGACTGGCGGGCATTACGCCAATATTCGTTAAAACTGGGTACTTACTTAAAAACATAATTTTTAAAAACGTTCTATTTTTGACAGAATCGATGAACAAATAAAAAAAAAACAAACATTCGAACATGGAACCTCCTCCTTTTTTTCAAGCCCAGGGAATGGACAAGAGACTTGTATGAGACGTCTATACGAATTAAGAAGGAATTCGATTGGTAGATAAGATTTTCTTGACGTCAAGTATTCTGGGAATCATGATATGTCTAAAATATGATTTATTATACGCTTTATTCATGTTATATGTAAATGGAGGTGAACAATGACCGATACAAAGTTGATATGATCAATCAATAACTTTGATAGCGCTATTTTAGTTCTCCTTTTGATGAAATAGCTGTTTATTGAAAATCTAAAAATATTCTCACCAATTTTAGCTCATATCTACATCTCTCGAAATACCTTGCAGGCATTCATTTTCGAAAAAAGTGATAAGTTAAAGCCCGTCAGGCAGGATCACCTCGCCTGGTCGGAGAATCCTCCTTTTGAAACTATACTCTCTGTTCTCTAAAACTGCAACAGTCTACTCATAAAAAGAACTTGACTTACTTGACATTCAACTGCCTTTGTATGAGCAGCTTCTTCTCAATCTGCTCTATGGGGAACTGTGGCACCTCGTACGGGGCTGACAGCTCATTGGGGAGCTCCCGGGGCGCCTCCGCACCCACTGCACTTGTAGGGCTTTCGCTCCCTGGGAACAATAAAGAAGAATATTGTTAAAAAGGTAAAAAAGATAAATAAATGAGACTTAAATAATGTCCCAACCACCCCTAAATCATCTCTTAACGACGAATTTCTTACTGACGTGGCACCTAACCTAACATATTGACTTAAATGATTTTGAGTTTGGATTCTTTTTACTTTCTTATTGTCAAAATCAGAAGGCACTTTTGAACGTCAACAAACAATTTAAATGTCAATTTATTTGCTCATTCCAAGGTGTAGATTCCTATGGAGAAGAACGAGTAAGAAACTCCATAGGTTACTCTTTATCAATCAGGTTCACAATACAATTCTCTAGTTACCTACATAGTCTAGTTTGGTTCGATTGTGCGAGAATTGTACCTACTGTTAGATGTCACTTATAGGTTGATGAAAACCAACTTCTTGACTTAACTCCTTCAAATTTAGAAGAGGTTGGGGAAATTAGGCTCACACGAAGCTTATTTGTAAATAATTTCTAGATTTTAAAAGCTAATTATAGTGGTGTTTTGACCTTACAACTCTTTTTGTTAAAACCCAGAATACACTAAGATACAAATGTCCTGCGACACGTGTCGTCAGCGACGTTGGGTGAAGTAGCGCGACGTTGGAGGATTTTAGTCGACGTTTCGACAATGTCTGGCTACACATCTACGACACTGTGAATATAAGTGGCACGTCACCATATAAGCTAGGCGACATCGGCCGGCTTTGCTCGACATGTCATCGATACATGTCGTGGAACATTTGTGTGTATCCTTGGCTTAACGAATTCTTGTAACTCGGTGTTAATCTACACTTGTTCTAAAAATCTCTTCTTAAGTTTTAATCCATCTTGCAAAAGTTTTACAAGTGCTTGCTATGAACATCGTTAAAGTAAGCCCCAGAAATATAAACATTATTGATGAAATTAATGAACTTACTTCAAAGTTAAATAAATTTAACAAACTCTGTGTACCTACTAGTTTACGAAGATGGAGCACCAACTCCTCGTCAATTTTAATATAATCAATGGCGTCTATTTTAAAAACTGCGCGAAGTGAAAACTCAATTAAAAACACTTTAACAGGATTATTCGAAGGAGGAATAATGTAATATTAAACAGAAGTCGATACTAAAGTTATAAACGGGAACTTATTGGTACATAAATAAAATGGCGGGTCGTGCCAAAATCAATGGGCGGAAGAATTTTATTGAGTCACTGCGCGTACACCAAGAGCCGTTAGTTTCTTAGATTGTGATAAAAACCGATTCCAGTATCTTATTGATCTATTCATAGATAATTTATAGACTAGTTTTTTAAAATTGAACAGAAGTTAACATAACATAGCATCACGCCGTTTTATCCCCGAAGAGGTATGCACACATTACGGCACTTAATGCCACTGTACAATGTAACACCCACTTTTCATGAGTCCCATGTAATAAAGGGTGAGCCTATTGCCATATACCGGACACCATTCCAGACGCCGTGCTACTACTGAGATTTATTTTAAAAACGCAGTAATATTTTTCCCGACGTGGGAATCGAACCCAAGACCCCTTGTCCGGCAGTCGCACTTGCGACCACTCGGCCAACGAGGCAGTCAACAGGAGTTAACTTCAAGCATAAAAGCATCCATCCAGATGCATGACAGATTCTTACAAAGAAACCCAAGATGGAACTATTCATCTCTCTGTCTTATCTCATTATATGTACTCTTTTAACCAAACACAAATTAGCTTTTCTACACAGGGATAATCGTATCCTATTAGCATTTTATATAATTTAAGTTTCCAGTTATTAAATGTATGTACATATAATAAGTCAAAAGAAAGCATTGAATTATCCTAATTTTTATCTTCCACTAAATCTGTTGTTATTGGCTTTTAAATGGACATAACAACTGTCATAGAATTAATACGATGCGACAGAGGTGTTTACGGCTTTCTGACCTGACCCCTTCAGATTGACTTCGGCTACCGTACCTTAATCTGCCAATAATCCGTACGACCCTTATAGCTAAACCTTCTCACTAGAATCCTTACTAATATTATAAATTTGAAAGTGAGTTTGTTTGTTTGTTTGTTTGTTCCACCTTCACGCCGTAACTACTCAACTGATTGCTTTGAATTTTTGCAGACGTAAAGTTAGAAGTCCAGATTAAATAATAGGGTAACCCGGAATAAATTGATATTCCCGAGGAAAAACAAAAGTATTGGTATAGATGGCGCTGTGTGTATTGGTATATGTCACATAGGCTACTTTTTATTCTTTTGTCACGCGAGCGAAGCCGCGGGTAAAAGCTAGTCTAAAATAATTGTAACATCTAACCGTAACACGTAGCTCGGTTGAACCCCGATTATTGTAACTCCTAAAGAATTTTAACCATGAAACTATCAGTCAAACTTTATTTAAACGTAACATAACATCACGCCTTTTATCCCCGAAGGAGTAGGCAGAGGTGTACATTATGCCACTGTACAATGTAACACCCACTATTTCACTATTTATGTAATGAGACCCATGTAATAGGGGGTGAGCCTACTGCCATAAACCGGGCACAATTCCAGACTCCGTGCTACTACTGTGAATTTTTGAAAAACCCAGTAATATTTTGCCCGATCCAGGAATCGAACCCGAGACCCCTTTCCCGACAGTCGCACTTATGACCACTCGGCCAGAGAGGCAGTCTTTATTTAAACACAACCTTATTAATTGGTGATAAAGTCGAAATTATCATTTGGTAGGGATAGTTTTATGTACTGGCTTCACGTTCTTAAAGGTAACTAATAAATAAGAGCATCCTAATAGTAAGCTTATGTCTGATCCTTCCCGTTCGCAGAATCAATACATTGAAGGAGATGAAATTTTATAAGACCTCGTCTGTCGTGCTCGGACACTAGTCACTTTAATGAAGCCAATGTCATCCTATTACCAGTTACAAGTTGTGTCCTTTACTTACATACTGTGTACTTGTATCAATAAGTCGTGTTTATCTTTCTAAAAGTAGACATAAACAGATATACTTACAAAGTTACAAATACCACAAGATACTATAGCATCGCGCTATAAGTTTCAGTTTGTATTCCTGAATCAGACAAAGTAGGTAAATGGCGATATATTAAAGAAGGACCCAATTAAAAGTACCCTTAACCGACGAGCATGCATGAAAAGATTGATGACTGTTGATGAAGCGAAAGAGGTTTGTAGGAATCGTTGCAATTGGCGTTCCATAGTCTCTGCATAATCCCATTGGAGACAGGCGTGAAGTATGTATGTATGTACAACAGTTACCCAACATATGATACTAATGGAACCGTTAACATAACTAGACCAAACGTAGGTCATAGGTGCTACTTTGTATAGGTCACAGAACATATAAAGAAGGTATTCTGAACATCTCTTCAAGGATGAATGGCAAGAAAAGTGTTGTTTAAAGTTGTATCGAAACATTACACCATGGTTTGAACTTTAAATATTTACTTTAATGTTTCTAAAGCTGTAAATTGACACGTCTGTGCTGATGTTTACAAGACAGGGGTCATGAACCCGGTCCGGATCGATGACGGCAAATAATTGACCAACCTTTGTTCATTCTCAGCTAAATTATATAGGAACCTAGTGTTTGGTAGGCTGAGGGAAATCACGGCCGCGTTAATTACTCGATTAGGTTAATAGGCGTTTTTTACGCTAAGTGATGTAGGTTTGGAGGTGCTAAGTAGCAGTTGATTTCTTTGTAGGTATATCGTAATGAGGCAGTATGAACAGATCAAATTAAATAATTCTGTTGCGTTTTGTTACAAATAGACTAGACCTTTAACTCGTCGAGTACCGGTTTTATAGACACAATTAAAGAACAATAGGTCGCGGTCACCGGTGACCGCTTGGTGTTTGACAGTTTAAATAACTCTTGAGATAGGTAAGGAACGTGTAATAATTATTAATTCACTTTGTTTATCTAGGAACAACACTCCATGCCTTGGTGCGGAGCGAGGAGGCCTGGGATGCCGTCTCCTACTTCCTACTTCTGCAAAGCAGTCATGCTAGCCAAGGAGGAGGCGGCGCGCGAAGGTGAACGGGTCACCTCACGCCCCAGCCGTCGAGGGAGACACTCCGGGTGTCAGAGATCACTTGATGATCTCCGGCCACCGTAAGTGCAAAGTAAGTGCGGGTCTACAAGCTCGCTGCCCGACCAGAACCAGACCAGTCGCGTTTTACGCGTGCCTCAAAGAACCATCAGACAGGGACACAGATAGGGCCCAGTAGGTCTAATGCCGACACGGAGCCGCGGAAGGTCTAACTGGTTGCGGGGCTTCAGTTTGAAGAACAGAAGTAGGAACGGGGTGGTGTTTAGTCAGTAAGAGTCTGACACTCTCTCGCCTAACCGCCCGCCTCCCAAGGCGGGAGAAAACATTGGATGACATTACCCCCTCAAAAAAAAGAACAACATTCTAGGAACGCCGTGGCCGTTGCCCGAGGTAGTCCATCTAGAGCACCTGTGCGAATAGCACCTGAACGAATAGCACCCAGCCTAGTCCACGAAGGGCACCTATCAAAATAATTGGCAGGTGCTCTTCGTGGATTCAAATTTGTTTTATGTATTTATCCACGAAGGGCACCTACGATTCGAACCGTAGTGCTGGGATATATACATCCGTATTTGGTAAGCAGGACGTTAAATAAAAGACATATAAAAAAAATCATATGAATATTAATAATTTATATTACACAAACAGTACCTACCGTACAGCGCTGACGGCAATTTTGAAAGCCACCTGGGGTCTCTCTTTTCTAACGGCCATAATAGGTGATAGATAGGTAATAGATAAAACTACTCCTAGGCCAGCTTTTAGCCTCGATTTACAACTGAATGTCAGTGTAGAGTGGGAATCTTCTATCACGGGCCGCCACCTATATCAGTTCTTCCCATCCGTGCATGAGCGGGTGGAGGTGCATCACTGTGTTGGCCAAATTCTTCCTGGCCACAGCAACTTTAAAAGCAAGTTGTTCTTATTTTAACTTGGTGATTCAACATGATGCCAATGTTTGACAGTGGAGTTGCAAAATGAGCAGTCCTTCCATTACATACTCTGGGAGTGTGATCTCTGGCAATATGAAGGTAAAATAATTTATTTGTTTCGTCAGGTGTAGCTTATTATACGGATCTCGTGGAATCTAGAACAAATTTCTATGCGTTTAGGCGCTCTTGCCACACCTATTATTGGAAGCAAGTATAACAGCTCACACATAGGACCCACTTAGTTTCCGTCCTTCCGTGGTGCTCTTATAATTAAATATTTTGAATTATTTTGTTGCGGGAACCAAGACAGTTATTCATGTCCCTGGGACGCGCCGGACTTCAGTGTGCCGGTGTTTTCATGGTTGTATCTACTGTAGAACCTGGCTTACAGGAGTTGCAGCGGTTTAAGGAGGTTGTAGCGGGCTTGTCTCATAAATCAGTACCTATCATAATAAAAATAAATCTTAAAATCTCAACTTTTCGATACAGTGCCCTAGAGAAATAATGCCATTTTCGTATTCTTCTATTATACTATTTATTAATTTATTTTTTATTTTGGCAATTTTTTGAGATCGTGATGTGTCAATTTTTTTCCGTACTTCAGCATAATTTTTGCTATTGTCTTTTAAGACCCTTAAAACACTGCAAATGTTCTTATTATTTTTGTTTATAGCTTTATTTATAGCTGAATAATGCGTCTCAGCATAATTATTGGTTTTGTGAATTTGACCGTAACAGCACCATTTGTTTGACCACAATTTGTGGTCAATCCACTGGCTAACCATATAATCATTGAATGCTGTCACTTTGTCATCTTGGGGACTCTCACCCATTATATATAGCCAAGCATCGTCTAAGTCATTCGGTGGCAAATAAGGAAGAACAGTGCATAGAGCAACGTGCTTTCTGAAAATACAATTTTTATTGAGGCCTAGCTCTTTACCTCTCTTTAGTAGCGCCTTTTTGAAATGGAAGTAACACCCTTTTACTGCGACTTTGGGAAATACAGATAGAATTCCTCTAACTGCAGCTTCTTCAAAGTCACATGTAAAAAAATCTATAGACATGTCTGGTATCGTGGATTTCAATAATTGAAATAGTAATTTGTATGTAGACATTTTTTTGTTCAGAAGCATAGCATATGCTAACGGCTTAACGATACCCCCGACATCACCATGAATGCTGTAAATCTGAAGGAAAGGTTTTGGTGCAGATCTAAAAGTCCCATCACAATAGAGATGGCGTGTTATGGCAAGTTCTTCTTTGCTTCTTGCCGTGGCAAATAGAAGTATTCTATTTTTACCATCGCAGAAGTCAGCCAACAGGAAGTCCAGATATTGTTTGGGTACCTTGAAATAAATATATAATTTGAAAAATGATTCAAATATAAACAAACTCTTGGACAGATGCGTAGGTTTGCGTAGGTTGACTCGACAGATTCAAAGTTCAAAAAATCATTTCATCACTTTCAATCTCAAAAACTGTCGTGGTGGCTCAGAGGTTTAAGACGCCTGCTTCTCATGCATGAGGGTGTGGGTTCGAAACCTACCAACGCCAAGTACCAATGTGACTTTCCGAGTTATATGTACTTTCTAAGATTATTCAGACACCACTGACAAACGGTGAAGGAAAAACATCGTGAGGAAACCTGGGCTTATAATTTCTAATTATAAGTATGAAATCGCCAACCCGCATTGAGCAAGCGTGGTGATTAATGCTCTAACCTTCTCCGTGTGAGAAGAGGCTTTGCTCAGCAGTGGGCATTTATAGGCTGTTGATGATGAATCTCAAAAAGATATCTTTATACATATAAATCTTCTGTGAGTGTGTATGTCACTGAACTTCTCTCATACGACTGAACCGATTTTGATGAAATTTTTTGTGTATTCAAGGGGATCTGGGAATGGTTTAGATTCACAAATCAGCCCGGCAGATGGCGCTGCAGTCGATGTTTAGGTTATTTATCCTAAACAGCTGAACTAATTTGAATGAATTTTTGTTTATACATTCAAGTGGATATGCAGGACAACGTCTGTTGGGTCCGCTAGTATAGGTACTATATATATCTGAAATTGTCATAATTATAATGGTCGGTGAAATGACTTCTAGATTAAAAATTAAAAGTACTAACTTGTACATCACCCGCGGTTTTCGCACACAGGCGGCGAACTCCACAAGTCCTATTTCGTTGGTTATATAGACTAGATTTTATAGTCTTGTAATCTGGGCAAGGAGCTACCAAGTTGAGCCCTTGATCGAGTAATTTATTAATTTTATTTTTATATAACGATGGGATAGGACCATCAGTGGCTGCAGCTTCTTTTTTTAGTTCGTCCACCGCTTTGGTTACTTCAGCCTGGGCACTGTTCATAGGCTCACACATATGCTCTGTTATTTTTATAATATCTTCATTAGCATTGATCGTCAGGAACCCTCTGCAAGATTTTGTCAAGCACCGCCACAACAAATTACCAGAACTTTTGTATTTCTTAAACTTTCTATATTGTCTATTTTCATAAATTAGTATAGGGGCTCCTTTTCTACTGGAAATGTAGCTAATAGCTGTATTTTGATAACTAAGACCGGGAATAGGCTCCATTGTTATAGTTTAATAAACATTAAATCAAAAAAACTTACCATACATTATGTGACAATGTCACATAATTAGTATTTGTTGATTTTCTAACCTTGACAGATTCGTTTTACAAAAATACTGAAGATATTGAAGAAAAGAGGTTTAATTAAGAGTATTAATACAAGAGAGGCAATCAATATGGTGAATAATGTCTACTTTTATAACCCCTCCACTGTCGATGCCGTAGACATTTTCCACGATACCAGACATGTCTATAGATTTTTTACAAGTGACTTTGAAGAAGCTGCAGTTAGAGGAATTCTATCTGTATTTCCCAAAGTCGCAGTAAAAGGGTGTTACTTCCATTTCAAAAAGGCGCTACTAAAGAGAGGTAAAGAGTTAGGCCTCAATAAAAATAGTATTTTCAGACAGGTGCCCCGTAGCACACGCATCCCAGGTAGGTTGCTTGGTATATGGTCCTGAGCATAAGAAAAGGGAGACCCATGGTGGATTTCGAAATTAGCGTCAGCGCTCTAGGGTAGGTACTGGTTGTGTAATATAAATTATTAATGCATATGTATTATTTTCGATATTTTTTATTTAACGTCCTGCTTACCAAATACGGATGTATATATCACAGCACTACGGTTCTGAATCGTAGGTGCCCTTCGTGGATAAATACATACAAACAAATTTGCATCCACGAAGAGCACCTGCCAATTATTTTGATAGGTGCCCTTCGTGGACTAGGCTGGGTGCTATTCGTTCAGGTGCTATTCGCACAGGTGCTCTAAATGGACTACCTCCGTTGCCCAGCCACCGCACCAACCGTGCAGTCGTTTGTTTGTTTCCTACATAGGTAATATCTAAGTATTTTTATAAACATAGATAGTATCTATCTTATGTGTATCTCCGCTTTATATTGAATAGGAAATGCCTTCCACATCTCTTCGGTGCCTCAAAGCGAGTTACCGACATTGAGCTGAAGGGAATAACTTCAAGTTATCGACAGCTACTGATGTACCGTGTTATGAAGAGTATGGAGATTGCTTACTGTGGTGGAAACCAGCAGAGATCGTTCAGCAAACATTTCAAAATAAATTACGATACAGATCTGAAATAGAGCGTGAATGTGTAACGTCGGTTGTTGTTATTGAAATTTTATACCGAATTATCAAAACAATAAAATATATAGATAGGTATTAAATTTAAAAATATTTTACGTCACTATTTCCCTTGGTCAAGTGGGCGAAATCTTATTTGTAAGCCAAAGCAAATTTAAGTTAAGGTTTCGCACGAAGTACTATGTTCTTCCAACTGAGCTTTCCTGTTTAAAATATCACGGAGTCTGTACGTATACTAATGTAACTTACTTAATTCTACAATATAACGTAGTTCAAATACACCACGAAGCATGGTGCATCGGTGGGATATAATCACGACCCGCAACGCGAGGGAGGCAGGGTCGGCGCTGTGCCAATACTTTGCTGTTCTAATTTCGAAAAAAGTAATAAAACCATAGCTATGGCTATGACTCTTTCCTTAAAGTGAACGTAATTTTAAGGACTTTCTTTTACTTTTTTTTTAATGTTGTTAGTGCGAAAAATAAGCATGTTAAAATTTTAAGGTGACCATGGGACCCACATTTTCTGGGATATTCCCAAATTAATTTAGTACTGATACATTTTTATGAATTATACGTTCTAACGTAATATGTGTTGACGCTTCATACGATAGATATTACTAAATATGTAAAATAAAAATCTTTCTCTATGTTTCGATCATACAATCTAAACTTTCGAACAAACACTTCACAAAGTACTGATAAAATACTTATTTTAACAAATGTGTAGCTAAGCAGTACCCTTTTGTTAATGGTTTTTCTCTGTATATGGTTAGTGGCTATGTTAACTTTGACTAAGTTCATTAAATATAAAACATAGCATCGCACCTTATATTGATCAGATAGGTAGACATGTATTTAATTTTCACCAGCAGCGCTACGAATCCAAGATCTCTTGCTCGGAGGCAAAAAATCCATTCCTCTTTCGTATAAATCCTATCACAAAAAGAAGATACAATCTTCAATTCCCATCGATATATAGTATGTAATTTATGAAACTACTAACATAAACATAGTCTAAACATATCGAGTGGAAATCTGCAGTAGTTTTATTTAGTGGTTGTCGTTAAAGTCCGGCTGCCAGCACGCGATTAAGCCTGTAGCCTGTACGCAATGCGTAAGACCATATATTTTAGTTTTTATACCACCAGGACGCGAAGGAAGCCAATTTTATGACTTAAATGTGATATTAAAGAGATTTGTTGACATTCTTTATTTTAATACTCGATTCATGTCTCTTCTACTACTGTTAACTTATTTTCATTTTATTGATATTCAGTGTGCAACTTGCGTAAGATAATAGGAATATATTTGCATGTAGTGCAACACTTCTCTAGCTTACGATGTCAACTGCATCTAATTATATTAACATATACCAATTAAGTTCATCATTATGTTTAATGAAAGGCATTTAATACGGGGGGTTTTGTTTATTTAGTTGGTTCTGAACAAACTATTCCATTCCATTCCTGGATTTTTCGGGAATAGCACGCAATATGGAATTGTGTCCGGTTTACCGCAACGACCTCGACTCTGACCTCTTTTCACGAGTTTCGTATCATTATCGGTGAAAAACGGACAGCATATAACAGATGCATTTCTGTCTAATTCTGTTTACAAAATATACTTAAAGTATGTTCATAATACGTGATTTTAGATTATACAACTGAGGATTTTTCACGAGCAATGGTTAGGTATTGACGTAAAACTCTTCCTCGTTATTTTTCATATAAACTAAATGCGGACTACAGACTACAGTAATAAATAAAATTCCTAACAAATTCCGAGAATATTGGCTTTTGATGAAGCACATAAATATCAAACCTCTCAGTTCCAAGAAAAGCAATCACGAAGCCAGTTCCCAGTAAAACGTACTCGCATTCCATTTACAAAATGAAAACTTTTTTATAATTACCTACACTATGTATATGTAGGTGCTGCTTTCTTATGTAAATAATTTACCATTGATTTTTTAAATGTTTTACTTTATTTTTAGGTTTGAATTAGGAACGAAGTAACGGAAATATATTTACGTTCTCTCTCTGTAGAAGCACTGTTGGGAGTCTCCTGCGACTCTGAAGGCCTCCTCACATGCCACAAATCCTTATCGAAGCTATACATGTTCACAAGGCACTAATATCACTTCAGTTCACAATGTTTTCGTATTATTCAACACGCATCATAAAATAACTCAACTCATTATCACTGAAAGGTTATCGTTAAGTTAAAATTGATAATGACACTGTTAAGACGACCGCCTGCCTCGACGTGTATTTGTTGAATGAACCCAAGTATTCCAAATATGAATATTAAGCGTGCTCACAGCAAACTGGCCGGGAAGATTCGTGGTTAATGGTAATATAGCCACTTCATAAACGGAAATGTTGGTAAAATGCCCCGTTGATCGATTGATGATTCATCCTTCACCAGTGATAATAAAATTTTGTTTGGAGATTACTATCAGTTATGAAATTGTATGAGAGTATGTACTAAACTGAGCTAATGTGGTACTATGTATGACGCATATTCATTAAATTCAAATCACATATTCGCTGTTAAAAGAAATAAAAACAGTGTTTTGGAATGTCAATAACTTCAGAAAAATGTTTTAATTAAACTAATTATAACTATAAATTACAAATAATATCACTAAAGTACCGTTGTGTCGCAAAAGATTGAAAAGCGCGTAGCAACAGATTATGTTGTTCGACCCAAATACGACCCTATGTCGGTATGCCCGCAATGGCGACGAACGAACAGCTGAGCGGACCACGTCATCGCACCCTGTTGATCTAGTCTTGATGACCTTCTAATAATACTAGTTAATACACTTACTAATAACAGCTGTTTTTTATTTTATTGTTGCTCAGAAATAGAAAATGTTAATTATAAAATCCATTTTTAGATTGTTTTCGTTTTCAAATGGCAAATCAAAACAGTTATTATACAACAATAGTACAACTAAATCAGTGTTACATTTACATAGAACGTTAAAAATCGTTATCGAAACATACCGCAGTCAAAAGCGAGAATTGAACTAAAGCCATTATTTGAAATTTTTAGCATTCATTTCGTGTGATTTGTACGTTTGTTAGCATACATGTGATATGTTTGTAATGTCGCATTATGTATGCTGTACAGTGATGTCATCCGTCTGGTCCTTGTTTGGATTTTTTGCCAGTAATGCCATTCCTAACAAGCCGAGACTGATTCAGGTTAATTCAAAATCTTCCGTGCGTAACACCATTATCTCCCAGGTCACTATAATGATTAATACAACAATGACGACACATGTTTTATTTGTGTTTACATGCAATTTTTCTGCAAATAAAGGTAAGAGAAACTTTTCTTGATAAAAATCATTGAATGTATTGAGCACATTGCCAAAATGCACCCTAACTGCTTTAGCTAGACTAACAGATACTTTTCCTAACAAAAATAGCTTCCACAACTGATTCTTTATTTAGCTCTCAAACTAGAATGTATAAAATGAGTCATGATAAATAAGAGTACTTAGTATGAGTTAATTAAAGCAAACAAATGTTGTTTACTGCCAGCATACATTATCCTTGTCCTCGGTGTAAAGACATCGATATGCATATCACAAGGGACAGCATTAAGAACACGTTGAACTTATTACGATATTTCAATAGACCCTTTTGTTTGTACCTTACCACTTCTCTCATACTTAATCTTTTGTTAAATGAATCTGGACTACCTACAGGACGTAGTTGCACTGCACACGAGGACTGTCAAGACCGTTTAGGTTAGTATTTTTATTGAGCCATCAGTCCTAGGGCGAGGCGTCCTAACAACCCACTTATAGATAATTTATGAGTCTAATGCTATCCAACGTCTGGACGACATAATGGCAAAGAATAGCGAGGGTATTTTCCATTAACTCGTCGAGTACCGGTTTTATAGACACAATTAAAGAACAATAGGTCGCGGTCACCGGTGACCGCTTGGTGTTTGACAGATTAATACGTAATTAGACGTGACAGAATAAAGTAATAAAAGGTGCTGGCTGATGTAATCAAAAGAATATTACCTATTTAAATTACTAACGTCTTGTTTACCATTTGATAATATTATTGTAATTTAAATTATTACGATATTGTCAACGCAAATTGCTTTTGTTTACTTTAGAGCCGCAATATCAATAAAGTGTTGAGTTAGATGACGAAATACAAGTTTAGGGGAACTCAACGCACCTTAATTAAGTATACAGATATCGTACGCAGTAATAGTCGAGCCTATCCTATAAATGAATAGGTACTAGCAGATGAAAAAAGATGTCCGAAACATAAAAATAAGTTGTACCTTCTACCATAACGAAAACAACAATATTATTTTTGTTACTTAACATATGCTTCATAGAGTGATTAACATAAAATGGAAAGTAAATAGCCAATAGCCATATTGTAGACCACAGCATTATAATACCTGATGTATAATTCATAAACGAAATAATGTAGGACAGTAGAACTTGGCTGAAGTAACGAAAAACAGTTCGATCTACACAGCCGGCTGAGTTTTAGTGATTTGTGGAGACATCGCACTTATTGATGATAATTGAGGTGCATAAGTGGATTCCTGTGTGGGAAGATCTAACTGGGCCATTATTAACTATTGCAACTAAATAATCCTAATTGACCAGTTAATAGCGAAACTGTTTGGTATTTTAAACGATTATATTTAACTTTTTGGCCTCTTATTTGATGCCCATATTTCCTTTTTAGATTATGCTATCTACAATTTTGAAAAATATCATTCAATAAGTAATTTTGTTTGTAACTGTATACAAACTAGTTTCATCATAAATATTTTGTAACTTTCACTGTTTCACTTGAATCCTCGCGTGAATGTTTTTACTAATTGGCCAAATTACATGCGATTTAACTTGAAACATTTCAGAACTTTTAACAACGCTTATTTATTAACACAGAAATCTATTAAAATACCTCACACATCTGATTACCACTCGTTATTTTAGAGAGCCGGTTTGTTCTATTAACCCATATTCAACAACCATTTAAGTGAAAAATTCTGTCTGTACGTCCCGAAATTGTAAATGATGACGGTAAATGAGTCTTGGTCTAGGTCTAGAAGCTTGGAGTATGCTAACTGCGTTGCAAACAGTGCAAATAATTCAAGTTCGACAGAAACTAGTTAGCAGTGAGACGCATTAGAATGTAATACTTGAGAACTTTCTATAACTACATATACAAACATGTCGTGTTATCACAGTGTCATTAACAAACGTATGAGTTGTCAAATTGAGTTGTTGCAATATGGTGTGCCACGCGCCACGAGTGCCGCGTGTACGATCACAGCGGATTAGTGCGTGCTCGGTGATGCGGCCGGCGCACGGGACCGACGGACGCGGACTGAGAAACTGGACCCCACTGTGCTACACACTCGCCCCACACACGCGACCCGCCATTGTAAACAAAACGATACGATTTATAAGGTGACTTTATTACGTAGCCCCCGATCGGCTTTTGTTTAACTAATAATGAATTCGCAACACAAACAACAAGTTGCTACATTCCGCGATAGTAGGGAGAAAAAATATTATTGCGCTAAAAATAAAATTATGTGATAAGAACCACTAGTAGGTAACTAGTAGGTATCGAGTAGTCATATAAATACACATACGAACAGAAACAATGATATTTCGAAGAGGAAAATAGCTGTATAAAATACTTCATAATTCATTAAAATTAATTCTATTATTATTTTAATAATTTAAATTAAATAACCACAACATAACATTGCAGATTTCAAAACATCATCGTCACCCTATTGTTAGCAAGAATACGCCTTGGGTAAGGGATCTAAAATTTCGCCACTTCAATCAGGCCTTCGATAGCTCAGTTGGTAGAGCGGTGGACTGTAGAGTTATAAGCATTGATATCCATAGGTCGCTGGTTCAAATCCGGCTCGAAGGAATTCTTTTTGCCACTGAAATTTTTTTATAAAACAATATTCGTTGATATTTTTTGAATATTTTCCTATATTCTGTATTATTTAAGTTTATATAATTGTTTAAGAAGATTTTAACGCGACGAATGGTTAAAGTTGCATAAAATTCTTCGATTACTCAGCAAGATACAAGCATGTTTGTTTAAGAATGAACCAAAAGGTGGCGCCACTAATAATAAAAAGTTTAAAACTGAAAACACGTTTTCATCGGGCATGTTTATAAAATATGCAGAATCATTAGCCGTTTATCGCGGCGGAGTTGCTCGACTCGCGCGGATTTTTATATAGGTCACATTTAAATATGCAACCAGCTAGGTATACCATGTTCAGTAATCGGAAAATGCGAATACATATTTTGATATTGCAATAAAAATTAATACGTGTGCGTGGGAAGTGTGGGAGAGCCATGCTTCGGCTCGACCGGAGTGATACCACGGTCGAGCAGAAAACCGACGTGAAGCAACGCTTGCGTTGTGTTTCGTCGTGTGAATGAGGTTACCGGAGGCCCCCCTCCCCAAACTTATGTATGTACTTGATTTTTTTTTTTCCAAATAACACTGTAAAACTGTAATTTTTGTAAATTTTGTAATTTGCATGCCTCAAGGCGTAATATGATCGGAACTGTATCTACTTATGTGCTAACAACTTAATTTACCCATATTAGCAAATAAATGATTTGATTTGATTTGAAACTCCGAATCCCCAACGATTCTCAAACTCCTTATCCCCAAAAGGCTAGTAATGCACTTGGAACGCCTCTGGTGTTCCAGGTGTCAATGGACGGCACCGATTGTAAGCAATAAGCATCAGGTGATCCGTCTGCTCGTTTGCCGGCTTATGCTGTAAAAAAATTAAGTAAGTAGGTACCTACTAGATTTCAATTAAACAGCTGTTACGATTGCCTCGAGTCCTTGGCCGGGGTTCATTCATATATAGCTCAATGTTCGACCGAGTGATCAATTTTTCTGATTCATTTCGTACGCCCGAATCCTGAAAGGCTATTTAAAGTTGTACTTAAATATCGTGCTATCCCTGATCATTTTACAAAGAATTTATAGTCACAGAACTATACTTAAGTGCGACTTTAAATTTAGTGATGTTTGAGTATTTGGACATTAGTGCAGTGCACAAAGACAAAACCTCAATTTAGAATAGGGTAGTAGCCTAAATTTTATTTTAATGTCTGTCTAGTAGATTAGTTTAAAACATTAGACACGTATTTTTTATTTTCTCACAAAATTAAATACTTTCGACGATATAATAATCTGAAATATCGCGTGACGTCACAATACGCTACATTTTGTAGCACTAAGTGACGTAACGTCCTCCCACTCCTAAACTTAACTCCATTTTATCTAATTATAGTAATTTAATACGAGAAAATAAAAAAATACGTGTCTATTTTTTTTAATTATCTAACTGACAGACTAATTAGATTTTTAATTTTCATTCTCTGGCAACTACCCTATTGCATGCAATGCAATGTTGATTTGAAATAAGTATACCTCTATGGCTTTGCCTGTCCTAATGCATTAACAGCTGTGACGTTCTGTGGTGGTGCTTTTTACATTGTAGATAATAAATGAATACATAAGTAGCCGATAGATTATCCTATTACATTGTATAGTCGACATTCCTAAGTAATTAGGTAGGTACTAATACTAATTTAAGTATTGATTTTCCCACTCTGACCTACATTTTGCATGAATAGGTCTTTCGCATGTTGATAACATTCGGTATCGCAAATTATATAAGTATCCAGATACTTATATAATTGGTGTGACTAAACTAACAACACTACCTAATGTATGCCTACATTTAGAATAATAATTTATCTTTCTTTTGCAAAATAAACATGCCATAGAGGATATTTATTTGAATATTTGATCAATGATATACAAATTAATTTTTATTTATATACAGTACTACAGTAGCACGGAATCTGGAATTGTGCCCGGTATATGGCAATAGGCTCACTCTATATTACATGGGACTCATAACATAAATAGTGAAAAGTGGGTGTTACATTGTACAGTAGCATTAAGTGCCGTGTAATGTGCACCTCTGCCTACCCTGCCTGTTATGTAATATTATTTATCTGTCGTGATAGCATTGAACTGAAAAAAAATATTGTTTATCAATCTCCCAGTCCATTGAATAAAAATGTACTAAAAACAAGATGTACCTAAAAAAACTAGCTTTCAGAAACAAGAAACTAAACTGGGAGGACGTCTGAGTTTATATCTCAAATCCAGAACAAAACGATTTATTTTCATAAATAAAAGTTATAAGTAATTGTATACCTCCTTAGATTTAACGTTGGTTAAAAATTTAACATACAATGGACATCACAAACTATCATTTCTACTGTTTGTTCGAGATAAGGAAAAGTATCAAGGTTATTGTGTAAGCAGTACAGATTAACTGACAGTTTGACATTCTAGCTCTTAATCTAGGTCTTATCTAATTGTTGAGATTTGTTCAATACACACCAACAATGATGATGGACCTTCTGACGTGAAATATTTGCCTATTGATGGCCTCCATAAATACCTTAATCAATGTCGTGATCACACTTAAAAGAATTTGAATGGAAATTAGGTAGGTCAGTGTACGTGTTCTATGATAAGGGGCAATTGTGTACTCTCCTTAATCAAAAATAAATTATTTCGACTGTTCAATACCTACAATAAAATATTAAAAAATAATCACACTTTCATTACTAGTTTTAATGACCAAATCAAATACCAAATCAAATACCGTATGGTGACATTCGACCTGAGACCGGACGGATCGCCTGATGGTAAGCGATTTACGTTCCCCTATACTTACTATACTTTTTTTTATGGAATAGGAGTCAAACGAGCTGACGGATACTCTTTGGATTTACACCTCCCATCCTCCCATGGACACTCGCAACACCAAAAAGGTTACAGATGCGTTCGATTTTTGAAATAATAACTAAGTTTTTAGTCGATTAAAAACTCTTTGAATGAAAAATAGCAATAAAACGTAAAAATTGTATTAGTAGGTACATAACGTCTATGTAACTACATAGTAGTAGCACGTAGATAGGATATTATGTAACATTCTTATCAATATTTACTCTAGTGTTAAGTATATAAACACGAACGGAATGTTTTGCCACAGAATCTGTTATTGAATTCGTGTTATTATCTCCCAGGTTCGGTTCTCATAATTGTTTTACATAATATCATGCTTCTTTTTCCCAGAGAAGTACACAGAGGTGTATTATACAGTATCATGTCCACAGACTGCAGGCACACGTCATGTTTAAAGTAACACCAACTATTTACCAGTTGAGTAAGTCCAAGCTTGTAATACAAAAATGTCCTCATTGTCTTTCTCTCATAATTCGCCTGGAAGCCAGATACCTAGTAAGTATCCTATACACAGTACCGTCTTTCCTATAAGAGCATTACTCGGGGCCCGTGTCCAGGACCTCCATCCTCACGGGGCCCCAAAGGACCGACATGTTGCGCGGTAACCGGCTGTCCCGTAATGGGTTAACGAGTTCGATTCCCGCACGGAGGATCTATAAATTGTTGTTTCTGGTTTGGGTGTCATGTGTATGTAAACTTGTATGTTTGTAAATGCATCCATGATACAAGATAAAATCCAAGTGTTATTCCAAGAATGATTCCACAAGGGCACTGGATTATTGTGTGCAAAAGGGCCGCAGCGTAGTCTAAGGCAGCCCTGTCTATACATAAATAAAGGATCGAATAGAATGCATATTTACAGCACAAATCCCACAAACAGTTTACCTACTTCAGATCTTGATCCCTGACCTTCTCTCATGTTCTTATTTAAGATCAAACCTTTCACTAAAGTTCAGCTTAAACCTATATGTTCAAAAGATTACCAGCTAAATGTCATCTAACTATGCCTAGATTCTAGAACTGTCTTTCTTTTACAGGTCAAAGCTGAGAATAATGACGTCATCACCTTTGTGGTCCGGAGTCCGGACCCATCCATGTGTACAGGGCTTAGCAGGGCCCATTTATATCATATTTATTTATACTGCTTCAGTAGATTACTGAGGTCAGGCTTTTCTTTTATAAAAATATCTTTAGTACCTATCGCTCATTTTTTGCTCTGGAGGGCCTCCTCCAGAGAGAAATAAGAGAAAAACAGCCTTGTGTTTAATACAATCCTTCTGATAAACAATGCAGAAACTGTGTTGCAGTACTTACAGTTGTATCAATTTTATTGCAAACGCATTTAAATTCGGCACCTTTTAAAATGATTTAGATATATTTATCATTTTGTAATAGATATACATAAAAATTAATTTCCGTTCGTTAGTCTCGCTATAACTCGTGAAGCGCTGAACCGATTTGGCTAATTTTGATCTAAAAATGTTTTTGGAGGTCCATGGAAGGTATAAAGAAGGTAGGTAAAAAAAGTAACGAATAGAGTTTCTTGCTCGTTCTTCTCCATTCGAATCTACATTTTGGAATGAGCACCTAGCTTCACCTAGCTTCACTGACGGACTGACTGACAGACTATTATCTATTTTGTATTAGTTGACGTTTCAAAAGTACCAAATTATGGTTTCATTTAAATAAATGCTTTGACTTTGACTTTGAAAAAAACTTTAGGTCGTACGATTACGAAGTTTGCCTGGTCAGCTAGTGGACAATATATATATATATTTTAACACATTGTTATTATGTAGGTATATGTATTTCTAGCTATCTGTCAGTCTCAATCACTCTTACACCCTCAACTAACCAAGGTTTAGATTACAAGTAAAACAAATAAAAGACAAACCACAAAAATATCTCACCATCGTCTTCGAAGAATGAATCAGTGATGATCCTCGGAGATCTCGATCCGTCTTGTACGCCTCTTATGGACATTTTACACGTCTATCACAACTCACAACATTACACCAAAGTTCTTTGTAAATACTTAAAACACAGTAAAAACTTTTAATCTATGATTCTATCTGTAAAAATATACCCATCGACTTAAAATTTGCTGATATTTTTCGTCGATTGAAACCAACTGGTAGGTCACACCATACTAAACGATGTTAAAGCTAGATTTTAGCGCTTAAATATTTTTGCTAGCTTTTAAAGAGACAATCATGAATTACTTGGCGTCATACCGGTGACCGAATGGAGTGGCTTGTGTCCAGTAGGTACTTATAATATTTTTGTACCAAAATCTTGACTTGTCAAAGTAAAGATTTATTGCGTGATAACAACGGTAAATCTGCAATGTATTCGGACATAGTACTACAGGTGCATTCGTGTGTTTGTTCGTCATCTCGAGAATTTTTAGTGTCGATATTAAATCCGCTGTTGTATGACAAAGGAAAAGAGGACATTAATAACAAAATATCAAAATAAAACTCGATCATTTTGAATGTAAAGAAATATTGTTATCATCATTGAATGCTCTCCTAGGAAGGTTTAAAAT